>JAGQAX010000020.1:26306057-26931057 GCA_019142605.1 Cephalopholis sonnerati
AGCCCTCAGGGGACTCCTATTTGATGTCCTTGTCCCCCTGCATGTATGCTAAACTCACTGCTGTGGTTAAAGGACGATGCAGACTCAGTCCTTCATTTCTGCTGCTGCTCAGTTCCACAAAAGTATCTCTACTGTCAAATACAAGCAAATAGCAAAGAAATCTTACAAAAATATTACCATACTGACCTGAATCCTGATTATAAAAACAAGTTTTTTTGAGATAAAATCATGTTTTCAATACTTTTTAGATAAAGTCATCACATTTAAATCAATAATTTAGGAATAACATAATAATTAATACAAACTTTTGCCCTCAGCTGAGGTGGAACAGAGCAGAGAAGACATGAAACCTATAAAACTTGTGCATCCTCTATTGTAAACATTTATATCAGTCTTCCAATCATTGTTATATGCTTCCCTTCATCAGAAAGCCCCAAAAAATAAATAGTAGAAGGGGTGTACGTAACAGCCGTATCTCCAGTTCAAGTCCACTTGTGGCCCTTGTTTTGAGTTATCCCCCCTTGCTATCACCATGTGGTACATATGGATCAGAAGTGCAGAGACTACAAAGAGGAAGTACACATAGCCAGCATGATGTCACCCATTGGTTTGTGGACTATCATGGTGAAACCTTGGGTTTTAGTTTATTGGCCGTCGCCATATTGATTTCTTTGGAGCCAGATGTGACCCGTATTTGGATGAGAGGCTGTAGCTATGAGGGAGCGAGGGCTGGATCTGGCTAAGAACTGTCAAGGACACTGCCGTGGTAGCAGCTTGTCAATCACGAGGCCACCACACCCTAAAGAATACCCTGCTTTATCGTCTATTTAACTCTCAATGGGACCATTAATTACAAAATGAATGTCACGCTATATTGAAGACTTGAAACAAGCAATTGAGATTGATGTTTACTAAGGTAATAAATCAAGTGAGGGGAATTTTCTTAAAAGACATGTATACAATCAGTCTTTTTATTCCCCTGTTTGCAACTAGTGGAGGTGCCCCCTGCTGGCCATTAGAGAGAATGCTAACCCCTTGCTCAGAGGTGACAAAGTAATTCATTAAAAAACACAAGTGTCATCTTACATGGGAAGCAGTAATGAAGCGCAGTGATGTATCCCACCATTATTGCATCGCTGGTGCCTAATTGATTACATAATCTTGTCACATCTTCTTGAATAACAGTTCGATGGACACCTACCTTCTGCGATTTGAGCTCTGCGTTGTGACTGACTCCAAGGGATAGGCGTGTTCCTCTCATTGTCATCCCTCATGCTGCGTTTTCTCAGCTGTGCTGTCACACTCATGTCACTCTGCTAATTGGTATTGCATATTTTGTGGAAAGGACAGCTACATTAACACAATTAATCATCTAATGCACCTAAACATCTAAACTGCTGAATCCCAGATAACATACGTATGCACCTTTTCATTTTAGTAGCCTCTCTGTCGCCACTCCAATCTGTGCCCTGAGCTCCTGAGTGCATTCATCCACACGGAGTACATTAGAGTGTTGAGTGTCATAGCTGTATGGAGCCGAATTACTAGATGGTGAAGAGAGCTGTCAGTTTATTGTAGCTTAGATCTCTCAGCAATCATGAAAGAGAAAGGGAAAATGTTGAGTGTGTGTGTGGATTTCAGCTGACAGGCTGATATGATGTGTCTGCTGCACTGCCCCAGCAAGTCTCCGAGTGAGAAGCAAAGCTGAAAATGTGCCTTGCAGACACGTCGGCGAGAGCCTGTCCCCATCTGCTGCAGTCTTTTGGTCTTTTCATCAAACGTACATACAAAGATGGCTCTAAGTCAGTCCAAAAAAAGCATCTACAGTATAAAGCGGGTTAAAACAAAGTAAAGTTCAGCACAAGTATGATTGTCATGCCAGTTATGCAAAATTTGATAGATAGGGTTAATCATGGTAGAAATATCACCTTTCAAGGTACCTGCAGTTTTGAGTACATTTGGTATCATCAGCTCTGTAGGTGTTGTCTCTGACCATATTATTGAAAGGGATACTCTGCAAACTGTCAACCAGCAGTATGGGTAAATGAAGTTTGAAGAGACATACCTGCCCTTCTCTCTCAAACCTGTACCGAAATCCGATCAAATGGTATAATTAGGCGGTGCTGATCGAATATAATCAAGACTGTGTTACTGCTCTGCCTCTGTCTCACCATAAATGTTTTCAGAAACATGTTTTAGCTCACTGTTTAACTGCAATTCAAGATCGTGTCAAATGGACAAGTTCAAATTACGTCACCTACCAGCGTGAGTGTTTACTGGTCAGGTGTGGAGCAGTCCATTGTTGTAGTTGAAGGTTTTCTACCTCTTGAGCAAAAGCAAATGCCACAGCCCTTTTTCTCTGTTTTCTCTGGTCATTCAGCACCAATTTTAAAAGTATTTGCCTCTTACTACGACATAGACACCCTAATTTTATGAAAATACCATCTTTCTAGCAGTGAATTACTTCTTTAAAGCTGGTTGTAACCATAGACTAAAAAGTGAAACAGTAACATCACAATTGCCCCCTGGTGGCTCACTGCAGTATAAGTCACAAACCGCGTCATGTTAGCACCAAACTTAAAAAAGTACACAATTAGATGTTAGCATTAAACAGATAATGAAACTGTTACTGCTGCGCCATTATAGGAGAGGATTTATTCACTGTGAGCAGAAAACAGCTCTCCAGTTCATATATCAATAATGTCCAAGCTGCACTGGTGCTCCATGGTCGCAAAATGGAACTAAATATTCGTGGTCTAAAGCCCTGCAGAGACAAAACACACGCCTCACCTGCTCACACTTAATCGCCCAAGAGAGAGTAAAGTATTGGCACTGAACACGGACTCATGAGACCCAGTGATGAGGGACAGCATGGCCTTCTTGTCCTTGATGACTCCTTGGCTGTATTGCTTCTCCTGTGAGTAGGCAAAGCCCAGTCTGAGCATCCTATTGATCTAGACCTTCATGATTGCAGGAACAGTGAACTAGTACACGGGGAACTGAAAGATGATGAGGTCTGCCTCAGTGAAGCAGTCATTGTGTATAGTATTGTATGCAATCATTGTATACATCCCATGTGAAAAGCTGTGATTCATTGAGTACAATCCATATATCGCCCACCCTGATTTGATGCTTTAAAAAGGCGGTGTGATGTCATGATTTCCAGCTGTGAATGACTCACAGTTGAGTTGGACGGGTGTATTAGCGGGACCTCAATACAGTGGCTCCACTGACTAGTCACTACTGCACAGACTGTGGTTTCAGATTATATTTTGGCTTCATTTTTGTACCATGGGAGGAAGGGGAGAAGTGTCGTCCGTCTTTATACACAGTCTATGGCTTTGACCTCTATTAGCTGTCTGGACATTGTGTTATAGCTTCAAGACTTGACAATGCATTATTGACTTACACAATCTCCCTCATGCTCCAGTCCATCCCCACAATCTGCCACACCAACTGGGCAATGGTCAGTAACATCTATTTCCTGTCCAGCAACTGATGTATGCTTGGCATTGGACACGCAGGGCTTTCTTTTGAGAGAAAGTGGCCTTGGCTCAATAGGGTTTCCTGTGTAAATGAAGGTGTCTGTTCAAGGAAGTATAATGCTTTGATGTATTAGAGTGTGAAAGTGCTTCCTCGAGCTTGTCTAAGTTGGATGCTGTCTGAATGAATGGCAGAACGGGTCACTTTCATGGCTGGCTGCCCAGGTTTTTCCGTGGTTATTATTTATCCCTATGTATTCTGAAGTGTTTATCTGGACGTCACAATGCATTACGCCAAATTCTGCTGAAGAAGAAAATGAAGTGTGAACGGTTTCAGCTGGCCTCGAACAGGTCCGCCACTCGTTCCCATTGGCTGACCCGCCTGCCTGACACCTTGTTGGCCTGATGTTGGAGCCAAGTGGGCTCGCTGTTGAATCCTGCAGCAGTAGCCAAGTACCTCACATGTGTCAGCTCTGCCTCCCTTTGACAGGCCCGTCTGAAAAGTGCTCAAGTGCTGCAGCCTGTCCAGCCTCTCTGTTCTTTGCCTGCACTGTTTGTGTGTGTGTGTGATCGTTGTGTGTAGAGGAAAAAAAGAGGTGGACTTATGGATTTAACCCTCAGGCACAGGTGCAATAAGACACACTACACATTTTAGTGATTTTAGAGCAACTGCCTCACATTTGTATTGCTCCTGTAAAACAACAACAGCATGCACTCCCCTCATGATCAAGAGTTTTAATAAATAATAGTTATATTATGATAAGTATGTTCACTTATCGAATTTAGATGGAACCCTAGCATGACAATCTGATTAAATGATTGTGTTACAAAAGTCTGTTTTCTAAATAAATGAGAATGAGTACAGTATTGTCAGTTACTGTTTAAATATGCTCACCAGCATAAGTGAAAGTTAAAGCTAACCCCATATTCACATTCATCTCACAATATTTGCATTTTTTTCTGCACTGTCTTTTGAATGATGGGTCCAGTGGGTCATAATAGTCTAGATATAGTATATCTTTAATGTTCTGTTTTTTAATGTGTAAAGATTTCTGTCTCATGTAACTCACAAAAGCTTTGAGTATCAATGTCATTACATTAAAATTTATATGTACTTTTGCAATAGTAACAGTAATAGTAATACTTAATCTGTAAGCACACTATCTGAATAATTTGTTGAGTATTTGTAACATATTATCAGTATATTCGATGAGATTTAAAAAGCATTTTTTTTTATCCTGTAGCTGTTCAACAGATTTTATTTTATTTTATTTTATTTTATTTTTTTCTCAGGGCCACTGCATTTTAATAAATGTACTGTAAATTTGCCAGAATTAGCCAGGAGGCTAGTTTTCATCCCCAGTCCTTGTCTAGGTCTGAATGTGGCAACCTGAAATCAATTAACAAGTTCAAGACAAAAATCATGATGCTAAGCATATCACTCATGGTAAAAGTAAAACACAGACATTCATAAGATGGACACAGACATTGGGAGCAATAAAAGTAGAATACATTTCAGCTCAACCAAGTATAAACAAACAAAACAGAACATCAAATTAAATTACATTATAGCGGCACATAAGACAGACAAGCAAAGGCAGATATGGGCAATAGGGCAACAGTAGCACTAAGGTCTATAGAATATATGTGACAATTCATGGACACACCATATTCTCATAAAGATTTCGATGTGTAGCAACGAATAAGTGAATTGTTCAATTTCGAATAGATTATTCTGAAAATATGTAATGAATTGTCTCATATACTCCATAATAAAGTGTAATTATTAAAGCTAATAAAAATCTACAGATAGAGGGAAACAGTTAAATTGTTGAATCTCAATAAATAATAAATGAATAATATAAACTATCTGTAGGTGGACTGTCTAAAAAAATGTGTTACCTTGCATACATTTGTCAGTTTATTATTTATAATAATTAAGTTAATAAGTTGTTTTATGAGTGAGTTCAGGTTAGTAATATATAGATCAGTTATATAAATCAGTTTATGTTTGTGTATTCTTTGGCATTTTAAAGGTGGTTGATCCACAGATAGTCAATGTAATTTTATATAATTTTTGTTGCATTCTTTTTTATTTTCCCCCCAGAGACTATTGATGCTGTTTCACATTTTCATTTGAGTTCTCCTCAGAAAATTACCTTTGTGGAAATTTTTGAATCACAGCTCCAACAATGCTTCCAGTGAGACAAATTACGGAGAGAATACAAATTGACATCTTATTGAGATCTCATTGTGCGCTGTTGGTACCCTCTGCCAGCAAATGCCGTCATCCTATAATCAAAGAACTCAAAGCTTCTGTGACACAGCAGTGTGGTTCACTTGTTTTTGCACAGGAGGAGTGTCTTCACCCTTCCCCGATTAAATGGCATCGTGACCACGTGAGGCTTTCTTTTTTCTTTGTGCTTGTGTAATATCCGTCGTAATGAGACAGCAAATTCATATTTCATCAGGCCTGGAGCTAATACAGAGAAAGAGGGAGTCATTTTTGTCCCTTTTGGTCATCCCCCTCCTCCCCATCATCCTTCTCTACCCGCCTGTGTCAGTTTTCTCTCCTCCAGAGACGGGCGGAGGCTCTCAGTCGACATCTCTCCAGAGACCGACGTGCCATTTCCCCACTGGCTTAATTAGAGGCTTAAAACAATGCTCTGTTTATGGGGCAACCCTTCACTACTAGAGCAAACATCAATTTTTGCTTCTCTGCTGTCAGACGCTAAAGTGAGATGAATTATCAGAGAGATGCGAGCTACAGAGCGGCGTATGATGGATCTGGCCCTGCCCTCTAATAACCGCTTTTTCATTTCCGCTAAGATTCTGCCTCATTTGCCCTCGAGCTTAAGATGGATATGGAGGCAGGGTTTCGGAAATCTGCAGCTTCTGGACACAGTGATAGATATCAATAGTAAAGTTTCTGTTTATTGTTGTTTAGCTTGAGAAATTGTTTGGGTAGATAAATGCTTGAGATTGATGACAGCTCAAGTGGTGGGCCATTAGATGATTGACTTCCGTAAACGTCTTGAGCATTTTTTTGTCCCTTATCTCAGGTGCTTCATCATCTCCATTGGACGCTCGATAGTCAATCTATAAAATTGTGGTTTCTTGCTTTGCTCGTGTCGTTTGCGTTTGAGGTCATGACCTTTGTCTCAAATTGCCGCCCTCGATCCCTCCGTGACAAATGCCCAACAGGGCACTCTATTTTACTTAGAAAATTGCAATTTCAGACACTTACTGATCTTCATTTTGCATCATTGATGACAAGTGTAGTTTTGTCTGTGTGTCTGTGTCTGTGTCTGTCTGTCTGTCTCTCTCAGGCACAAAGGAGATGTTATAATTAACAGTTCAATTGTTAACTGATCAGTTAAACAGTTTGAAATTTATATAGTAAATATAATAAACTGGCACTGTACACTGAGAGCTGTACACTGCCAAAGGGGCAATGCCATGATGTTGCCCCTGGGAGATGACTCTAGCACCCAGGTTATCAAGACAACATCTGCCGCCACTTACTGATTTATATTTTTGGAGCTGGACCATTCATTAGGAGCGCTGTTGGAGTATATATACTGTTCGTTTATTCATTGCTTCATCCGTACTTTGGGCACAGACGGCGCAGCAGAACGCCAGGCGCAGTGAAAATGAAACTTAACTGTCCATTGCACTGGGTCTAAAAGTTTGCTCTCACTCGCCTCTGCAGCAGCTGCTGCTCTCATCCATTGATCTGATCTGATCAGATCAGCTCTGATCGGATGGACTGAACTCCGCAAACTGCCACTGAGGAATAACAGGACTCATGAAGGGTTCCGCTGGTGCTGCGTTCAGGAGCCCACAAAAACCTCTAAATTTACAGCAAGGACACAGGATAATGCAGACACACACACACAGCTCGACACTGCCGTTAAACCCCTCAGGTAACGATAGTCGTAGGATGCTAACAGTTAGCCCTGACACTGTCACACTCCTTCAGCAGTAGTGTCCTGATGAGCAGGGGGAGTGCAGTAGCAGGGCAAGGAGGTGCTAAGTGAAGCAATACGCTCTGCAATGCACGAAGATTTTACCCACTTTAAATGGCAACATACACACACTTGTCGGTTAATGGGAGATGATTGCTTGTGTACATGCTTTGAAAATTACAGTTCTGTCCGGGCAAGACTTTTGAAAGTACCGCTGATTTGTTTTAAGCAAAAACAAGACTGCTTTTGTGCTGCCCTCAGTCTAAAGATCTAAACAAAACAGTTGTTTCTAGCATATAATAGATATCAGAGCCTTACAGAGAAGTTAGCATGGTTCTAGATTTTCCGTCTTGTTGATTGTTTAATGGGAATCAAGCATCAGATTTTCTGTCTATTGGCAGAATATTCATCATAGATGAAGAAACTCCTTTGTTGTGTGATTTCATTCAAATAAATTCAGCCTTCACATTAGTATACAAACAAGTCCTGACATGCAGGAGGCATCACACAGTCAGACTTTAAGTAACCTTGTATATTCAAAGCAATAAAGGGAGTTGTGTCAGGATTTCTTAACCTTTCCCTTTCTGTTTTTGTTTCCTGTGTCTGTGTTTGTTTTGGTTTTCAGTTGTTATTGTTAGGCAGGCAGCTGAAGGGTATTTTCTGGTTCTCTCTCTCTCTGTACTACCACCCCTCTCTGCAGCTCCTCAGTGTGTCACATACCTCCATCGCCCACACCAAAATCAGAATTGATAGGCCTGCTTGTGACTAGTGAGAGAGACTTCTTTTTTTTTTTTTCTCCACCGAACCCTTCTTTTCTTCGCCTGCTTTATTTGATTTCCTACCATCCTTTTTCACTGCTTGGAAAAAAAATAAAATAAACTCGTTGTCATGGTGACACCACCGGGGTTTATCCCAGCGATAAAAGTGGAGAGATGAGCCATGAGAGGACAGGCTGGCCTTTGAGCTCTTCGGGTTCACTCCAGACGCCGCTGGTCACTCTGATGGACCTGTGGAGTCAGCTGTATGACAGCGAAGGCTATCACACCGCGCTACTTTGCACTTATCAAGTTAGAGCTGCAGACCTCAGAGCAGCACACCTGAACCTTTCCATTTGCCGTCATGCCCCCACATCTCTATTTCTCACATTAGCCCTTAACAGCTGGTGTGGCATGTGTTCCTGTTCTGCATCTAGATCTTAATCGCTGCACAGTAAAATGTCTGAATCCCATTTCTGGGAGAGATTCTCTGTATCTTTCACTTTGAAGCCACATCAAGCCGGGGATATGGCAGCTAGATCCCTCACCTGTATTTAACATGCCATAAGGATTTACAAGCTGACCCTACTGCCTCTAGCAGCAATTACATTTGTTTGGAAGCTTAAGATTCATTCATGAGCAACACATCACAGCAAAAAATCAATAGTAACATTGGTGTGTGTATGCCTGTGTTGTTGGCAGTCTTGATTGAACGTTGGGAATAAGCTGAAGGGGCTTATGCTACTGTAAGCAGTGCTGGAGCCTTATGGCAAGTCCCACACTGAGGCTTACAGCATGTAGAGTTTGCTCTGAAGGCTCCTTCTCTTGGGGATTCACTCACAGCTGAAGAGAGAGGAAGAATGAACGAGCGTGGGATACCCTCCAGCTGATCTAGTCTGCGTGGGGAGGGGAGATGCTGCAGCAGGCACCAATGACTTCTAAAGACTGCTGCCTGCTTTGAAGCCCTTGCTCCTTTTATTAATAAAGTGACTGCCCAATGTGAGGGGAATTGCAGCAGCCAGTGCTCGTCCCCTCACGCCAGTTAGACGCATGGATCTGGGAAATTAGAGTTTGAATGAAGAAAGATGGTTACGACATCCTCAAACGGGTTCTTGAATAATGGTGCTCTTGGGAGGGAGCTATACGTCAAATCTCCCCCAGCAAGACCAGTGCCACTAACGTACCTTTATCAGTTTTCTATATGCATGCCATCAAGTAACGCTGTCTTTTGTTCTGCAGATAAGAGAATAAGATGTTAGAGAAGTGTGACAGAACCCGCCTCTTTACACACTCAATACACACTTGTCTCTTTGGTACTTTCTAATCAGGCTCTGTCTAAATTTGTTCTCCGTCTTTTAATGCTGAAGAACTGAGGCTTACATGCCCTCACAGATGAAAGAGTCTTGCCCTCTGTGCTTTAGAAAAACATTTCCATATTAATATAACATGAGTCACACTGAAGCATTAGTGAGAGGGAAGTGAAGCAGTCATCAGCTCCACGTAGCATAACAAAGAAAAAGTGAAGGAAAGATGAATAATAGATGTTTGACATGAGTGATTGTTTTGGTGTCTTTTACATAATTATGGGCAATGTGTCTATTTTATCAATATCGTGATATATCGATATTATAAGTCTCGTCTTTTCCAGCTTTTAAAGGCTGCATTACAGTAAAATGGTGTAATTTTCTGAACTTAACATCGGTCAGAATACAATATAGTTGCAATAACCATATCAAGGTATTTGGTCAAAAATATTGTGATGTGATTTTCTCCAGTGTCCAGCCCTAATATATATATATTTATTTCTTTCTTTCAACAAACCTTTAACTACTATGTACACATGTAATATATATACAAATTATATATATTTGATGAAACAACAACAATAAAGTTGGTAAACAATAAAAAAAAGTGAAAATAGTGCAGTGGTGCAGAGTGCAAAGGGTGCTGAGATGAATATGAAATGAAATGATGAATGTTACATTATTGTCAGAGCTGATGTGGTAATTGCCATACATATTAACAGTAATAATTAACCTTTGTCTAAAGATATTACAGTCTGCTGTACTGAGGACTAAGCAAACAATTACCACAAGGACATCAGGGGAAAAAAGAATATAAAACAGATTTGGAGAGAGGGGTCAGGTGAGGGAAGAGTGAGTGTGAGTATGTGTGTGTGTGTTGAGCATCGTTTCTGCTCTGCTGTGTTTTGCCGGGTCAGGCCTAATTACAGCTCAAGGAGAGATTC
The DNA here is from genome assembly GCA_019142605.1 of Cephalopholis sonnerati. Taxonomy (NCBI): domain Eukaryota; kingdom Metazoa; phylum Chordata; class Actinopteri; order Perciformes; family Serranidae; genus Cephalopholis; species Cephalopholis sonnerati. The sequence goes on from JAGQAX010000020.1 coordinate 26,316,511, forward strand.
TCCAGCGAAACAGAATGCCTTGTGAGGATTAACTACCATGAAGCAGCTGAGTTATATCCGTCGCATGAGGGCTACATTAACAGAGTCCTCACTGCACTGAGGTAGTCCCTGTCCAGATTAAAGTTCCAACCTGGGGTTTGTTCAGGTGATTAGTTACGGAATAATACTCGCTTGTGGAAAAGGAGTTGGCATTTAGTAATAAAATCTCACTTCTACTTAAAATACATGTCTGCTGTCCTTAAATTCCTTAAATTTTTAAGTCTTTTTACACTACGAGTCACATTCACACACATTCGTACACTGGTGGCCGAGGCTACCAGTACAAGATGCCACTTGCTACTCAGTTTTTAACACACTCACACTGATGGAACAGCCATCAGGAGCAATTTGGGGTTAAGTCTCTTGCTCAAGGATGCAAACTGGAGGAGCCGGAGATCGAACTGGTGATCATCTGAGTAGTGGACGACCCACCTACCTCCTGAGCCACAGATAACATGAATAAAAATAAACTTTTTACTTTGTAAAAGTGTGTATTAAAGATGCCTTGTGCCAGAGTCCAGTCAGTCCACTCTTGAATTACAAATCCAGCAGAGGAAAAGTCTCTTTCACCCCCTGCACTCGACGCCGGGATGGCGAAAAACATTCTGCGCAGTCACTGCCAGGTTAGGAAACATTTTAGCATGCTCCTTCCACCACCATGAAATTTCAAAAGGATCCTGCTGGGTGTCTTGAACTCGATGTAGGCTGCCGCCTCATCCTCGGGCTGCAAAGTTTCATCCTTCAGTCAGTGACGAATGTGACGACGGGGCCAAAGGTTCCACTTGTGTCATTGACTTTTAAAATAAAAGGAACTGCAGCTGGATAATGGTGATTTAGATGTCAAAATATTACACACATACTGCACAATTTGTTCAATTGTGAAAAATAAAAACATATATTTTTGTTCTCACCTGCTGCCCTCCAGCGCCCTGTTCATTTTGACCTGTACCTGCGGGTACCTGACCCGTTGCAGGACTCTGTCTTGTGTATCTTACATTGTGTAAAGGCAGTCAAAGATTGAAATAAATCGGTTAAGAAATACGTCTTTAAAAAAGTTATCAAATTGGCAAACTTTCCTTTTGGCCTTACTTTTTTCTTTACTTTGAAATATCAGTTTCTCAAAGGTCTTTGTTTTTGATAGCTGTAGTTAAAGATGCATGTGTTGGAGATAGACAGTCACCTGTAAGGCTTGTGCATCTTAATGCTTATCAGACCATAGACTTATTCATCTAGATGTGCTCCCATGCATCCCGTAACAAAGCAGTTTTAATTACTTTCTCTTATCTTTGGTGCATTTTCTTTGATCAGCTAGTTAAGGTAAAGCTGTCTGGGAGTATTCCAATAACAGCACTGTATGTTCCTCTTCTTCAAAAGTATTTATGCAAATTCTGTAATGTGTTGTTTAGATTTATTTTTAATTAGCAGTACATCTTTGTTAGTCCAGTGAATACACTTACAGCATGATCTCTTTTCCATCTGTGTCTTTCTACTTTTCTTTTGTTCTTGTATGAGTCTCTTGGTAGCTGATTATCATGATTCTCTGTATAAATCCCATACTTGAGTCATCTATTCCTGTGAACAACGCAAGCCTTAAAGGGTCTCTTCACACCAAAAAAACAAAAATACATATTTTTCCTCTTACCTGTAGTGGTTTTTATCAGTCTAGATGTTTTGGTGTGAGTTTCTGAGTGTTGGAGATATCGGCCCTAGAGATGTCTGCCTTCTCTTCACTATAATAGAAGTAGATGGCACTCAGGCCGTGATACTTAAAGCGCAAAAAATGTCTCTTTCAAGATAATCCACAGACCTTGTTGTGAGCAGTTTCATGTAGGAACTTTTTTTTTCCACTGAACTGCATCTTCTAACCGAATCACTGCACAGAAGGAAGCTGACGTTACAGCCAGTCGAAGCGGACAACATTGATGCTTACCTCTCGCACTGTTGAGACCACGAGCCCCCCGTTCACGAGTAGATGATGCACACCTCCTTCTGCAGGATGACATGGTTGAAAGAAAACAGTTCCTTCATGAAACTGCTCACAACAAGGTCTGTTGATAATCTTGAGTGATGAGGTCATGATTTGTGGAAAGAGACATTGCTGTTCAGGTTTTCACATGTTTTTTTGTTTTGTTTTTTTGGCACTTTGAGCCTTTGACATCTTTACGGCTCATATCTTCAACACTTGGCAACTCAAACCAAAACAATTTGGATTGATACATAAAAGGTAAGAGGAAAAATATGTATTTTGATTGCGGGGTCAACTGTCCCTTTAAACAGTACACACTCAATCTTTTCTAGTCAAGCAAAAGTCAAGCGGGGCTCCTCCAAAATATGTCAATACATTCCCAGTTCTTTTCTCCAGTATGTCTCGGCCTTTGTCCAGACACATAACTGGCAGCAGCAACCTCTCTCCACCCAGCCCACCACACATTTGCCTTCCCTTATCTGCTCTCTGCAGCACATGTACACAGAGCCAGGATAGCGCACTGTAAAGTAGAGACAGCACTTTAGGGACCTCACAGGCATTATAATCAGTGGAGACAAAGAGCTGGGGAGTGGAGGCCAGCAGGTTAATGAGATCAGCCACTGAGCGAGGGTGCCTACCTTTTCAAACCTGGGAGGCCAGGCCAGCTTCGGTATTCAGATCCAATCAACTCAGCTAGTCGGTATCCATCAAAATCACAGGCACGGAGTCATTCTATCCTTAGCCTTCAATTTGAACTTGATTGTGAATTGAACGCGCTTCTTTCTCTTCTCCAGGGGAGCTTCGTGGCCAGCATGACTGCCACACTGAGGCAGATGGACGACTATCATTATGCTCATCTGATCAACACCTTTGGCAAGATAAGGAGTGATGTGGTGGTGAGTACACCCTACCAGTGTGTCCGTGTCTGTTAGATGAGACACTTCAGGCAGCATTGCTATGTAATAACTTAAATTGCAGGCCGTTTGTTCAGTATCATTTTGCTCTGTCTTTCCTAGAAATCAAAAGTTAGATTAGAGCTGTTAGGAAAATGTTTTTCCTCCACAATAATGTATGAAATTGAATTTCTGTTAGTGCTCGCTCTCAGGCTGCTTCATGCGCAGCATGCTCTTGATGATAGTAACTCCTAAGGGAAGCAGATCACTCATTGCAGCCAACAAGTTGTGGAGGAGGGATAAATCTCATTGATGTTATGGATTTCAGCTCTGAATAATTCCTCCCTCAAAGCGGTATTTCTGGAGTATCTGCTGCCAGATTAGCATTATGTTACTGTACTCTGACAAGTGGGGGAATCCCACTGTTTGCTTTTATCCCAACAAACAACTTTTTGAGCCCCATAGCAAGGACAAGAATCTGATTTATATTACAGGTAAAGCTTTTTAATCCAAGTAGACAGATTCTGGCTTCACTTCCTCACATACTGCTTTTTTTGGTGTTAGTGCTGGGGTAGGCAGTTTTATCGTGGTGTCAGTGGGCAAAAATCCCATAATAAACTCTGAGCATATTGTAATTAAAGTGGACCGAGAGAACACTTGACCTCTGCACCTTGTTTTTTTTTATTCAGAGAATCTAGGCCAGGAGACGTTGGCCAATCAGTGGTCATTGTAGAGAGAGGGCATTCCTATTGGCCGTTCTACAAATGCAGATGTGAAAACCTGATTCGGTGGGAGACAGCCCTGCAGAGAAAGACTACAATCACACACACAGCGTTTTGTAGGTTGCAAAACGCCAGGCGTGCCGCACTGCCTTTTTTAACAGACTCGCCTCCTTATCGTGTAATCAATCTACTGTTTATTTATTTTATTTATCTGACAGTAATCAGTATCTAGTCCCTAAAATGTTGAGGCAGAGGGTACTTGCTGTAGCTCTGGTTGAGGGTGAGAGGCTGTCAGTAAATAGTTTGTTGGTCACAGGGAAACAGAGATCTGTGTGGGTACATGAGACCCCAAAAAAGAGAGTGGATCATGGGGAGTACCACCAGTTGGTCCAGGAGCTTCTCCTCAATGATGGCCGTCTCCAGGCATATTTTAGGATGACTCAGGGGCAGTTTGACAACCTGCTGTCTATCGTCGGGCTGTATAGCTCTGGATATCCAGCAACTGCTACCACCAGTTTCTCCTCCATTGTTTACCAACTGTAAACTTGTTGTTGTGACCACCACAGAAGGCCCGCCTCTCAATTATCTGATTGGACAATGGGAAAAAAGACATGACGTGGGGCGTTTTTTCCGTTTTGAGTTGTTTCTACTTGAGCAGTTCACAGCGCTCTGGCATAAATGCCTGGTGCTTAGAGTGCAGAAATGCAAGGCGCGTCACTACGCAAAAAACGTGGGCAAAAGGCTTCATTCTCATTAAAATCAATTACAAAAGCTGCCCACAGCTGCTAAAACGCTTTCTGTGTGACTGGGGCCAAAGTTGCTAATCCAGCATTGGCAACAACTGCCTCCACCTACAATACAAAAAAGGAAGACGTATCTAAAAAAGAGAGTTTGACAATAAACAAAATAAAACACGTGTTAGCATCGGCGAAGCGTTTCAGAGATGAATTGTTGCTAATGGTTTAGCCTTCTGTTAACTAGAGCCAAAGGCTCACAGCTGTGGCCTCAAGTTCATGTTCATGTTCATGTTTATGTAGCTAACGTTGGCTAGAGCCTCAAGTCACAGTATGGACTTTGCCTCAGTCCCCGCCACTACAGACCACTCTGCCAGGCAGCTGCGGAGACTGACCCCCAGTCAGGAGCTGCAGTAACCCTAATCCAGCCAGCACAAACCCCAGCTCTCAGGGACCAGATAGCCCTGACTTCTTGCCAGATCAGCAAAGTTTCCGTTAAAAAAAACAATGTTTGGGAGACACTGTGTTACTGTATGAAGTGTGTGCATAAGCCTGAGGTCGTCTGGTGGGAGGGGCTTAGGACAGAGAGAGGAGTGCTGCAGGATGAAGGTGTTTTTTTAAATTCTGCTGTTTTCTGCCCACCACTGCTTTAAATGAGCGAATGCCCCTGTGAGAGTTTTTAGAATTGATGAGATAACCACTTATTTGAACTTATTGATGTTTGACTGAGCTTGTGTATTCAGACATCCTGTTCAGTCCAAAAAGCAGCACTTATTTATCGACATGTTTTTATCAGGTGACTGTAATAAGAAATCAACATGAACGGAACTCTCTCTGACCTTCATGATTGTTACACAGAGCCTGTTTGAGGCTGCCTGTCTAGTTCCCACAGCAGGATAAACAATCACTGTGATGAAGCTGGATCTTCCCACAGATTTATTGTTCCTGAAGCTGGCGTGGGCCATATCCACATTTCAGAGCTGGCTGCAGCCCAAAGGACTTTGTTGTTTTGCTGTTGTTCTCTAAACACGCCACCGCAAAGCACAGGGATTCATCCAGGAGTGAAACATCTACAGCCAGAAATAGACTTACATGCATATTTATGTTTTTGGTATTTAGCTGAAATTCACATTAAGAGAAAGCAATTTAGGTGTGACAGTAGAATAAAAAGAAAAAAGTTGATGACTTTAAGGAGGGGGAATTTGAAGCCCTGTTGCCATAGAGAAGGCAGAGCTGAGCATCTATTAGTAGTATAACTGAACCTAGTTATCAAGTTGTCATGTTATGCTTTAATAGCTGATAATTATGTATTGGGTTTGTTAACTAAATATCACAAGAATAGTTTTCCTGTGATAAGTAAGCCAGCTGAATTCCCATTGTACTACAACATGTGAGCACACGCTGGATGATTGGTCTCAAGAGCCGCCTGCAAAAGGAAAATATATGTGTCACCTTGACCTTAAAAACTAATCTAAAAGCTGTTTCTGCTTGAAAGCCACAAACTCTAAACAGTTCATTTCAGATTGCTCTTATCTTGGAGGTGGGAAGAATAACAGTTTTCATTTTGAAAACTTTCTCTCTCTTGCAGGATTTCCTAATGGAAACATTTATCATGTTTAAAGATCTCATTGGGAAAAACGTCTACCCCTCAGACTGGGTCATAATGAACATGATGCAAAATAAGTAAGTACGACACCGCTGGACACACACACACACACACACACACACATGCACGCTCCCAAACACACACATAAAGCATGCTGCTTTAAACTCCCTACACTGTTGTTGCTAAGGAACAGCAGTCAGAAGTGGGTAAGGATATTTTCTAATGTTTTTCTCTCCATGCAAATATCGGCACAAGGCCTCAGCAGTGTAGCAATCAGATGAGCAGTCAGCGCAGCCGCAAACAATCACATGAATTATAGATGCTCGGGTGTATGCTGCCTGCTAATCTCCAAACTTAGTCTCAGCATCTCTTTACTTTGTTGCTTGTTGTGCTGCCACGGCCTTCTGTTTTATTAATGTGAACCTTGCCTGATTCCATTTTTGTTGAAAATATAAAAAGAGTTGAAATGTGCTTTGCAGTTTAGGAGTTTAGTCAAGAGCTGTGCTTTTATGCACTTGTCAGATGAAGTTAGAGCCATAAAAGTATTTAAAGGCGCTTTTGTGTTTTGTTTTTTTTTTCTACTTCCATTTGTATCTTTTCAGAAGAGACATGGACCAGAATGAGTTGCAGCGCTCTATTATGCAATGGCACAGCAATAGCTTTCAGATGATAACCTTAAGTCAGTCAGTCAATGAAGACAGACAGTTTTGTATTCCCCAACACCATCCGTGCATTATTGAAAGTGCTGGATGTGTTTTGAACGGCGGTCAAAGGTTTATGGTCACTGTGAAATTTAAATGTCTGTTGAAAGAACACATCGATTTAGCATTGCACTCCTGTAACACTGTCACGCTAATGATGGACTGTTCTAAAAGGTCAGCATCAATGACGCAGAGTCAGGTACTGTCTATTGTCATTCTTTTTCCTTGTTTATATCTGGTGCCCATAGCACCCACAATGCAGCCCAATCGCCACCAGGTTTGTCAACAATTCGGATGTTAGATAATGATCATAGGGATCAGTGATGGTTAGAGCAATTGCCAGTAGCCGATGCCTTTGCCAGTGTCAATATAATGTTTGGCTCATTAATGTTTTGAATTATCAATATTAGCGTAATCATTACGAGTAGTAGTATTAAATTGATTTTATAATTTGCCCCATTATACTTTCATGTTGGCATCCCCTGCATATAAGCGACACTTCACTTGCAACACCAACACGTGCATGCACACACACACACACTCCGACCAACCGACCGCATGGTGCTGTCCCTGGTAATAAATGGAGTGGAGAAGAGATAAGACACTTATACACTGCTTTTTCAAGGCGTGAATGTTGCGGCATTATTCTGGCTGGCTGCTCTGTATAAAAGGTTCCATTGCGAAATGGGAGGACAGAGTTGTCTCGTTTTTAAGCCAGCATGGAGGTAGTAACAGCTCGGAATTGATGTAGCCAGCAGGACGGGATGGGTATGACGTTTTGACAACGTGTTATGTGTGTGACCCACTACTGGGAGATTTAAAATGCAGCTGCAGCAGTTAGCAGGTAACTCAAAAAAGAAGAACAGCACCCAAAAATGTCCACAAATTGGACTGACAGTAAGGTTTAGGAGCTCCTTACCCTCTGAACAGAGGACGAGATCAGCTGTCATATAACAGGGATGGTAAATGACTATATTGCCATGTTATTCCATTGTTATTCGTTTAGAAAACGCTGCCTGACGTGTGTGATATATGTTATACTAGAGGTGGACGCTGGCGTGTTACATGTCACACCCATTATGTTTCTTTTGCTTCAGGAACACCAGCATGCGATCTAAAATGACACACATTTGTGGAATTATGCCTGTGGTGTTTGATTCTTTGTAAAAAAGCTGGTGTAATAAAGGGACTTTGACGGGGCCCTATCACGGGATAAAAAGGGCTATAGACAGAACATGATGCTTCGGTCCAGCCACTCACTAGAGAGAAAGTGAGAGAGGTGCATGGCATGAGCCGAAAGACGGAGAAAATGATCTGTTCATCTTTTTAAAAGAATGACCTGATGCTGTCAGCTATTAAGTTGTTGTCGGTGGTTAAAATCGTTCATAAGTTCTATTAATTTGTGCTGTGATGATAATAATTCCAACATGTGTTCGTTATCATTCTGCCCGGCCATTGGGTATTAGCATTCTCACAGGGCGAGGACAAGCGGATCTGACTATGGACTAGTTTGCCTAACACTAATGTGTTGTGCAGTAGTAGCTAATGTAGCCTTGAGCCTTAAGCAGGAATGGAGGTCTGGTAACGTCTCTTCTTTCTAACCCCACACCCCCAGATTTTTTCATTTTCAAACTTAAGCCCCAACGGACACTGACTTAAGTCGCATCACTTGAGGCAACATCAGATTTCACACAGCTCCCTCTGGAGCCACAAAAGCTTTGTACAGTTTTTTTTAAATACACAGTCCCCAAGACCTGTAAACAGACTTTGATGTGAAAAATCAGTTGAGTTTCCCTTGAATGGAACATGCATCAGACAAAACAGAATGAGGAATACCAAATTTTATATAACAAGGCTTTTACATCACAGTACCTGGAGCTGTATCTGTTGGAGCGCGGCTTCAAAGTGGCCTTTTACGGCAGGTGCAGGGCTAACAGAGGGAGCCGCGAGTCGACTGTGAGCTGTTTGACTCTCTGCCCACTCCTTCCAAAACCATTCTAACATCATCACCAGCTAGGATATTTGAATCGAGATTTCATTGCTACTCAATTTCTGTTCTATTGCTTTCATCAGTCCATTTGATTGCTACAAGCCAGATTCCTTTTGGGTTTCACACCGCCGCCCCTAAAAACATCATCAGCCACCTGGGTTACAATGCAAAGACACTGGTGATGATGCTCCCCTGTGCCCTGCAGGTGTGCAAATCACATCTGTTCTGCTGTAGACAGAGCCGCGGCGTTGGAGTAAAAACATGCTGTTCTGACCCTCTGAAGCCACACACACACACACACACAACACATCAACAACATGTGCCCCGATATGCATGCACTGGACTAACAAGCTTGTCCAAGCTCTCCACACCCACTGTGATTCTGTACTTTCTGAAGCAGCTTTAGAGATGTGATGAGCATCACTGAGCTCCCAACAGTTCCTTCTCAGATCATGCTCGTACTGTAGTGTATGAAATATATTATTTTTGACTCACAGACTAGAGGCCAATGTGTCATTTCCTTTGCCCCGAAGAATCCTCCTCAATCAAACCTTTTGTCTACTCGCACTTGTTTGTGACAGTCAATAGATTAATTCTGCATTCTAGTCAGCGCATTCAGCCACTTGCTGGAGTTAAAGCATTGTTGAACTCAATGAAAAATAAGCCTGTCAAAGTCTGACTCATCTCACAGTCTTTATACGTGAGCCTGTTTGAATGCTGCAGGTGTCGGCTTTGCGACCAATTAGCAAAACTCTTCTGCTTTTCGTCATCTGTCAGAGTGTGTTTGATCGGTAGTTTCCCGCATGTCACAGGAAGAACCTGAGGTGACACATCCATTCGCCCCATGAGATAACCATAAATGTTGTGCATAAACTATCTAAGGGCAGAGAAGCTGTGGGTGTGTGTCACGCTCTTTGATTGCCAGAGCACAGGAGACTGATTTAACTTGAAAGCGTCACGTCTCAGAGGCTGTAGCATTAAACCAAGACCACCCCTTCAAACCTTAAGCTCATATATTTTTAAAGCTGTGTTAATTTCTATTTTTGGCCATTATTGCCTCATAAAACTGGTTTTGCTGATATAGCTATTATTGGATGTGGCCTATGTACATTTCCAGTAGACATGGAGCAGCATTAGAATTCAATAGATGTCAAATATTTGTCATTTTAGCCTTGTTCTGAGAAAAATATTCAGGGCTGGCTGCACTAACAGGGCTTACGCCTGGTCTTAACCTGAGTCAGTGGTAACCTGGCGTTCTAAGTCCAACCTTAGAGTTACTCTGGTTGAACCATCTAGGCTTTAGTCTTCTTTTTTTGCTAAGGCTGGGTGTGAATCTTATGCCTGAGGTGTACAGTCAAAATATTTGCTGTTTCTATATAGCCTGATAAGCCCTGTTTCCACTGAGCAGCACAGTACAGTTCAGTTGGTACGCTTTTGAAAAGTTGTGGATGGTACCAATGAACCGTTCTGCACTGTCCCCATGTTTGGTCGCCCCTCTGTTGGGGTACCTAGCACACAGATCTGATACTAAAAGGTGGAGCTGTGAACACTGCAGTCTGATTGGTCAGTAGAGGACGGTCACTCTGCTCAGGGCTGAGTTGTGTCTGGTTTTGAGGCTCATGTAACCACTGTTCATACTGTGGAGAGTTTTATTAGTAAACTGGAACTATAAAATGAAAGGATGTTTTGCTGCCTCTCACAGCAGCTGGAGTCGGAGAAAAAATAACTTCATTCACTGGGCCAACTGCCGGCAACTTTTAAGGTGGAACGTTAACTTGTAATGTTACTCAATGCATGAGCTGAAGACTTGAATCAATCAACACACCTTAAATTTCACTGTGACAACTTTGACCATCACTTTAGTTTTTATATGACACACACTTGTAATGAGTGGATCTTCAAGTGTTTATATATATTAATTTTGACTGGATGTGAACTGCATATATTCTAATCCTCACTCAGCTAACAAAAAGCATTGCAGCCTCATTCTGTGGATGACAAACGAGGTGCAGACTTCCATCTGTGTCACCGGTAATGAGGAAATACAGTGAGTGCTGGACAGAGCAGTGAGTGACAACAACCCCGCCTACATTTAAGAGTACTGTTTGCAGTGGAAACACTAGGGTCTAGGTACCATGTCTGAAGGGTTACTGTTGGTTCCAAAGGTACCATACTGAAAGTGTTTGGTGGAAACAGGGCTTTGACAACAACACAAGGGACACAAACAACATTATCTTTCCTACTAAAGTCTCCTTTTCATCTAGCTAACTTACAAACATGAACACACGTCTTGGCCCTCACCTTATTGACTGAGCGACCAAACTCTCACCAGTGAAAAGTGCACTGCTCATGCCAGTTGTCAAGCTAGATAGCTAGCTAGTCAGCAACAGAACATTATGTAACATTATATAAACTTAATTGCAAACGTCACTGAGGTCTGTTCACATGCTGGTGTGGTCGTTACTCTTAAACACCACTGCTGACAACACACCGTCTGTCCATGAGATGTCAGCTACAGCCAGTTTTGTGCTCCACCTGCCAGCTGCTGTCAGTCAAACATCTATACGCCTCTACTGTACAGCTCCATTAATTTTTGTGTCTCACTGTCTGTGAAATTTCCTTTTCTTTTCTTTTTCTGTAATGCTTCGCAGTTGAGGCAATCAAAGACAGCAGGAGATTGTTAACAATGTGTCCTAGCAATGCATGCTTGGCTGAGTAATAGCCATAGTCATGTGGGCAATCAAATGAGCGTGCATCACTAAGACTGGACATAGTTAAGACTAGACTTAAGCTTGGTTGGTGCAACCGACATTAAGTCTGTTTTAAAAGCTGGTCTTTACAAAAGCCGACTTACAAGTTAGGACTAGGCTTAGTAAAGATCAGTTGGTGCGACCCACTCCTGGCTCTTTTGATTTAGATGTTCAACTGTAATCACCAGCTACCTGTTAACTCTGTCTGTCCCATTAGTGCTGTGCAGGTAGTGTCGAGTGGGTTTATCAGAGCTTGTTGGCTGAAAACAGCTGCCTGCTGCTGCTGCTGGAAAAAGGATTAATGAGAGCAGAGAGACTGAACCATGCAGTGGCTGTGCCGTAAATCCAGGACAATTAGCTAAAAGATGTTAAAACCTCCATAGCTAAGGATAATTGAAGAGTTGGATAATATTTCTCTTTAGGTTCACCACTATAAGAGATGTAATCATTTGATCCATTGTGAATATAAACATCTCACTTAGTGGACCTTTAATATAACTGCTTGTTCCTGTCTTTGTCAAGTGCTTTAAAACATGCATTTCTTACAGTATCAGACACAGTTTCCACATTTAAGAACTTTTTTAAATGTATTTGAAAGCCTCGTGAAGCATATTTGAATATCCCTTGGTCCTTGCTTAGAGTGTCCTGTTTCTGGGCAAACCACAAATGCCACATTCAGCACACAGATAGCCACCCACAGCACCAGCAGACGGTTCTTTCATGTCCACACATTATGATAGCACCACTAATGAGATGGGCATCAGCAGTAGCAGAAGTCGTTTCCTCCCACTCCTTCTTCTCCACCCATCGCCTCTTACTTCCTCCAGGTTGTAAACTGATTTATGGGCTCTAATTGCCCCGGGGACAGCAGCATCAGGCTGGTTAGCCATTGACTTCCATTTCCGCCTATGCCAACTGGCCACGGCTTAATAGTGACAGCTAACCGGCTGGAGAGATAGACTCACACCCTTTCTCCAAAGTGACAGGGAACAAGTTATGTCACCAGGGTCAAAGCACACAAAATTGCACAGTATTTTCTTTTCACAGACGTGTGAAGCTGATGTGTGTCAGGCTCTGAGGATCCTGACCTTGAGGTCCCACTTGTTGTTCTTGGCTTGTCTGGTGTTACGCAAGAGACCTAGATTGTGTTCGCATTTTAAAGCATTTTAGCCATCTTTGTTGTAAATTCACAGAAAAATATAATACAAGGACTTGACTTGAGTGCCCCTTGTAAAAATTAAGTACTTAATGTAAGTATTAAACAATTAAAGCTCCCCCTTCGATGTGGCAATATCACAAAAGCTACAGGAAAGCAGATATGACACTCAGTGTGAATTCATTCTTGCCTTTTTAGAGGTACAAGTGCCCTGTAGGTAAACCTTGATTTTTGTTAAAGAGCGCTTACTGAATTAGCACAAGCTGGCATTTGCTTAAGCACTATAGTTACTGTCGGTTTTCTCCCAGGGATGAAAAACCTTGCATCACATTTTTTACCAGACAACAGCTGCTGGCTGCTTTGTACAGTCAGCTTAATGTGCTCCCTTACAGATTTGCCTAGTAAACTTTTCAAGAGCTCCGTACTCTTCAACCTCATACCCCGAGATGTGCTGAATCACTGCATACTAAGTGCTGTCATCATCATCAATCTGAACAATGTTCATTGGCAATGTTCTCTTTTTTCCTTCCAGTCATAAGGCGAAGCATTTGAACAGCTGTTGATGTCGCAGGCACCAAAAGACTTAATTAACTGACTGAGTAAAAATGATGTTGATGATCAGCTGTAATTAGTTATTTAACAAATTGATAAAGTGTTGAGTCTTTAATTCCCCCGGTATAAAAGCTCAACACTTTAACCGCTCGTATTACTCTAACAAAAGGACACTTAACACATCAAGTAAATGTTGTTTAATAATCATGGCTGAATAGATTTTAAAGATTAAAAATCAAGTTTTAAAAGTTATAATTCACTGTGTTATCCAGACAAAATACAGAGATAACCCCAGCAGCTGTTTTTATTATTTTCATCTTTGATCAACATGCAAAAGAATACATAACACATCTTTTTCATGCCTTACAGGCTTATTAGGACACGTGATCAAACTCTCAATGTATTAGATTTGAGTTAACATCAGATGACCTTCTTGAAATCAGTTCATTTCCCCAAATGACACCAAAAGTTTCTTGCGGAGCTGTTAATTATGTGTAAGAATGGTAGATTGGGAGATGAATGGGGAGTTCTCAGAGAGCCCAGCGTGGCAGATGAAAAGATGAAAGCCCAGACGAGCTGAAGAAGCAGCTCTTTAACTCGATAACCCATGCCATCAGTCCCTCACAGACTCATTAGGAGAGGGTTTCTGAAGCTGGATGGCTGCCGTTTGGAGTTCTCTCCATGACTAATCCAGGACCTGGAGGGCAGCTCTGGAAGGCAGGAAGGAAGGAGGACTCACAGAGAGTGAAAAGACTGCCAATGATGTTGTGATCCTGTTTGCCCCTGTACAACCCACCACCCACCAAGATAAAAAAAACAGTGCCTGTGGGCCTGTGGGTATCTGACTTGACACACTCTCCTCTTAAAGTGGAAACAGACAACTTTTACCCCCATAGCGTTTCCATGTGGTATTACTGTTGGCACCGCTGTGGCAAAGACGACCAGATCGCTTTACGTTTCCCTCACCGAGCAACTACCATAACACAGGACACACTGCTGCATTTTGTTTTCCACAGTTACTGCAGTTGTTCCATCGTCCCCCGGTTCCACTACTGGGCATAGTAACTGAGACTGGCTTCTTGGTAACTGGGAATAGCTACCAGTAGCTACCGGGGAAAACAAAGCACTATCCTTGTCCTGTTTTAGTTGGGCTGAGTGGTTGATGCGCTTCCTTTGTGCCATAAATCAGTCCTTCATTTTTTCTTGAAGACTGCACCTGCTGAGAGAGTTGCAAAGTGTAAGCAAGGCTGTAGCACCCAATAATATAATTATTTCCTGAATATGTAATAAAATTTGCACTTAACCAGATTTAAAATGTAATAAAAACCCAATACTGTAATAACTTGACCCCTTACTGGCACTGTAATATTTTTTGGGTAATTTTTTCAAAACCCTTAGTCGAGTACTCGCCCGCATGTTCACGATATTGATTTAATTATTAAATCATATATTTATATAGGCCTATATTTTATCTACATGTGCATGTCACACATTGAGCGAGCCGCCTGTTAATGACGCTGTTAGCAAAGCAGTAATGATTGTGCTAAGTGGCTAATGGGCATGTACCTACTCCCATGTTTCACATGATACGTCATGTTTGTAGTGGACCAATGAAGATGAGTTTACATATCACCTTGGGTTGGTCCTTCACCTTCTCAAAATGATCCCACACTTTAGATTTCCTGCCCGACATGTTATTAACTAGCCTGTGGAATAATAGCAGGTACCAGCCCTGGAAATCAGGGGCTGTATAATTACCTGGAAAATGCGAGGTCTGGGCGCTACTCTTGTGCCTTCTCTCTTCCAGCTTTCAAGACCACGACGGCAGGTTGCATCTGAGGTTACTAAGCAACCTTAACAAGTATCGTATAGTCTATACCTGAAATCCTGAGTGCAGAGCTGATCTTCTTCCAGGAGCTGTTTATAAGTGTGTAGACCTATCGTCTGTGGGACAGATGTAAAGGTCTGGGTAGCCCTGCACTAACATGATCAACTTTTCCGTATTTATCAGACTGAATATTTACAGAAGAAGGGAAAGATATCTGTCAGCTCAACTGTCAGACTGCTGAGCGTGGCCTCTTCCTGTGTTTGTCCAGACATATAGCTTTTTAATTATTTTGACAAGGCACAGCTGCTACTAGTTTCACGTTTATTTTGTTTTGTTTTGTTTTGTCTGTGACTAAGTGACCAATGAAGTCTTGCCGACTAATGACCTTTCTGGTCGAGTAACATTTGGTCGAGGATTAAGGAGGCAGCCCTAAATGGAAGGGTACAAAATGAATGTTAAGTGTGCAATTATACAAAGTTTACATTACTCTTTGTGTCATGTTATCCTACTGAAAATTCTAATACTTGAAAGTGATTACATATAGAATTTGCAGGACTGGTGTATTAGACTGCATTTTAGCTTGGTATAAACATAAACTGATGGCTGAGTGTACATTTATGAAGTTTAATTATGAACTTCCAGTAAAAATGATTAAATGTAGCTACATAGATAATTGACAATAAGCCTCTCCAACAATGTGTGCGTACTCACTTCAGTGCACACTGCTAGTGCTTCTCAGGCCTCAGCTTTTTGGCATTGTGAGCTGCAAAGAACAGCTTGACCTTTACATGGCTTTCCTACTATGTTGCTTTGTTAATGCGGTGACAGTTGTCCACTCGCTCTCTCTCTTGTGTATGGTTTGAGTGGTAATTCTGCAACAATGAGATTAACACACAGCTTTACTGAGGGACTGTGGGAGAGTCATGAAACATGCTTTGTGACTTATATTGCTGCATACTGCACTGCATCACCAGCTGCTGCTATATGTCTGGGTATTTGTTTGCCAACATGCCAGTATAGGTTAGAAGCCTTATGTTAATCTTCCATCCCCATACATGCTAAACGAGCTTTGATGTAAATGCCAAACATGCCCCCTTTGCAGACGACTTGGAGCGTACTACTTGGAATCTGTGTTCATGTCTGTCACTCTGTGTGTATCTGCTTGAGGATAAGCCTTTGTCCAGGCAAGTAATATTGTTTTGCCCATGGAGTGCAGTGCTCCTGAGTGGCTGTGATCGTATCGTGTCAGCTGGCCTTTAAATAGTGCCCCCCGAGGTGAGATAACATCCAATGTGATTTTTCTCAACATGGTTTTATCAAAGTCATTATCAAGACGCAGCAGGGTGGCTTACTGTGTCGGAAAACTATCTGTCAACTGGACCGACCACACTGGAGCCCTGACTGGAAGTATTCAGGTCATTGACTGCTACTGTACTTTGTTACTTACATACAAGTGTTAGAGGCAAATTGTACCAAAATCAAAGTACTTATTTTACAGAATTAGCCTTCTGAAGTCCCGCCTTTTTCACTCTGCTCTCCAAGCTTGCTACCCAGCAGAACCAAAGTCAGTGTTCCCCTTTATTTTTGTACTTAAGTATGCTATATGCAAGGCTCGTGTATGTTGAGAAGAAAACAAAATGTTGAAGATGGTTGAAAGACGTGGCTTAGGGAGTGTCACAATGTCTACAGTCACATTACATTGGATATTGTCACATCTTCAGTTGGCTAAGGTTAGCAAAATGCGAACTAACTAGCTACATCAAGAGGAGTTTAGGTCAGAAAATACATTTTCCCAGTTTAAATCCTGTGTCCCCATGTTAACTGATCATTTTTTTGTTTTTATATGCCAAATATATGTAAAAAATCTGCATCAGTGTAAAGGCAAGAGTATCCCTCCTCTCTTCTTGTTTGATGACTCATCCTGGTCATCCAAATAAATAAGACTTGGAACGGCTAGTTAGCCACACCGGTCATATAAAACTGCACTTCATGGTTTGTGGGTTGTAGTAGCTAACAGAGCAATATGGAGAGAGATAGGAAGAGATTTGTATTTGGATATCAGTGGGCAAATCCTTCGTTTTTCATTTCCAAAACAATATGGTGAAAGTCTTATTCATTCATCTCTTTATTGTCCTCCTTCTAAACTAACAGGGAGGGAGTTCTGTGTGCAGATTTTTCTGAACTCTAAGCCTGTCCACCTTTTAACTGTCCAATAAAATGCAAAGGACTTGATTTAAATCCCTCTTGTACCTGTACACCACTGAAATAGTCTGTTTCACTGCAAAATACATAACAGCACAGAAGCTAAAACTCTAACTTGGGTTTTCAGGAAACTTAATGTTAGCCTGTTAGATCGTCATCGCCAGCCAGGTTTGCGCCCTCTGTATTTCTGTGGTAATGGTAAAAATATCTGGAAAAGGACAGATAGGTTGGTTGCTGACATATTTTTAAGATGACATGAATTATGGTTAGCCAGATCAAGACTCACGTTGCTTTTGAATTATCTCCATACAGTAGAGAGAGACTAACGTTAGGTCAGTACCATGGTCTGTGGTCAGTAATAAATTTATACATTACTTTTCTGATCCCCAGACGGAAGACACATACCTGATAGTTTTGTCATCCTTGGTCTCCATTATTCAAAGAGTGTGGCTTCTCCTTTTTCCGCAAGACCGGAATGTCTCAGCTTAAAGTCAAGGTTTTGCCTAAGCATTGTGAATATATCCTTTCATCACATACTGTAGTCTTTGCTGTCAACTTCTTAAAGCAGCACCCAGTTAAACAGAACCAGTGTCGCCATGTTTCTTTCTGTCAAGCTTACTCGACCTAGCAACAGCAAGTAAGGGGGGACAGGACTTAGGATCGGTCAATTTCCCCTTTAAAATTTAATTTAGAACAATGCGTCACAATTTATAAGATGATTATTAGTTGTGTGTGTGTGCAGTAAATCCTTAATCTACAAAGTAGCAAGTAACTCTTGATGACAAGTGACTGTTTCCCTGTCAAATATAGAGTAGAAGTACAAAAGAGTATAAAATGGAAATGAAGTACCTCAAATTTGTTCTGTACTTGACTTTTTCACCCCTGTTTTTGAGATGACCCTGACTTTATCTTCTTTTTTTGCTGGCATACAAGTAAAATTACATTTTTTTTCTGCCTTGTAAAAAGTAAGGATCACTTACTACACTGAGGCAGATGCTTCATTTGAGACCCAGTGAATATGCTGTAGCTCATTTTTGTCTTTCCTCTGTAAACAGAACTGACATGTTTGCTGAAACACTCACTGAATACTCCTTTCACTTTGATAACCCAATTACTTCTGTCTTTAGATCAACAGTGTATCAGACCAAACGGCCCCATTTTATGAATGCATATCTAATGTGTATTTAATTTGGCATTCAAATCAGCATGGATGCACAACAAAAAAGGGCACCCACGGTATGAATGTCAGTCTGATAATATACTGAGACCAAATATATAATAACCTCTAATATGCTGGTTGTAAATGCTGTCGAGGGTATGAAAGCAGGTTAACAACTTCACTGGATGAAACATGGCTATATTTTTTATCAAAAGATTGTCAGTGTGAACATTTTCCTCTAAATGTGTAACTAGAACCGCTTTTATTTTCACTCTCTAGTTTTCTGCAGACACGTCATTTGTATTCAAAGGAAATTGTGAAAAAAGACAAAATGTTAAAGGTTTAGACTGTTAGAATCGGTTTTAATTGCTTCGTGATTCATCTGATAACTTTGAAAATGCTTCATTATCTCATCCGTTGCTCAACATGAACTTCGCCAACACTCTGACTCCAGTGCAGAAAGTGGGAGTTTTCCTGCTCACTAGTATTTGGAGTTGTGTCTGAATCAGCCTGTGTTGCCTCATTAGTAATCCGTTCACCTCTTCACAAACTTTTGGCCTGGATGAAAAGCAGCCTTTTGCTGTCATTGTTACATCTCTGATCTCTGTGTTTATAGGCTGGCGGAAGCTAGCACTCTTCAGCTCTGACGCTGGCATCGCACTGCCTGGTGCTGCCAAGTCAAAGGGATTGCGGCTTTTTTTCACAGCGTTCGCATGACAGATGGGGCCCTCACTGGCGTGTGGGGTCAGTCAGAAATCATGTCTTTTCCACTGTCATTTTATACAGTCCCACATACACACTGTGTGTGTCCCATAAACACACACATCTAAAGTAATCTTTTACACGGCCTTCATCATCAGCTCAGTTTTCTACAGAATAATGCAGCAAAACTGTGTTGAGTGTCTTCTGGTTCTCTCAGTGACTTCTAAGAGAAAGTAAGTTAATTTTCAATCACTGACTGTATGAACCTAATATGGTAATGTTTGTATATAATCTTTTTTTAAAGATATTTTTAGGGGCCTTTTGGCTTCACTTAATAGGACAGATAAAGCTTGAAAGGGGCAGAGAGAGGGGGGTGGCATGCAGCAAGGGGATGTGGGCTGGAATCGAGCCCTTGGCTACTGCGGCAAGGACACAGCCTTGTGGGGCCCCTGCTCTACCAGGTGAGCAGGTGCCCCTGGTAAAATAGTGCTATATGTACTGTATACAACTTTTAATAAGAATAGTACCTCAAATAAAATAACCAAATTTATCACCAGTAGTAGTGTTAGTAGTATTAGTATTTTCCCGTATTTTTGTGTCTAAGTGTGTAATGGGAACAGCAATTTTTGAAACTGGGTCAGTGTCAAGCGAGAGTACTGCAGCCAGCAGCAGCAAAACAGGGTGCAGTGTAACCACTCAGGGCATGTTCGCACGGTCAATTTACGTCATCTAAAAGTGCTTGTTTTTGCCACTGACAGGTTCAGATTGTTATAATAAGTGTTTGAAAATGTATGGAAAGGATCCCTTCAGAGAAAGACATTTTGTTAAATAGTAAGTTTGTTTTTGTTTTGTCAGAAACACCCTGAAATAGCTATCACCAAAGCCAAAGACTCGTTTAAATAAACAGTAATGTCATCATCGTAAAAACACATTTCCTTCAAAGTGGACAGAGACAAAATAAACTCAGTTAGCTGTTAAGGTACTTTTTTCTACTGTTCCAAAGTAAACCCTTAATTCACCCAGTTAGATGTGAAAATACACTGGATTTAGGGGCCGTACACATGCCGTGTCTTTAACCACCTGGAAAATGCGAGTACGGGCACTGGGCGCTACACTTGTGACTTTTTTGAAACAGCTCTCAAGAGGGCAGTGGCAGGTTGCGTCTGAGGTTGCTAAGCAACCTAAACAAGCATCATTTAGCTTATTTACCTGAAATCCTGAGTGTGTGTGGGCATATTGTCCGTGGGACATATGTAAAGCTCTGCCAGCCCTGCACCAAAATGAACAACTTTTCCATATTTATCACAGACTGATATTTACGGAAGAAGGGAAAGATATCTGTCGGCCGTGATTCGTTAGTCATCATCACATGAATTGTGGTGCATGCCCCTGTGACCCAAAAGTTGCTCTCAGTTTATTTCAGGGTGCAAAAATCAGTGTTTATTTAAATGGAGTCTGGTGGGTTGGCGACAGTAATTTCAGGGCTGTTTCTGGTTTAAACAAAAAGAATCTTTCTCTTTAACAAAAAGGTCTATCTCTGTAGGGATCATTTCCATAGTATTGTCAGACACTTAAAATAATAATCTGAGCCTGTCAGTGGCAAAAACAAACACTTTAAGTGGATGTAAATTGATGGAGGGCACGCACCCTGAGTGGTTCCATTGCTGCCTGTTTCACCACTGCCGGCTGCCGCCAACACTGGACCAATTTTGAAAATTCCTCTTAGTCACTTAGACACAAAAACATGGGAAAATAGGTTGAAAAATACCCAAGTTACCATTTTAAAAATTTCAACTCTAAGACCTTAGATCAATTCTGTATCTGGTGCACAGTTTGTATTTTGGCACCATCATCCCAGTTAGATTTAAGAGCTCCTTAGTTTGGAAAGTGGTTTAAATGTTAAAGTGAACTGAGGAATGGAAAGGTCTAAAAGATGAGAGCAGTGCTGCCTCACCCCAGTGATATTTTTGTGTCATTAGAGCTTCCCTTAGCTTCCCTAGGGTATGCTGCTCAGTATAAACTCTCACAGCCTAGTTTATCTGAAAAGCCATGATAAACCTTATCAAGAGTCTGATAGAATTGGGTTGAAAATATGTTGACGGATAAATTGATCTAATATTAGATCAGGGGTCTGAAATAAAGGTAATCTAATTTAATAAATGGGTCTGATAATAAAGGTTTTTGACCTTGCCTTATCTTTGAGCACAGGCAGATACGCCAGCTATTACAGCAATAGTATGCAAATAGATTGTGATCATTATCAGGGATGCTCTCTGAACTCAATTAGCAAGTATGATCTGCTGATAACTTTCCATTAGCATATATGCTAGGTGTCTGTGGTGCACATCATCTGTCAGAGCTCAAGTCTGTGTGCCAAGGCTGCGGGAAGTTGCTGATTTTAAAGAAAATTAACAAGCAACAAGAGTATGAAAAGTAAATCCTCTGTTGTCTGTGCTGAAATGTAAATGAACAGCACACCCATCAATCAGCTGTAATGGGGCGATTTTTCTGACACTGACAGTTTGATGGAGCATATTTATCATAATGATGCCATATGTATACAGTATCAGAATGACTCTAATGTGTAGGAGGCTCTATGCTGCTTTTGCACTGCCTAATTAAAAAGTTAAAGGATCTCCGAGTTACGTTTTTGTCTCCTTAAGCAGAAAGTAGGGAAGCCTGTGATTTTTGGAGATGATTAGAGCTACCTTGATTTCCCCGCTGAACTTTAGATGAAAAAAAAAAAAAGCAGAAAGCAGCGAGAGGGCAGGCTGTTTTTAGGAATTACACATTCCTAGGGTGTCCGCAGAAATGCTTGATGTCTTAGCTGAAGGCGTAAAGCAAACACTAAATCCGCTGGATAAGTCTTTGATTACATTTACAGTAGCTGCTTAAATTTCCCAGTCATTAGCATTTTGCTTGTAGTTGTAATGGAGTTATAAGGAACTGGTTTGTCATTGTCTCTCCCTCTGCATCTGCATCTTATTCTCCCTCTGCAGCCTAATGACCGGCCGTCACAGATGTTGCAAGGCAGCCAAGCATCATCCCTCTGGCATTTGGCTTTGTTAATAATGCAAGCTCTAAAGAGCAGTGGCACCACAGACTGTCATGCAGTTATGCAGACAGCCCTGATTCACACTCATATCGCTGTGTCTGTGCAAAGAAGATTCCCTGAAATCAATATGGCAATTAATTACAGACTGCACGGTAATTACATCTTTTTATGAATTATTCCTCTTGGACTAACTCAAATACAGACAGAGTGGAGCTTTTGTTAGTATATCACATTTATTTAAGGACCACAGTTTTAAAATTTCATACTTTTTTAGCCCCACATTAACAAGATATATTCCAAAGTTCAAGAAATTATCTCTGAATGCCTTTAATCTTGTTTGAAATGGCCTTTTTGGAGTGTCTTAGTCAGAGCCCACTGTGAGGGAGAGTATATTCTATTTTCATCCGCCTCATTAAGTTTTTCACTTTAATTAATGGCAGGATGTGCTCACAGAGGAACTGTCCTGTCTGTTCGTTAAAGCCCATTATATGTCTGAGCTCGCGCAGACTGCTGGCTTCAAATAGGCTTTAGGTAATAGAGTTTACATTGTCATGTGAACTACAACACGAGAGAGGGGAAGTCATAAAACATGTTCATGGAAAAGTATTTCAGGTTACCGCAGATCAGTCATGTAGAGAGCACAGGAGATTTCATCCGCCAGCATCGTCAACCAATTGTAGTGGAACCGTGAAGGAGTGCCGCTACTGGAAAGAGAGATCAAGCAGAAATGGTTGATTACAGCTGCATTTTGCCTGTTGAGTCATATTTAGCCAGAAGCTGTGAAGAGTATTGATCTTGCTCTTTTCCTCACTGTGTGACCCAGCAGTGGGAAATGTGTGCTACCTTGATAATGTCTGTAGACTAGTAGAGCTATTGGTGATTATAAATGAGTTCAGTTGGACCTGTCTCACCCTTCACCCGTAAACTAGCATTGGATAATGTCGACAATTTAAAGGGATAGTTTGCAGATTTTCAACCTGCTTTGTATCATAACAATGTGTATCGTATGTGTAAATTAACTGTGGTGAACTTCCCTCCATCTTACCAGCGCCCAAATCTCCCTGCTCATCTCCCAGCTGTTTAGTGCACTGTTTGGCTGTCATATGAGAATTTGAGAACAGGAAGTTAAAACTGTAAAATTACTGCATTGCCTATTTCTTGCCTAAAATGTTCTTTGAAATAAGAAGATTTAGTGAGTCCCAATACATAGTATGTCACATGCAGTATGCCAAAAATACCAGGATGTTCTACCACAGCTGGTCTGATTTTGCAGTATGCACGCCAGCATGCTTTTCTGGCTATTCTGACCCACAATCCACTGCGCATCGGACGATACGTCACATCGACTGAGTCGCAAACAGATGACAGCAGATTGACAGCTGTCAGAAGCCGCAATGATGGATGACAGCGTACTCAAGTAACTAATGACCAGTCGAATAGTAATAATAGGAACATTGATTATTTAAGTGGACAAAAAAATCATAAATATTACAAACAAGAAAAGGACATAAAAATAACAGTAACAGAAAACTGCTGATGTAATTTCACTTTCTCAAATATAATATGGGCGGCACAGTGCCGTATTGGTTAGCATTGTTGCCTCACAGCTGGTTGGATTGCCAGGCCCTCTGTGCAGAGCTTGCCTGTTCTCCCCGTGTCAGCGTGGGTTGTCTTGGGCTACTCGTGCAGGATAGGTTAGGTGACTCTAAATTGTCCGTAGGTGTGAATGTGAGTGTGAATGGTTGTCTGTTTCTATGTGTCAGCCGTGTGATAGTCTGGTGACCTGTCCAGGGTGTACCCCGCCTCTAGCCCAATGTCAGCTGGGATAAGCTCCAGCCCCCCCGCAACCCCCAACACGATAAGTGGTTACAGAGAATAAATGAATGAATTATATTATGTTAGAATCTACAATCAATGCAGTTATAACTTTAAAGTTGAAGTACATTGCAAAGTAACAACAGCAGAGCTCTCTGAACTCTGTAAGGGGTATTTGTTTATCTCTAAGGTAACAGATATAAAAGCAAGAGGGTCAAAATTTAGGGTGTAACGTAATGAATAAGTAGTACGTCCGAACTGTGTGCATACTGCATGCAGCAGTATGTACTTGTTAAGTGCAGCTGCAGTACCTACTAAAAGTAAAAAGAAAAAGTATGCGATTCTGAAAGCACCCGTCGTCACCCACCAGTGGGAGCATTTATTGCCTCCAGTGCGGTGCAGTGTATTCTGGTAGCTGTAGGTTTTCTACCTCATGAGCAAATGCCACAGCCCTTTACTCAGTTTTCCATGGTCATGCTAGCACCATTTAAAAAGTATGTGCGTCTTTCTACTGCATAGACAGTCCCTGTTTCATGGGAAGACCTTCTTTCCAGCACTTGCCTTTGATTACTGATGATTCATTACCATGTCTGAGCATTAGACCACTGATTAGAGATGGTATAATGCAGATTTAGGTTTTGTAGGTCAGTAGTTGAGCCTGTGGTCATATAGATGAGGCCCATCCTTTTTATTTTTTAATGATTTTTTTATCCATTGGAAAATACCTGTATATTTATTTATTTTTTCAAAGGAGTGGTTCACTGCTCTGTCCCGATGCACTTTAAAGTTGTGTTTCCTGCTGCAGGCAGACTTACAGACTTATTTTCACATGGATTTTTTTTTTGTTGATTGTTGAAAGTAAATGTATTATATTTCTCTATTTCATTTTACTGTTTATCTCATAGAGCCAATGCACAGTACTCTTTTTCACCAGATATTCAGTAGCTAAAAGCAGTTTTTATCCGTGGTCCCATAACAGTCTGTGATGCTACAAAAACAGACAGTTGCTGTTAAATGAATATAGTGCACTTCAAACCAAACACATCGTTAATACCAGTTACCAATACTAAAATGCCTACTAATACCAAAATAAAAAGTGCACTCTAGTTCCTAACTAGCCCTCATAACATCTGCAGATGAAAGCATAATTAAAGCATAAAATTAAAGCAAAATCAAACAATTTGTAAGAGAGAATTTTCACTTGGTATCAGTGCAATCATTAAAACTAGCCAGCGTAACTGTTCTGAGAATCCCCATGGCATTTTTTTCAATAGTTACCTGTTTTAATATTCAAAACAAACAATTAATTCCCTCTGTTTTTTCTTAAATTAAAAAATTATATGACATATTGAGCAATAATATTTCTTAACCAACAGGTGCAAAAACAAAAATGGAAACACATCTTAGTATTAGTCCAGTGTTAAGCGTATCAACTATATTGACGTGTTCACAGCTGCAGAAAATTGAGTGAGGTGTGCGGAGGGGGGAGCCTGTGCTCGTGCAGACAGGATGGTGGTAATAGGCTGTCTGAGTGCTTACCAGATGGGAGGGGGGGTCTCCCACTCTGAGGCCAGAGAGCCAGAGAAATGCACTTCTAATGGCTTATCCAAAGGCGTTCAATGACAGTTAACCTTTCCAGCTAATGATTAAGGTGACTCTTAATATGTATCACACATCGGCCCCAGATAGCATTTAGTCAGCAATGGAGATAAATGTGGGACATGAATATTGTATAGCTTTAAAATACCCTAGATCCCACAGCATTGCCGTCTCAACAGTGATGGTTATTCCTGTTCAAGGTCAGTGAGGGAAACCCCGGCCCAGTCTCTACGCCAGTGAAACTGAAACCTTCCAGTGGGCTCAGGTGACTTACTGCCACACAGCTGAAACATAAAGTAAGAGATTCAGAGATGATGTGCAAGGAATCCCCACAGTGAGGCCCAGTTTGAGTAAATCTACCTTCGGTCATGACAAACTGGGGAAGGATCTCTTGGAGCTGGCTGTGCAGCAGATGTCTGCTCACCTGCCAGTGTCAGTTACACGAGCGTTACATCTTCATGCCGCTTTATTGCCCGCTCATGAAACCTCTGATGCAATCCACTTAAGTGGCATAACAGTTGTCCTTGTTTCACCTTGCCAATTTCTTTTTAATCGCACATTGTAATGTATCTTCATACGCTGCCTAAGGCAATCATTTGTTGCAGTTTGTTTATTGATTTGTGTTGAAAATGCTCACACCAACTAAAGTAGTTACTAAAATAGAGAAGCCACAAGAACCTGGGGTGTTCTTTAGATGAAGTAAGCCAGGTTATTGAATATGCTGTGCTGATGTTTTTCTCCTATACTCACGATAAGGCTTTTTTTTTCTCTGTGGGTAATTCTTAGAGATTAGTACACACATTGTTGTATGGCTGGTTCCGCCAGGGAATGAAGTTAAATAGCGGATGGGCCTCTGACTCTGTAAGTAGCAATCATAATTCCCCTCTAAAAGCTTCATGCCACTTAAGTTATTAACATTTAATTCTGCAACATCAGAGTGGATTAACCCATCAGACAGTGTTCTCATTAAGATCTACTCATTGCATCTTTTTTCGGGAGTGCCTGGAGCCCTCTCTGTACCTCAGTCTGCCAAAGAGAAAGATTGAACCTGTGTTTCACCTCTGTTCTCTGAGTGCATATTTTTCACAAGGGCAAACACTCTCTTCTCGTCTGGCTTTAGCTTTAAAACTACTGTTCAGTCTACCAATTAATGAGTTCATATTGGGCAATTCTGAAGTACATGATGTAAATCCAGTGCCAACACCCAGGTCCAGTGCAGTAAGTAGTGCCATTTATTTAATGTGGTAGATGGGTGTGCAGTGTGCTCAACTTTTGGCAAATACAAGGGTTCTCATCCAAAGTCAGTCATTTTTCCCCAACCTTGACCAAGTAGTTTTGCGGCCTTCCTTCAGCCATATCTAAGAACATTATTTCTTTTTATTTGTTTTTTGTTTAAAGGAGAGTGTTTTACAGATTTAAATTGGAAAAAGACAAGTTTTTTTGCTTTAATTTATCAGCGGGAAGTAAATGTTGATCGCACAATGTAATGGCTGTAGAATAATGACACATCTGCGTTAAGATGAGGGCTGCATCTAACAATAATATTCATTTTATTATTTGTTTGGTCTATAAAATGTTGGAAACTTGGCGAAGAATGTCGATCAAGGTTACCCAAAGCCACAGATGACGTCCTCTAATGTCTTGCTTTGTCCACAACCGAGAAAAGATGTTTCATCTACTGTCAAAGAGGATTAAAGAAACCAGACAACATTAACATTTAAGATATGTGCACAGTGTCTCCCCAGCAACTGGAACCATGAAATGAAACGACAAACCCTCAAAAATAAAACTCAATAAAAGACATAGTGCATGAACGTGATAATAAAAATTACATTTAATTCTTTCACAGGAGTTTAACCGAACTTTTCTTTTTTTTTTAGTGTTAGTTTAATTATTTTCAATAAAGTGGACAAAAAAAATGCATCATCTGTTTTATCACTTTTGTTACTATAGTAATCTTATCATGTACATTTGAGCATGTGATTGAAACAAGAATATGGAGGTCATTGTATTAAGGTTGTCAGAAGAAGCGATACTACAATTGTTGATACCATGTTTTTAAATGATCTCCATTACCTTTGTATTCAGTAGTATTGAAAGCACCAAAGCTATTAAAAAAAACTGATTTACAATCGGATTTTCGACCCAAGGCTGCACAGATGAAAAGACAGGGAATGACAATCAACTGGTCCTCAGCCTGTGGTTGCTAAGGCATTCTTAAACGCAGCAAACCCATCATGTGACTGTGACACACTGTGTGGAGGTTGTTCGTTTCAAAAAAAAAAAAAAAAAAAAAAAACACTGTATATTGCAGTGGTTCTCAAATGGTGTGCAGTGATGCCAGTCCAGGTGTGCCATGGGATTTTGTGATAACCACACATTATTATTGCAATAGTCAACTGGGCCTATACAAAAAGTTAAGAATAAATGTTTAATTGACTGTATCAGTATGCTGTGCGCACCCATTTCCTAATTTAGAGGCAAACTCTAGCTAAAAAATGTAATTTAATTTAATTTAGTTAAAAAAAAACCTTCCGGGGAACCTATTTGTCGCTGTTACACACGGGAATTCAAAGTGTGTGACACATCAAAAGTCCTGATTGGCAGCCAGTGTGAGCGATGATAACAGCTAAAAAAAGAAAGCTGTGAGTGGGACAATGGGTCGCTTTATTGTACGGAGCAAATTACAACAAAGCACCAGCGAAAGAAAAGAGATTAAAAAAACAGTAGAGGGTATCATGAAAGCTACCTGTCTTTTGTATGTCGTGATAAGCGTGATAACACATGTTATAGAAGCTATTGTGCACAGATATAAATACATGTATGCCTTGAGATATTGGTTTGGCCTTTGGTGTGCCCTGGGCACAAAAAGTTTGAAAATCTCTGGTATATTGCATGTAGCATTTGCTGTACCTGCTTTGTTCAAACATGATACATTTCCTCTGCTGGTTCATACATGACATTTGTTGTGAGTTCAAGTGCACATAGGTGAAGGTGTGAACATGGACATTTGTGGGTTTAACAGATCAACAAGCAAAATGGTTAAAGCAGAGCATACACAGAGTTGTCTGAAAGTGACCTTTAAGCCGATGGGTGACTTTCTATAGACTGTAAATACCTTTATTTTAAGGTAGAAAAAAAACTTACCACATCAGTAAGAAGACTAGATCCAAACACTTTCCTCTTATCTTTCCAGAGTGTTCCTGCGGGCCATTAGTCAGTACGCAGCAGTGTTGAACAAGAAATTTCTGGATCAAACCAACTTTGAGCTACAGGTAAGAGCTGAATCATTGAAGCCTTCTTTTTTTTTTTTCTTTTAACAGCCTTGATAGCAGCGCCCCCACCCTCCCAAAGAGGGATGTTCTTTTAGTCATTTTAAGTCCTATTAACAGCAGCTTTGGATCATCACTTCACTGCAGTTTCACACTGAGGCTGTTTTTAATGTTCCGGATGCAGCATTGTTGGACCCTCTGAATAGAGAAAGAGAAAGAAAAAGATCACTGAAGGCAGTAGACATAAAAATTGTAGAGCGGGAACATCAATTACTGTGTAATGGCCGGCAATTTGATGTGCATTTCAGAATATTTTAACCTGCTCCTCGGGAATAGAGCAACTTTTTTTTCCTCTTGCTTTTTAAATGTCTGACATATGGGAGAAAGTTAATGTTGTCACCAACTAAGCTGCTGAGCTTTTAAAGCCTTTATGGATTGATTATTTTAACTGTGTTTCAGTGTGACTTATAGCACTTGGAGACTTCTTTATGGCGAATGAATAAAGTGTTGAATTTTCTTTGTTTTAAACTACAGACTGATGGTGTAAAGATAATTTATCTGGATGGAATTACACAGACATTTTTACTGCTGTAGCTTAAACAGTCATGTATTTTTTGCTTATGGGTATTCTCATAAAAAAGTGTCTCTTCTATATCCTTTGAATACTCATGAAGACTCTTATTTTGTGTACATGAATGGTTGGGATGGGAATCTCTAGGGACCCTAGTGATTTGATTCAGATTTAGGGGGCGACAATAAGATTATAGAAATTGTGATCTGCTTCATCTTTACAGCAATGAGAAAATTGTACCCTTCCTTAGGACAGCTTGCATTTAAAAGTGTGCGAATTGTAGGGAGACACCACCGCAGTAATGGCTACTTCTTTACTTGCGGTACTTCCCTGTGGCCTAAATCACCGCCCTCTCCAACCACTGGGACATCTTCCCAACACACAAGCACACCCATCACATCTAAACCTTTTGACTAAATGAAACTGTAACACTGAATGATATTGTTGTGAAACTGAATGAAACTGCTTTTCGCCTTAAATGCTGTTTTAATCTATAACACCGCACTCTTTGTCTGTCTCTGTGTTTATGTGGGTCAGCTGTGGAACAACTACTTTCACCTGGCTGTAGCCTTCCTCACCCAGGAGTCTTTGCAGTTGGAGAACTTCTCAAGCGACAAAAGAGCCAAGATCTTCCACAAGTGAGTGCAAGTGCTCTCTTTCAATCCACAGGGCGTACTCATTGCACACCAACACAGCTCAAGCTCCCTCCGCAGCATGAGAAGGGTTTATATAATTCATCACACGGAGGCTCGCAGGGATACCCAACGCACCGTGGCTCCAGTGGAGGCTGCTGTAGTTGTTCGCCCCTCTGAACAAAGCAGAGCAGCCTCACTAACTCCAAGGGTTATGGAGAGCACATCAAATCCCAGGTATCAGACAGACCTGGGAATCCCGTCTTGAGATGTAGGATACAGGTCTTTGGTTCCTCCTCCCTCAACAGATAAAGGGGACAAATGTTGATGTCACATCGCAGAAAGTTTTTAAGCCACAAAGTTTATATATTCATTGCTTCTGAATCTGCTCTGAGGCCTATCCCTCCTCTCAGTTATGAGTTCAGAGGCGGTTTTGTTTCCCGTTCATCCACTGCCTGTGTCTACATAAAGCCATTCATCTACATTAGTATTTCTCATAGAGTCTGGTAATGCAGCCAAACGTGTAAATGCTTTCTGGGCAGACATGGAGCATATTGGCGCTCATCTTCATTTGGAGGAGCTTTTGTCACTAAAGCATTCATCACGCTGGCCCGTGCCTGACAGCGAGACTCCTCGTTGGTCAGTGCTTTATTATCGGACCTGATAAGCTCCCACACAAACAGCCAAACACAGCAAACAAGACGTTCCCAGCCACCCCCACCCTGCCTTTTCTCCACTTGTCAGCCTTCCCCGAAAAACAGATTCACATACACAAGAACTGCCATTCCTGGCTCAGAAAAGGACTGATCTCTGCCATGCTATTTCCAGACTGTTTATTTGACATTCCCAAGTATGTCATTCAAATACAACCAGGTAGCTTCCAGAGCAATGGAAGAGGATATTATACATTGCCAATTTCTCTTTCACCCACTTTTTCTACCTCTAACCGCCCACTCTTTCTCTCTGCCTCTGTGTCTGTCTCCCTCCACCTACAACTCACCTTCTCTCTTTTACCTCTCCGTCTCTGCATCCCGTTTCCCTGTGTGCTGGCGCATGAACTGTCAGTCCTGCCTGCAATACCAATTATTGTGCTTCGCCTGGGAGCAGAGAACAGAGGGGTGAAATCAGAGTTGTGTCGAGCGTGGCTCTTTAGCATCGGCTTTTCTCCCTGCGTCACACACGTCTCCCAGTGCTGTTTATAAAGATCTGGACCATTACTGGTGTCTGTGTGATCCTCATTTCCTTCTCACATTTATGTCAGGACACTGGCAACAGGCTAACATGTCTTTACAGCCTGAATAGGAGAATAAATGCATCTGTGTGCAGCCATGTTGCTGTGTTTCCAGACTGCACCTACAATGTCGATGGATACAGTGTTTTCCAACAAAAATAAAAAACAAAATTAAGTTTTAAAGGTCCAGTGTGTAGGGTTTAAGGGGATATATTGGCAGAAATGTAATATAAGTATGTCTTCTTTAGTGTCTTTTGTCACCTACAAATAAGAATCGGCATGCTTTTGTAACCTTAGAATGAGCCGTTTATATCTACATAGTGAGCATGTCCTCATCCATGGAGTGTGCCATGTTGCAAAACTTTGTTTCTACAGTATCTTAGATGAGACAAACCAAACACTGGCTCCAGATAGAGTCATTTGTATTATTGTGTCAGTAACCATAGTTAGCAGCTACTCCACGATGAGCCAAATAGCATTGGAAAACACTGTTTTTTTAATGTGAAACTGCTTTATTCAGTGTTTTTAGTGGTTTAAATCACCTGGTCTGTTAGTTTTAGGGAGGAAGAGACCTATGTGGATAGTTCAGCTCCCAGTAAAAAAACCTTCAGAACATTAAAAGCTGAAGGAATCCTGATGCTTGCCACATGGGAGAAGTCTCAGCAGGCTGCAATTTGCAATCCTCATCACTGGATGCAACTAAATTTCACACACTGCTCCTTTAAAAAACATAATTTGTCTTTATCTGTTCATGTAGAAGAGCTGTGGTCAGAAAATGCGGAGATGCAGCTGCACATACACATAGCTGGGTAAATGAGCATGCAGCAATGTCATTGTCATGATATGCACAAATGAGTGATGAGAAGAGGGAGTGTCATGTTGTCAGGTTTTGTGAGTATCTCACACTTGCTTTGCTTCAAGCTTTGATCACATCTCATCTGCTCTTACAGGCCGCTGCTTGTCAGTCACTGGTGTGTTTTGTTCTCTCTTGCTCTATCTGCCGCCCTGTCTGTATTGCTTTTCCTCCATCTCCTCTGTTTCCATCACCTTGTGCTTCTACATCCACTTCCTCCTTTCTCCTCCCAGTCTTGCTCTTTGCCCCCTTCTGACCCAGTGGCATTACACAGCACAAGCTGCCAACAGCCCCAGATCCACTCGCTGCTCACCACTGTCCCTCTATTCTCCCTCTGTTATTCTTAGTCAACCTCTCTGAGAGCTTTCCGCCCCGTAGCTGACAGGTATGTGTTGTAGGTCCTGACAGCCGACAGTCATAGCTGCCTGTCTCGCTGCCTACAGGAGTGTGACAGAACAGCACCCTGCATCTGCCTCAGCTCAGATGAGGACATGCTGCCTCCTGAGCAGTCATCTGCACGCCCATATGTAGAGACAAACCTGCATGCTTCCACTGGCATGCTCTGAGAACAATCATATAGAAACAGATGCACGCAGGAATAAATTATAAGACACACTCGAGATGCAAAGTGTGGATGAGGGGCAAAAACACTCAAAGATGTAATACATAATGCATGCAGCTTTACAGTAATTTATAGAGGCAGGCATCTTTTTATACTTTATCATCTTGCCAATACTCTGCTTAAAGCTCAATCCCTGGGCAATACTTCCTCCCTTTGACAGCTAAATGTGGTAAATTGTTTTGACCTGGCCAGACTACAAAGAGGTGACGCAGCGTCTTCGTTAGGGATTCTTTCAATGCTCTTCTCCTCTCTGTCAAAATACATTAGTGTGTCTTTGTAAAGTATTGGCAAAACAATCATTTGGGTTTCAGAATTCCGTCAGGGCTCCAGGGTGCTCCGAAATGTCACAGTGTGTGAAAGAGCCACTGAATGTATATTAATT
The DNA here is from genome assembly GCA_019142605.1 of Cephalopholis sonnerati. Classification (NCBI taxonomy): domain Eukaryota; kingdom Metazoa; phylum Chordata; class Actinopteri; order Perciformes; family Serranidae; genus Cephalopholis; species Cephalopholis sonnerati. Next base: position 26,349,543 of record JAGQAX010000020.1, read on the forward strand.
AGAGGTCAGGAGCGGTGTCACGCTGAGACTTCAACCTCTCATCTTTTTCTTTCTCTGCAATGTCATGCCAAGGTGTCATGCCATCAGTGTGCTCCGGAGAGGAGACTGTGCCTCTGTGCCTCCATCAGTCACTCAGTGTGATAGTCTGATGTCAGACAGGCCTGATTCTTGGCACGGGCAAACAAACACGGGCAGTCGCCTGCAGCGCCACCAGCTGGAGAGGACATGAGACTCGGGGGAGGAAAAAGTTATCACCACATCTAACTTTAAATGCCCCTCAGAGTGGTGTCATATATTTGATATATGTGGTTTTAGATGCATTGCGATTAGAGTTAAGCATGCCTTTGATTAACCATACTGTGGTATTGATGCACACACTAACAAAGTGGATGTTGTTAGAGAGAGTGAAATCAGTAGGGCTGTGACTAATGTCACTGTTACATTTGAAACTTATATTGTGGTTTTTGAATGAAGCTTTGAATGTTTGTGGCTACATTCTGTTGTATTTAAAAGGCCCAGTGTGTAAAATTTAGACGTATTTAGTGGCATCCAGCATTTTTTCTGGGAGCTGAATTATCAACAGAGGTCACTTCCTATCCGGTGGTTTAAACCAGTAAAAGATTATGTTACATATCATAATAAAGTATGTAACAAAGCATGATAAAACATTTTTGCAATGGTAGTACAACTCAAGTTCATATTTGGGTCGTTGGATCTAGAATCTGAATGTCAGTGTCATGAATGGAACTTTCGAGGCTTTGGACCACTTGGTACAGCCCAAGAGATCAGCAGTATATCCATGCAGTTACACACAAACACTTCCTACAGTTAACTTTCAAAATACAAGATGAACTAAAATTGCATAAAGAGAGGCCGTTTAAGGCCCTGATCACACAGAAAGCGTTTTGCAGGTTGCAAAACGCGCGGCGCACCCGCTGCCTTATTTTTTAATTGAATGCCACTAGTAAAAAAGAAACAAACAAAAAAAAAAACTTGCTGTGCTTTTTTTATTGTTGGCAGGCAGCCACACCAACACAACCGTACACTAACCTTCCCATGTAATCAATCTACCGTTTTTTCCCCCAGTAATCAGTATCTAGTTCCTAAAATGTTGAGACAGAGGGTACTTGCTGTAGCTCTGGTTGAGGGTGAGAGGCTGTCAGTAAACAGTTTGTTGGTCACAGGGAAACAGAGATCTGTGTGGGTACATGAGACCCTAAAAAAGAGGATAAATCACAGGGAGTACCACCAGTTGGTCCAGGAGCTTCTCCTCAATGATGGCCGTCTCTAGGCATATTTTAAAATGACTCGGGGCAGTTTGACAACCTGCTGTCTATCATCGGGCCGTATAGCTCTGGGTATCCAGCAACCGCTACCACCAGTTTCTCCTCCATTGTTTACCAACTGTAAACTTGTTATCGTGACCATGATGAAAAAAGAAATGACGAGGAGCGTTTTTCTGCTTTGAGTTGAAGTGTTTTCAATTCGAGGAGTTCAGAGTGCTCTTGTAAAAACGCCAGGTGCTTAGAACGCAGAAATTTGAGGCGCTTCGCAGCACAAAAAACGCAGGCAAAAAGCTTCATTCTTATTATCCAAATTAGTGTTTAAGCATGTTATAGAACAGCATATTACGATAGGTTTCTTCATTGACTCAGTGCGTTCAGTTGTGTGGTCAGCGATGCAGCCACATGGCTTGGTTGAGGGCAAAGACTGTGGCAGTTTGGCACTGCTTCCAAACAGAGCCACAATAATGCGGTTCAGTGCAGTTATTCCCCACGGTGAGCCAGCAGTGAAAATACATCTGATTACTTCTCAGCATGCCAGGCCAGTGGAAATATGGTAAAAACAGTCAGAAATGGCTCTCTCAGGACTGTTATCTCCATTGCGTTTTCTATATTCTTGATCTTAAAACAATTTCAGGCTTGAACTTCTCTTCTTACTTACCCATTGTCCAATGATTTCTCAAATAACTAAATCCATTACTTTGGTTTCATGTGATCGTTTTCACAGAACCGGTCACACTTTCTGCCTCTCTGCCCACTGTTTCCACTTCTGTTAGTCTCTCCATCACTCACTGTCTGTCTTTCCCTCTCTGTCCTTTTACGCTTCACTATTTGTCCTCTCTGTGACCTGGGCCTGTGTGGCAGGCAGGAAGACGGGGCTCCAAGCTGCCGTGGAGATTGGTTCACGACCTAGACATGGCAGAGCTGATCAGCTTACAAGCCCTCATTCGGAAAAGGGAGACAAAAAGTCAGAGCGGGAGTGATCCTTCCAGCTTCTTTTGCAAATCTTTGTTTTATATAAGGGCTCTTGACACCCCAAGTCGACCTCAGAGAACTAGTACCAGCGAAGACTGTCTGATCTCTGGCTTGCGTCATCTGTCCTCTGTCAAATGCATATACACATAGTAGAAGTCAGACCATAGCTGACAGCTTGCTAATAGCTGGCATGTATGTATGTTGCAGACTTGCTGGAATTAAGTCATTGGTGTGCGTTTGTATTCTAAAGAACATCACAGAAAGACAAAAAAACGTTCTCACCGTGATCTGGGCATTTTTTAACTGTTTAAACCGTCTCATTGTTTTCTTGTTTAATGGCTGTCATTCAGGCATAGATGAGGAGGGACTTTAATTTTCTGCAGGATACATATAGAGCTGTGTCTTACACTTGGCGCAAAGTGGCACACAGCACAACACAGCTGTCATTGCTTGTGTCAGACCAAGACAGATTTCATTTCCATGGCCAGTGTCCGCACTTTGTAAGCAGCAAACGTATTTGCTAGCACCTGTGCGCTCTAAACATGAGTGAGTGTGGTCAGGTGCATTGTTGGTATATTGCTGTTTTGAGGCAAGCCTGGTCTAAAGTCAATGGTGCAGAATTTACCTGCTATTTTAAGGGGGCATTATTCAAACGTGTCAGCATGGGTTTTCTCTGGGTACTCCAGCTTCCTCCCACAGTCCAAAGACATGCAGGTTAATTGATGACTCTAAATTGTCCGTAGGTGTGAATGTGAGTGTGAATGGTTGTCTGTCTCTATGTGTCAGCCCTGTGATAGTCTGGTGACCTGTCCAGGGTGTACCCTGCCTCTCGCCCAGTGTCAGCTGGGATAGGCTCCAGCCGCCCGCGAACCCTAACAGGATAAGCAGTTACAGAAAACGAAAATGAATGAATGAATTATTTAACGAGTAAGATGTTGCTACAAAGGCAGGTTCACATTGCGCGTGAAATGGTAATACATCTTTAATGGGGAAAAGAAAAATGTGAACGTAGCAGAGAGCAGAGCAGAGCTGCTATCGAACCCCCCACTAAAAGACAAGCTGTGTGCATTTACACACAAGGAGCAGCGAGACTTCATTGATCATTTCAGAGGCCAAAAGTTTAGTTTGATTTCCTCCGTCAAGTTTAAGACTATAGTTTTTAGTTTTGCTGCTTAAATGTCCCATGATATTTGCTGCGGTGACACTACTGCTCTGACATCATTACTCTGAAAGAATACCACTCGCTTCTTCTATTTGCTGAATCCGCCATGCAAATTGCAGGTGTACCTGGCTTTCAAAGGGAATGGGAGATGACACTCTGACACCCAAAACACACCATGATTAATTAAGGAACTAAATACAACCCCTTTGCACCCAGAGTATGCACCGTTGAACTAGCAAAATTGGAGTTGGATCCTGAGTGCACTTGCGCCATGCGCTTTAGACGATGTGCTATAAACCGTTAAAGAATATGGCCCATCGTCTGTAGCTTGGTCTCTGCACATATGGACCTCCATCAGAGCATAGCAGCACTCAGAGGGGCTGCAGAACAAGCTGAGAACAAAAGAAGACATGTCTGATTTAGTAAAACAAATTGATAGCAACTGTCACTCAGTTATTGTTTTGAGTTGCATCTCACTGCATCCACTGTGTTTCAGATGTCCACTGGAAGAATATAAAGAAGCAGCCTGCTTTTCAGCACCCATATATATCTTGTGTTTAGTTCACTTCTTCTTGATTTTTGGACTCATTCTTTAATTCTTTCTCTCTTTCACTTAAACTGAAATCTTTATATTATAAGCAACAACACTAACTAGCACAGCTGAAACATGACAAAGCCATTCATACATACAGTATATGTTACATTGCTATAAGCACTGAATGTTATTAGCAAGTCCATTTTGTCCTCTATAACGCATAACATGTGATCCTGTCTGTGTTTCAGGTACCAGGACATGAGAAGACAAATTGGCTTTGAAATAAGGGACATGTGGTACAATCTAGGTAACTTAAACAACTTCCTGCCAAAGAAAATTGTGTTGTTGTTTTTTTAAGAATAAATGAATGCACTGATAAAAGATCAGTTATACAAACTTTGCAGTACAAGCCAGCAATTGACACGTGTCGCTTCTTGTTTATGATCGTCTGCAAACTACTCTCGTTAGCAGTCATTACAAATCAACTCAGCGGAGAACAGCAGCTAAATATAGACAACCATGTGTTAATTAGCTTTATATTGTGTAATGAGAGAGTCAATTCTCAACAGAATGAGACTGTGGTACGGGGATTGTGGTGTTAGATTTGGGCACCTGTGCCTCCCTTAAAGTCTTCTCATTGTAACCTACACCATCTGATCCCTTAATTAGAGCTTTCCACCAGATTAGATTGACTCATTCACTGTTTTTTAATGAGCTCCTTGCTATTTTTTACCTGAGGTGTTTGGTTTGAAGTTATTTACTGCATGAATGTCATGGAAAATTCTTGATGAGAGACTTGACAAACACAGGGAGGCAGATTTTTTATTTCTTTGGAGCAGCTAATTTTAAATCTGCGGCACATTGAGGATTATTCATGCCCTGTTAGGATCAACATGTTGTGCTCAAAACAGATTTTAGTCTACAAATGAGTTGTGTGTACTGTGCATTTATATGTAAATATCCTTTTTTCCTCTCTAAGGGCCCCACAAGATAAAATTCATTCCGGAGATGGTGGGCCCTATCCTAGAGATGACGCTAGTCCCAGAGATTGAGTTGCGAAAGGCCACCATCGCCATCTTCTTTGATATGATGCAGTGCGAGTTCCACTTCACATGCAGCTTCCAGCGGGTGCGTGCTCTGAAATATGACAAAGTAAAATGACTGTAAGAAAATGGCTTTATGAGGAGTAGTATGTGTTGGTGTGGGGAAACGGTAAAACAGAAAAAAAAAGTTTTCATAGCCACAAGCTTATTTGTAATTCTGCAAATCTCATTTTGTTGTGCTCCGATTATCAACAGCCACGGTAAGTGGAACTTAATGTTATGCCCCGTTACAGTGCAAAATTAAGCCTTTCTGCATGAGGAAATCCGTTTGGCTACAGCTGTTCAGCCATGAGATGTCTCAGGCAGTTTTCAGCTTTGTGATGTTTATGTGGGCGCACAAAGTATGTGATGCTTATTGTGCTTGGATCAAACTGTAAAGCAGCACAATGGCTTCATGTCTCTGCTGGCCCTTGTAGTCGTGTGAAGCCAGTCATACTTTAACCAACATTGTTTTCCAAAGTGAAGGGAGTGCTGCTAATTAAGTCAGTGTGTCACTCAGGATGTGGCTCACTGGAGGTGAATGCCACTTCCTCCTTTTTTTTCCTTGAGAGGAGACACCCCAGGTGAACAGGATAAAACTTTAACCCAAAAGAAATCACAGGGAAACTTCTCCTGTTGATTACTTACATTAAAGGTCCAGTCTGTAGGATTTAGGGGGAATATATTTGCAGAAATGGAATATAAAATAACATGTATGTTTTCTTTAGCATATAATCACCTGAAAATAAGAATTGATTTGTTTGTGTTACCCCAGAATGAGACGTTTATATCTAGATAGGGAGCAGGTTGCACCGCCATGTTTCTATAGCAGCCCAGAATGGACAACTCAAACCATGGCTTTAGATAGGGCCATTTGTGTTTTGGCATCAGCCACCGTAGTTAGCAGCCTCTCCGCGATGAGCAACATCAGAAAAATACAGAGTTTTTAAGGTGAAACCACTTCATTCAGTGTTTTTACTGGTTTAAATCATCTGGTCTATTTGTTTTGGAGAAGAAGCCAACTCTACAAGTAATTCGGCTCCCTGTAAAAACCTCCTGAACATCTGGATCTTAAATTATCAGAGAAAAAATGTGAGCACACATTAGCATGTGCTGGGCCAGTGGTTTGTCTCTAACCAGCTGAACAACACTGAAGAAACACCGATTTGTAATGTGAAACTACTTTATTCAGTTTTTTCACCAGTGTAAATCACCTTGTCTGTTTATTTTGGAGAGGAAGAGACCTCTGTATGTAATTCAGCTCACGGTAAAAACCTCCTAAGCAAAGAAAGACTGAAGGAATTCTAACCGGGAGCAGTTTTAACTTGTTGCAGTCTGCAATCCTCCGCGCTAGATGGCACTAAATCCCCCTAAATCTTACACACTGCTTCTTTAAGACTGTTTTCTCAAACTGTATTTTTAAATATGCAAATGAGTGATCATCTAATTAAATCCATTATAAACTATGATTAATTCAGAACTCTGGTGCCAGGCTTTTAACGAGAACAAGAAATAGAGAGCATATCACCCCTGCTTCACCTAACATGCACTGGCTCCCGGTGTCTTTTAGGACTGATTTTAAAGTTTTTTTATTTGTTTACAAGTCTCTTAATAGTTTAGGACCAACCTGCATTACTAATTCTTTGTCATTTTATAATCCATCACAGACCTGCTGCCATTTTTTAAAAATAGAAACTATCACACAAATAAGAAAATGGGCAACTCAGCCTTTTTTAACTGTGCACCAAAATGATGGAATCCTCTACCCAAGGCCTGAAGAGATGCAAGCTCTGTAAACATTTTAAAACACAGCTGAAAACCTATTTAGTCAGTGTTGCCTTTAAAGAACTTTAAATAATTTTCTGCAATTTTATTCTCATCTTTTACGTGATTAATCCTCATATGCCTTCCTTGTCTTTATCTCTGATGTATTCTTTTGTTTTTAGCATATCTGTTTGTGCTGTGTGCTGCCTCTTGTGTTTGATATTCATGTAATTGCTTGGTTTTATCATGCAGTCTTTGTCCTTTTTAAAAATGTGCCTTTTTTTATTCTCTTAATCCTTCTTTTTATTGTAAAGCACTTTGAGCTACGCCCCCCTGTATATTAGTTATTATTATTATTATTATTATTATTATTATGCAATCATTTACATACATTTCAAGAACAGATATTTGGATAAAGCCAGGTTCAAAATTCTTGTTTAATTTTGTTGACATATTAGAGTTAAACGTTTTAACAGAGGTAATTTGTCTATTTCTTTTAATCACTCCCTAAATCAGAATATACTGTCAACAGCTATTTAAAAATATTTTTGCCATATTTTTAGGAATAAAATTAAAAAAAAAAAAAAAAATCTGATTTTAATATAATTATGTATATATACAAACCCCTCTGTAAAAAAAACAACAAAACAAAACAAAACAAAAAACAAAAACAGATGGAACATGGAGTATGAGAAAAAACTAATTTTGGAGAAAATACACTTTAAAGATATGAATAGTAAAATTCCATTAAGTTTTTAAACTAAATATATTCTACAAATAAAATATAATATATATAATATATGCTACAGTTGAAGAGGGTAAAAGAACTAATAAATATCACCATGAAATTTTTCTGGCTGGGTATATGGGGACAATTATTGCATTACAAGTTTTCTGATTTTATTTAACTGAATATGCAAATAAGGTATTATCCAATTAAATGTGCTTTTTTTTCAGCATAAATTAAATACAGTATCTGAGCTAAAATAAATCTTAATTTGTATTTTGGACATTTTCTTTCCACTAATCTAAACAAAGACATGTCATGAAAGCTCAAAAACAAAAAACAAAAACAAAATCTCAAAATTTACTAGTGCATTAAAAATACTGTCTTCACCTGGAGAGTCTCTCTCACATCGGCCTGAGCCTTTTTTTATGCTGTAAAACAGTCATATTCCCTTTACTGGGTCTCTCTCCTTTGCTGTGTGTGTTGGCTTAACCGAGAGCAGCATTTATATCTTTTCTTACTTGGCTGCACTTTCCTCACCTGTTCTGTGTTTGTGTCTGGCCAATACTCGAGCAAATAAAGAAGTCAGGGAAAATTGGTTTGTTTCAGCACAATAAAAGCTGTTTTTTTTTCTTCATACAGCTGCTACATACAAATATCAGAGAAATTAAGTCCATGCATCACTGTCAGAAGCTGCAGCAACAGCAGAGCAAAAGTAAAGCGGATGTGTCTCATGATGCAGCGTCGTTCTGTGTTCTAACCAAATTTAAACAGATAATAATAAGATAAGAGAATAATGAACGGCAGCTCACAGCTAGCCGGGCTGTGAGAGAGGGACGATTAAAGTCGAAGCCCTGGATCGCCTCGGCCAAGCCTTGACACGGAGAGAGAGTGAGACAGAGAGATGGCGTTAATTAATTGAAAAATTAGCTACACTGATTATTTACGCCTGCTCTGTCTAATTGCAGTTTGAGAACGAGATCATCACCAAGCTGGATCACGAGGTGGAGGGGGGCCGCGGAGACGAGCAGTACAAAGTTCTCTTTCAGAAAATGTAAGTGCTGATTAATGGGCAGGATTACGCCTGAGCCTCTCACAAGTTAGGTAATGCTAATTGCAACATGGCACTCCTCAAAATAATCACAGTGTGCTGATGATCACACGACTATCACAGCTTGCCACTATTTGCTTTCAGCGCAGTTGGATGTTAACTCTGATTTAATGGGCAAAAAAAATGTTGTTTCTCTGAAATCCTTAGCGGCACAAGTCTGACATTTTGAACTGTCGATGAACCTCTTATGCATGCTTCACATTTGTTTTCCTCTCTGCCCCCTCTCTGCGTCTCTTCCTCCGCAACCCCCATCCGCTCCAAACAAACACACACCAGTTTACTGGAGCACTGCAGGAAGCACAAGTACTTGGCCAAGACGGGCGAGAACTTCGTCACTCTGGTGGTTCGTCTGCTGGAGAGGCTGCTGGACTACAGGACCATCATGCACGACGAGAACAAAGAGAATCGCATGAGCTGCACTGTCAACGTGCTCGTAAGATTCTTTTTCTCACACAAACCCAGTAACGATGACACATACAGACATGTTGGGAAAATGTATCAATCACTCTAACAACAGTTATCACCAAGATCTATATTATCCACACAGAGGCATTGTTCGTAGGTTATTATTGCCAATAAAGTGACCATTACAACGTGCGACCACCCACAGTCAAGGAACATTAACAACTATATGTAACAGTGCATTAAGATGTTATCACAGAGCAGCTCACCTGAGACACCTCTCCTCTGTGAAGTGACATTTCATCTTGGAGCACTGAAATGTCAATTTTGTCTCACGTGACTGCTGGCATTGAAAAGACTACAGGCCTGTGGCCTATATTCAGCGTTTATCTGAGTCATGTTCTCTCAGTGCTGTGCCAGGTTGTGTAAAATGTAAGGTTTCAGTTTTAGCCAGGGGAGCATTGTGACTACGCGCCAGTGTACTCTGATGTCAGCCAACTTACTTTTCTTTACTTTACATCTGCCTGCTGCAAGCCAGGTCATTGGTATTCATCCATATTATAAGAAAATTAAGTTGACACACTGCCAAAATATTATTCTTTTAAAAGATTAAAAAATAATCTACAGTCCAGTGATTTCTAGCGTTATGCAATGTAAGCATGATATGCTGAACCTTTGTAAACAGAACAATGACGTTGTTGTCACTAAAAGTTTATGAGCCTTTTTAAACCCATTTTAATGGTCTCTTTCTTTCCTATAGAACTTTTACAAGGAGATAGACAGGGAGGAGATGTACATCAGGTAAGTCATATCCAACCTTGTGCCTGTAAAGCGTTTTTAAATTTGTGGACATTCAATCTTTTAGAGGCATTTTACACACAACACTAACTCCAGAATTTCCACTGCATGGTACGGCATGGCTCTACTCAATTCTACTTGCTCTCTTTTGGTACTCCATTGTCAAAGGGTGAGGGTAGTACCTGGTACCTGAGGCAAATTCAATCTGAAACAGTGTGTACTGTTTTGGTACAGTTTCCGGGTTAAGTGACATGTTTCTAGAAACAGTGTGCAACAGGCTTTGTAGTATGTTTTCTCTTATTTGGTGGATGTGTCAGAGTTCTTACCCAATCAGAAGTGATGTGTATATAAATCAGATTCTAGTAGCTGATGTCAACATATTGTATGTGTAATCTTTTTTATTTCACGTTTGCTTTGGCAATGCAAACATACTGATATGTTTCCCATGCAAGTAAAGCCCTGTTGAACTGAACTGAATTCAAACCGCCACCATGATTAAAAGGCAGAGCACTTGCGAATCACAACTGGGTGTTCAATGCACTACTGTTTCCATTTAATGGTGCTTTCAGACTTAGAGTTGTCTTGCTTTGGTCTGAATCAGGGACAAATTTTGTCACAAAGTTGTATAATTGCCTAGAGTTGGTTTGTATTCTCACAGCAGCATTTACAAGCGGACCAGATCAAATGCCTTGTGTGAGAAAGCTGCTCTTGATTGGTCAGAACTTCCATGTGGGAAAAATCCAGGAAGTAAAGAAAACATTGAAGAAGAGTACACTGTCAAGATAAATGTGACACTTTCTAATGTCACAATGGAGGGACAACTACGCAGGTTGATTTTAGCGCTGCTCATCGTGGACTATATTGCTGTCATTGTTCATTTGAGTCAAAGCATACAGTTTGAAAACGAGGCGCGGCTCCAACTAGAAAACAATGTTTTGATGCATTGGATGTGCTGAATGTGCATATTAAGGCAGTACAGGAGGAGGCGCACATTAATAATCCTCCAGGACTGTAACATGCTCATGTTTAACCCAAACAATGTGTCATGTGACTGCAGTTGGTTCAGATCCGAGGTCGGAACAAGTTCTCACCACAAACGAACCACACCAGAGTTCATTTGTAACCGGACTGAGACCACCTCTTTAAGAAGGTCTCACTCCGGTTGTTTTGGTGCGCACAGGAGTGCAATTGCTGTGTTCACACCTGCCTAAACAAACTACACTTAGGGGGCAAATAAATTTGAGTTTGATTGAACCAAACCAAACAGGGCAGGTGTGAAAGCACCCTAAATGTACATTTTGCTACTTTTCGGAGCTGAACGCTGCCTTGGTACCATTTTTTTTTCGGTTCCAAGGAAGCTTAGCCCATATTAGACAGTGGAGTTAAAACACAGTAGACCACTGATTGGTCAAAGAGAATCGTCACTAGAATTGACACTTGCACAACACGGGACATCCTGCACAAACCAGCCATTTTTAAGTAGCCAAGCTACCGTCAATACCAGACACAATTTCTTAAATGGCAACCGGCAGAACTGTGGCGTACAATTGTTGAAGTGCAGACATTCCTCTATTTGGCTATGGAAAGGTTTGGTTGTGTCACTGTGTCAATCAGCTGGGAATCCTGTCAACACTGAGGGGGTGCCCGCAGCAGAAAACTAAATAGAGGAAAGGAGCTGGTACCAAAACTGAGTCAAGTCGAGCCGTTCCATGCAATGGAAGTGAGGCATAAGGTACTTTATACACAGTGCATTAGGACTGTCAGAGCTGTGAGGTTCTGTTAAGTGAAAGGAATACTTCAATCACAAAATGACCATTTGTATATCATTTAGTCATGCCGTGTTACTTGGAATTTGTAAAGAAAACTTTGTTTTTCTAGCGTGCCTGAAGAGAAAACATTGATTTGTTGGAAAACCTCACCATTTAAAACTGATCTGAAAGTGAAATTTATCCGTGCTCTCTTCAAAGCCAGACTCCAGTACTAAGGTTCTTTAGTGAAAATGCATGTGTTTGGGAAGCACTGAGCATATGGCTGGATAATTGACTTGGATTATACTGCATGAGTTGTGTGAGAGTTTGCGAATGGATGTTGTGATACAGTTTTGCTGTTTTTAAACTTGGTCCCCGATTAATCAGTGAATGAATATGTTCACTGTTTTCCATGGAGGAATTCAAGGTAACACAGCATGACTATTAAATGGTCATTTTGTGGTTAAAACATTCCTTTGCCAGCCAAAGATTTACTGCTATACATTTTGGCCCTGTCCTTTCCAGCTGTATGTCCCCAGAGGTCCAGAATAAAATATTAGATTTTGTTAAAATACATTTCCATTTCTGCAATCTCTCGAGTCAGAGTTCTCCATCTGTGTGTCGAGCCTCATTTGAGGTAGAAGAGGCTGTCAAGAATCATCAGTCTGGCGGAGTTAACTTTCTCTCTGTTGTTAAAGTGTGTGAGGCCCACCCAGACATGACCCATAAATCATTGCTTTTTCCTGCCAGGTACCTGTACAAGCTGTGCGACCTCCACAAAGAGTGCGACAACTACACTGAGGCTGCCTACACTCTGCTGCTACACGCAAAACTGCTCAAGGTACACAGACACAATATTGACAACAAATAAATGTCGAAGCACACACTAGTAAATACTTCAAACGGAACCCGAATACACCGTTAAGCTATTGTCAGGCAGATGGCATTTAACCTCAGGCATTAAACAAAGTGTGTATCTGTGAATTTGAATGTGTACAGGATTTAGAGAGATAAGGCCACATCCCTTTAATCCCACCATGGCATGAGATGGCTGCAAAGAGGGCAGACTTGCTGAGCAGCATTTTTTTTTCACCTTGCGTAGTCGATGCAAATCACGGCCAGTATCTGATCTCTCCTGAAAAAAAAAAAGCTAAGACATAGTTTAAAGCAGAGGATAAAGCAGCAGCAGCCACCTGAGGTGCTTCAAGATAAAGGGGTACTTTTACTGTCCTCTTTGTCAGCTGGAAGCGAAGAATCCTCTGCTATAAATCACAGTGCAGGCACTTCTGTTTTAAGGTGGAAACGGGGCAGGTACCACACTTTTAGTGCAATCATATCTTAAATTAGATGCATAAATATTTATAGGATATCATGAAGCATTTCTTTTAAGATCACACCTTTTTGTTAACGTAGGCCTTCTCTAGGTCTCGAAAGTTTTTTATCTTTGCCAAAAATATATCACATCCGCACCCACAGAGCTCCTCACACAAAGAGCTGCAGTGTCTATTCCCAGTCGGGGTTTGGTATACCCTGAATTTGGAGTTGTTCCTCTCTGCCTTTTATCCAAAACGGTTGCACCCAACATCTCATCTATATTTGCATAAATAGCTGGCTGCATCCGCCTTTGTACAGGTCCCGACAGGGGAGAGCAGGCTGTGACTGAATCACATTTTCCTCGCTGAGCAGTCACAGTAGCATTTGCAGGAGTTGTTTTTGTTATTATTATTTTAATTCTGCTCATCTCTCGGCAGCTGCGGCGTTCCTGATCATACCTTCAGAGAGGGGATTCACTATTATATTGTGGAAATTGGTTAATTTTGTTCCACCAGAGTCTCGATAAATCCTTTCTTCTCCAATAAGCGGTCCTGTGTAATCTTTGAAGTCACTGTCCTCTTTTTGTATTCACACACAGGCATGTGTAAACCAGCTTGAATGAGGATGAATGATGGATGCATAATTCTGCATCTACCAGCAGTTCTCAAGTAAAACTGGCTCCTGTAGTAATAATTAGTCCTCCAGTAGAGTACCTGCAGCACTATAATAATGGCTGATGAATTTACGGCGCTTTGTGTATTGTCAGAGATGTATCAGCACTTTGGTTCTGTCGATGCAGCCATCCATGAATAAACAGAGATCCTTTTTACCCCGTAAATGCTGCAGTTCAGCTGTAAAGGAATCAATAACCTGGTCCAAAGCCTCCCAGCATCCCTCCTCATGCCACAGCAACAATGTGCAGGGCAATTACTTTCTCGCCCATCTCCAGCACCGGGTATGCAAATTCCCCGGCTTTGCTATTCAAATGTGGCCTTCACACAAAACTTGGTACGATTTTCACAGAGATCTTAACTCCTCAGGTTACACACAACACTACAGAATCCCAATTAAAACTGGCCGCTAATGAATCGGTCCTGGCAGCACGCATGGGATTATGCTTTCTCAACACAGAGGGCCAATCAGATTGTCCATCTCCCTGTTAGCCAAGCTGCTCTAGCTTGTCAGAAACCTCATTATTCTCCATGCTGGGCGAAGAAAAGGCATGATGGAGTACACGGTCAGCACAAAAGGAGAATACCCCCGCAGTCGTGTTGTTTCTTTTTTTGCATCACTCAATCCTCGTCTGCCATTCTGCACAAAATCAAGCAGAATTTGTAATGAATAAGATTACGCTACTGCATGACTCAATTGTATTTGATGTTTATTGTTAACACGAGCATAAATGATGCTTCTCTGTACTCCCTCAGCTCCATGTCACTGGACTGGAAGCCATCCAGCAGGGTAGCACTGTTTTTGGTTGTGCAGGAGTCTTGTGCTAAATATTATAACAGCAAGTGTTAGCAGTGGTGGGTAGAGTAATTAAAAATCACACTCAAGTAAAAGTTCAATTACTTAATAAAAAAAATGACTCAACTTAAAGCGAAAATTACCATTTGAGAAACCTGCTCAAGTAAAAGTTAAAAAGTGCCTGGTTAGTAAATTACTCAAAGTCCAAATTACTTTCCAAATTAATATTGTTTGAGATTTAATTTAATCTAATATTCTTTATTAATCCCGCAAGGGGGAATTCAATGTTTTCACTCTGTTGTCGTTTTACATACACACTGGTCCTGAAATACACACACACATGCACAAACAGGACCTATACGTGTATTAAATGATGTCAGAGCGAGGGGCTGCCCGTGGACAGGCACTTCAAGTGTTTGTGGGGTTTGGTGCCTTGCTCAAGGGCACATCTAGAGTGCCAAGGAGGTGAACTGGCACCTCTCCAGCTACCAGTCCACGCTCCATATTTCGGTCCAGGCCAGGACTTGAACCGGCGTTCCCAAGTCAAGTCCCTATGGACTGAGCTACCAGTGCAAAATAATGAATAGGGATAGGCCTTCCTAAGTCCCGCCTCTTTTTGCAATGTGCAATGTGTCCAATAACAGTTGAGCAAGCCTGGAACACGGCAGGATCTCTGTCAGCTTTCACCTTTCCTTTTATATTTGATATGCTATGTGCTAGTTATAAATGTCGACCAGAAAACTAAATTTTGAAGATGATTAAAAGCTAGGACGAATGACATAATCTTCACTGACATATTACATTGTATATAGTCACTTTTTAAGTTGGCTAATATAAGCAAAATGCTGTCTAACTACTCAGTTTAATTCGGTGTTATTTACAAAAGCCAGTATCACAAATCACACTTTGCCTCAGAGGGCTTTACAGCGTACAGCATCCCTCTGTCCTTTGGACCCTCATAGCAAATATGGAAAAACTCCCCCCAAAACAAACCTTTAATGGGGAAACATATTGTAGAAACCTCAGGAAGAGCAACTGCGGAGGGATACCTCTTCCAGGACGGACAGACGTGCAATAGATGTCGTACAGAACAGATCAGGCATAATAAATTTACAGTGATCCATATGACAAAATGAGACATAAAGAGAGACAGAGACAGAGAGAGATGCAGGGCAGATAGTAATGACAACCTCTCCAATAACATTAATTTTAGTAATAGTATAATAACAGTAATATTTTTGTAGTATACATGTTATAAGTAAATATTGATATATGATAGTATGTATGTGACAGTAATAATCAACTAGCTACCAAATGTATAGCAACATTAAGAGGAGGTAGCCCTAAAGTCAAATCAGCAGCATCAGCCAGTTTGATTTCTCCTTATATTTGTGGTGATATTAAAGAGATTTGGAAAAGGACAGGTGAGTCGGTTGCTGTTATTTTTTGTGAATGACATGATTTAGTGTTAGCCAAAAAGATCAAGGCCAATGTTCTTTTTTTAAATCTCTGTAAGGCTACAAGCTGCCCTGAAGTGACTGACGTTAACTTTCTACAGTAAAAAGAGACTAATATTTTGCCAGCACCATGGTTTGTATTCAGCAGCCTCATAAATACATCGAGTACTTTACTGCTCACCAGAAAGGGTAAGGGGGACACATACCCAGCAATGCAGGAGCAGTGTTGACTCATAGTCATGTCATCCTCAGTTTCTACTTAACCCTTTCTCATTGAGACCTGTAGCCTCAATTTGCGTCATTTTGCCTTGTTCATAAACGTTAACATTGTGAAAATACTATATACTGTAGTCAGTGGTTCCCAGCTGGTCCAGCCATTGGGTCCAGATTTACTCCTTTGTCATTACTTAGAGGTCCACGCAGTTTGATATGTTCAGTGCCATAATTGTGTTTGGCCGTGTCGTCAAGTCAGTATGCGGTCCTGTCTTAAGTAGTCACTCACGCTACAGCACAAAACGGCACTTTAAAATAAAAGCTCTGTGCCAGAAATTTACTGTACTTCAAAATAAAGTGTTTTTTTACAAGCTTGACACATTCGCGAGTCACTTGCGATCCATTCAGAATGGACTTGCGACCCACTTCTGGATCGCGACTCAACAGTTGGGAACCACTGCTGCAGTCCTTGCATTTTGAAGCTATATTACCTGGCACCCACAAACTGTCTAATAAACTTACTTCAGTGAGCTTGTGGAGGTTGGAAGAGGAGTTTTTAAAAGCGGAGATCTCAGTGGTTTTCAGGAGGTACAGCGAGCACTTTGGTGTAACGTGTGGCCAGATGTGGTCAGAGATTGTCACTGAAAGCTGATTCTTGTTCTGGGTTTTGCTCCATCATCATCACAGCGTAGTCAAAAGACAGGTGGTGTTCCTTTTCCAAGCAGCTGGCAACAAGGCATCTGCAGTAGAGGTGCTCCTCTCGTGCTCACCCCCCCTACACTGAAACCCTGTATTTAAAGCAGACTTATTGTAACAAAGATATAAATGACAAATGTAAAGAAGAGTAGATAGTGGAAGTACAGTTAAAAAAAGACTATGAAAAGTACTCTTCTAAAAAACTACTTTCTTACTCTTGCATTATTTGTAATGTCTTTCCACCCACCCCTGAGTATTAGCCACAGAGAGCCATGTATTGCACTGATGCTCCCTCTGAGCCATTCAATATGTATCGACGCATGTTTCATTGCCCATGTCTAGAGTTTCCATCTCGCCCTGCCAGAGTGCAGGGCAGCTTTAAAAAGAGTTACACATCAATCTCACCCATTTGCATTGGCTATAAGTCAGTGATTGATTTCTCGTCACCTGTTCTCCTTTTGCTCTGTATTGTATTGCACTGCGTTGACCCCGATACTAACTTGTCCTCTGCAGTGGTCAGACGAGCAGTGTGCAGCCCACCTGACCCAGAGAGACGGCTACCAGGCCACCACTCAAGGACAGCTTAAGGACCAGCTCTACCAGCAGATTATCAATTACTTCGACAAGGGCAAGGTAAGAGACACAGGCATTCTGACACACACACACACACACACACACACACACACAGAAGAGTGGTCATAATCATGATAAATCCTGGACTGTGAGGATGCTATTTTTAGACGCTGTCATCTCTGTTAAATACCTCTTCTGGCAAGAGAAGGCAGGTTTTGAAGAAGAGCTGCTGAATGGAAGTTTCATATTCCTTTCCTACAGAACAGGGATTGTAAATAATCCTCTTTTTTTAGCTGATGCTCTTATGGACGAAGGCGCATATCAGACCACACAAGCATTAATGTGGCTCTTTTGTGTTGTCCCCTACCTTTCATAAAACCCTTTTTCCTGCGTCTCTCCCGCTCTCTTTTTCCCTCATACCACTTCAGTTAGGTACTTGAATACCATCTTGGCTTGATACCACCCTATTGTGAGGTGATATGGTATGCCGTTCATATGTACCTCAGATTGAGAAAATGTTCTACTGTGCTATTCTTCTACACTCTTCATATTTTGTTCCAGAGGAGAAAAATGTTTTCCAGCCTGTAAGCTAAGCCTGGAATGGCTCTTCAGGACTGCAGCCAGAGCTTCTCAGAGATGGTGTCCCAAGGCTGTGCATGTGTCATCAGTGTTGGGGTGCAGCCGCCACTCTTGGTTCTCTAGCCAACTGTCACTCAGCAGGATATGGCCTGGGAGACAACAAATTGAAAAAGCGTTGGCTAAACATACACACACAAACACAGCAGAGTGATCAGGAAGTGTTACAGTGGCTGTAAGAATACATCAACACTCCAGAAAGAGAGTGGAGGAGAGGGGGGGAATCAACTGAGGACAGTTTCTAAGAGTGTCATCGGAGTCATCCAGAAAGCAGTCCCAGATGGCGTTGCCACCGCCACTCTCGCTGATGGCAGGCTGATCTGAGTAGCAGCCTGGACTCGGTCCACCTCCAGCCTGGCCCAGATCAGTTCAGCCCAATCGAGTCTGTCAGGAAGCCACTTAGAAGCCTTTCAACATGTTCGAGTGCCTCCCATCTATCTGTGACACCACTCCACTGCATTGGATGAGTCTCGAGGGGAAATGCGTCACCATAATATATTTGCTTCTCCCAAAGAGGATAGCATCTGAGTTTGTAGATCAAATAAAAAAGTAAAAAAATATTGACATGATAAAAATAATTCACATTTATTTATTTAAAAAACAAGCTTGTATTGAATCCCATTGCCTGGGAGAGCTGATTAGTTTAATTTTGCAGGTTGGAAAAGGAATGCTTTGTCTCAGCTTGAATGTTGATAATTCATTTACAAACTGCCTCTGTTTGTGTTTGTGTGTCCAACAGATGTGGGAGGAGGCAATCATTCTGGGAAAGGAACTGGCTGAACAGTACGAGAATGAAATGTTTGACTTTGAGCAGCTCAGCGCATCCTTGGTGAGTAATGTGATTTTATGTGTTAAACTTTAAAGTCTTAAATGGAGTCGTTTTGGTATGTGGACTATTACTACTCCGACATAAAAAAATTTGAGCACATTGACCTGAGTTTTTAAGAAGGAGAAGGGAGACTGTGATGTGTTTTATTTTATTTATTTAACCGGGAATGCCTCTTTGAGATTAAAATCACCTTTTTAAGAGTATTCTGGCAGCAGCAACATAAAAGCAATGACACAAAACATGTCACAAGATGAGAAGTAAAGGAATACTTCAACCCCCAAATGACCAATTTTCTATCAATTTCTCACTCCACGTTACATTAAATTGATAAAGAAAAAGTTTTTCTCACATGCCTCTGATTACTGAAAAATTAAAAAACAGAGAGAATTCGTGATGAATTTAATTAAAAGGGGTTCATGGTTAAAAACAGCAAAACTGCAACAAAACATCTGTTTGGAAACACTCACACAACTCATGCAGTATAATCAAAGTCTCATTTATCCAGTCATATGCTCAGTACTTCCCAAATAGACAGCCCTTTCTAACGGGACTGAACTGAAAGTAAAACTTTTCTATGCTCTCTTCAAGACCAGACTCCATTGACAAAAACAGTAATTTTACCTTGCTGAACACTGGGGTTGTTGGTCTACCACTGCCTTTATTGATGAATTGTTTCCATTCTTTTGTGTCTTTGGTGAATCCAAACTAACTCTTGAAAACACCAAAGTCACACAATAGCACAGACAAACTACCTGATCGAGGAAGAGGTAGACCAGCAGCTCCCATGTTCAGTGAAGCAACATTACTGTTTTTGTCAATGAAGTCTGGCTTTGAAGGGAGCATTGGAGCTGCTGGTCTACCCCTTCCTCGATCAGTTTGTTTATTTGTGCTATTGTGTAACTTTGGTGTTTTCAAGAGTTAGTTCAAATTCACCAAAGTCAAACAATAATAGAAACAATTCACCAATCAAGGCAGTGGTAGACCAACAACTCCTGTGTTCAGCAAGGTAAAATTACTCTTTTTGTCAATGGAGTCTGGCTTTGAAGAGGGCATATAAAAATGTCACTTCTGGTTCGTTTCCCGATTGGAAAGGGCTGTCTTTTTGGGAAGTACTAAGAATACGACTTGATACATGAGACTTGGATTATGCCGCACGAGTTATGTGAGAGTTTGTAAAGGGATGTTTTGATAAAGCTTTGCTGTTGTTAAACGTAGACCCCTATGACTTCAATTCATTAAGAATTTTCTCAGTTTTGGGATTCTTTGGAGGCATGCGAGAAAAGGTTTTCGTCCAAACTTCCATGTCCAGTGTAGCACAGGGTGACTAGTTGATACACAAATGGTCATTTGGGAGGTGACGTATTCCTTTAAACAATAAGGCGACTTTGTGAAATTTACCAATAAAATCACCAATAAGGATCATATAAGATAAAAATCATCAATGTTTTTGCATGACTCTGAAGCTCTCCTTTGTATCTCCCATCAGCGGAAGCAAGCCCAGTTCTATGAGAACATAGTGAAGGTCATCCGGCCCAAACCTGACTACTTTGCTGTTGGCTATTACGGCATGGGCTTCCCCTCCTTCCTACGCGTGAGTACTCACATCAACATACATCCCCCGCAACTCTCAGCAGCCCGCACATGGCTGATAGCACAGCGTGGGCGAGCCACTTGTCAAAACAGATGATCAATAGATTTACGAGTGCTTGCTTAGTTCTCAGCCTCAACCGTCAATTCGTATGTGCTTCACACGTCTCGCTCCCACGGGTTTCGGTTGCTTCGGCAAGACTCACTTGATCAACATCCCACCTGGTCTGGTTTTCACTTACGGTTCACTTACTTACTCACAGAAAACAAACTGTGAATCATAAGCAGCTGTCCCATGTGTGGGCTAGAGAGAATATCCAGAATAATGTGCTGGACGGATGCCCTACAGTGAGGGAAAAGTGGGTCTCTTGGAAAAGCTGTGAATAAAAATCTCTTTCTCTCCCTCACAGCCTTGCGCTCTTTCATTCATGGTCTATCTCTCCCAGCTCTTTTGGCCTTTCTCCTTTCATCTGCCTGCTTTTAGCATGCACTGTTATAGTCACTCTGTCTGCTGGTCAGTTGGTCAATCCTAAAGGTTTCCCCAAAACCCACCATTGCAGGACATCTATCTATAAAGCAAGGAATCTTTATGTATGTATGTGTGTCCTTCGCATATCTCTGAAACCGTTCATCCCATCTGCTTCACACTTGGCAGGTGTATTGCTGGGGACCCAGGGACGTGCTGCGTTGAAGCTGGTGCAATGTAGACATGTAACGCATTCAGTATTAATGAACATGCAAACAGAGCTCCATGGCTGTGTGCAGCATCAGGGGTGGGGTTTCAGGGCTCTGCAGAAAATCTTGCTAGGTGTATTTCACCACTGTTTTCTGACTGTGAGTAGCCATGACTTGGGTGTGTTTTTTTTCTTTGCCAAACTAACTTCTAACACTGCATAATGCAACTGCAGACAACATAACGTTATCTCTGCTAATTATATCCATGCTTTACTTAATAACCACGGTGGTTATTATGGTTTTCTTCTCTGACTCCAGCTGCTGTGAGAGGCAGCAAAACATCCTTTCATTTTATAGTTCCAGTTTACTAATAAAACTCTCCACAGTATGAACAGTGGCTACATGAGCCTCAAAACCAGACACAACTCAGCCCTGAGCAGAGTGACCGTCCTCTACTGACCAATCAACAAGACTGCAGTGTTCACAGCTCCACCTTTTAGTACCAGATCTGTATGCTAGGTACCCATTTACCAAAAATGGGGACGGTATGGAACGGTTCCATTGGTACCATCCATAGCTTGTCACAGTGGAAACAGTGTTTTCCTTTGAAATACATGTACAAATACACAGTAAGTAGAGTACTGTTGAGTTGCTTTGGGGGGGGGCTTTTTTCAGTTATTTGGGGGTACAATGAGCTAGCATAGCAACATGATTTAATATTTTTTTATCTAAACGTCATAATAAATCCATAGCTGTTTGGGGCCCAGGTGTATTGCTCAGGAAGAGGCACAGTTTTGAGTGTGTAGCTGTTTGTATGAGTGGTTCTCGAGAAAGCTGCAAGCAGCAATACCTCAGCCAAAGCAGTTGGCCTGCTCTGAACAGGCATGTTTTGATCGGGCACTGCACTAGTAGCTATAAAGACTGTTGAGCCCAGACGAATGACCACGAGAAAGAAGCCAATCTTGTTTGTCCCATCAAAAGGCTGATCACGCTGCAAACACTACCTTTAATTCCATCACCTGAACTTCAGCTGAACACCCTTTCTCCACGCCGTGAGCGTGGCCTGCATCACAAGGTGTCCCATCACCACCTGCACAACAACAACAAAAAAAAAACATGCACCCGGTACAAAGTGAAAGGAAGTGAAATGGTCACATTGTAAATTGCTTTCGGTGGCTGCTGAATCGTGGGTCATAATCCCAAAACATTCAGACCTGAGCTTGTTCAGATAGTTGGACCATAGTGGTGGGACTGCAGCCATCCTGAGTTCTAAAATGACCTCCATTAGTTGGCCTTTGATCGTTATGAATTAGACACTTAAACTGAATAATCACCCTCAAGTCTATTTAGAGCTCCTACCAAGTATACTTGGCCACTAAACCTGAACTGATGTGTCTTTCCCCTCTAAATGTCCTGGCTGGCCACATGCCCATCTGATCACAGCTTATCACAAATTTAGTATGCGTTTAACAGGCGTTTGATATCACCTCACCTGCCTTCTTCACTGTCCGAGGTGCTACTGTGTGCATATCGGACCTCTTTTGCTCTCTGTCTGCAAGGGAGGTCCTGCTCTGTCCACATATCAGTTTTTATTTAAACAGAAAATTAAATTGATGTAGGAATTTCTCCGTGTGATGCTGCGTAGGTTTAATATTAGGTCAGAGCTTTTGTCCCCCACATCTTGTTTATAAGGAGAAAGACGGCAGTGCTGTTTGCTTTTAATATATTCCTTGATAACAGCTGTTTTTAGGCTGTCATCAGGCATGCTGCTGAAGGTGTTGTTAAAGCCATTTTTACACACAAGCAACACACTGAAGTCCTCACGGAATAAGATATTGTTAGAGTCCAGCTTCAAGAACAGCCCTGGTCATACCCTTTTCGCTCTGTTATGAAGAACAGCCACTTCAGAGGGGTCTTTTGCCACTCTCCGATATCCACGTGCCCCTCCTAACCCCTTTCATCTGGCACGGCAGAAACTGCTTTACAGACAGGGCAAGCTGCAGTGTTCTAATCTAACCGGCTGTTTAGACAGCCTTTAAAGGACAGCTTTGACTTCTCTGTTTTTCTTATTTATTTTGGCTGCAATTTGACCTTACCTGTAATAACCAGGGCAAGTGTACAGCAGGTTGTCTTTGCCGACAAGAATATGTTCTTAATTTACTTGTTCATTGTTTTGCCTTTCCTTATGCTACAGTTTGAGATGTTCCTAATTTCCCTGACATTTAAATGGAAGTTTAGACTAAGACCAGTCAGCGTGTCTAAAAACAATCAAAATTATACACAGTTTAATCAATAAGGAAATAAAAATTGTCCAAAAAGTTATTTGCCCTCATTTATGAAACAAACGTACAACAGAAAACTGAGCTTGCGGTCATTTCCACACAAACCTTGGCATTTGTCATTGTGGACATGAGTGGAGGCTACGATCAAGTCTCACATCAGGTGTCAATTCATGTACACGAGTTGAGTCAGCGTGGGCTTGTGGTGCAGCATCATAAATCTGGCTGAGGTGGAGAATTGTCATTAGACCATATTCTCACTGACATTGAAGTATTTGCAACCACATGATAATCACCTTAAAAATGTATAGTTGCCATATACGTGCGCTCTCTATCAGAGCTGGCGGTTGCTCGGCTCTGACTGAAGGATGAACATCACTCATGCCCGGCTCTATCTGAAACTCCTCTTTTATTTTTAAACACTGACATGTTGATATCATTTATCATTAAAACATCATTAAAAAATAAATAAATAATCTCTGCAGCAGTGTACACAGTGACGCACATGTCTCCTCTGCCACCTGTTATGCCTAAAATAGAAGCAGACCCAATACACACAGCCGTGTGCTCCTTGATCTGAGTCAATTATAAGCTTTTATATGAATAATATAATAAATATAACATTATATAACATTTATAGGCTACATTATTAATACTGTATGTAGGTCATAGATTGGTACATGTCATGAATATGGATCACACATGTATCACCTCGAGGCCGATTGTCCACTGCAGTGCTGTTGACTGGAGCAGTGATTTCTTTCCATACTGCGTTTTTCCAAATTCCTTTGATGTCACTTTTCAGGCTGCCAATTAGAACCAGTTGGTTAAATTTGGCCTGGGACATCAACATCTAGCTCAAAGAAGTTTTGTCTCTTGGCTGTATCATACCTGTCCACGTCTAGGGGTGAGCCCTCTAAACCAAGAATATATTGGGGCAACATATGCAAATGATGATTGTTTTCAGCTGCCACATTTATCAACACCTGATCGTTCCTATGCTGTGATTGGTGAGATAAGAACATTTCATGAATCATGCACAAACCCTATCGTGAGATGATTGCTATGCTCTGATCTGTGCCGCTTTGTAAGATAGATTGATAAATGAGGGCCATTGCATTTATCATAGGAGCCATTTGAAATCTTTAATCAGGTTTCACAATAACTAATCATATTTTAAATTCAGCAGAAATGTATGGCACTTTGCACCATAAATCATGAACGTTCCATATTATCCTGCAAAACATGGCAACAATTCACTGACTAAAAGTTAACAAATAACATTTATTTACTGTGTATTCAACGTCCCCACTCATCTCCATTTAATAAACGCACTAATTCGCTCATTCAGAAGTGTGTATGCAAATGGACACACTCACACACACACATCCAGGCTTCTTAGGTGTGAGTGTGTGGAAGGGTTTGGCATACTTTTTTGCATTCAATGTCCGTGGACAGCTGCGGATTTGTACCAGTCGTGCAGACGTGCACATGGTTCCATTCATGAATGGTAAAATTGTTAAAATGGACTTGGACTTGTACAATTCAATTTCAATTCAATTCCATTTATAAAGCCCAATATCACAAATCACAATTTGCCTCAGAGGGCTTTACAGCATACGACGTCCCTCTGTCCTTGGACCCTCACAGCGGATAAAGAAAACCTCCCCTTTACAGAAGGAAAGAAACATGGAAGAAACCTCAGGAAGAGCAAGTGAGAAAGGATCCCTCTTCCAGCACGGACAGACATGCAATAGATGTAATGTGTATAGTGTATAACCTTTCTAATCTTTCAGTCACTCAAAGCATTTTTACACTACATGTCACATTCACTCATTCACTCACATTCATACACCACTGGCTGAAGCTACCAGGGGTTTTAGTATCCTGCCCAAGAATACTTGGACATGCGGACCAGTGGAGCTGCAGATCGAACCACCGATCTTCCGACTCAGATTGAAAGCTCTTCCCCGATTCCATGGCTATTCTTAGTTAGTGGAGCTATTTGTCTGTCTAATTTTATTAACGAACGAGACTCCAGCATGCTAACTAGCTGAGAGTGACCCTGTGCGGTTGATATCCAACTTCTTGGAGGGACGAGTTGGATTCAGCCACACTGGATCGAGCAATAACAGGTCTGTGCTGCCCTTAGATTTGTGAGGCTGCATGCACACCACACTGAGTGGATTAGCATCAGCTTACCCGCCGAGATGCATAGGTAACCTGCTGAACCCCACGCGTGATAGGGATGGGGATTGCAATTATTTCCCATGAAAGAAGAATTCCCAGTAAGCGTGGGATGTAACCTTGTGTTGATTAAGTCTCTGCCCTTTGTGCACACTGTGGGTCACTACTGCCGATTGGGTGGTTTAGTGAGTGAAGTACTTGGATCGGCGCCACTGGGATCATGGACCTGGTGAAGCAACGATCAAACTACCTAGAGGAAGTAAAGGTCTGTGAAGATAAAGAGCACACATGCGTTTGTGCATGTGTTTATGAAAGAGAGGGAGAGCCATTGATGATCAGAGCCCATCCAAGCTCCTCTTGTTTGTCTCCGAGTATCTTGATAAGTTAAACGAAATAGTGTTTCTGCTGCCGACTCGCGAGGGTACCAAAGTTTAATTGACTAGTTGGCTAATGGCGCACATCCCTAGCTACAGTAGATACAAGGTAGTGCACAATTTGGTCTTGAATACTCAGGTCAGTAAATATTTAGCCTTAGTTGCAACACTTTTTTTCTTATTATTTTCCAGCTTTCCCGTGTTGTCCAGTGAGTGCAGCCAAACAGATGTAAAACATTTTCATCCTGATAGAGTGCGAGTCACTTCTCTTGCATTATGGCTCCTACATTATTCTGCTATAAGGGCCCTGAGTTTGTACTTCCTCTTGATATATTTCATAATCACGCTGAAAGATTTCTGTGTTAGTAGCCATAAAGGGAAATGTTAAAGTGTGGGTTATTTATCAAGATAAATATAGTTCGGAGGATTTTTGTTTCACACCCCAAATTGCTGTTTGTGTTGCAGCCTTGCAGTGTCCTCAGGGAAAAGTCAATTATGTGAGAAAATCAATACTCTGATAAAGGCATTTTGTATCCACCCCCCTTAAGAATTGATTTTATGCAAGACTGCTTGAATCAGCTGCTTATGATTTATTAGTTGTTAATGTGGTTAGACACTAGTGTACTTGCTAATTGTAAAGTTATTAGTTTAGATGTGCAGCTAAGCCATTATCTTCTTTTTTCATGTGGTTCTGTGTTAAAACCCTGTGGTTTTGTGTTTGTCTCCATTGGTGGGTACATTTAGAGACATTAGTTAAATTTTTCTGTGACTTACCGAACACTGCAAAGACATGCACAGAATACTTTTCTTAAGTCATTACTTTAACCTTGAAATTCACAATACCTCGCGAAAAAAGCTTTGAAGCATTACTGAAAGCTTCTATTGTATTTGTTTGCTCTATAAAGAATCCTGAGTTGCTTTCAGTTTTTAGACACATTAAAGGTGTTCTCAGTATTTCAAAGATGCATTTGTTTCTCTCACTTTACATCCAGTCTGCGTACTTCTCCACCTCTCCTTCCTATCAATCCTAAACTTTACTTAATCCCTGTATTGAGTTTCCTGCGAGCGCTCCGCTTAAAGAACGGCTGAGGGTGTGTGAAAGTTGGTTTGAAATATGTATCCTAACACACCACATTCGGAGACACTCGGATATGAGCTGTCATGTTCTATCATTCAAAATGTTCCTCAGACAGACCCCTGAGCACACTCAGGGAGATGAAGGAACGTTCCTGGCTCATACATTTTCAGGAGCACTCTGTGTGCACTCTTCTCATATAACTTATTTTTGTTTTGGAATAAAACAAGATGACCTTTTTATCAGCCTCCATGTCTGATAAACATTATAAGATTCTGCAGTAAATTGAAAGGAAGTACATTTTACAGTTTTGCTTAGTTTTTTTTTTCTAGGAAACTCTGGCTGCCAAGAGGTTGAGATATAGGTTACATTTACATGAACACTAATATTCCACTGTTCTGAATATGACATTGTTCTGAAATTAATGGGAGTCATGTTAACAGGATGTTCTGAATAAGTCCTTATTCCGAGTGTAGCTCTTTTTCCAATTAAAACATGTGGGATGTGTCAGTATTATTCAGGTTTTAGGAGCATTCTCTAGACATGCATACAGGGAATTCAGAATATGCATTTCAATTGCGGCTTTTACCGCAGTTTACAACACACAGCATCTTGCTGGTTTGTAGTCAGCTCTGTGTGTTGTCATGGATGCATTGTACACAAACCAACTTGTAGGGCAGGGTGATATGGACAAAAATTCATGTCAGTACTTTCAGGCTGAATGGCAATACACGATATATATCCTGGTATTTTCTACTAAGTGGGCTACATGTTCAGTTGCAAGTTGATCCACGGCTAAAGTTGCCTGTTATTTTTGCTGCATGTGTTTTTCCACAGCAGGGCAGATAGAAGCTGTTTGCAGAGGTGTAGTAAGAGCCTGTTGTCTGCAGCTCTTCATCCACATCTCAATGTGGCTGTTTCTGCTTTCACTTGTCTCCCTGCCGTAACCTTAGACTTGTCTTAACTGAAGAAAAGCCGCTGACAAAGCTCTGCTAATTCGATAATAAAAATAAAAACAGTAAAATACAGCAGATATCTGAAGTAAAACAGGACACAGGAGAGAAACTAAACTCCAAACCACAGAGATTCAGTTAGAAGCTACAAAAGTACTGAGAGCTGAACACACAGAGACTTTTAAAAAACGCCTTTCTCTCTGGTCTCCTGCAGACAGAGGTGAGGAGAGTCTCACAACACACACCGCTTGTTTGAGAGGGAGAACAGGGTAAGTTGGGGGTTGGCCGCTACCCGCTTGAGGGCGGGCGGCCTGGCTTTTGGGCCTACTTTGGAGAAGGAGTAGGTGTGCAGCTCGGTGTGGCACAGCGTGTCTAAACTGATAACAGAAACACAAATCGGTGCAGCATGGCTTCTGCCAACGCGGCTAGAAGTTAGAGAGAAAAAGGCCCACAGTATTATACGTGTGCTACTGAGGTAACTTCATTCATCTCAGACTGATTTAGCATAGCTCGGGCAACATAAAGAACAATGTCGCACTGTAATGAACAGACAGATTGAACAGAGGAGCAGCTCTGTGTCTCTGTGAGTGTTACTGGAGAACTTTTGAGTGAGGGAGTGGGGCGGAGCTGTGCAGAAAGAGTGAGAGTCTAAATTCATATCTCGCTTGAAAATATATCGATATGTTGTACATAATCAATATAACAGTTTGCAAGGCTGGGGTAGACGTGCATGCCTAAAAGAAAAGCCTTACATTTCTGGTTGGAAGGAGAGACACACTACTTTTAAACATTATGAAGGACTTGGATATCAACAAGTCTTTGGATATGTGCAGATATCCCAAGTCAAGTGATGCGGACAGAAAGTTGGAGGCTCTGTCTATTCTGGCAAACAAGTCTGCCACTGGTAGAAAACTTTGAAAGAATCCTGTTAGGGCACAGAGTATGCACAGCTGCATGCAAACAGGAATATTAGAGAATATTCCTTTTCATTAGCATTGTAAACAGCTTAGTAGGAATATTGTCTTTTTCAGAATAAGGGCAAAAAAACAGAATATTTTGTGCACGTAAACATAATGATGGGTTTCCCCATTTTCATACATATGTATATCTTTTTGTACATCATTTCCCGTATGTTACAAATCTTCTAGTCTTGCTACCAGCACATCCAAGGAGCGTTAAATCCTGACCGTATGTGTTTCATTTGAACTTAATAACATTGCAGCTAAACGAACTGGAGCTGCTTTGTCACTTGCCTGTATGAAATTGCCTTTTTACCCACCAGCCGAGAAAGAAAAGACCATTTGAGCATGAATTATTATCTCAATGACAGTGATTTTCTCTGCCAGAACTAGCCCGTGTAGGTTTGAGGGTAATGAAAATGAGAATCGTGACATCGAGATTACTGTATACAGGACCAGAATGCTCAACAACATAATGCAAATCTGCTGTCCCCTTATGAATAAGATTACAATATACAGTTATGGAAAAAGAGTTAATGTCCATAAGCAGATTTGAATGATTAAGAGAAAGTATTGAAAGCAAATCTTGCAGTTTCACTGTCGGAAAGTTGCAGCAGTGTGTTGTCAGGCAGATTTAACAGAATCTCCTGCGGCTTGAAGGAATGGCCCTGGAAATCAACGTGCTTTTGTCAACTTATCTGTCAAAGCAAATTTGAAAATGGCCCCAGGCATATTTCATGGCTGCAATTCCTTTAATTAATTGGGGAATTGAGATGTGTGCTGTGCATGAGCATAGGGCCTGCTGTGTGTGAGCTATTGTGCAGTGATGGTTTATGAAAGAAAGACGGAAATGTAAAAACAAAAATGGCTCGCTTCTTCTCCCTGGGTAAGAGATGAAGCTGCTAAGATGTGAAGAGGGCCCATCCTCAGCTGCCACACTGATTTAAAACTGGCAGGATGTCTGAACCATTACTGTGGTTCGAAGGCGACTTCATCAGTAGCTGTAGTTAGCAGGTTGTGAAAGAGCCCCCAGCAAAAATGGTAGTGGCCATTTGCAGTCTGTCAGTTTGCTAAAACAGAAGTCCTCCCCAAGCAAGCCCACTCTGAACTCAGCTGGGATTGACTAATCACTGAATCGGTGCCAAGAACTTTCTGTCACCCTCATTTCCAAGTATTTAATATGGAGATTATGATAATGTATTTTAACCCAGCCAAAGTACTGGGCCAAGTAGATTTACAAATCAAAGCTGCTCTCATCCATGTAACTTCTTTTGAATATTACAATTTTGTCATTGTCCCATGTCTGTCCTTACTGCTATCATTGAATGATTGTCAGCTACTGGATCTAATCTTTAGTGAAATGATCTATGAAATGACCCTGTGTGCTGTCAAAACTGCCATATTCGTAATAATAGGGACAATGTGCCTTTTGTCCGCGTAACATGTGAAAACCTGCTTGCATGATTGGTTCATGTACGTGTCCCAAGGTCTCACCGTTTTCTCTGTTGTACTACAGAACAAGATGTTCATCTACCGTGGGAAGGAGTACGAGCGCAGAGAGGATTTCGAAGCACGTCTTCTCACGCAGTTTCCCAACGCAGAGAAGATGAAGACGACAACACCACCCAGCGAGGACACAAAGTGTTCCTCAGGACAATGTATCCTCAGCTCGAGTCACTGATTACTTTTAATTTCAGTATAGCAGAAGATGTTTAGCAATTTTTGTCTTTTAGCTTTGTTAGAATAATTGTTCAAATTTCATGAGTTTGTTTTTGATCATTTCCTTTGAAACAGCCGCTGTGTCAAATGCTGCCAGTACACAAAATGAAAGGATTTTATATTTTACATGCTTCAGGTTTGTGATGCTGACTTGTGGAGTAAGTTTAGGGCTCAGAGACATGATTTAAATTAATATTTATATTAATATCAGTAAAAAAACTGCTGCTAGCAGTTAACAATGCTAACAGCATGATGAGTGCTAACAACAACAGTGCTGACAGAGCTAACAGGGAGGGGACTAGCAATCTTTCACTTTTGTTTGTCTGTGCATTTCCTTTGAGTCGTGGGCTGGAGAATTGATCAGTGTAATCTGTGGTCGGATTTGATAGAGCTGATCTGACCAGATCAATGGATTAGACGAGCAGCTGCTGCAGAGACAAGTGAAAGCAAACTTTAAGACCCAGTGCAGAGTGCGAACAGGCAGGTTGCCACAAAAAAATGAATGTGTGGGAAACCCTGGGCTCAAGGCCTTTGCACACTGACTCTGTTTTTTCGTTTTCATCTAAAACGTTGTGTCAGTCATTAAAATTTTCGGAACAGGTCCAATTTTCTGCGTTTTCACATCCGTCAGAACCTTTAGAGACGTTTGACTAAGAATCAGTGAAGCAAATGTGGTGGCAGGACACAGCCGCAACAAGACAGAGGAACGGGGCGCACAGAGTAATTTCATTACTCTTATAGCTACATTCAACAGGACAGATAGTAGTATTCAGGTTGATGATGATGATGAAGAGGAGGAGGATGTGGACCACACACAGAATGTGGAGGACAAACAGGAAGGACAGCTCCACCTGTTCATGAAGCTGAGAGAGGCAAAGGAGGAAATGTGTCTCTCTGAAAATGTGTCAGTTATCACAACAAATAGAACAATTAAATGTATCAGGATAGGTGCGCAAGGTTTCTGTGCATAACGATTTTTTTCGGATGACAGATAAAACAAACGCATCCAAAAAACAGAAGACTCAGCGTGCAAAGGCCCTCATATGCACTAACAAGCACGCACAGTCGGTCCAGCTACCAAAACAAAGAGCAGAGAAGCTCGTATAACAACACACAGAAAGGGAGAATGACTTCATTTTCTACTCTGGGTGCCATGATATTACATGTTTATCTTTTAATATTTTTTGTTATATATCGTTACATAGCAAGTAGTGGTTTGCTGCTATATTAAAGCTCTGAATGTTGTATCCATCTCCTGCCTTTCACTGTTATGTATTACAGACAACGTACTTTACGTGTATAAAACAAAAACTTTAATAACTTATTTTTTAGTTTTTGAATACACTAAAAATCATCGATTTGAGCAATAGAATTTAGTGCAACAATAAGACAACAATAAGTGATTTTACAAGTTGGATTTTACTGAATGTCTGTAAACAATAATCCTGAATTTACACCAGGTCCTAATTAACTGTATTTCAGTCATTTGAATTAAACAGTTTCATTTATTTCCTTAACATTTCTGCTGAAGACATCCAGTGTTTCACGGTTAAACCCATCCTCGACCTGCCTGCCAAGTTCCAAAACAAACCCGTCTCTGAACAAATATTGAGGTAAGCAGGATATCCCCGCTCCGCACACATTCATTCTTTACAATTACAGAGTGTGTTACTCAAAGTCACACAGCATGCATTTCAATCCAGCAAGCCCAATTTACTTCCCCAGTCACTCAAAAACAATTTAGAGACCTTGTGATGACATGCAAAAGTGCATTAGCATTTTTTTAGAGTGCTGTATCGAGGGCGACTGTGGTGAAAGCGATTAAATCTTGATGTAAATGTGTGTCTGCGTAGAACCAACAGCGGTTGACCTTCCTGTCGTTCTCGTGGTTATTAACTCGCACCAGCCATCTGCTATTAGTCACTGTGCCAAGTACAACATTGTTTCTCTGACATCATTAATACCTTTGTGTCGCGCACCGGGGCCACAGCAAACAGCGGGCCCCCTACACTCCCACTTGTTTGCCCAATCTGTACGCCAGCCATGCACTGCATCAGTCAGCTGTGCAAATTCACTTTGATATGCCACCCAACGCATCAATGGACATAATTAAAAGAAGACATTTACTTGGAAAACCTTTAGGCAAATATACCTGCGCACTGATCTTATCACACGCCTGCACCATTGGTCACATCCCCCTGCAGCAGCCTGTTGGCTTGTTTGCTAACTGTGTCTGATTGGAATATGTAACTCTGTTAATAGCCTAGATTAGACAGGCGTGTTTAGAGAGTGATAGAGGACTGTTCCACACCGACTGTCTGTCCGTCTCTCTCTCTCTGCCAACTCTGTTTTTTTTTTCCTCCAGCTCTCACCGTTCTTTTCCCCGGTTGTCTCTCGCCGTCGCTATCTCCCTGTTTTCTCTCATTTATTCTCTCATTCAGTGCAAAAGAACAGCAGTGCATAGCAATGAGACTGAGCTGTTTGAGCCAAAGGGTCACAGCAGCACGCAGAGCACACCCCCTTCTGACCTTGCTTTGTCCACACCATGCTACTGCATCATCACCAGCCCTGCCAGCTAATGACATGTAAAAGGCCTAATTGGGGTAGCGCCGCTGATTTAAAGCTGCTTTATTAATCTGTTTATTAGATCAGACGCTCAGATGCTCTGTCTTTTTTTTTTTCTTTTTTTAGGTTAACGCTGCGCTTTCTCTGCTAATTTGGGAACCGGTTCTCATCATGTTCATTAAATAGTGTGCTGCCCTTTGTGACCAAGCACAGAAGGGAACAGCTGATTGTCAGTAGAATATAAATGGCTCAAGTAGCAGTTCAGGCCCAGACACACCAAACCAAGATCAAAGAACGAGTGGCAAAGGAGCCTGAGTGTTGCGTCGCCTCACGTCGCATTGTCTCGGCCAAAATGTTTCACTGAACGCACAGCAAAGACTACAACCTACAATCTGTATTTGTCATTCAAAAAGGAAAACTGGAAGACTGACAAGATGGATTCAAGACATTATTTAGCCAGTTAGCACATTAAAGGAATATTTGAAATTCTTTGAAATGAGGTTGTATGAGGTACTTATCCATAGACAACAACTTAAATATAGTAGATGTCAGTCAGCACGTCCCCCGTTTGGAGAAGCAGGCTGATAGGGAAGCTGAGCAATGTACTGCTGTGGAGGGGCCAGCAGCAAAACATTTTCGCCCTAAAAAAAAGTCCCACCTAAAATCATTATCAGTTTAAGTGTACGCTATATTTATGATATTTTCACTGCTTTACCCTAATGTTTGACAGTGATTTCCAATGGAAACTGGAGCCATTATATTGCTCTCTTCAAAGCCAGAGAAAACTGAGAAAAACAGTGATTTAACATCGCTGAACACAGCAGTTGCTCATCTAATGCTGCCTTGAACAGTTATTTTGTTTGTGTTATTATGTGACCTTGGCATTTAGGAGGGTTAGTTCAGCTCACCCAAGTCAGACAATAACACAAAATAACTACCTTGTCAAAGCAGCAGTAGACCAGCAGCTCCCGTGTTCAGCGAGCTAAAATTACTGTTTTTCATAATGGAGTCTGGTGGCTTTGATGTGTGCATGGATAACGGCTTCCTGATTGGAACAGGCTTTCTGACAGAAAGATAAAGCAGTGAAAATACTCTCAGTGTATCATACACTTAAAGCGATATTGATTTTTTTGAAGTAGGACTTATTTTAGGGGGCTAAAATAAATTTTATTACTGACCCCCATCCACAGCAGTACATTGCGTGGCTTCTGTGTTGGTCTCCAGCCTGCTTCTCCAAACTCCATTTGACATCTATTGTATGTAATACTCTGACTGTGGATAAGTACCCCGTACAACCCCACCTCAAAGAATCCAATCTATGCCTTTAGCAACACAACCTGATGTGAAAGAACAGATGATATTTACTGTATGCTAGCAAACAATAACACAAACACTTTCAAACTGTCTCTGCTAAAGAGCTGAGTGGCTAAAAAACATTATCTTACCTTACATAACGAGTTTGTTTTGATCTCACTCACTCTTGACTTAAGCTGTTTGTTTGCTTTCTTCACTTCCGTTTCCCTTCTTGTAACTGAGTTGAGCTACTAGTCAGAGTGATTTATCTCGCTGACGGCTTCTGCCTCCTTCCACGCCAAATCAACATGCTGAATCGGTTGAAAAAAGCCAACAAGGGACAACTAGTGCCAAAAATGTTGGGCACACTGCCAAAATAAGGGCAACAGACGTTCACAGACGGCCCAACACTGACCAACAGCCAACCGTTGGCTTGGTGTTTCAGGGCCCTAGGACCAGAGTCGGATTGCTCTGTGGAGTTTCAAAGCTCTGTGTGGTCTGTTCATTAGCAAAACATAAACAGTCCTTAGCAAAAAAAAAAAGGTCAAAAGTTGTAGCATCCCATCTGTACACGCTTATTGCTGCTACTACAAACATAAAAGGGCAGCAGCTTTGGAACGGCACTGATTTCCTTTATATTTTATTCATAATTGTTTGCTAATAAAGGCAAAGCATGCTCTTCGAAACATATGGCATTGTTTTAGGAATGCAGTATGCTTTATGAGGATAATATATCTGCTCTCTTTTCCCTAGGAGAGTGTAAATTTCTGTAGGGGAGAGAGAGAGATAGAAAGATGGAAAATAGAGCCGTCTATGTGGGGGGACCATGTATGTGCCCAGACAGCTGCTCCCACAGCCACCATGCAACACCATCATTTTCCTAGTGTGAAAAGTCTATTAACCTGATTTGGCAAAGTTCATCCCCGCTAGTCACGTATGCTGCAGCTTGTCTATATATCGGACTAACTTCAGCGGCTGCCAGTGACGTGTGCGACCCAAAAATGAATTTATTTACCATGTAGATGAGGCCTTTTCAGACAGCCGGTCAAAACCAACATGCTACATGTAAATGCCACAGCTCCTAGCAGAGCCTAGCCTAGAGGGGGGCCTGTCCTGTGTTTGACCTGAAGCAAAGCAATCAACCTTTGAATCAAGCCGTAGATTGCCCATAACAGTTTTAATTTACTCAGGCGCTGATTTTCTCCCTCCCCAGCTTCTACACGGTAAATGAAGTCCATAAATTCCAGTATTCCAGGCCAGTGAGGAAAGGAGAGAAGGACCCCGACAATGAGTTTGCGGTAATTGCTGTCTCCTTTTTTCTTGTCACTATGACTTAGCTTGTCCATTTTATTTTTTTCTGATGTTTGATGAATTATTTGTTGACATTAGAATCACCATGAGTGTAATTTTCATGTTCTTTTGAATAAAAAAAAAAAGATCAAACAGTTTGAATTTTAAAAAAAATCACACAAAGGCTACTTGGTATTGAACTACACCCATCAGCCACAAAATTGAAACCACTGACAGGTAAAGTGAATAACATTGATTATCTCGTTACAATGCAATGTTCTACTGGGAAATAATGGGTCCTGCCATTCACATGGACCCCACTTGACATGCAGTGCCCATTCAGACATTGTTGCAGACCAAGTACACTCGCTCATGGCAACAGCACTCCCCGATCAGGAATGACAGCTCAGCTTAGGAATGACCTGAGGAACATGACGAAGAGCTTGACTTGGCCCCAAAATTGCCCAGATGCCAATCCAATTGAGCATCAGTGCCGGTACCCCATCTCAGAACTTACAGGACTCAAAGGATGCGCCACCTACGCCCTGGTGCCAGACACCACAGGACACACCCAGAGGTCCTAGTTTCATGCCTCGACAGGTCAAAGGCCTCACCATAGAGTGGACTTAACTCAGACCTGTCGAGACATTGACACAGGTCCTCAGGGCTGCCAGCACGTCCCTTGGAAGCTTGATCAGATTGGGATCTGGGGCCGTGTGGCATGAAGTATTGTCCTGTTGTAGGGCCCACTGTTAAGAGGAAAAGCTGTTGCTATGAGGGGGCCTACTTCTTCAACAAAGCTGTTTGGGTGGGTGGTGTGTGTCACATGGCATCCACATGAATTCCAGGACCCAAGGTTTCCCAGCAGAACACTGCATTGTAACGAGATGATCAGTGTTGTTCACCTCACCTGTCAGTGATTCTAATGTTGCGGCTGATTGGTGTATGATATAGACATTTTTAGCTGCCTTTATTTGCCAGAGTTTACAAATCATTGCAGAATTTTAATCATTTATGGTTTGAGTGATAATGATCCTGTGTATTTATATCCCAGATTTTAGTTTTTACAAATGATACCTAGCATAGGTAAACAGATATTACATAACATGGATTTTTTTCTCTCAAAGATTTCTTGTTTGTCTCTCACTCACACACTCAAAGATGAACCCCAGACATACGCACACACACACACTGTTAAATATACAACAGATTTCACCTGGAACAAGTGACTCAGCTCTGCTAACAGGGCAAAAAAATGCACATCTGCAACATCATGTACGTTGGTGGGTGAGTTACAACAGCCGGGAAAATGATCTCCAATCCTGATCAAACAGTTTTTCAGTCTTCTCTGATGCTGAGATGCAGCAGACGAAGTAAAGCTGAATAGGGCTTTTCATTTTTTGTCTGTTCTGATCAGGTTTTTTTGTCTAGCTATCGCTTCGGCTGTTTTTTCAATTTATTATAGGATGCTGCTGTAATATTGCCTGAGATATATGTTTGACATTTTTTCCAGCAGAATACATCAATAGGAAAGCAGAACTCTCATTAAACACAGGAAAAATGGTTGCCAACAGGAAGATCCAGAATAAATAAAATTCTTGACAGTGATCCAAATCTGGTTGCCTAGTGCAACTATTACTGTCGAGTCCTGATTTTTAGTACGTCTTATGAATTATGCTTCGTGCAGGTTTAATTATATCCAGGTTGCAAATGACAAGGGCGACAAATTAAACCCATTCACACTCTCCTCTGTTTATTGTGGCATCAATTCAGCTGAGCGGGATGATGTATTTCACTCATCTCAGACTGACTGATAGGACTCTCTCCGTCCTGACAGTGAGGTGATGGGTACCTATTGCTAGACATATTGCGACTGTCAAACCTGTTAACCACGTCAATATACACACATCTTTCCTCTGTGAGGAGTAAGTATGCTCTAAAGCTGGCTTTCTTTATTTAATTGTTCAAATTAAGGTGTGGTTTTTCCTCTGACATACTAATAAAAAATGTTCAAAGAGGACCTATCATGGTTTTCCCTTTTTTGTCATATATACAGTATAATGTTACAATGTCGGAGGTTCATATTAAACATGGGCAAAGTTTTAAATAATTAGGTAAATGTAGATAAAAGTAATTCCTGTGAGCATGAACCTCAGGCTTCAAACTGTTCTGAATAAACTGTTTCCAGTGTTGTTGTTGTTTTACTTTCAAGACAAGCTGATGTCAGCTCGTAACAAATTTCCTTATATTATATTTCCGTATATATGTTTTTTAAAATGGGTAAAATCTCATTTTATTGTAGAGCTGTCAACATCACAAATAGATTGTATTTCTGTGGGAACTTTGAATCGGGCAAGTGAACAATTTTCACTTGCCCCTGCAATTTTATTGCAAAAAAAAAAAAGGAGAAAAAGAAACATCCATAAACATTGTAACATGCACCGTAATGTTTTAGAAAAGCTGAAGTTTGGCATTTCAGGCTGCAGCAATCCAAAAAACGGCCATCAGCCACTGGCATCTTAGCACATCAATGTGTTTTTAGTTAGATGCCTGAGATAAGGTCTCTAGTTAACACAAGCTTAAGAGACATTTGCACTTTGTTCTTCAACATAAAAATACCTCACTCGTAAATTTTGAAGCTTTTACGTGTCTTGAAAAAGACGGCTAGCAACGTGTGGCTAAATTAGACTACAGAACGTCATCACACTGAACACAGCTGCACAGGCTCGTTGCAGTGGTGATGATGAAGTCATGCGACAGTAGTGTAGTTTATTTATGGTTTAATGTTAGCTTTTTACTTCTGGCCATTGCATTTCCGCTTTAAAATATCATAGAAAGGGGCGCCCACTAGCTCCCCCGACAGAGCAGGCGCCCTATGTACAAAGGCTGTGTCTAAATATGGCCCTTTGCTGCGTGTCATCCCCCCTCTCATTCCCCACCTTACGCAGACTTACCCATCTAATAAAGGCAAAAATGCCCACAAAAAAAAAAGAAAAATCATTTTGTCCAGGGAACCAGGGCAAAGCTAACATCCCTGCAGCACTCTGTAACACAGACCCCGAGATACAGAAGACCTGGAAACACTGACCAATCAGAGCAGACTGGGCTTTTTTGGTGAGGGGCCTTAAAGAGACAGTCAGTAAAACAGAGTGATTCAGATAGAAGGTGATTACCAGCACAGACAATATGATGAAAATAGTGTTTTATAAACCATTAAAGCATGTAAACATGTTCTAGTAGAAACCCCAAAATACAAGTATGAGCCTGAAAAGAAGCACAATAGATCCCCTTTGAATGCTGAAACCCTCTGCGAGGGAAACCGTTGTCTCTTGCGGTGCATGTTTTTGTTCTCAAGATTTAGAGTCATTATTTGAGCTCCATGATGTATTAGAGGAGATTCCATCTTATTTGGGCTGTCAGTGAGCAGGCCTTAATGAGCTGCCATCCAGACAGGGAGGTAGCACACACCTCCATCCCACCAGCTCCCCCCTACAATGGGCTGTGATTGAACAACCATTACATCATCTTACTCTCATTCATGCTACAACAGTCTAAAAGCTTGTTTCAATGTGGTTTGGCACAAAATCGGCAGCAAATTGATGTTTAAAGTGCCTGTCGTGTCTTCTGCACTGCGTTCTGATTTTGTGTCTCTGTCATTTTTTGTCAACAGAACATGTGGATTGAGAGGACCACGTACACGACAGCATACAAGCTTCCTGGCATCCTGCGCTGGTTTGAAGTCAAGTCAGTCTCCACAGTGAGTATGAAGGGCCTGTGTGCCAGGCAGGCCTCCTAATCAGATGAGGATCTGCAGCCTTGCTCAGAGGCAATCGATATGATTTGTCCACTTAAGCTGTATAGACAGCCGTGTGGACGCAGGCATGCCACTCCCCGGACTAACGACGGGGCACGTTCGCTCTCTGCCAGAGGGCCCACATTGATTCGCCAAGCACTCCTCGAAGACTGTTTCCACTGAAAATAGCTACACAGCACAAATACAAGTGGAGGAGAGTTCAGAGCTCAGTCAGTCACTGTTTATTTTCCTGTAATAGAAATACCTGGATTGCTGTGCTTAAAAAGCGTTGATGAGAGGACGATGTAACAGCTGCAACAAATGACTTTAAGTGTTTACTGTAGCACTTGGAATGGGCACATTTCCCCTCCATCCCACTGAAACTGCATTAAAATTTCATTATTTTAGCTCTGTTGTTTTGACTAATTAAAATTGCTGGTCTGGTGTCCCCATTCTGAGCCGGGATGTTGTCTGGTGGAAGAAGGAGCGTGGAGAAATGAGTGCAGTAAAATAAGTTGGAGCACAAGAGCAGGTTACAGTATCACTTAGAGCCAAAACATCCTGCCTCATCCTTTTAATGTGTCGTTAGTTTGTCCCAAAACAAATGCACTACTTAGCGTAATTAGCCCGGCAAAGTATTACGCAATCAATTACTCTTTATTTGTCGCCTTGATTAGTCGCTTTCGTGTCTGTGCTGGTGAGGGCTGTAGAAAAGGGGCACTTCTCAGAGTCTGTCTTTAGCTAAGGTGTCGCCTACAGTCTGCTCCCTCAGTGTTCTTTTTTTTAACCTTCATTTAAGGAAGAGAGTCTGATTTATATAAAGTGCCTGAAATTCATTTTTCA
The DNA here is from genome assembly GCA_019142605.1 of Cephalopholis sonnerati. NCBI lineage: Eukaryota > Metazoa > Chordata > Actinopteri > Perciformes > Serranidae > Cephalopholis > Cephalopholis sonnerati. Next base: position 26,389,907 of record JAGQAX010000020.1, read on the forward strand.
AAATGAGGGGAAGTTCCCTCCTTAAGTGCTTCACATAGTTATACACTTGTGGGAGAGGCTTGAACTTAGCTTACTACTGCCTCGTCCTTTTCGTGCATCAGATTGTATTTGGTCACTCTGTTGTTGTTATGGTGACATCACACATCAGTGGGGCCTTCGCTCAGGCCTATTCTTACCCTTATTTTCTGTACTAAACAGAAAAATACAAATGTACACCCATCAAAGTTTCTCTCTTCCACCGAATTAACACTAACCTTGGTTTAATTGCCTCGTCAACTGACTGTAAAAGACACTTTATTCAAACTTGACAGAAAAAAATCTAACTTAAACAGTCTTAAATAGTTTTGTCAGTTAGTCCACTGTTCCAAAAATCACCAGCTTTGGTTTGTTAAAATAAATCCTAAACTGACCGAGTTAGATGTAAAAATCTGCCCATCTGCACGCTGTTAATCCCCACGGTCTCCCTCTGCCTCTCAGCTGTCCACTGAGCAGTGGCTCTCAGTGGTGCTTCGGAGGCAGCTACAGTCAAGTGACATCACATTTCAACAAACGGGAAATTAATAGCAACGAAAGAAACAATAAAATATCAAATACAATATTTTAAAGGTTTAAACGTAACCTCAAAAAATCTCACCACAGTGAGTTTACAACTTGCTGCAGGTTTGTTTGTTTATACAAGTTAGGCCATTACAATGATGGCAATGGCCACAGCACACATAAAATGACCGCCACCCTGATCATCCTGCTGTGTTGATCTGAAAGGGAATGTCTGTTCTACTCTTATTTTATTTTTATACTCTGTTCTTTCCATTTCCCTGCTGTACGAGGTGACTAAAAGCTGACATTGCAACAAGCTGAACAGCGTCGGACAAACACTGATTTGTAACATAAAACTGCTTTATACTGTGTTTTTACTGGTTTAAATCACCTGGGCTGTTTAGAAGAGGAAGAAACCTCTGCAGATGATTCAGCTCGTGGTAAAAATCTCTGGTTGCAATCTGTAATCCTCACTGCTTGTTGCAGCCAAATCCTGCAGACTGCTCCTTTAAATGTGTGCAGGAATTTCCCCCATTACAAGTGCTAAATCTGCAGGAATCGATTAAATAATGCGCAATACCCACAATACCACACTGAGATTCAGGCCCTGGTCTCTTTCTCATAGCGGTAGCACCACATGACAGCCACTCACTAGGCAGCTTGGACATTTAGCTCAACACAATAGCCCTTCTGGTTGCTACATCCTTAGCACAATCATTTCAATCCAAAGATTTGATCCCCCCTAACTCCCTAGTCCATGTAGCGAAGTGCTATTCTCCGTTGCTACACTAATTCAAAGCAGAGGCCTCTTCCTTCAGGCTGGGTTGGAACATACTGTCAGGAGCAGCTTGCCCTCCAGATGAGCCAGGGAGAGGCCAGGTCCCTGAGGTTAGACTCTCTATTTAAAGCTTAATGACTGGGCTGAGATTCACCAAGCTAAAACCCTCCATCTGACAATGCTTTTTATCAAGCTGGACTGAGACATACCGGCACAGATTGGAGATTTGTCTCCCTGGCACAACATCTTTATTTTTTTGGCTGGGGTCTTAGTCTGACATTTACTCAACAATCCACTCATGTTTCTCTAAACTCTTACTAGCAAGCTGCAAGGAGGTGTTTTTTTTTCACAATCCAAAGTAATGAGATTGCTTCCACGTGGAGTTACACGGATTGAGTTGGAATTTTCTTTCACACAGTAGTGGAATTAATGTCAGCATTTCTGAGTATTTTATTCATTTTTCTCAGGCTTATATTTTGTTGACATGGGAACTGAAATTCCCTTACACCAACGTGCTATCCATCTTCATTTGACAGTTGCAGGTTCATGTATGGGCGCATAGGAAAATGATTCATTGCTTTGCTATCCTCCATGATTTATGTGCATAGTTAAGGGTTTCTAAGCCCATCTTCTAATAACCTATCCCTAGTCAGTGAACGCAAAATGTTTCTGCTTGACTGTTGGGATTACAGAGACAGTAGTGATGTATGTGTGTATGTGCACTGAAAGAGGTGTATAAGCGCTGAGAGTATTTGATAACACCTTCACTTAACTCCGCTTCACAGGAGGAGATCAGTCCACTGGAGAATGCCCTGGAGACGATGCAGCTGACCAATGAGAAGATCAGCAGCATGGTGCAGAGGCATCTCAACGATCCTAACCTTCCCATCAACCCCCTCTCCATGTTGCTGAATGGGATTGTGGATCCTGCGGTGATGGGAGGATTTGCCAACTATGAGAAGGTAGAAAACATGAAAAAGTTCCGGATTTTTTCTATCCCTTTATTGTGGTAACCTCTACAACTTAATGTCCGCATATTGAGCACAGTGTTAGTTCAGGCAGGACACGATGTCAAGCTCAGCTCACATCCCAGCTCCATCAGCTGATCTCAAACAGCCCAATCAACTGATGTAGCAGCTGATTGATGGAAGGGAGTCAGCTGATAGATCACATGATCTGACTGCCTCCACCCCAGCTCTCCTTTTCATGTTGTGTCTGACTTATCAGTGTCATTTCTGTTTGTCATTGATGCTGCTCTGTTCTCTTCCTGGGGGTCTTTACTGCTGCTCTCCCTGCCTTAGGCTTTCCATGTAGGCGCATGGAAGGGCAGGGAGGTTTGCTCTCTCTGCCTCAGGCTTTCCTTGTTTGCACATGAAGGAGCAGACAGCTGTGCTCTCTGCCTTAAGGTTTTTCCACGCATGCGCATGGAAGGGCAGAGAGGTGTGCTCTCTCCACCTTAGGTTTTCCACATAGGCGCGTATAAGAGGCTTTCTGTGTAGGCCCAAGGAAAGGCAGAGAGGCCCCAGCACAGAGCCATACATTTTCTTTGACTTAAGTGTACCTGACTGAACTCAATTTTTAGCTTTACTCTACTTTAAGAGAAGAAATAGTTTGGCATTTTGGGAAATTCGCCTTTTTTGTTTGAGTTGATAAGATCAATACCACTTAATGTGAAGCTAGAGCCAGAAGATGGGAAGCTAGCTAGTCTGCTCCTCTCTTAAGGTAACAAAATCCACCTATCAGCACCTCTAAGTATCATTACCTACCTTATGTAACATCCTTGTCGTCACATTGAGGTTACCAGGCGATCATCAGAGACTTCAGGAAGTCACTGCACCAGTAAAGATGTAGTCTGGCACATAAACCCTGTAACACGTGACTAGTTGTTTTTGTAAATTTCAGCTGTTGTAAAGAAATGAGACAAAACGTGTTAATTAGTGAGCTTCAGGGCAGAGTCCTGCACAGGTATGATTTTCAAGACCGGCCACCTGCACATATGACCAATTAGTCCCACACGCTTACCTGTCAGCACAAGATTCGTGGCCTGACGCGTGACAGCAAATCTTTAAATAACCATGCACTCTTCAAATAATGCAGTTAGGCAGCATGTTTAAAGTGATCACTTTGGGACATTTCATACATATGAAACAAAAATAGGCAAATATATTTTGAAAACTAAAGTAATATAAAAATTATAAAAAAAATATGTTTGCTTACTCTCATTCTTTATCACCTGCAACCTGACCTACATGTTCTTTTTTTCACCCAGAACTGAACCCAATAATAAAATGAAGACAAAATATGACCCTGCAAATCACCTTTTTTGCAGGTTAACCACCCACAGTTATTCGACCCGATGCAGGACTCTGCTTTAGAGTTACTGATAGGCAGATGTTTTTACCTTTGGACAGAGCCTGGCCTTGCTGCTTCCCTCTGTTTCCACCGTGCATCATATGTACTAATGCGAAAAAGCTTGTGTAGAGCTTACACAGAGATGCGCTGTGCATCTCCTGAACAATGTGACTATGTGCAGATGCCACTGAGGTTTGACTGGACATCAGAGCCAGGAGGTGGGATTTTTCGGACAGGCACCTCACATTTGTTACAACAACAGCAATAAGCATGGACGAGTTTGAAGAAAGGCTAGCAGAGCAAGTCAGAAGATGTCAACACTTGTATTATCCCTCTAATAAAGATTATTTTTAAGAAAATATTGTCACCATTCCTGAAAGGAGATTGCCAGATAGCTGGAGAGCAATGTCTGAGAGTCTTCTTGAAAATGAAAGCCTCTGAGAGACATTTTAGCAAAAAGAAGCAGGAGTCCAGGGGGGGGGGACACCAACCTTTTATTTAATGCTGTCCAGGCTTCTCCCTTTCATCAAACATGGGGAAATGGAGGGCAGTTATAGAGCTACAGTGGATGTTAGTTGTGCAAACTTTAATATCAAGTCCCAACACGCATGTGTGAAATTACATGCTACGCACAATCCGCTGCAGTAGTGGGGCGTCAGTCTCCTAATTTCACACTCAAAACGAAGTGATTAAGCATATTTCCCATCATGTTCAACACAAGATCTTCTGACACATTTTATATTCCTGAAAATATCTGTAAATTTCTAATATGTCAATTTATATTCAAAGCAAGTTGAGATAAGCCTTTGTTTTCATGCTGTGAAATGAAATCATAATCTCGTGCATATTTTAGATCCCGGAAGCTCTAATTTCATCAGCTGTAATATTATTATCACTACACTTGTGACCAGCCTCTCACATATCGTTTGCCTCTCAACATCACAGAACGTCATAACTCAGTTTTTGTTTGATGTGACCTGAGCCTTTTTTACTTTTAAAACTCAATCTTCCCTGCACGCTGTTTTTTTTAGCACATTTCTAGTGTTCTCTCGCTGTTTTTTTTTTTTTAGCTGCACACTCCATTCACTGTAACACAATGGCGACTCATGTGGAAAGAGAGACTCCTCTGAAATAGTGTTTGATCATAAAAAAGTGATAGCCTGTTGGTTTCCCAGCATATATCACAACCTGGAATAGATTCATATTGGTCTCGTGAAACGCTGCAGTATGAGTCAGAGGAGGAACGACGTGAATTCTTTGCCCTCAGGTCACTCCTTCGTCTCGGTGAAATAGTGCAGGTGGTGGAGGAGAGACGAATGTCTCGAGTATATTTTTCTCATCTTAACAGCCCCTCCTGATGCTTTCCCCCCTTTGACTGTCTTTTTTTTCTCCCTCGTTTCTCATTTTATTTATATTGCAAACTTCTTCACATTTCAGATTGTTCCTTCCATCTTACTCTGTAGTTACCTCTCCTTCTCCTCCCTTCATACAAAAAGACTCACTCTAGTATTCTCTCTTCCTCTCCTGCAGGCCTTCTTCAATGATAAGTACATGCAGGAACACCCAGAGGACCTTGAGAAGATAGAGAAACTGAAGGACCTGATCGCCTGGCAGGTAAGACTGAAGTTCCCACATCTGCAGCTATGTGGAGTGCGTATGATCTTGGTGAAGCATCGCACTGTAGTTCGTAAAGCATCAGTCTGTGTCGCCAAACATGTCAGGGTTCAAGGAAAAGTGTCATGGCCTGCTCGTCACAAATTACACGCTTGTTTACTTTAAAAGATGACGTTTTTCATCATATTACATGGTATTTCTTTTTCCATGGCGCACATAAAGAGCAGAGGAACAAATTGCCTACAGGCAGCCAAAATACTGAGTGTGATTAGATGGTATGGAGGAGCATGAGATGCATGAAAATTTGAATTCATGCCACTTGGCCTTTCAGCATGAGTGGGCTTTCCTAATTTGCATGGATTTGCTTTGGGCTATTCACTTAGCCTTTCAGGTGCTGAAAAGATAGTGGCCTTATATGCAAGTTGCTATGGTTTAAGTTATTAAGGAGTTAATTAATGGAATCAGAAGCACAAATTTGGGAGCCATGAATGCACCGCCCCAGCAAGGGCCCTGTAGGACACCGAGCAGTGTTTTTTGACATCTGAAAATCTTTCACCTACACAGTGGAGAGTTTGTATGCTGAAGGATACTTGTTTGGTTCTGTATATTACGGCATTTATATCTGAAATGTTGTCCCCTTACTAAAGCGCTGCTGCTGCAAAATGAAAAGTCACTCTGAAAGGTTACAGCTGAAAATATAATATCGTTTGAAGAACTTGTGAGTGCACTGCCAAGAGTGTCCAATGACAGTAACTGAAGTGAGCAGGGGGAAAAGTGTGTTAAAGAGTTCAGTGGAGATAATAGCGAGGGAGAGTGCTGAAGCAAACATTCTGAAGTTAAGGAGGACGCTCCACTGCGTGAAGAGACAGCGAGAGATCAGCACTGGCGGTTTTGCGAGCTCTGCACCCTCGCTCAGCCCGGAGGAAGTGCACACACAGCAGACATGAAAATGCTCATACACACATATTGCAGGAGTACGTCGCAACACGTGCTGTTTAACAGCTTACTATGAATCTCTGCAGATCTTTGGCTCATTTGTGGCTCATCTTTGATTAATAGATTCCCGGCTTGTCATTGCTTTCTAGTGGAATAACAAAACTGCCCTTAGAAAGCTGCACTGTTGGTTTTCTGTTTTGTTTTGCCTCTTTTATTACTCTCTCTTAACTCTTTAGCTGTGAACTAGGGGTCACTTTAATAATCAGGAAGTCATTGTTTCCCACCTTATGGTTCACCCAGGAATTGAGCACAGATACAAGAAGTTTCTCTGTCTGCTTCCTATCGCTAGTTGCAAGGAAAAAGGAAGTTAATTGAATTTGCAGTAGTTGTTCCCCTCTCCGTTGTTGTAAAATAGGTCAACTTTGTGCTCTGCATCTCTGGCGGAACTCCTCCGAATCCGAAAAGTTCTTTTGTGTTTGTGAAACCTTTTGTCTTTGTAAGGCTCGATGATTCACACAGGAATATATTGGCTTCTCATTTGATGTCATCTGTGATGCTGCTCGTATGTTTATTTCTCCTTAGAAGTAAGACTGTGTTTTATAATTACTATTATCCATATTAGTCGTTAATGTAGTGTTTCCATATTAATTTTTTGAAGACATTCAGATTGTGTAAACATAGGGAAATGTAGGGTATCACTGACTGAAGCAGAAGTTGACAAAGCAGGTGAGGGGTAACCTAAAAATAAACGACTTCATTACTCCTGGAAAGAAGTGAATGTCACAAATGCATTAAATCTGACAAGGTTGGAGTATGCAACCAGATTTTACCTTTAAGACCTATCAGTTATTTTTATATCCATCTCGACGCAAAGGCACTGAACAATAACGTCTGTAAGACTACGTTTGTTCCAAAGCTTTATGTTGGTTCCAATGTGATACTAAAATGTGAAAGAGCCATAACCATTTCCGCATCAATTTGAGATTTCAGCCCGACTAAAATAGTGTTAGAAATCAAACTGCAATTTTGAAATGATCCTCCACCCACAATCCACAGTACTAATTAGCAGGAGCTCTGTTGTGCACCCCAGTCATACCAGTGTGAGATAAACGCATTGCACGATCTTGGCATCTGGTTAGAAAAAATGTCCCTCACATCAAGCTAACCAAGTGTTTGAAATCATGGTGGTATGTATCCTCCATGAGCACAAAAAGACACGATTGAAGTTGTTTGGTGTGATCATCACAGAGACATGTCATAGAGAAAGCAGAAATACGTTTGCCGAGCCCACGCCAAACATACACACAAGGAACCCTTTTTAAAGAGATGACTAAGGCAGAGTTGTTGATTTGAAATGGTATCAGCTGTCTCCTTGCCAGAGACAGCATGCTTGTTTATCTCGCGTCTTGAATCTGTCTAAATGAGACAAATGAAGGCGAGCCTGCTCCAATGAACAAACTAAACGTTTCGAAATGAGCCAGCATGCACTGTTATTCTGAAATACCCATTGTCCTCGTCTAGTAATTAGAGAGGAAATGAGCAACTGGAAATCAGGAAATTAGGTATTGTAAAAAGCTCCTTGGCAAATACAAAGTAGGTGTTTTGTGTGATGTTTCTGGTTATAATTAGCAAACGCTCTAGACAGATGCCTAAATTAGCAGCTTTAACTTCTCACTGCACCATGATCCATTCTATTTTAAAGTAGTTAAGGGTAGCTGGATGATCAATAAATTGAATCAAAGACCCAAGGAGGCAGTTTTCACAAGGGAACCATCAACATAAACAGAATCTTTAGCCCCTTTCCCACTGGACAAAAACACCCACTAACACCCACTAACATCTGGCTCTTTTCATTTAGTGGGAAAAGTTACAATCGGCATTTAAATGACTCCACAGTCGTCACCAGTATTTATCGACTCCAGCTCCAATCGGCAGCAATGTAAATTAATGGACTGTACCTGTAATTTATGCCCCTTTTCAACTGTGACTGTCAGTAACTTCTGCAACTTCTGCAACCCTCAGCCAGAGAGCAGCGCACAATCATTCTAAATCAGTCTATACCGAGTTTGAACGAGAGATGAAATAAGTACCATGCTGCTTTCTGTTGTTTACTAAGGACTGAAACACATGCAGCATCTTTTACTTCTTGGAAAACGAGAGGTTGGGCACAGGTTGCTATTCCAACTTTCAAGAGCGTGGAGGCAGCTTGCGCATGATATCGCGAAGCAGCCATAACTAGCACTGTATCATTAGTTGTTTTTACGCAGAGATCGCGCTATAGGGACATTATGAAGTCCCTTCTTTGCACCACCTTTGCATTTGGAACCAAACCAAAGAGGTTATAATAACATTGTGAGCTCTTTGACCAAACAACGGCAGCATCATGCTGCCCCCATGTGTGATTTTAGATTGCATGTCGGCATCACAAAGCCAACAAGGCATGCCTCCTTTGGAGGTAAGGAGCTTGTGGACCCTATTGTCTCCCCAATTTGCAGACATCTTCAGCTACTGTTCTTAGTCTTTGAGTTAGCTGCTAACTGCAGCTAGCTGCTTTTTAAATCTTCTGGGGGTGAGCTGCACACATACATGTCAAAATGTCACACTCATCCTGCCCATTGTCCCGTTCTGCCAGCAGTCCCCTTAACACAGACATTGATTCGGCGCTGCTACTACTTTTGCTGCTAGCTTAAAGGCGAGACAACTCTGTCCCCCCATTCGACGATTATGCCTTTTATAAAGAACAGCAAGGCGGAATTATGGTGTGACATTTAACGCATTAGACGTTATTTTCTACTTACTAGAAATCCCGAGTTTGTTGCTGATCTATTTCCAGGTATCGTTTTTTTAATTGTATATTAAAATATTGTCTGTGGGACAGATTGTAATGCTGTGGCTGGCCCTGCACTAAAATGGTCTCCTTCTTCTTTATATTTACCACAGACTGATATTTATGGAAGAAAGGAGAGATATCTGGAAGCTGTGGTTGATTGTTCCCTGTCACATGACAATCAATGCGTGCCGCTGCGTTGTTTATCTGAAAATGCAGCCATCACACTGAAAAACACGTGCCTGGGGATACTTGTGTGCCACATTAGCATCACTCCCGCTTTTGAGCGCACATTCCACCTACCTACATTGACAATAATAGGTGTGAGGGTGCAGAAAAGGTGGCATGTGTCCAGGCCTTAACACTGTGTTCTCGCATGTTCGTAACATTCAAGAGGACACTCTAGAAGAAAGGATTTATACACCTATTTTTACCACGGTTTCCCACATAAAAAAAAAAAACAAACAGATACACGTTCTAATTTTTGTGGAAAATACGTGTTTCAGTGACAATTCTGCATTCTATAGTGTCTTTTGATTAGGATTTTTGCCTGTGCTTTTGGTCCCTTCATCTCATATATAGCAGAGTCTGCCTGCTTATTAGTCTGTCTGACTCACCACTGGCTGTGTACTTCTCTAAGACCTTTGTGACCTTCATGAAAGGTCTTAATATGTCATCATAGCCTTAATAACCAGCATCTCAAAGGAAATGTGGCTGCCCCAGCACCCTAGGGTGTGGCTCAGAAGTCTGCTCACTGTGCATTAGAGTGGGGTAGAGTGACAGGGTTCAGCTAAGAACACAGGAATCTGAAAGACAGCGCTGATATTAAGCAGCAGTGCCATTTCTTTCATACCTCTTTTCAGCTGGTAACACTGGCATTCACCTGTTTAGAAATGGGGTTGGGGCTTCATTTGTAATCACAGCATGCCCACAAAGTGCAGCTTGAAAGGTGAATGTTTAGTTCAAAAGTTGTGGTTTGCATGGGAATATGATTGGAGACTGTGCACATACACAAGGAGACATCAACCCTGCATTTATGTGTTGTGGAAGTACAGAAAAATAAAACTCTTTGATAGTGAAGTAGTGATCACACTGCAGAGAAACCTCTAGGCCTGATTTTTTTATTTGCTGCTTTGTTCTAAATGCATTCTAGTTTGCTCCATATTTACAGTAAACTTTAACAGGCTCATGATGTCCCAGTGTATGTCACATTTAAAGCTGCAGTCAGTGATTTCTGACCACTATGGGGCACGAAAAGTGTTCCTGGTTAACCTGTTTAGGCTCCGACATCAACTGACAGATGTTGTCATTAGTGAGCATCTGTAGCTTACCATATGTATGTACCATTATTATTGTATGGTATCCATTGGCACTAGTTGTACACAACTGGCAGGTATTCAGCTAATTTGATTTCTCTCTTGAGCTATTGTATGTTTAACTCTATTTACAGCCCCTCATTTACTTTGGCACATTGCTGTTTTGTTCTGGCGAGGTAACATTAGCGTACACTTGGCTCAGGGTTTTCTTTCCATTTTTAATTTACTTTACTGTGCCTGACCGTCCCCGACCGTGTCTGTGTTCCTTCATGCCTGCTAGGACGACCAAACCAAACCTCTGCTCTCACTTTCTCAGCCAGCATTTCAGTATCTCACACAGAAATTTCTGTCTGGCACTCCAGCTTTGCCCTTTTCTCCTATAAAAAAATAACTCTTTGTAAGCTAACCTTTAGAGTTGAATTTGTGCAGGGTTTTTAGGAATGCAGTCCCAGGTAAGAATGGATACAGAAACCCTGTTTTAAAGCTGGGGGAAGCAGAAATCTGGCTAAACCATTAGCAGCATTCTCTCCATCTCTGAACGTTTTGCCGATACTGACACGTATTTTGCCAGACTCTCTTTTGCACTTTTTTTCCATTGGCACTCTTGGCAAGTAAAATCATCCCGTGCTAAATTGTGTTTCCATCGTCAGTTTAGCCGCGCCATGCCACACCAAGCTGCGCCGGAGATGGACCGTCTTAGGAGTGGGTCCAAAAGCCTGTATGTTCTTATTTTCTTCTCATATTTTTTTCTTTGGAACGTTTATGGGTGTGTATCCCCACACTAACCAGGTGAGGTCAGGGCTTTATTAAAAGACCATAACAGCAGGTATCCAAGAGGGACAGCACCAAAAAAACGCAAATATAGTGAGATGAAACGCCAAGCAAGAGTGACTCTGGGGTTGAGATTAACTTTCACTTATGCTGGTGGGCATGTTTACAAACAGTAACCCGACAGCCCTGCTTATTATACTTTTAACAACACCCTTCACTGGCCCCTGGTCTCCGGTGCCTAATTATCTTATATTAACATCAGCCTCACATGAGGTAATATCTCCTACTGATATCCCAAATCCTAAACTCTCTGTCTCTGTTGGACTGCTGGAGCAGAATAAAAAGTTTTTTTAAAAAGTTGGGGTATGTAATTAAACTATTGAGCATGTACAGTGTGTGTGTGTGTGTGTGTGTTAGCAACCTTGAGCCTAAGTGCCTTCCACAATGAGCTCATCTCTGTGCAGCCACCAAGCAGAATTCTGTTGCCATGCCACCACTCAGTCGCACTCAATCATCCTAAGGTCTATAAAAAGATGTGGGTATCCTGAGAGACGTGAATCTTGCCTCAGCTTTCACTCTCGCTGCTTCTTCTCCCCGTTTCCGCCTGTTCCGTCTCACAACACTTTGTCCTTCAGACTCCTCTCCCTCCCCCTTGTCTCACTTCTAACCCTTTCCCACTCTGCCTCTCTTTCCTCTCACCTTTTCTCTCTCAGCCTCCTCCGATCCTCTCCTCTCCTCATCTCTCTCCTCCAAGAGGTCCCAGCGGTGATGATGAAGGTGCTCAATATCAGGGGAAATCCTCGCAGGGTGTCTGCAGCCTTCTCTCATTTATCTTTCTGTGCCAGAGCTTTAGTTTTGTGGAGCACAGTAACTAACTCTCAGTGAGTTAAATATCCTGGATTTAAGACACTGTGATACATGCTCAGCACCTCTTTTCAATCTGCTTGCTGCATGCCGCCTGTCATAGAATGCTGTTGAGTGTATTGGTGCAGTGTATTACATGGCTGCAGACTGATTTTTCAATCAGCAGTATTGTAGAGGTGGTTTTTCTGCATTACAGTATTCATTTTTTCTCCGTTAATAAGCCCACCATGTGTTGAAAAGTGTGTAAATAAAACATGCACCGTTTGAGATTATTACAAAAGGTTGCATCACGAAAGTGAGCTGGTGTTGTGTGCCAGCTGAGTGAAGTCGGTTCTCGCTGTAGCCTGCTGTGGAGGGGCAGTTTGTCCTCGGAGGCGAGGAAGAAAGGCGAGCAGTCTCTAGGGAATCGGAGGTTAGCAAACACAGGCTTCTTCTCTTTACTGGCCCACCTATGCCAGCTACTTCACACACTTCTTTGTTCTCTCAGGCACATCCTTTGTTTCATTTGCTCAAGGCTTAGGTGAATTTGTTAGCAGTAAAAGCTACTGTACTTAAGATGAGGCACAAGATGCACTCTGCAGTTTAGTGTTGCCTTGTTTTTGAAATGTGCAAATGCACCACTCTGACTGGGGACGATTAATATAAACGTTTGAATTAAATCCCCTTTAATGCGGTTTATTTTTTTGTTTTGTTTTTTACTTATTCATAAGCATAAAAGCATAAGCTGCTTTCCTCTCACCTTTAACAGTATTTCTCACTTATAGCAGTGAGGCAGGCGGGGAATATTTTTACAGTTGCCATGGGAAAGAAGAGGTCTGTTATTACCACAGCTGAATGTAACATCGTTGCCGGCTTCTGGCGAGTTATTGTGCAGTTCTCCGCTGCTTTACAACAGCAAAAGAAGGCATTTTGCACTAAAACACCAGGCTCTGAAAAAAAAAAATGACCTGTGATTTCAACCAGACGACAAAAAAAAAAAAAAATCACTCAAATGCTGGCTTCCCTGGGGATGACGCTTCCTCCTCTTGCCAGATTTAGTCAGCAGAGCTTGCTGACACTGACTGTGGCACTGGGGTTTCCTAATTACTAGTTTTCAGCAGTTTTAGACTCTCCCTCTCTCTCCCTCCTTCTACCTGCCTCTGTTTTGTGTTTAGATTTTGCTATTCACCACCTGCCTAGAGTGTGAGACGCAGCAGTGTGCTGGAAAAAGGTGCATTGCGTCTTTATTTGCGTCACAGGTGAAGAGGAAAACATCCATCACATGCAGTACATGCCTGTACATGTATTCTGTCCTTGTTTTATATACCAGTGTTGTGATGTGTTGATGGTGGGAGTGGGAGGCAGGGGGAGGGAGTGTCATAGCAACAGTCTTCTCTAAAGTCTACATCCACCTGGATAAGGTTGCAGTGGTATTTCTTCCTTGTGCACTGATGTAGATTCACTGCTTGTGCTGAGTATGCATGCACAGCCAGGGGGGGCCAGAGGTCATGTGAGTTAAATTGGATGTATGTGGCGGGACAGAAGTGTATTCCTCTGATGAATGGAGAACTGGCGTGCCGCTAACCTCTCATCTCTCCAGGGTATGTTGGATGGAGGTTTCTTACACTACTGTTTTGCCCCGCTAGATCCCACACCTCGCCGAAGGTGTCCGCATCCACGGGGAGAAGGTCACAGAGGCGCTGAGGCCCTTCCACGACCGCCTGGAGGCCTGCTTCAAGCAACTGCGGGAGAAGGTTGAGAAACAGTATGGGGTAAAGACCCTGGTAAGAGCTTTTCCTTGTTTGTGACCTTTCTGTTACACGAAAAGTGCTTTGTAGCTCAGTGTGGTCATTTTTAGCAGGCACTAATGGAATCTGCAGCAGTCTGGTGTGTTGACTGAGGATTTCATATCAATATGTTTTTGTTTTACCTTCCAGAAATCCATTATCTTGGATTCTTGTCCTTCTGTTCCTTTGTTTGGTTTAGCATTTATTACACACAGACACACACACACACACACACACACACACACACACACACACACACATATATAGATATATCTGACCTTGCGTTTCCGCCCATACCGAGTCATGATCTACTACCATTTCATTAAATATAATAATAGTGTTCAAAGTGTTCCATCGTTGCTGAGTGTAGCTCTAGAAGGCTTGTCGCTTCAAGTAGCCAATCAAACTCCATGGCCTCTGCGTCCCTTCTGGCCCACTGACTAATTCTCCTGAAGTGAAAGGACAGGGCTCCACCCTCACATGCCCGTTAGGTCAGAGAGGTGACAGGCACACCTAAAGGTAGAAGAGCTGAGATATCACAGTCAGGGCTCAATTAAAAAATACTACAAGGTGTGGCAGCCCTTCCTGGACTACTGTAACAACCTTGCATGTGCCAAGTTGACTGAATAAGGCCTTCAACCCCGCCCCCAGCCCCCACCCCCCACCCCCTTGATTACGTTTACGTTCAGTTATCTACTTATTTTAATTATTATTTAATTTATTTCAATTTATGTTCTCTTATCTATTTAACTGTTATTATTGCTCTTACCACTGATTTATTTATTTAGTTATCTGCGTCTTACTATACCTCACCTACTTGTTCTTTTTATCACTGTTTGCCCATGTGCTGCGTTCCTTCTGTACAGATTATCTGATAAATGCAATCAATACAGTTAAAATAAAATAAAAATAATAATAGTGATAATAGCTGTGCACTAGTAACCCTGTAGGGCGTAAAAGTTTTATTTTTATCCCTGTTATATGGCATGGTCAAGTTAAACCCTTTGTAAAAAAAAAAAATATGAACAAACACATTCAGAGAATGAATGCTATAGAACTTGTATATTATCTAATTTGACTGTCAGTCATAAGAAAAATAAAATCAAAGAGTTTAGGAAAAATTAACAACTCCTTTGAAAAGCTTAAAGTGCGGCCACAGTTTAGTAAGAAGCAGCATGAAGCATTGCAGATTGTATAGGTTACCTTTGTACTGGTGGGACTTTTCAGTGTAAAATATTGCCAAGTTGCTAACATTTTGCTAACATTACTGGAAATCAGTTGTTGTCAAACAGTTGTTGCCAGTTGCTGCATAGAGCAACTTGCTGTGTAGGCCACTGTTTCAGAGCAGCAAGAACAGTCTAAATTGTGTTGATATGAGTTGCCAAGTCTTGGAGATGTCGACCGTAGAGATGTCTGACTTCTCCCCAGTATAATAACCCTAACCATAACTAGATAACACTCGGCTTGTGGTGCTCAAACCGCTAAAAAGTTACATTTCTTTCTTTATCCCAAACTACATCTGCCAAACCTGTCACCACGCAGAAGGACACATGCATCTCCTCTTGGACAAGAGGCTCGCACTCGTGACAGCACGAGATGTAAACATTAATGGCGTCCTCTTCTACTGAGCTGTAATACAAGCTAGCTCAGTGGTGCTAGGTGAGCTAGCAGTAGATGCCTGCTTCCTTCTGTGAAGTGATACGGTTGGCAGGAGTAGTTCGGTAGAGAGAAAATAGTTCCTACATGAAACTGCTCACAACAAGGTCTGTGGATTATCTTGAGTAAGTGCATCAGGATTTCTTGAAAGAGACATTGCTGGTTTTGCTGTACTGAAGAGAGGGCAGACATCTCCACAGCCAATATCTCCACTACATTCAGCAACTTAAACTAAAATAATCTAGACTGATAAACAGCACTACAGTTAAAAGGAAAAATATGCATTTATGTTTCAAGGTGAACTGTCCCTTTAAGAAAACAAACAGCATTAGTAAGACAATTAACAACAGGGTATTCCATTTCTGAGAGCTGATGTCAACTCCACAATCATAATTAACAAACACCTCATTAAGCTACTAATTTCTGACTCTGAGTTCCCTGTTCTTTACAGTACGCCCTCTAAATGCACTCAGAACATGTATGTCATACTTGCCCTTTACTTTTAGCTGAAGTCAGCTTGTTTGCAGAGGGATGCTGCTGGGGACCACCTCCCATCTCTCTCCCCCTTTTACAGATTTAATTGTTGCTCAGCCAAGCTTCTCCCTCAATCTTGCCTGAGGTAAAGGCGCCCTTGCTCAATTTAAAGGGAGAGGGTGGTGACCTTTCAAACGAGAGAAAAGCCATCACTTTCCAGGGTGTGATAATAAGGTTATCCTATCAGATGTGTGATGGCCCCTTTCTTCGCTCAAAAAGACTCTTTACATGCAGAGCGGTTCATTGTTAAAGGTGCTCTTCACAGTTTTTTCTTCCAGCAGGTTCTTTTTACAGAGGTACAGAAGTAAATAGTACTACCAGAGTTCTTTTCCTCTAACTTTATGTTCGATCATGTTGCTGTGTTGGAGCTTTGTACGGTATATAGAAAGAGGATGCTACTGGGACTGACTCCTCCCTATATCTCTAGAACTTTAAACAAAAATATGAATGCACAGAGCAGAGTCAGTGACTTTTGAGCTGACTTCCTGTTGTTTTTCTCTTCCTCTGCGGTGTCAGCCGGCAGCAGACGAACGGCGGGGGCCTCGTCCTCACTCCATGGTGCGCTCCTTCACCATGCCCTCCTCCCAGAGGCCACTGTCAGTGGCTTCAGTCACCTCCATCTCCTCTGACAACTCCCCCTCCAGGCCTGGCTCTGATGGGTAACACCTAGTTTACAGTTCTTCAGGGCATTAAATACCATACGTCCTCCATGGCTTTTGGTCATCCCATACGAGCAGTTTAGAAATTGTTTTGGGATTACTGTCTTGTAATAATCCCCATCGTCGTTATCTCAATAAGTCAGTGTCAGGCCTCATATTTAACATTTGTACAGAGATTCCATTTAAATTCAAACCTAAGAGGATTTCTGAGGATGTACTAAGGCTGTTTTTGACTAATTAACTCAGAGTTCATGAAGACTGTGTACTTGTCACATACAACATAAATCCTTACCGACTTCATTTTGCAAATGTGAATAAGATACATGTCATTTACTGTGTCAGTTATTCTTGCTTTGATTGGACCGTCATCATATTATCGTTATAACAGTTTTGCCCTGGAGCCTCTCCTGCCAAAAAAGCTGCACACCAAGTCTCAGGACAAGCTGGACCGCGACGAGCCCGAGAGGGAGCGCAAAGAGAAAAAGAAGGAGAAGAGGAACAGTAAGCACCAGGAGATCTTTGACAAAGAGATGAAGACCACGGAGATCCCTCTGCAGCCCGCTGAAGCTGTCATACTGTCAGAGACGGTACTGAAAAAGTGACCTGTGCAAGAAAGTCACCTTTGTTTTTCTCCTTTTCGCTTTCTCTTATTATCCTTTTGTTATTTTTACTTTGTCATATTTTCCATTGTTTCTTGAACAATTCTGTATTCTCCTGCCCCTCTCTTCTTCTCTCTCTTGTACTTTATCTTACGCAAGTGCAATGGCAATTTGCTTTGGGTGTTCATGGTTCACAAAGAAAGTAGCGGTGATGTTAAATGCAGGAAAGTTAGAGAATTTAACATGCGCTGCAACTACAGTCTTGTATTAGCACCAAGAACACAGAAAGGTTTAGACTGGAATAAAACATGATGCTCGTTCTTCTTTGTTTGGGAAGCCTTTCTCCACTGTTTTCTATTGATTCCTGTATATTTGTGGCTCCTAAGCATCAGGACAGGTGACCCCTGACCTTTCTTTTAGTGCCACCATCAGGCCAACACCATTTTCTTACACAAGAACAATCTAAATGCAATGGGCAGGTTCCTGTGATATTTTCTGAGCACAGTCATGCTCCCAAAGTTGTATCATTTACACACAAGCACACAAATCGCAGCATTTACAGACAAAGCACTTGTCTTTATCTGGACATATTTTCCCCACAGATACAACATGCTAATGTTATTAGCACAAGACTATGGCATTTTACATTGTATATATTAGCCTAGTAGCTAGCAGAAATTTCCTCTACTCATATGAAGCCAGGGACAACAGCAACATTTAACAAGGGTAACGTGACAAAATTAGGCTGCATTGCAACTCACAAGGTTTACAGACAAAACAACTGTCTTATACTAAACTCGTTTTCCAAACAAATATAACATGCTAACGTTATGAGCACAAGCCTATGGCATTTTACATTGTATAAAATCCTCTGCTCATATGAAGCCAGGGATAAATCAAACACAAGACTTAAAATGCTGTTTTTGTGGAGGTTTTGTTGTCTTCACAATCTGTTGTTTCTTATCTGTGAAATAAAAGTAAATAAAAGCTTTGTTTCCACTGAGGGAAATGGTTTCAGCTTACAAAAATAGACAGGAGGGATGTGTAGTTACAATTCTGGAGAGGTGCACGTCAGGCTACGGCTTGGGTCTGCGTCGACGCAGAGCCTAAATGGTAGGTACGGTGCCGATCCAACGCAGAAGTATAAATCCCACTTTAAACTGATATTGATTATTGTAGGTGGCTAAAATCTGTTTTGCAGCAGTATATTGTTAACTCCAGCCCGCTATCCAAACTGGGGGCGTGCTGATCACCATCTACTGTAGGTAATACACTGACTATAGGTAACCACCTCATTCAACGCCACTTCAGAAAATCAGAACTATTCCTTTAATGTGCCACAGAGCAGTGGACGACCTCTGTCGAATGGTTTGCAGTTAACATTGTATCTCTAAGAGGGTCTTTACCCTTTTCACTTGCTCTTTATTTTCTCCTCTCACAAATCTTCTACCTTTTCCTCTCTACATCACCTCACATTTATACCACCCAACTGCTCCCCCGTTCTCTTAGCACTCTGCATATCTTTATCTTCCCCCTCTCTCTGCTGTTCTCATGTCCCTCTTCACCACCGCTGTGTCAATTACAGCAGAGAGGTATCACTGTGTTCTGCATGCCCAGTGGGAATGCTCACTGGCTAATGGCATTAAGATAAGGGTAGGAATGGGATCCAAAAGAGGCCCCTGGCAGTGTTGGAGCCGTCTGGCTGGTGGTAGAAGACTCTTGCCTCAGGGGTCAAGGGTAGAGCACCTAGAGGTCTGTGGTAGTTACCAAACCGTGGCAGGATATAGGACTTTCAGTTAAAGTTTTAATCTGGCGCACATAAATCAAGAAAATTGCTTTCCCACCCTCAATACAAATGTCAGTTTTGTGTTTTAGTGTTCTGGAAAAAGCATTACATCCCTGAATGAAATGTGTTGTTATTTTCTGTTCCTCCCTCGTGGCTGACTGTTTGAGTTTGGCCAATTACAAAGATGTTTGTTAATGTAGCCTACAGTGTGGAATAGCCCTGAGGACATATCTTTTCATATTCAAATTCCTGCCATAATAAAGCTGGGAAAAAGCGGTCTTGCATGCAAACAATGATTTGTAACCACAAATAAGATATTGCAACCCAATGAGCACATTTATCCAAATGGTTTCTCCTGTAGGAATACAAATAGTCGACTTGATATGCGTGTGGATACACATACAGCCGTCCCGAAGGAGATGTGAAACAAGTTTTCTCCTTTAAATGATCTTTTATTGATTTTCTGTTATATCTCACCAAAGACTCGACTTATTTGCCAGATAATAAATTCTGTTCTCAGTTCTGTTTTATTGACTTGTTGTTTAATTTAGGTTGTTTTATTCTCAGCACTCAGTAACGACCAAATCCCTTATAGTGCCTACTTCTTTTTTTTTTGTTTGTTTGTTTGTTTGTGCATGACCACTCAGATCAGCCCACTGCGGCCTCAGAGACCAAGGAGTCAAGTTCTCAGCCAGATTGGTGGAGACCGTCGCCTCTCCGTGTCCCCTGGGCCCCCGTCTTCTTCCTCCAACTCCTCCTCCTCACCAGGACCCCCGCCCATCACACCCAGGAACAAACTCTCCTTCAGCCTGCACACTGTTTCCAGTATGAGCAATCTTACTTCACTCTCACTCCCATTCAAACACACACTAAATAAAGAGGTTGTATCATCTTTGGACTGAAGCTACAATCTCTGCGGGCCCTCTCTGCCTCCTTCTGACTTCTTGCATCACTGTTACCACATGCTGTGGTACGCACGATGATGCTCTGTTTGATCTAAAACATAGCGCTATGAGTCATGGTAGAAACACTTCTGTAAATGGCCATGCAAATCCTAACTGTCAGCACCACACATTTACCTCTAAATTTGTCTCTTTGTCACAAGGCTGGCTGCTAGCACCAGAATCTCTCTTAATGGGCTCGACGTGTTAACGCAGTTATCAAGGATGTTCATTGCTCCTTCAAAATTCTTTGCATCGTGAGACACTGTGTTCCTCATTCACATGCATTGCCTCGTCTCTTAGAGGCTTAAAATGAAACATTTTACCTGATGAGAGATGCTCAGACGTGATTTATTACTTGACTGAATCCGTTTCATCTCGGGATTCTTGTATAACAATCTGCTGAAAGATTGTTGCAACTGAAAAGATGCACTCAATCAATTTAGTGTTGCACTTCAATAAAGTCAGAGGACTTCAGAGATGTGTGTTTTAAAAAAGAAATATTCAACATAAATGCAAGGTCGAGATATCCTGAATTTGGTTGATTGAATGGGTCAAAAACCCAAAACTGTGGATGCTGCACTTCCCATAGATCCCTCCAGCCTGATTAATACCAAAATTAACTTTAAACTCTTGTTGTTATTATCATAAACCATTTATTCAGTGTTCATTTTGGCAGCTGTCTTTAATTTAGTCTTAATTTTTAGACGAAAATGCTTATTAGTTTTTGTTGCATTTTAGTTGTTTTTATCCTTCACAGTTTTAGTCTTTTAGTCATTAATTTCAGTAAAAATGTTTTTTTTCTCTTAACTAATTCAGTTAGGCCAATACAGGCATCACAAATTGGAATCAAGGTTACAGGTTGTATCAAGTGTTGAAATTTCATTTGCAAATACTTCCATTTTCACAGTTTTTTTTTGACAGGTTTAAAGACTTATTTACAAGCATACACTTACTGATCAATATTTGAGAAGCTCAAAATCTCAAACTTTGACACCACAATGACACAATTTGAGACAACTAGAGAACTAGGATTTGTACCCAGGTTCACTGTAAACTCTGACTTATCCATGTCACAGTTAAATTACTTTATTTCACCCTGATTTTTTTCTGAATCTGCAGTATATTAGTCTGGAGGTTTAAACTCATGCCTTCTCACTGAGTCTCTGATTAAAACTGCACTCTCAGCTGTCAGAGGAGACTCAGCTGACTTCAGACTTTTTCCTTATAGCACAGCTACACCCACAAATAAACGAGCCTCCTACCTGTCTGTAAAGTCCGGTGGCCCCCAGAAGGCTGCTCGATCTGCCTGCATGCTGCAGCACTTAAGCGGCTACCATGCAGAGCTAGCTGCTAAGAGCCACTGCTGCAACAACAAACCCTCACAAAGCCATTCAAAAGCTCCACCATCCACAGTCAGAAACACACAGCTGCTTATTTACTGCCGGGTTGCAGCTCAAAACTCTGGTGTAGTTGTTGCTACCAAGTTGGTGCTTGTAGCTCATACCTGCTCATATGGCATCAAAAGACAGTCCTCTCTCGTCAATGAATAGGAAACATACATTTCATCATAGATTTACCATCAAAGATCTATTTTCATTTTGATCATCTTTGTCATTAAAAAAAGTTGTTGATGAACATTTTTGGTCAGTTTCATTTGGTTACTGAAATCAACACTGCATTTATTAAATGCTTATAAATGCTTAATTTGGGGGGTTAAAGTCAATTGTTACCAGATACGTAGTCTCAAAGTCAATATAGCCCTGATGACATTGTCATGGTTGAGCAATGAAGTTCATACTAGACCTCAGGAATAATGATCTTCGTATGTAAAATCAAGTTCCCTTTTAAGTGTGTGCAGGAATTTTTCCTCCCAAGTGTCATTTTCTCTGAGTTGTTCATGTTTCTGTGAACATACAAATGGTCTTAATGATTGGAATTTCACCAGAAATAGCCCATTGATGTATTTTGTGTCTCAGCCGTGTTGTTAACGAAATAGCCACGCAGTTTGATGATGCATGTGAGCTGATGAGCGCCCTCTTGCACAGGTCTGGAGCTGAACGGGATGGGCTGTTCTGACAAAGGTGAAACCCCTCCTCCGCTGCCAGTGAAAGGCAGCAACGCTGATTACGGCAACCTGGTAGATAATCAAGACTTGACGAGTCCCTCGACGCCTCCACCACCCCCGCCACATCAAAGGGTAGGTGTTTTAATTAGGGCTGAGAGGAGCTCCTTAATGATGCATGGCACTTATAATGAAACAAGGGGCCGCTACACGCACTTGACATTCAGGTCAACCTCCTCCACTATCCCCTACCCCGTACGTCCTGTGCTAATGTGCGTGCGTCCATGTCTGTGTGTGTCCATGCATGTTTCACACTCACATTTGTGCATTATTTTTGTAATGTGTGTCACAGAAGAGTGTAGGCATCAGTCAGTTAGCAGCGAGGGCCTACGCCCGCCTGTCCACCCCGCTGTTATTTATACTTGTTCCCCCCAGCCAGCCCGGTGCTCAGACGTGATTGATTGGATGATTACTTTACCTCTCACATCCATCAGGAGCTCTCCCGCTGTTAATCAGCGGCTCGTCTCTCACACACTCACCGACGTCCACGCTAGCCATCCTCTCGCCTCGCCACTCCGTTAACTAATCTTATTTATCCACTGTCACGGCCCGTGGACAGGTAGTAAGACGGAGCCTCTGCAGACAGTGTGGCAGCAGGCGGACAGTAGTGTAGTGAGAGCAGATGTTCAGAGGCTGAGTGACAGCCGCTCTTCATTTACAGCCCATGATGGAGGCAGAGGTGAGGTCACTGACTAGTGCTACTTCTTCTGTTTTCAGTTGTAAACTCAGGTGTTAGGAAGGGCATGCAGGTGGAGAGAATAGTCCCAATGTGTAATTTTTTGACCATATAAATATGAACTATATTCATTAAAATAAGTTAATAGTTTACTTATGATCAGTAATAACCATTTTATGTGTCTTAACTAATAATGTGTCTTAACTAACTAATATACTAAGATCATTTTTTCATGTCTTTGCAAATGTTATTGATTAAGAAAACATATACTGGCATTAGAAAGCTTAGCTTTAGGTATCTAGTATTGCACCAGGATCAGACTACATGATATCAGCCCAAACGTGGCCCTGTCTTACTTGTCTTTCATAATAGAAGGCAACACATTCTTGCTCCAGAAAAGGGGTGAAGGCTGATTTAAGTTAATGGGTCACATAGAGTCCAGTTTGATCTCAGATAGGCCGGACCAGTAAAACTATTGCATAATAATCTATAAGTAACAACACCTCTATTTTTTCCCTTTCTTTTAGTGTAAATAAGTTCATTCTGAAAACATCGTCCATCTGCAAAGCAGATGATGAACAGCCTGAGATGTCTTAAGAAAAATAAGTGCAGTTTCCAACAATATGTCTCAGTTTGTCAACACTGAGTCAGTCTACCACTCACTGTCATTGCATGTGCATTTTTCCATACATTTCCACTCCTGTGTAGTGATGGTGTCATCACCACAACAAACTAAATTGGAAGATATTGAGGAAGCGGGTTAACTTATCCTCTACCTTACAAACCATTGACAAATCTAAAGTTTTGGCAGTGCCCTAGTACTCCAGACGTCCCTCTCCCTAGCAACACTTTCCAGCTCCTCTTGGAGGATCCTGAGGCGTACCCAGGCCAGACGAGATACATAATCCCTCCAGCGTGTTCGGGGTCAGCCCCTTGGCCTCGCTCCATTTGGACGTGCCTGGAACACCTCCAACGGGAGGTGCCCAGGAAGCATCCTGATCAGATGCCCAAACTACCTCAACTGACCCCTTTCAACGTGAAAGGGGCCAGCAGTGGCTTTACCCAGAGCTATCTCCGGAGGTCTGAACTCCTTACCCTATCTCTAAGGCTGAGCCCAGCCACCATTCAGCGGACACTTATTTCCGCCGCTTGTGTCTTTGATCTAATTTTTTCGGTCACTACCCAGAGCTCGTGACCATAGATGAGATTTGGGACGTAGATGGACCAGTAAATTGAAAGCGTTGCCTTCTAGTTCAGCTCTCTCCACACTATGACGGTCAGGCACAGGGCCTACATCACCACAGATGCCGTACCAAATTGTCGATCCATCTCACGCTCCATTTTACCCTCACTTGTGAACAAGACCCCGAGACACTTGAACTTCTTTGCTTGGGGCAGGAACTCTCTGCCTGCAGTAGGCTTCTTACTTGTGAACTTCCTCCTGAAACCTGACACTTCTTAAGGCCAGTTCAGACCAAATGGTCGCAACAAGACAAAAACGTATGTCGCACGGTGGGTCACTGCTGCTGCTGGTATGGGCATATGTCACCCACACACAAATCATTTATTCATTCATTCATTAATTTTCTGTAACTGCTTATCCTGTGGGGGGTTGCAGGGGGTGCTGGAGCCTATCTCAGCTGACATTTTTTGACATGTAGAGACAATCAGCCATTCATACTCACATTCACATCTATGGGCAATTTAGAGTCACCAATTAACCTGCATGCCTTTGGACTGTGGGAGGAAGCTGGAGTACCCAAAGAAAACCTGCACTAACACAGGGAGAAGATGCAAATTCAGCACAGCAGGGCTCCCTCAACCCAGGGCTCAAATGGCCCCACCCTGGGTTCGAACCAAAAACCCTCTTGCTGTGAGGCGACAATGCTAACCACTGCATCGCCATGCTGCCGCTCACAAATCATTGACATATTATTCAGCGCTTGTTATTCAAATCATTGTTTACTATGAATACTGTTGATCTAAAGCTCAGGTTGTTAAGTTCATGTTTTCACCATTTCATCACTACTGGAAATACGACTGTAGCAAGTTTCTCACTATCACTATCCTCATTCTTATTTTAAGAAGCTACAAATTATTCAGCAACAAAAAATAAGCCTGAAAACCTGGAAGTTAGAACAGAAGTACGTAGAGTTGTCGCTATGGAGGCGATACACTGCCTCGTCTAGTTGCATTGGTGAAACTGGCAGCTTTTCAGAACGTTGCAGACCGGCAAGTGGTCTTGACCTTCCTTGTCACAGCCCGTTGGTCTGAAGTGGACTTTAGCATTCACAAGTGCATCAATATTAGGTGTGCAAAGTCATCCAGTGGGTCGGATTGGACCCTCTAGTGGGCCGGCTCTGTCCTACGATCTGTATGTTTGACACCCCTCTCTGGAAAGTCTGTCTCTTGCCCTTCCTGCCATGCAAACAGCAAGATATGATTGGTTAAGGTTTAACGTGTAGTTTGACTATTAAAGGCTCCATAATCATGTAACCTGACAAAGTGACAATCTTAAAAGACACAAATGTTGTGTAAACTGATCCTGGCACTGAAATACCTGTCAGATTAAATAGGGAGCGACAGCAGCTTTAAATCCTGAGATCTGAATTTCAGTGGGAAGTGTCAAGTTTCAAGGTTGCTTTTTTTTGTCTGTTTGCAGCACATTCCACCTCCTCTGCCCAGCAAGACCCCTCCTCCACCTCCTCCTAAGACCACCAGGAAACAGGCCTCCATCGATTCAGGAATTGTACAGTGAACAAAGACGCTGACAGTAGGACCGAACAACACACTGACAACACAACAAAAACAACATCAACAGTAACCGCTCCCACCGAAAAAGCGGCTGATTTTACCCACACATTCCTCGCTCCCTGTCCCAGCTTGACAAGATGAATACCTCACTGCAGCCCGCCCCTTCTTATCATCTTTTTTATTTTTAAATTTCTTTTCCTATCTTGTTTTGCTTACAGTTTGACGATGATGCAGTCTGCAACAGGGAGCATGTTGCACAGATGAGTAGTCACTGAATTTATAGACGCCCGACGCCATGCCACTTCAAGACTTTATCAGGACCAACAGCTTTCCAATACTGACCCACTCTCAAGTATACGAGAGCACATTAAAGAATAATTCCTCTCTTTTATTCATATTCCCACTATGTACAGAGGTTTGTATATATGATTTTATTTTATTTCAGGTTTTTTTTTGTATGTGATTTGACTCTTTTTGTATTAACGTATCATTAGATTAAGTGGCATTTATATGAAACAAAAAAGGGCTTGTAGGTTTTGAATTGACAGGGACTTTACAGAGTTGGTATGTGAGAACCTATCATGGATTTTATTGGTAAAAATTTTGGAGTGCACATACAACTAATTCCTATCACATTGTCATATCTTGTTCCGACCTTGTCCTAGATTGCTGTAACCTTGGTTTTCAATAATATTGACTGTTCTCAATTCACTACTGACATGACTTCTGAATAAACTTTCAAATGTATGTATTTTTAAAAAAAATAAAATGTCTGCCTCATTATTTTTGTCTCCAGCAAGAGAGGCTGAAAATAGATGTGAGTGTTTTCATATTTCTGAAATCCAAAACAAACCGGCAATCTGTACGTGTTTCCTCCCTTCTGCTGAACACTCGGTAACGAAGCTTTCCGTCTGCTTGATTGACAGCCGTCACAACACACTGCTTCATTATCAACACACAGGCAGTTTCATACCGGGACGTGTTACGCCACGGAATGACTTCTATATAGGCTAATGCAATCTCATTTACATAATGTGTCCGCTCACCAAGCGATCATTTCTCTTTTTCAAAGCTTAAAGTGCGGATCTGGAATGTGGCCCATATTTGAAATATATATTATAGCAGCGTAGATGAGCCAACAAACTGCAGGTGCCAGCTTTGTCCCGCTTCATGCATTTTTTAATTCAGCTTTTATAGAAACAGTTGAAGGTCACACGTAAATTTCTCCATTAAAAACTGTTTTTTTTTCCACTCTGCTGCAGCGTAATAACACGTCACGTGAATCATTTTTCATTGTTTTGTTTAATTTTGTCATTTGAAAATTATAGATTGGGTGTCATGGGACTTCCATCCAAGACACACAGGCTGACAAGTTTGTTCTCAGCTTTCTATGCTTGATGGCTTTAATGTATTTTGACTCCAAATTAATGATAGGAGTTTGAACCATTAAGGCAGTGCATAATTATCTGTTGTGCAGCAGCTTTAAATTGAATTAAACTTTAATTAGTTTAGTAATATGTGCATCACATTGGGTGCCGGTGGAATAACTTGACTAATATAAAGCTAAATGACGGTGATCATTTTGGCATTTAAGGCATACCATGTTTCTGAAATATAGTCTAATTATAATGCCTTTCTGTGTATGTTGCAGTGAGGTGTTTAAGGTACTTTAAATGATTAGTGTTAATAATTAAAATTAAATCCTGCGATTTTCACCATGTAGCTTTAGTGGTCATTTTCCTTTACTTATTAAAGGAATACTTCACCCCTCAAATGACTGATTATTATCAGTTACTCACCCAGTGTTACATTAAATTCCTGAAGAACACTTTGTTTTTCTCACATGCATCCATGTTGAACGAAGAATCCAAAAATGTTTGATGCAAAGGGGTCCGTGTTTAACGACAGCAAACACCATCCACATCAAAATATCCATTAATAAACTGTCACACAACTCGTGCAGTAGAATTCAAGTCTCATTTATCCAGTCATATCCTTTCCAACAGGTAACTAAACTAAAAGAGAAACGCATCTATTCTCTCTTCAGAGCTAAACTCCATTCACAAAAACAGTAATTTTACCTTGTTGAACACAGGAGCTGCTGGTCTACCGCCTGCCTCGATCTGTTAGTTTGTTTGGGTTATTGTGTGACTTTGGTGTTTTGAAGGGTTAGTTTGGATTCATCAAAGTCACCACATTAACACAAATATACTAACTGACCGAGGCAGCAGTAGACCAACAGCTCCTGTGTTAAGCGTGGTAAAATTACTGTTTTTGTCAATGGAGTCTGGGCTCAAAGAGAGCATAGATAAATTACAGTTTTAGTTATGTTCCCATGTTGGAAAGGTCTCTGAGCATACGACTGGATAAATGGCACTTGGATTACACTTCGCAAATGGTGTGAGAGAAACATGGACCTCTATGACTTCAATTCATCCAGAATTGTTTTAGTTTTCGGATTCTTCGTTCACCTGAGACATGCGAGAAAAGACGTTTTCTTCACAAATTCAACAATGTGGGCTGAGTAACTGATATACAAAAGATCATTTGGAGGGTGAAGTATTCCTTTAATAAAATTAAATACACATATTTAGGGAGTTTTTTTTCAAACTGGTTTCCAGCTGTTATTTTTGCTCCAGTGGCTGAAAGCTGCTGTAAAATTGTGCTGTTGAACCCTCCATTTCCGAATCCTCATTTGCACATTTTGTAAATGTATTACAGGCCCCGTTATGTGTACCATAAAACCAGCTTGTGGGACCTTTTTGAAGTGTTTGCCCCAGGTGGCTCATATTCCTCTGCTCTCTTATTCTGCTGACACTTTGTGAGTGGGTGTCCGCCTGAGGAGAAATGCACAAACTGTAGCATCTGTTGTTTGAAGGGTTTTTTTTTTTTTTCTACGTCTCAAGAAAGTTGGGGTTTATAAAGCTCTCTCGTCCCAATTAGGAACACACTGAATGACATCTCTTCCCTTGGAGTTTTATTTGGGAAAAGCAGTCATAAGAGACCACTTGTAATACTGTAGCTCATGGGTGGTATTTTGTCAGACAATAAAATGTCTCATTAATATGTTGGTAATTCACCCACTTATCTAATGCAGAAGTAAACACTGTGTCTTAATTGTTCATTAATAAACCAAATAAATAATTTGACGCGTGTATATAATTCCCAACAGAGCCAATCTTCGGAGAGGCTAGAGGTGGCAAAGCTTTGAAAAACCATTATTCAATAATACTCACCTGGAATCTATTCCTTTTCCTGCCATGCTTCCTCTTCCAATGACTCGAGCTCCCACTTTTCCCATGTGTAAACAGTAAAATCCATTTAATCTAGGCGAGGACCAATCATTGTTGTGTACATGTTACCACTGCTGAATACAAGGAACAGTATGTGCTCCATAGGGCCTTCATTTGACCGTGTACTATCTGTCGAGATGATAAATTGCTCTCAAAAAACAGAAAGAAATGGAGTAAGTAATATTCGATAAAAATGCAAGTTTTGCTATCATACCAGTGTCATTTTCTCTCATAGTTTCCCTCTTTTCTCGTTCCTCTCTTCCACTTTCACCCAAGGCTCTACTCCCTGACTCTCTGTAAGGACCATTACCCTTTGCTTCAGCGCTGTACCGTACTCTTCTTACAATAACAAAAAAATATGATCATTAAAGCTTTTCTTCACAGTGCTAATGCACATTCGACCCACTACATGGTAACTTGAACATCAAACCTTTGGAATTTATGGTTGCAATTGATTCCATGTAAAAAGAAAAGGGAGTGTAAAAGGTGTCACATGAGAAAAATGAATGGCCATTAATGACCACTAACCTTAACAGCCATTCCTAATTGTCAATCAATAGCTACAAGTCAAAGTATGGAGTGCTAGAATGTCGACCACCGCACTGCTAAGCACTATAAAGACAGTTAACAAAGTTATATATTAGGGCTGTCAAGCCATTTAAAAAATGAATCAAATGAATTACATTCTCTGTGATTAATTAAGCTAAATTAATCACATACATCAACTTTTGCTATAAAAGTATTAAAATTTTTAATTGAAATGAATTTCGGCAGGTGTGCTATAGTACAGCTGTCCCCCTGTCCTTCTGTGCCCCACCACTGAAACTGGTCTGCACTCCATTTTGCAAGGGAGTTGACAGTCAGCCACAGGTAGACTTTCTCAGTTTGAACGCCAGGTCGAGTGTGGCTTGACAAGGCTGGCTGCTGGCTGCTGGCTGCTAGCGCTAGCATCAGAGGCTGTGCTATCTTGAACCTGCAGGTTCACTACTACATGCTTTGCGTTGAGGTGATATTTCAGGTTTGAAGTACTCCAATGATACCAGTATTCCTTACTGCAGACATTGCAGACAACAGCGGTCCTGTCAACAGTTCCAGCTGGATGAGCAGCATCGTCTCGTCTGCGTCCATCATGTGACAAAGCCACTGTGGCCTTCAGTGACGCACAGGGTCAAAGGGCAAATTAATGCAATTAATCATCAAAATGAATACGTTATGTTGACATCATCAAACATCATTTGATATCATTATTTTAATTAGATTAAATTTAAGTAGGATTTTTTTCATCCCGTTCTCATCCCAACTTGTCACATATCGCCACATGGTCATTGCCGCTCACATCTACATATTACACGCTAGGTATCCTCCTGCGCGGCATGTCAGTTTAAGCCTGTTAAATTTATCGTGTCTTTTCACAATATACGTCCATTCTCACAGGAAATGTACAGTTTATGCTTGTTTTTTTTTTTTTAAGATAAACTTACAATGTTGGTAAAACAACTCATATTTGAGTTTTGAGTATTTATTACCTTGTGCTACACAAGCACGTGGTTAGGTGTAGGCCACAAAAGCATGTGGTTAGGTTGAGAAAAAAACATGGTTTGGCTCTTTATTCATACAGGAAGCGAAGAACAGCCTCCCAGGTGAAAGTGCAGGGTTTGTTGGACCCATCCACCACCCCTCCTGCACCCCTTATGGGACTTTTCAGCTCCTTATATTACGTTGGTACTGGCGGTGTTTCAAACTGATGCCATCTAGTGGCAGCATACATAATGCAATTCTCTTAGCACCTTGGTTGTCCTTTCCTGAGTCCCTTCATGGTCTCATAATGTTTTCCATCAGGGTCAAAGAAAAGTACTTAGGAAAGGATTTTTTTTCTATTGAACAGCAGCCCAGAACCCTGAGACTGAAGCAGGTAAATAGAACTCAGCCATTTGTATTGTTTACGTCAAGTATTCACCGTCTTTACTGTGACACTCTCACACTCATCACTGGTGCAGCCAGTTGTTTTTAGGAGTCCCATAATTAGGTGAATGGAGAACACCTGTGTGTAATCAAAGTTGTGTCAAATTTCTCAGGTTAAATAGTAAACACACCTGAATATGGAGGCTGCTCAGTCAGTGTCTTGGCAAAAGCGACATCATGAATACAAAGTAAACAAATCTGCAACAAGATCACTGAAACGCGACAAAGCACACTGAGGTCAATCAAAAAATGGCACAGCTGTAAATCTGCCTTGAGCAGGCCTGTGGAAGCTCTGACGGAGCTACAGGGTTGTATGGCTGAGGTGTGAGACGCTGTGCATACAAAAACCGTTGCCCCTGTGATTCAACAAGAGCAGCTTTATGGAACTGAGGCAAAGACATGACACGCAGTGATGCCATGTGGTGGCAGCATCATGCTGTGAGGATGTTTGTGAAGGTACAGGGAACATAAATGCAAAAAAAATACATAGAACTCCTGGAGGAAAAAAACCTGCTGCAACGTGCGATAGACATGCGATTTGGAAGATTTATTTTCCAGCAAAATAATGACCCCAAACGTAAAGACAAAGCCACACAGGAGCGGCTTCGGCACAACAATACTAATGTCCTGAAGTTGCCAAGTCAGAGCCCAGACCTCCGGCCAATATATTTGCAGCAACAATAAACTTTATAGTAAACTGAACTGAGAGTTTTGCAAAGAATAACAGGAGAAAACTGCAGTGTCTAGATGAACAAAGCTGACAGAGATCTATCTGCATAGACTAAAGGATGCTGCTGCTGCCAAAAGGTACCTCTACTAAATATTGATTTGAGGCGGGTGAATCCTTATGCAATCAATCACTTATTTATATTTGTACTTAATTTAGATCAATTTTACAGATTTGTTTTCACTTGGGCATTAAAAAGTTTTAGGAAGATGAGTGCCAAACCTTTATTACATCCACAGTGATTTAAAGTTATAAAAACAATAAAACTTGACGAAGTCCAAGGGGAGGGTCCAATCCTTTTTTTTATAGTCACTGAAACCTGCTTATTGCATTGCAATGATAAGCACATTATCTCCAAACTGTGAGGTGGGAATAAAAAGTTCCATCAATGGCATAATTCACTTATCAAGAATACCCAGTGCACACTCAATATCTAGCCTTGCAATTGAAAAGGGATAAAGGGTGAAGCATTTCAGCAGTGGTAATATTACATAGTTAACTGGCAGCTATTTCAATAGGCTCTCAGTGATTTGTGCTCAGGCATTATGCTTCACCCTCTCTCTCCTCAAAGCATAGGGAAATGCATCGCTTAATTGAGAGGATTTCCAGAGGCTTTGTGGGGGGAAGCTGTGAGCAACTGTAGCTCCTTCTCTCCAGGAGAAATGTATTTACAGCGCACTCTATCCCCATCTCATTTGTCATTTCAGCCTGGAATAATGTGTATATTTTCCTTCCCTCTTGACACACTTTCATTTGCTGGGAGGCTGCAAATGTGCATGCTTCTCTGTAAATGTCTCCCTTCGCATAATGAAAGAGGACAATATTACCATAAATCAACAGCCTTGCATATATCCAATCACAGCTGTCTGTGGGATTTCCATGGCTTGTTTTTTTTTTCCAAATGGGGACTCGCTATAAGTGACGGACATGGGTATTGGTTGCTATTACACTGTTAGTGTTGCAGACACTCATAGAATACATAGCTTCTCAGGAGTTAGCTGAGATACAGATTCATTTTTATTTTGCCTGGGGTATTGTCTTGTTTGATTGTAAACAAGTAAATGCATGAACAACAATAACATAGGTTATCGGCCACTTTAGTAGGTACACCTGACTAGTACCAGGTTGGACCCCTTTTGCCTTTAGAACTGCCTTAATTCTTTGTGGCATAGATTCACCAAAGGGCTGGAAATGTTCCTCAGGCTATGGTGTATAAACAATGCTCACTTGGTACTAAGGGGCCCAAAGTATGCCAAGAAAACATCCCCCACACCATTACACCACCACCACCAGCCTGAACCGTTGATACAAGGCAGGATGGATCCATGCTTCCATGTTGTTTACACCAAATTCTGAGCCCTACCATCTGAATGTGGCAGCAGAAATCCAGACTCATCAGACCAGGCAACATTTTTCCAATCTTCTATTGTCCAGTTTTGGTGAGCCTGTGTGAACTGTAGCCTCAGTTTCCTGTTGTTAGCTGACAGGAGTGGCACCTGGTGTGGTCTTCTGCTGCTGTAGCCCATCTGCTTCAAGGTTGGACGTGTTGTTGGCTTCAGAGATGGTCTTCTGCAGACCTTGGTTGTAACCAGTGGTTATTTGAGGTACTGTTGCCTTTCTATCATCTTGAACCAGTCTGGCCAGTCACTTAAATCACCTTTCTTCCCCATTCTGATGCTCGGATTGAACTTCAGCAGGTCGTCTTGACCATATCTACATGCCCAAATGTGTTGAGTTGCTGCCACGTGATTGGCTGATTAGCTGTTTGTATTAACAAGCAGTTGAACAGGTGTACCTAACAAAGTGGCCGGTGAGTGTATGCTGTTCAGTATAAATTCATCTTTAAGAAACCTTGGCAGTGAACATTTTCAGATAAGATTAAGAGTCTACAGCCATGCTAGCTGCTCTGCGAGGCTGTTGTTACGCACAGGGGAGTTCTCAGCTAAATGCTAATGTTAGCACGCTAACACCATCACAATGATTTGCTACATAAGATCATTCACAATCCAGCATCTCAACCTTTTGAAGAGTCTTTAACAACATGTAGAGTTGGCTTAGATTTCAGTACTTGAGACATTTTAAATTGAGTTTGAAGACATGGTTCAAGGACAACAAGGTCTGCAGTCACTGAGCTAAGAGACACTGAATATGGCCAGTATTGGTGTTAAGTGTCTGGTTGAAATTTTTTTGTACTAAAGAGCTGTCTGTTTTTAATGGTGTTGGGACTGCTGGTGGTCTGCTGCCTAGTGGGAATTTGGTGTTGTTCCTCTGTTGTTTGTTTCAGGATGGTTGTTATTTCTTCTTCTTTCTTCTCAAAGTGTAACCACAACTGTTTTTTTTTTATCTTTACAAGCTGTGCATCACTAGAGTAGAATTCATGGGATCACCAAAGTCAAAGTCATCTGGGGACCTTCCGAGAGAATGTCAAGGTACGTCACACTGTTGGAATGGGGGCACAGTGTTGTGAAGAGCAAGTTCTGTTACCTATTCCTGCTGCGGTGGTTACCTGCTGCTCACCTTTTGTATTTTGTTTGGTTTAATAAGCTTATTTGGCTGAAAAGAGGAGTGCCACCTTATCTTTGCAAGTATGACTGTGCTTAGGATATTGCAGATCTTGCACCAAGCCACTGCAAAACTGTTTAAAACTGTAACTTTTAGGGTGCTTTCAGACCTGGAGTTGTCTTGCTTTGATCCAAATCAAATTTTGTAACAAAGTTGTATAATTGCCTAGAGTTGCTTCGTGTTTTCACGGCAGCATTTACAAGCAGACCAGATAAAACGCCTTGTGTGAGAAAGCTGCTCTTGATTGGTCAGAATTTCCATGTGGGAAAAATCCAGGAAGTAAAGAAAACGTTGAAGAAGAGTACACTGTCAAGATAAATGTGACACTTTCTAATGTCACAATGGAGGGACAACTACGCAGGTTGATTTTAGCGCTGCTCATCGTGGACTATATTGCTGTCATTGTTCATTTGAGTCAAAGCATACAGTTTGAAAACGAGGCGCGGCTCCAACTAGAAAACAATGTTTTGATGCATTGGATGTGCTGAATGTGCATATTAAGGCAGTACAGGAGGAGGCACACATTACTAATCCTCCAGGACTGTAACATGCTCATGTTTAAACCAAACAATGTGTCAGGCGACTCCAGTTGGTTCGGATCGTAGTCGGAACACATTCTCACCACAAACGAACAGCACCAGAGTTCATTTGTAATCGGACAAAGACCACCTCTTCAAGAAGGTCTCCGGTTGTTTTGGTGCGCACCTGAGTGCGATTGCTGTGTTCACACCTGCCCAAATGAACCGCACTTAGGGGGCAAACGAACTTAAGCTTGATAGAACTGAACCAAACAGGGCGGGTGTGAAAGCACCCTTAAGCTCACACAAATTGTATGCACTCAGTCCAAAAAAGAGATAGTTTACAATGTCCAGTGTGTAGTGGAGGTCGTGTTTTGTGATCAGTAATTCACTCACATGGATCTATGTTGTTTATGGTGATTAGTTTGACCAAATACTGTTGGTTGACATTCCTCCCCCTTTCTGTTCTCCATTTCATTTGTTCCCATTACTTACTTAGACACAAAAACATGGGCAAATAAGGTCCAGGTTGAAAAATACCAAACTTACCCTTAAAACTACATCCCATGTAAATATGAGCTCCTACAGTCCATCCATCCATTTTCAACCACTTATGCAAAGCCCAGTCATGGGGGCAGCAGGCTGAGCAAAGTATTCCAGGTGACCCTCTCCCCAGCAAGGCTTTCCAGCTTCTCCTGGGGGATCCTGAGGTGTTCCCAGGCCAGACGAGATATGTAATCCCTCCAGTGTGTTCTCGGTCTGCCCCGGGGCCTCCTACCAGTGGGACGTGCCCAGAACACCTCTAATGGGAGGCACCCAGGAGGATCCTGATCAGATGCCTGAACCACCTCAACTGACCCCTTTCAACGTGAAGGAACAGCAGCTCTACTCTGAGCTCCCTCCAGATGTCCGAGCTCCTTACCCTATCTCTAAGGCTGAGCCCAGACACCTTTGGAAGCTTGTATCCGCGACCTCATTCTTTCAGTCATTACCCATAGCTCATGACCGTAGGTGAGGGTTTGGATGGGAGGGTTTTGTTCTGCATTCCACCCCAGAAAAAAAAAAAAACATAATTATCAACTTGAGGTGTGAGCAGCTTGCATCCCTACGGTTAACCTTGTTTATATTTTGGATTTTGTGGATTTTGGATATTTGTTTTTTGATATTTTTGTACTTGTACTATTGTTGATTTTTCATATTTGCACTTTTTATTTCCACTCTTTCCTACTTGACACTGCACCTGCTGCACAACAGTCTCCCTCGGGATAAAAAAAAATTCTATCTCATCTTATTATCATACGCCATCCCCCTTTCGTTCTCCCTCTATTTACTGATGCTATTTACAGTTTAACTGTCTCATAAAGAAGAAAATGCCATGGTAGGTACCAGTGTAAATGTCAACCTGGATAGAGAGACTAAGTGTACACCTGCCTGTTAAAGCTCCTTGTAAACAAACATGTAGCTTCACCAGCAGTCAATAGGTGTCAACATGACAGTGTAGTGTTGTGTGTAGCTGTCACAGATAGTGTCATGCAGGAACCATAAGGCCCCTTTCTGTTTCCTAGAGTTGTCACAGAGGTTCGGTAAACTGACTGAATGGATTGTGTTCAATGACAAAGCAAGCATCGCAACAAGACTCGTGTTATTATATTCTTTTGTGTGAGCATCTGCATTGCTCCAGAAACATAGACTAAACATTGTCATTGAGTCTTTAGTGATGATTCCTTTTTTCAAATTCTATACAAAAAATATAATAACAAATGAATCATTGGAGACACGATATTGTGGAATTATTTCAGTGGCACAAAGCAAGACGGCACAGTTTAGGTTGCATGCCTCTAAATAAGACCTCCAGCAATTAGTCATTTTCATTAAATTGATCTGTAACTATTCTGAAAATCAATTAGTCATAATATGTCAAGCAAAAATGCCAAGTGTTTGTTCCAGGTTCTGAAACCAGACGACCTATCATAGTTCTGTATTTAAATTCAGTTTAGTTTCACTTAGTTTCCAAAGTGTGTTTACTTGTTTCAGTTTAGTTTTTATTGTTTAAAAATGTTAAGTTTTATTTTATTTTTTATAAGTTTCAGTATTAGTTTTAGTTCCTTTTTATTATAACATAATATTATATATATATATATATATATATATATATATATATATATATATATATATATATATATATATATGTATATATGCATGTATTGGCAGCACAGTGGAGCAGTGGTTAGTATTGTCACCTGACAGTAAGAGGGTTTCTGGTTTGAACGCAGGGTGGGGGAGCCCTTCTGTGCAGAGTTTGCATGTTCTTCCAGTGTCAGCGTGGGTTTTCTCAGGGTGCTCCAGCTTCCTCCCACAGTCCAAAGACATGCAGGTTAATTGGTGACTCTAAATTGTCCGTAGGTGTGAATGTGAGTGTGAATGGTTGTCTGTCTCTTTTTGGCTGATAGTCTGGCGACCTGTCCAGGGTGTACCCCACCTCTCGGCCAATGTCAGCTGGGATAGGCTCCAGCCCCCCCGAGACCCCCAACAGGATGAGTGGCTACGGAAAAATGAATAAATTGGAGGCAAGATTTAAGAAGTTCAGAACAGGTATCACAATACAAACACAACACGTAGTGAAGACAGTTAACTCACAGTCATGTAAACATCCCAGTCTCTATAAACATAAGCACCAATGCCTCGTCATGCTTGTTGACCAAGACTAGAACTAAAGACATTTCCTCTATATTTTTTTGTTGGTTTGTTTTTATTAAGTACACAATGCTGTTATTATTTTTCTAAAGTATAATTTTAATTTTTCATACAGTTAATTATTATAGTTTTTAGTTTACACTAACTGTAATAGCCTTATTCAAATGATTGTCTCCATAATAACCTTTTCTCAAGTAATTTGCAATGATTTAAATTATAGTTAATTGATCCTCTTTGGATTTTGGATTGGTTTTTGGACAAAGCAAGATATTTAGTCATGACCTGATTCAACTGCAAGGGGCCCTGGGGCAAAAAATTGTTGTTGGACCCCAGTGGACACAGTGTGCTAGCGCTGTAGTGATTGGTTAATTGGTTAATTACTTGCGTTTGCTCCTGGAAATTTCTGGTGCAAATAAACATAACTTGCAGCCTGACTTTAAACAGGCTGCTTTAGTTACTGATATAAACTGATTTTGAGTTAGTTTTAGTGAAGTTTTAAATGTCTCTATACTGTTAAAGTGTGAGATTCTGCTGAAAGCAAACTGTCTTTTGAGCACATTTCCAACATGCCGAAAGTGAGCCAAGCCTTTGATTGAACACTTTAATGCTGTTTTTCTGTACTGCCTCCAACTTTACACACCCCAGACAGACACTCCATCACTCTCTTATCAAGAGCGGCTGTCACAAGCGGCTCTTACAAGCACAGAGACCAGTCGACACCGGACTGTAAAGCACAGGAGGAACTGCTGGCATTTTAAACCTGAGCTTGTTATTTTGTGCTGCATTCAGCACTAAATACAAAATGTACATTGGGTACACAGGCTTATTATCTTGGTTTGAGGGAGAGAGCCAAGTGGTGGTGATCTATATTAGCTGAGGCTATTATGAAGCACTGGGTTTTCCCAGGCAGTCGGTGCGACGTGTTGCTAGGAGACATACCTAGAGATCGGGGGTGGAGAGCCGGTTTGATGAGGAAGCAGAGTTCCCAGCCAGTGTCGGCTTCACACGGAAATAAC
The DNA here is from genome assembly GCA_019142605.1 of Cephalopholis sonnerati. Classification (NCBI taxonomy): domain Eukaryota; kingdom Metazoa; phylum Chordata; class Actinopteri; order Perciformes; family Serranidae; genus Cephalopholis; species Cephalopholis sonnerati. The sequence goes on from JAGQAX010000020.1 coordinate 26,428,170, forward strand.
CAAGGAGAGCCACAGGCATGCTGTCCCAATAGCAGAATATTGATTTGAGCCGGTTAATTAAATCTTGTAATTTGGTCTTTTTGATCTCATGTCTAAATTTCTGAGCTGCTTCAGAAGTTTTTCTGCAAGCAGAGATGGATATTTCTTAAAACTCATAACTTTACTGAGAGGAAGTGACTTTTTAAATTATAGTTCTGACTGGGAAATGGCACAATGTGATTAATTATACACACCTATTCTTATATCTGACATTATTTTACACTGACATCTTGTCGACCTTTTCAGAGCAGAATATATGTATTGGAATATTGTACATAGTAAGGCACGATTAGTATGGCAGAACTGTAAAGGCTGTAAAACCTCCTGTGTAAAAACTTCCAGACACTGGAACATATTCATCACTTTCACTTTAAATTCTAAAGCCTCAGTATTTCTTAAATTCTGCGTGATTAAAATCAATACACTGATCAGATTCTGGGTTTTGATATATGTTGCCTCCCAGAAAGCTGCACAGCGTGGCTGATAGATGATAGGTGTTGTAAAGATTTTGGTTTATTGAGGAATACTGAAGGTGTCATGTCTAAAGCAATGCTGCCCTCATCTGGATAGTGATGTCAGTGCACGTCACACTGCCTTGATGAGTTATCACCAGAGTGACATAAACCTTTGGCTGCTCTATATATAATTTTAGGCTCAAATTAACAGTCTTGACACCATCGACATCAAATCATGTCCACAGAGTTTGTGCACTGGTGAATTGAAGCAGCAGTTATTTAACATGTGGTGGATTTTCAGAGTTGAAATATCTCTACTTACAGTTCTCATTTTGTGACTTTCTCTATGCCAAGTTTCTGTATTTTAAAGACCATGCTAGGAAACAGCAGGTAGGGTATATTTAACCTCTCTGCAGCTGATGTTGAGCCCAGCAGAGTGTGATTTTTGGCACAAACAGAGCAGTAACATCTGATCTCTCCGAGGATGTAATCAGGAGCCGAGGTGTAAATCTGCCCAGCGGAGGAGAGCATTAAGCTAATTCAAGCAGCAGCAGCAGCAGCGAAGCAGAGGGCCGGGCTGGTTGTATTTCTCCCTCGGTCAGCGTGCTGTCTGCAGGGCTGCCTCCTTACCTCTTATAGACGGACTGTCAGGGCCAAACAGTAATTGGTCAGAGGGGACTACACAGGAAGGAACGTCTAATTACTAAGAAAGATATTGTCCTCCCTTGGGCCTGTCAGGTAGATGAATACCTTGAGATATTTATGCGTCAAAGATAGTTGAAGTTTGAGTCGAGGCTTTTGACCCTAAATGCCTTTAAAGCAAACTTAACGTCCCCCTCCACTCAAAACTATGTTCTGGTTTGTGATACTTCACTTGGATATTTGGACTTCACTGTGCAGAATGGTGTATGTACCTTAATTTGCTGAAGGTTAAAGATGTCTGTGCTCACCTGAATATTTAAGGCATGTATGTACTGAGGTGATTTTTTTACTTCATAACTGGTTTAGAGGCCAATCACAGTCCAGTGTACAACTTGCCTGACAAACCAAGTCAGTGTTCAGCCTTCAGTTGATGTTGGGCCGTCAGTCAGCATCTTTCAACCTCGTTTTTGCGGTGTGTACTACACTGAGGGCCTTAGTTTGCCCTTGTAAGGTTTTTTTTTCCAGCCAATTCAGCATGTTAAATTGCAGTCATTCTGATTGGCAGTTTAGCTCAGAAACAGAAGTGAGGAAAGTAAACAAAATTGCTAAAGTGAAGAGGACGTGACATTGAAACAAGCGTGTTATACAAGGTAAGATTATTTTTTTAGCCGTTGAGTTAGCGTAAAACATTCATAATTGTCTGTGTTATTGTTTGCTAGCGTGCTGTAAATATCCTTTGTCCTTTCAGCATAAGGTTGACTTTTTTAACGTTCTAACTGGTGTCTTGAATTCATCATGTCCATCTTCCAGGTGTCTTTTTTTTGAATGACAAATACTGACTCCCCTAGCCAGCTGGTATGGAGAGTTATTTCCTCTCATGCAGCAGCAGAACATACGTGCTAGTTGGCTTTTGGCTGTAGTCTTTGCATTGTGTTCAGGCACAATTTGCAGGCAACGTAGGCAACATAAGTTGATGCCGGTTTGGTGTGCCTGGGCCTTAAGGCAAAAAGTTGAAACAGATTCAAATTTTTTTAGAAACACTACATGACGTCACTCAACCTGCAATCAGACCAGAAAGACGCTGGGAAAGAGTTATGTCTCTTTCTACTGTTAAATATTATAGTGAGCACACAAAAGGAAGTGTGTATTCACAGCTCATGTGTACTATCCTACAAAGGAGAGCATTCACTTTGTGTGCGCACACGTGTGTCTCGTGTGGCAGTCAAGATACTACAGTCCTGATAATCAAAAGGAATTCTGCAGATCTTTTAAGCCAACATAAATAACAGAAGACAAATTTTCAGTTGCTGAGATGGAGAGATTTCTGTTTCTCTCCACCTTCTACTGCCCCACAAATGGGCCATTTAAGTGATACTCCCACACCACTGCACAACCCTGCGGCTAATCACCAGATTTGGTGTGAACGCAGCCTTACACGAGTGTGATGTGGGAACTTGAAGCCTCCAGTGCACATACTGTACACTGGGAATCATAGTTGAAGGGGACACGTCCCACTCAATATGTAGAGCATGTGCATTTGTCCCCACCAATAACAACATGAGAGTAGCAGAGGACTTTTATCTTGACCAAGTTAAAAGGTTTCCACCATAAATTTGTCCAAATAAAAAAAGCATAAAAAATCACAAGAATTCAGAATATGAAGTGTTTGACCCTGGAAATTTTCTGGGGATAAGAGCCCAAACCCCCCTGTTTCATATGTGCCCCCCTAATTTTGAAATTAAACCTACACCCTTGACTTTTTGGTGAAGTAGAAGGCATCTTGTCTCAACTAGTGAAACTTTTGAAATGGAAAATATTTCATATTCATAGATTCTGGATTTTTCAATCGGGAGAAAAATAATAAAGGTAATTTTATGAATGCTTTTTTTCCCCTAACAGTATTTTGATTGATTTGAAACAATAGTGAACAAATACACACATACACACATCCAGTATGTGTGTATATACATCCACAAACACACAAAAGAAAAGGACACCAGAACAACATTTCGGTGTAACTGCCGAGAATTTAAAACACATGTAATGCACTCCCAAAACCTACCCCACAAGTATGAATTTAAAGATAAATAAATAAGTAAAATAACATTAAAAATATATGAGAATAATAATAAATTATTAAAGGACAGCGTAAAATAAAGAAATAAAAATAAGAGGGAAAAGAAAATCATAAAAACAGGTTGAGAATTGTGTTTTTTTTTTTTTGGTCAAAATATGGGACACAATTTTTTTTCTAAGATAAATATTTCTATATATCTTTCCCTTTCATTACACAAAGCTAAACATGGGTTTAAAATGCTAAAAATAATTTTCTTAACTACTGTATAAGTTCTCAGAAATGACACAATGTGAAATTTGAAACTTCAAATTAGAAAAATAAGGAGATTTTTCTTTTAAATATCCCTTATTCACCCCTTTGAACTCTTCAAATGGGTTGAGGAAAAGTGCAAAGCTCAGCTAGAGACCCCATTATAAATGTGTCTTGCAGTGGATACGTCTTTGCCATCTTGAAGAATAAAGACCGTTGAGTGGAGAAATGAAGGATGCTCCGAGGCCAGACAGCTACTCTGCCTGCCAAGTTTCACATCACAACACTTCAAGTGTCTTTTAATCTCCCGCACAGTCGGAGCTGCTGAGGAATTAACTTTCTGCAAAGTATTCTGCTTTTATTTTCTCATGTCACTCTGCACCAGGGCTCTACATTAATTAGCACTCAGATTGTGTTGTCTGTTTTGCTTTGTTCCTCCACTGGGGGGAGACTCTGAGAAGGACAAACCCCTGGCTGCATAAAGGGATAATTTTGTTTACACAGTCAGAATTAATGACTTTATCTGGGCCTCTGATGATTTTATTGGCCTTAAGTGCATCTAATAGTCTGGTAATTACTTCAAAGTAATAAACCCTTTGTAGATGTCAGACTCATATGGCCACATGGTTACAGCCAAGGCTGTATGCAGAAAGCAGGCCTGAGGGTCTCTGTTTATTCCAGCGAGTGTTTAGCTGTAATCCCAGCAGCAAAATGTGCTGATACACACTGACTAGAGAAGTATGGGTGATTCTCCCATCACCTGCAGCAGCAGTGCTTTTCTCTGCTCTCAGTCTGAAGGGGCCTGCGGTGGTTCGGCCCTGCCTCTCTGACCCTGCCGTGATTGACTTGATCTCCCAAAGAAAAGCTCCCATGACCTCAAAAAGCTTGAGGAAACAGGGGATGAAGACAGACATGGCAGAGCAACAATAGACACCCCCTCCCCTTCCCACACAGTCAGCATGTTTGAATTATTACTTTACAATGACACGGGGGGCTGGAGGTTGCCGTGTTGAGCCACATGTGACATCTCTGAACTAAAGCTGAGAGGAAGGATAGGAAAATTGAGATGGATGGCTGCTGATTTCAGATGTCTGCCTACTTTTAATCAACTCTGATACAAAGAAACAAACAGTTATAGGATAATAACCATAACAAAATATTTTAAAAGTCCTTAAAAATTGCTATTCACTTACATTAATAAATACTACATTATAAGAGCTCAATACAAAACCTCCTTTTGAATATCAAAGTGTCAGTCTGAGGATTATCATTTCAAATTCAGATGTCCAGTCAGCAGTCAGCAGTAATTAGCTGTACTGGGTGTTAGACACCTAACAGGTTGTGTTGTTTTCATCTGGGGGTTAAATGCCACGTCCCACCCCCCGTGGAGTCCACTGCTTGCCACTGCTGTACAGCCCTGTGGTCGGGACAACACCTTGGAGCCAAACAATTACATCAAGGTCATGGAGAGGAGGAATGTTCTGCCGATTAGTGCAGGAGTCCTGCAGCAACCTGCAGAGCCCACTCTTCATCAGGGAGGACCACAGACCTGACCGCAGAGGGGGCCAGTGATTTTAAATGTAAAATGCACTCGTTGGGTTCCTTGTAAATGTAAACTTGAGCTGTGTGAGTCCTGTGAACACCGCAGACTGAGGGCCTGTTAATGGGACTGTGTCAAGGCGACAAGACTCTTAAACATGTGCCCAGCATATTTCAAAGTGATTTATCACATACAGGGGTTCACAGACACTCTGTAACTGGTCCCAGACTTGTTATAATAGCGTAATATCATGGGAGAAAAAAGTCAAAGGATTACAAGTGAGGCTTTGGTAAGTTTGACTTGCACAGTATCGCAGCTATTATCGCCTTTCCTCTCAATCGAAACTCGGACCATCTGCCTGCCAGAGGTCGGCTCTAGAAACAATCAGCAGGGCTTTTGTTGTCCCCATGACCAAGTGAATAAAATTAGAATAATGTAATCTGTGGGAGCAGATTGTTATGTGCATGTGCTCCCATTTAGGAGCTCAACAAAAGTTTAAGCAGGACGTTTCAGGGATAACAACTGTTTTTTTCCTGTTTTCTTTTTCTTTTTATCTTATAACATTTCAGAATAATTATACTATAAAAGACGCTCTTTTTACCTTACAATTTTAATTTTATTTTTGTATTTATCTTATTCAAAGGTTAGAGAAAACGTGTTAAACTCGACTTTGATTTTTCCTGTTTATCATATCCAGTAAAATTCGCGAAGGTCAGTCATGTAATTGAATGACATCATGGCTGTTTTTAGTACACGACACACATATCGCCTGTTTTCTTCGGGAGCCTGCTGGGGGTGTTTTTTTCCACGAGTCACTTGTTGACACTAAACTTTCGGCACTTGTGAAGTGTTTATTGCAAACGAATTTCTTCTCAGAGAAGGTGGCTTCTTACAAACACATGCGGGTCTCCGCTGTTTGGGTTTGACACTGTCCTGCAGAAAACCCAACAAGTTCAGACCTGGTGACAGTCAGTGCGCAAAAGCATGGGGATTATAGTTGCGTCTATTTTTGTGAAGCTGTCACAACCCTTATTTATGAGAGAATGTATTTTTAGACGTATATTTCTTTGAGTTTGCTGCTGATATGATTGTGCCAGAAGTTTGTAAAGGAAAATCAGATCCATCCTTTGGTGCGCCGCTGTAACTTAACTTCAAATTGTGCCATTATATCCAACAAAGATAACGCAAAAAGTAATCCGAAAAATACTTGGAAACTGTAGATGTTCAGGACAAATCTCAACTGTGGTGACCCTCAATAATTTATCACATTTACTAAATCATATAGTGCCACAGCTCCACTTTGCACTTCACTTTTTAATCGTAGGTTTTGTTTAAAAGTAATTCTTAATATAAATATTTGCCGTTTCCAGCGCAAGATCCAGTGCGTAATTACGCACGGGTTATAGTTATAAGTCTCTAACGCGCCTTAATGGGAATATATCGTAATATAACATGAAGCTCAGCATTGCAGTTAAAGGCAGTATCGGTGCTCATTGATATGGAGATTTGGGTCAGTACAGCTGGGCTGTAGCAGGACAGAGAAGAGGGGTGTGACCATCCCAAAAGTTTTCAATGGGCTACCTGTAGAGACTCTGTGCGCCGCGCATAAATACTCCTCCCTCTGAGGCTGAGTTCAGTCCTGAGGGAGAGACGCACAGACGAAATTAGGTTTTGGGAATCTGGTTGGGGCGGATTATGAACGCTTTTGGACACCAACCACCAAACCAGCAGACCAGCCCTATTCAGCACCACAGCGCGCAGGAGCTCCTGGACATGGCCGTGTACTGCGATAACTACGGTGTGTACCAACAGAACCTCCACCACCATCACCCTCAGAGGCCGCCGACGCACCCGTCCGGCTACGGCCTCGGAGAGTACACCTCCCCGTCCACGAACCCGTACCTATGGCTGAACGGACCCAGCATCAACTCCTCTCCGTATCTTCCTGGAAACAACGGCACGTCCTACATTCAGTCTGGATACGGGTCGAACCAGAGGCAGTTCTTGCCGCCGCCAACCGGGTTTGGTGGAGCAGATCTGGGCTGGCTGTCCATATCCAGCCAGCAGGAACTCTTCAAGATGGTCAGACCACCTTACTCCTACTCAGCGCTGATTGCCATGGCCATACAGAATGCCCAAGACAAAAAGCTGACTCTGAGTCAGATCTATCAGTACGTGGCTGACAACTTCCCTTTCTACAAGAAGAGCAAAGCTGGATGGCAGAATTCAATCCGACACAACTTGTCACTGAATGACTGCTTCAAGAAGGTGGCACGGGACGAGGATGACCCCGGTGAGTCCAAATTCAATATTTGTGTGAGATATTTTTAGTAAGACTCATAACTTCTTAAAATGTATTTTAAAACAAGTGAAAGTCAGTTTGTTGTTTGGACATAAATATTTAAACTCATATTAACAAATCAGTTTGTGCAGGTCAAAAGTTTAACACCTATATTTAACCCTCATTTTGTTATTTTTATCCAGGTAAAGGAAACTACTGGACCCTGGACCCCAACTGTGAGAAGATGTTCGACAACGGCAACTTCAGGCGGAAGAGAAAAAGGAGGTCAGACATCACCGGAGCTGACAGCACCGCTCTCCCCGTCAAGTCAGAGGACGGCCCGCACAAGCTCTCCGACACCGCCAGCCTCCTGAGCTCCTCCCCGCCCAGCCTGCACGGATCCCCGGCCTCCACCGAGCCCAAGTCGTCCCCGTCTCCCTCCGCGGAGCACAGCCCGTGTTACAGCAACTTCGTGTCCAGCGTGAACTCGCTGCTGGCGGGCAGCGAGGGCTCCCGGGGCGGCGGCGGTGGCGGCGGTGGGGAGCGGGACTACGGCTCCGGGCATCTCGGGGGACTGTCTCAGAGCAGAGAGGGCATGTCCGGACTGGGCTCCTACTCGCCCACTTTAATCTCTCCTCTGAACTCTGACAACAACAGAATGAACTACTACACATCAGTACAGAGCCTCTCCAACCATTTTAGTGTTAATAACCTCATATACAGCCGGGAAGGAACAGAGGTGTAGCTGCTGATCTCTCACTCTTAGCCTTCACATTTCTCTAATAGCCTACTGTTAATACTTTTTACTCGTGTTCTGGTTTAGTAGGCCTCATTGTAAAAATAGCACTGGAGATAAACTGGTATTTTTTTATCACAACAATCCTTCCAAACTGGGCAAATATATTTTGATGTACTGAAAACAATATTTATGGTTACTTCTCCAGTATCCATACAAGTAAATCAAACATTTTTATGTGTAGAAAAAAAATCACAAACCAGCCCACGGAATATATTCTTGAACTGATGGATGCTTTTACTTATCTTTTTTTTAATTATTATTATTATTGTAGCTGCTCCTTTGGGCCGGCTCCCTGTCTCATTACAGAAGACACATGTACAGAAATTATTTTTCATAAGAAGATATGACATGTATTTTAGACTTTTTTGTGTTTTATTTAAACTCACGTTGATGTTTGAATAAAAGTCATTTATTTTAACTCCAGGCCTGTGTGTCTGTTTCCTTCTTCTTGTGAGAAATAACTGCGTAACACACACTGATATCTACTTTAAATTGCTATCTATAACACCTACTTTATTTATCTCATACTTTGGTCTTGGCTATGAAAGTAATTTAAGTGTTTTTGTGATTTTTTCCCTCACCTTTTCCCCCATAATATTCTTATTTATAGTGCGTATTGTAGAGTGAGTCAATATCTCTGTTCAGATAAAGCACAACAGAACCATCTAAACCCACTTTTTTCAAAATAAATCTTCCATTTCTGATATTTTGGGGACCCTGCTGTGCTTTTTGTCTCCTAGTCAGGCCAAAAAAGGATAATATTTATTAATTTCCTAAATGTTTTACCCCTCAAAAATGGTAAATAAACCAGTTTAAGTGCCCAAGAGCCTGTCAGGAAATCTGAAGTCAAGTGGCTGTAAGCAGTAAAGTGTGTAAGACAGAGACATTTTCCGCTTGTCACTTCTAATAGCCTCGTTTCATCAAGCAATCAGACCTTTAACTTACTTCCACGAGGTTCAGAAGTTCAGCTTTTTGTCTGGGGCTGGATTTGACTCAGACTGCGCCTGTTTGATGTTAACCTGTTTGCTGAATATACTCCACCTGTCTCCATCTATTCCCAAAGTCTTGTCACGCAAAACGCTGGCTGCTCCGTGTGTGTATGTGTGTGTCAGTGTGAACCCCATTAATGGGATTTGTGTGTTTTTTTGTTTTTGTTTTTTCGTATTGGGGGGGGACCACTGTTGGAAGAGCATCCGCTGAACAATTGACGAGAGAGTTCAACGGCATGTAATGTTCCTTTGTTGCGCCTGTGACCCGGGGGACACAACAGAAAGCCTGCAATAGGGGAGAAAATATTAAGCAGCCCATGCAGAGGAAATGTTCAAGTGATTCAACACCCCCGCTCCTGTCTTATTTTCAGACAATATGGATACGCACGGAATCAAAGCCTGTAAATAAAAGGAAACACCTCTTAATTGGTTGATAATTGAATTCACTCAGGCGCTCTGTGGTCTGGAATAAAAGAAAAATTAATTGACAAGACTTTCGTGCCCCTTGTTGGAACACAATGGAAGCTGGCAATTCAAGGGATCCCCTCCTGGGCTCAAATGAAAATATTGCGATCTGAAGATCTGGGAACAAATTATCTCCCTCAGGCCACATTTTGCTCTATTATCTGTGGAGCAGGGCCACGGATCAGACAAAGAGGATTTTTGTCATACAGCAGCAGGTTCTCACAGTAACAAGTTTTCTGTTGAAATCCTCATCACGTCCAGCGACTGGAGTGTAAAGCCTTTCACATTCAGAGGCCTTTTACTTCTTATTACTGTCATTTCCTGATCCCACAATTCAACTCAATGTGGAACTTTAAGCATAATTTAGTCTTAAATTGTAAAAAATCAGGCAGCTGTGTGTTGTAACTAACAACATTCACTCAACTACTGTGGTGCTTGTACTTCACTATGGTATTCCTATGTTACACTCATGTAGTGTTTCCATTTTATGCTAATTTTTGCCACATTTTGGTGGCAACTATTGTAGTTTTTCACTCCACAACATTTATTTGAAAGTTGTTGTTACTTTGCAAAGTCAGATCACTAATACTAAACATAATCAGGGGCGGAGCAAGGGGTGGCTTCTGGGGCTCCAGCCCTAAAACTTTCAGGTTTTTAAAAAACTCTCAAAGTTAAAAAAAAGTATGCAAAAGCAGTTTTTTGGCTTGTAATCACAGGGGAACCTGTTTTGGTGCTATATGGAACCCCGAACTATTAACTCAACTCAATTCAACTTTATTTAGATAGCAGCTTTCATACAAACATACAGCCCAAAGTGCCTCACATGGCAAAATTGGAATGACACAGACACAAAACAATAAAATATTAAAAAAGCAAACCAACCAAAACAGAACAAACTAACAAAAAGAATCACTAAAACTCTATAGAGTAAAAAGAGAGTAACTAAATAAATAAAATAGAATAAAAATGAACAAGAGAGATAAAAAAAAAAAGGTAAATCAAGACTGTAATGTTACTCCACATTAAAAGCCGGATTAAAAACACAGGTCTTTAATTTACCTTTCAAAATACAGAGAGAGCGTTAGCCATTCAAATATCCAGAGGTAGTGAATTCCACAGTTTAGGGGCGTAAAAACAGCTTTCACCAGTACTTTAATGGGACACATGAGGAACATTTAAAGTAAAGCAGGACTTAAGTGATCTGGCTGCAACATAAAATGATAGAAAATCTCTGATGGATGGAGGGGCAAGGTCATGTAAAGCTTAAAAAACAACTTTAAAATCAATTCTAAAAGATACAGGTAGCCAGTGTGGTGACTTCAGCAGTGGGGTCATGTGATCCATTTCCCTTGTTTTAGTCAACACTCTGGCTGCAGCATTCAGGACCAGCTGTAGTTTTCTCATTGACTTTTTGGGTAGTCTGAAAAGGGAATTGCAGTAGTCCAAACAGCTGGTTATAAAAGCGTGAGTGAGTGTTTTGGCATCTTTCTGGGTTAAGATAGGTCACCATATAGTACTATATTGTTTTGGCAAATGTTTGAGCCTGGGGGCCTTGAATGATGCCATAGAGGAGTCAATATGCGTCTAAATGACACTTTAATTTAAAATGCACTGTTAAAACAAACCTATAGAATCTCCTCAATAAATATCAGATAACAGTTTGCACTCACTTTGTTTGAGTAGATTTCATTTCACATCTCAAGTAAAGAGTACCCAAATTTAAAAGCTGTGACACACTGAAACTTGTCAGGTGAAGAACACCTAAAATTTTACAGTACATTACACAACTGATAACTCATAAAAAGTGAGTATTATTAACTCTTGGCTCCATCCCTTCAGCTGAGCGGCGACAGTGCTAACCACTGTAGCACCTTGCCACTCAGAGACTATATAGATCATGTCAGTTTTTTAATTGACCAGTTAACCACACGTAGATCAGCTAATTAGTTTGTGTCTTCTGAGCAACAGCGACCCGAGGGAAGTATGTGTCTCAAAAACAAAACTGACTTTGGCGTTGTTGCATGGGCACTGACTCATGCACATATTGCAGTGCAGAGATTATACAACATCTTGGAGCATATTTCATGAGCTTTTTTTTATGTTGCAGTTGTTACTGTTCACAAATAGGTAATTAGGTAGGTAACCTGTACTAAATGCTAACTGAGAAACACAGTATAATACATTTTCAAATCTGGAATATTTCCATGCACATGGGAGCAAAAAGGTTGTGACCTCCTCCTTTTTGTAGGATGCTTTAATGTAGTGTTTTTATTATTTCCCCAGTAAAGTAAACTAAACTATGACAAAGTACCAGTAGGGAACATACAGGGGCTCATAAGGTCCTCAACTGCCTCATAAGCTTAGTTTAGTCAAGTTTATTACCAATAGAGAACCTCAAACTAACCACATAACCATATCGTGAATTAACGATTCTATTTTGTGGCAGCGGTGCCATATAGCACCTCAACCCACGCTAAAGAACCGCTGAGGTATACCTTCAATTTTGTGTCATTTTGACAATAATATATGTCCATGTTGTTAATTCTACTGTGTTACTCCACAAAGAAATGTTCTGTTGGCCAAATATTTAATCCAGAGTATTGAAAATGGTATTTATTTGGAATTGTTGGGGATCCTTGATTTGAATTAGAGCGGCCCAGATTAATTCTGTGAACTCAACTCCAGCATGGTTTCAAGAATAGTTATGCTGTTCACGTCAAATTCATACCCTGCCTGTGTTATGTAACATAAAAAATGTGACATCAGACAATTTTTGCCTCTTTTAAGGTGGCAGGAGTGAAGAGTAGTCATCCTCAACGTTTGTTGCATTATGTTTCCAGAGTGATAAAGACAGTTGGAGAACAATTAGATATAAAATAAGATGTAGGCTCTACAGGATGATTTTTTCCCAAATGATGTACAGATTTGTTGGCGTTCTATCATCACAAGTGGCTTGAAAATTAAAGCATATAGTTGCAGTTAAAGGGAAAAATTCTGTACCACAGGGAGCCTGGCTACACCCCTGAATATAATCATCTAATAATGATGTGTTATTAGACTAAGCTACCCTGCAGTATATAAAATATATGAGGCCCACCTTGCTGCAAAATTATAATTGTAACCTAATAATATAAATGATTCTGTAATGGTCCATTCGGCATGAATACCTTTACTTTAAGTACTTTACAAATATCCTATGCTTATGCTTATGTACTTTTACTGAAGTAAAATGTTGAATGTTTTTCTTGTGACAGAGTATTTCCACACAGTGGTATTGCTATTTTTACTGAAGTGAAAATCTGAATACTTCCTCCACCATATCAAGGTGCAGCTCAAAGCCAGCATGCAAAGCAAACAACACAGTATCTACTTGCTCGACTGAAGTTCGATTCAGGGCTCTCAGTTCTCGGAAATGTAACGCTCTAGTGCCCCGTGCCTGAAGGGCACATTTACCCAGCCCACATGAATATCAGTCAGGCCACCATGTCTCTGCTCTACCTGCTCCAGGGCCCCTGGCTCCAGGGCTGAAGGCCCAGGCCCAGCGGAATACCCCGGCATAAGGGTGGCCCCGGTCCCCACACATGCCTAGTGGGCTAAACCCATAATGATGGGTTTCAGCCTCAAAGGGTCATCCCTCCAAAGGCGAGGCTGGCTCATAATTGAAGGAGCCGGTGTCTCAGAACTGGATTATTTCAATCCTCTTTCTCTTTACGGGAGAAGATACAGCAGCAAGTCATCCGATGCCAACTACGCAGAGCAGGGATGAGTGTTGCCTTCATCTGCGGGGAGTCTGAGAGAAAACAAATCTGTCACAGAGAACTATAAGTAAACAAACACACAAATAGTGCTCTCGCTCTGCTTAGGTTAAGGTATATTTTCAATTCAGGATGACACAGTTTAGATATCACAACTGGAAAGACATGAAGAGGAGCTGTCTGCAGCTTGGGACCCGCAGGCTTGTTCACATTAGCCAGTGAGTGACATGAGCTGGAGTGATGAATCACTGCTGGATAACGTTGCACTCAGCAAAGTGAGAAACTTAACTCCCATTAGCTGTTAAGCGAGATCTCCTCAACTGATAAATAAGCAACTAAAACAAGACTTGGAACCCTCCTTTGCTCCAAAACCTGCTTTTAAACATGCACTGTGCAGGCTTTTTGCCATGCCGTGTGCTGCAGACTTATCTCTGATGATGTAGAGTAACTTAAAGATGAGCTTTGTGGGTTTGTAAAGCATTCAGGATTTCAAATAAAAAGATGTGTCCAGAGCCTAATAATTCTCCACAGCCCATATAACACTGCCTTACAGACAAATCTGAGCGGTAATATGAAAAGGGAGACTGTGCGTCTGACCCCGGTGGAGAACATGATATCTTGGCCATAGGGGGGCTGATTACAGTCTGGGCCTACCCTGAAATTTCACATCTGTTTGTAGCAGTCAGTGGGCATTATAGGGATAATTTCTTATATTACAGCTCAATCTCTTGAGGAAGTTAAATATTTTAGAGAACAATATGATGACAGCTTCTGGGGAAGCCACAATTCAGCTCTAAGGAAGGGGCGGGGGGACGTCTCTCTTCGCTGCACTTTAAAAGGATTGTGTGTGCACATGATAGCTGAGGAGAATGTCTATCAATTGGCATGACCTGATTCGGTTTCATCATTCCCCATCCGAGGCCCATAAAAAGCCTAACGTATGGGCCGATAACGGCATGGGATCCCCGCTCCGGACGAGCAGCCATATGGATTATTTTATACAGAACAAGAGCCATTTTAGCGCAAACTGCTCAGTTGTTGAGAGCGTGTGAAAATATGGGAACACCTCTCACTGCAGCACTTGTCATACTCTATATTCAGCTTTGTTCTTTTTCATTTTATTCCTGTTTTATTTAAGATTTACATTTGGGTTTTATATTTCTGTTACCCAGCATGAAATGTCCAATAACATTAGTTAAATCAGCACGTTTAACACCATGCAATTTGTTGTTTTCGCCATGCTTATAATTTGCTTTTATCGTGTCAACTGCATATGCTTCCCTCCACTCCAGCAGTGGAAACAAGCTTATTCGGATACCAAGACCTAGAATTATTGGTGAGCACAGGAAGAGCAGCCACTTCAGAGCCCGTAAGGCTTGCCAGCGGAGGAACCTGCTGAAAGAGTCAAAGAGATACAAGGATTAACGGACTAGAACGAGTCCCAGTAAATCCACAGCCAGGGCCTGTCTTCACATCGCTCCGTCTGGAAAACCTATCCCCAAAACAATGTAACTTATCCCCCCGCTCACTCTATTGCTGGAATATATTTTGACAAAGTCTTTGTTCTCACATTAGGGAACTGTAGGCAGATCATCCGTTATCCGTGACCTTTGTCATAACAAACCATGGCAGTGGTTTTACACACTGCTGAGAAGTCAGAAAGGAGAGTTCACATCGACCAGGCTGCTGTTTCAAACATGTCGTGTGTGATTCGGACTAAAGAAACTAAAGGAAATGCTTGTTCCAAATTCTTTCTCACATTATTATTTTTCCAACTATATTCTCTTATAATCTCAATGCAGTGAACGTCTTACTCATAAGCTCCTCAATAAATCAGCAGCCATTCATCACCTACATGAAATTCCAAACCGTGACCTTATGAGAACAATATCCAGGGTTCATGGAACATCAATTTCTATGTGCAGTGCAGCAGAACAAATATCTGAGTAACAGCCAATATGTAATCATTTTAGCTCGGTTCAGGGACCACTTTAAAACTTGCACATGATAATGGTGCATTTGACCTGCCTGCACACACTAAAACTCGCCATGCTGCCGTGTGTGAAGAAGTTAGGGTTAAAAAAAAAAAGAACGCTTTTTTTTTTTTTTTTAAGGCAATTTCAGTAAACAGGGTTTCTGGGGGGAAAATAGCATGTTTTGTGCTGCTGACGCCTTGCAGTGATACCACCCGGCTGGTAACACCTGCGTGCTGTCATTACCTGCTCCTCACAGACAGGAAGTGGTGACAGATGACAGAGGAAGTCGCTTCCCAGAGGGAATCCATTTTACCCCTCGCAGCCTGGACTTTTGGTGGCAAGACGGAAGTGAGGAGATCATTCTGTACTCAGGGGATCCTCAAAATAGCTACCTCTGAGCCACATGTCAGTCATTGGAAGCTATCTCTCAGTGTGAGCATTACATAAGATGAAGTTCCTGTTGTTTAAAGACGCAGCCCACCTGGAGCACTTTTTTTACTTGATGCACGTCATTCAGAAATGGTGGTGTGTTTTGCTGCAGAAGCAAACAAGAACTGACCTTGTGTGTTTCACCTGCTCCCATGATGCATTATTTAGCTTCAACACTGTGTGATGCTGGTGCATCTGCCCTTAGGAATTCATGACTGCCCCCCCCCCCCAAAACAACACTCCCCCGGCTCCTAATGAGACCCCCTACCTCCTGCCTCTATTATGAGGGATGCATACCAATAGAGAGACAGGACAGGGGAGACAGACTGAGCCTCGGAGACCTCTGGAGCCCTCCCTGGCCTAAACCATCAATAACGCACCCCTCACAGAGAGTCAAATAATGGGCCTGATCAACATTTAACCAAGTTTTCCCCATGTAAGCCGCAGATGATCTATGGCTGAAGGCTCTAAATGATAGGCTTTGAAAAGGGACAGGCATGCCCCCTTCCAAATGCTCCTTTTGTGTTTGCCACTAATCCCAGCCTGCACTTCAAGGCCCGCGCTCACTTCTGAGGCAGCTGCTATCATCTTAAAGAGGAGGGAAAGAAAGGCAGCACTTTTAAACTGCTTTAATCAAGAAGATGTAATACCATGATAAGGTGATCACCCCCTTAAGCATGTAATTATACCACAATCAGCTATTAATATTATTAACACTCACACTCATTCTTTTATTGCCTGGAGTAATTAAAGGAACAGTCCACCATGAAATCCAAAAATACACATCTTCCTTCTCACTTGTAGTGCTATTTATCAGTCTAGATTGTTTTGGTGTGAGATAATGAGTGTTGGTGATATTGGGTGCAGAGATGTCTGCCCCCTCTTGAGTATTATGGAACTAGATGGCACTCAGCTCGTGGTACTCAAAGCTCTGGAAAAAACCTTGCTGTGAGCAGTTTCATGTAGAAACTATCGTCTTTCGACTGAACTACACCTGTCCATCGTATCACAGCGCAGAGGAAAGTGTGCATTTTTTTCATGGACGAAAGGCTGGTGCTTGTGACAGGGCAAGATGTAAAAGTTTTGGCACCCTCCCAACACGTTTTCGTCCCAGTTCGTCCAATACTTATGCGTTGTCAATGGACTTATTTGTCTAAATATGACACTATGTACCTCCTGCGCCTGTTTTGAACGTTCAGGGACGCCATATCAATTTACGCTTCTTATAGGCATTGTGTCTTTTGCAAAATACACCTTCGTCTTCACAGGAAATGAACAGTTTCTTCTTGTTACATGCACAAAGCGTTTTTTAAAATAAACTCACAACTTTCTTATTCCTTACCACGTTGACTTTTTATCTGTTGTTATTTTCTCTATCTTTGCCTGTAAGGTGACCTTGAGTGTCGTGAAAGACGCCTATAAATAAAATGTATTATTAATATTATTAACATAGGTAAAATGTTTCATTTCTAGGTTTATTTCCACAGGTCCAGGCAACAAAAGTACGTGGCTAGGTTTAGAAAAAAACATCAAAGTTTGGCTTAAAATTCACACAGGAAAGAAACGCAACCTCCCGGATGAAAGTCCAGAGTTTGTTTGACCCTCCCACCACCACCCTTGCTCTCCCTATACAGACTTTCTCGCTCTTTATTTACAGAAGTTGCCGGAAGTTACATTACAAACTGCCGCTGCCCGTTGCGTATCATACCATGCATCTGTGCGTCCGTGCCTGATGTCAACATCAAGTGACAAAGTGGCGGTATTTGACAAGTTGGGTTGTTGCCTGCTGCCTCTAAAACTGATGCGCCCGGTGCGTGTCATACTTCCACGAAAGGTGCCTCTGTGCATCAGTGTCTGATACCGACATCAGTGACTAGACAGCGTTTTTGATGAGTTGGAGTGAGAACTGGCCGCTCATCCTCTGGAGAGCTGGAACATGAGCTAGCTCAGTGGTGCTAGGTGAGCTAGCAGTAGATCCACGCTCCCTTCTGCACAGTGATAGCAAGTGTAGTTTGCTGGAGAGAAAATAGATCCTACATGAAACTGCTTACAACAAGGTCTGTGGATTATTTTGAGTAACCAGGTCATGATTTCACACCACAAGCCGAGGGACATCTAGTTCCATTATATTAGAGAGAAGGCAGACATCTTTATGGCCGATATCTTTAACACTCTGCATCTCACACCAAAACAAGCTAGGCTGACGGATAGTAATACAGGTAAGAGGGAAAATATGCATTTTTCATTTTGAGGTGAACTGTCCCTTTAATATGTTGGCATTTCTACATAGATTTCTACTTTTTTTAAAAGCCTGTATTTTATTGAGTTTGCCGAGGTCCCAACAGATAACTTAATCATCCTCATAAGACTTAATAGCCTTATCCCTCCAAGCCCTCTATGAGACACAGTTATAGTAGAAGGTAAAATAAAACTGAGTTACAGTGGATAATACAGAAGCCTAAGAGCGCCAATAAAGTAAATATAAATACAGGTTTGAACATAGCAAAACAAATGCAACAAAAAAGACTGAACTTAATAAATAGAACCAGAGTTTTGGGCTGTGTCGTCTGCTCCACCTTATGTAATGCTTTAAAAAAAGTATGAAATTCAGTGTATTTGTCTCCTTGTGGAACACGGGGACTATTTTAGGAATACTGAGACACCTCACACATGAAAATCAGCCTGGCGTGTGCGGCAGCAGCCCAGGAAACAGAGAGGAGATGCTTATTTGCCAGACAAGTGTTCAAACAAACATCAGCGCACAGCAAGTGCTATGTGTTGACTCTGGTATTGGAGTCTATCAACCCCAAACAGCTTGTGTGTCAACTATAAACACAAGACGTGCACCCTGTCTGGGGAAACAAGGCTTCCAGGCTCACTGCCGCTGCGAAAGCTCCTCTGTTAACACTGCGAGTCGCTCTCAGTCTGCCGTTGTTACTCATGCTGCGTTTCGTGATAAAAACAAGCAAGTGTTGTGTCGCTCTAACTCATTTAACGCAGTCTGTTCCCCTTTGTCATGTGATGGCATTCCAGTGCTGTGACATAATCCGGGATGCACATGCACATGTGCGGCCATGCATGTTTTCGTATGTGCGTGTGTATCCACTCCACGCTGATGCTGACAGCACGGCTGAGAGGCCGACATCATCCGCAGAAGTGTGTTGACATGCCCCCACTTGACAAAGAGGCCTTTTTTTATTCACTGTGAGGGAAAATAGGTTTTTACAAGCCTCAGATAATTGGAGGTACACAAAGGCATAATTAAAACAGCGAGAGGGAAGGACTGTATTTAGCCCGTGAAATAGAGATGGTGCTGATTACTGTGTGAATCACTGGGTCACTTTATGCCCCTGTGTTGACTTACATTTAAAGGAGAAGCGGAGTAGACGGGCTCACTAAAGAGGCAGAGGAGAGCTATGTTTTCCTTAACAGGAGACACAATACAAAACATTTTGCAGTATACCAAAGATCCAAGAATCACAGTATCAGCCAGTGATGTCACTAAGGCACCATTTTGACTGTGTAGCTACAATGAGAGGTATGGTAACAACACAAGTTATTAAGTTACAGAACTCATTAAATTTTCAAACTGGAGAAGCGGAAGCAAACTGAGAGAATACTGCATAGCAAGACAAACTTAGTAAGGTCGTTATTTTGTTAAACTGTTATCCATTACCAACACTGATCCATGTGAGCTGACAGCAAAAAGTTGGACCCTGTAGTAGAGTAGATGTTTCAATGTGATGTTTCGAATTCTGACACTTGAGCAGTGACTTACAATGAAAAAAGGTGTCCTTTAACGTCGGCATGATACGCGACCTGTTTGCTGTTATAGTTTAACAGTGCCCTTCGGCGTCAGGGGGAAACGCAGCAGGACAAGGACAAAAGTTAAAGCTGCCAAAGTCTGATTGGGGTGAGTGGGAGGGGTGGTGGATGGGTCCAACAAACACTGACATTCACCTGAGAAAGCGATGTCCGTGTCCTGTAAGATTCTAAAGCCAAACCCTGTTCTTTTTTCCTAAACCTAACCACGTGTTGAAGGACAAGAAACGTCAATTCGCGGTGTTGTACCGACGTAGTGTGTTTATTTTGAAAGAGACTGTATATAAATGTAAAATTTCCTTTGAAAACGGAAGTGTATCTTGAAAGAGGAGAACTTGACATTGTGTCCCAGAACGTCAACAACCAACGCACCTAGGGTACCTTGCACATCGTACATTGCACATGGGCGTGGAAAGTCCATGACCAAACGTCAATATGTGACGAGGTTGGAGTGAGGATGTGTTGTTCCTGTGATTTAACTTCGGGTGTCCGGCCTAACAGAGCTTACTAAATTTTCGCCTTTACTCCTCAGTGCATAATAAAAAGAGCTCTCGTCATATTTTTTGTTGTTATTTTTAAAATTTCTGTTGTATTGCAATTTATTCATGAAATAAAAGTCACTGACAAAATGATAGTCCCTTCAGGATGTTGCAGTCGCAACAAGTATCGCAAATTCAGCTGATTCCTGTGAATTCTATGTGACCGTGCAAATTTGTCCAGTCACCGGAACGTTACCGCAAATTTGACCATTGAAAACAGTTAGAATCTCATTTCATTGTAGCGCTGCCTGTGGCGTATAGATTCACTGAGCTCCCACCTCTCTTTCGCTCTCTGTTTATCATGAGGCTACATCTGCGGGATCTGAACTCTGGGCCTGGGACAGAGTCACACACTCACAGTGACAGGCATAACTCTTAGCATCATATGGCTAACGTTACCCAGCGATTATTAACTGGTTTACGGACAGAGTCTAACTGTTCTAGTGTCGGTGTGATATTTATGGCTCAGTGTCGGATATTAACCGCTGCTGTGGGGCTTTGGCCTAAGCAGCAAAATATGACCAGTAGGGATGAGATCATGTTGTGCTGTGTTAGCCTGTGCTAACCAGGCAGAGAGAGCAGCTCACAGAGTCCTTCAGCATTGCTTTGAATGGTAAATCAGCTGTGTTTGGGAAGTACTGTGAATACGTCTGGATAAATGAGACTGTGAGAATATGTTGACAGTTTTCCATGGAGACGTGCAAGTAAAATAAAGTTTTCTTCACAGTTTTAAGCTAACATGGCATGATTAACTGATTGACACTTGTCATTTTGTGGGTGAAAAATTCCATTAACATAAAACAAATGCAAAGAAAATGCAGAGTACCTCAAAAATGGCGATTAAGCCCACAGTGCACTTATGTTATAGTGAGTTTTACATCATCTGTCAGAGACCAATATATTATAATTATGATGTGGCCTGCTAACCTGAGCTCTTCATGGGGAGATAATAGTTTATCTGTGATAAAAACCTAATAGTAAAACACGTGAAAAACCAATGATGTCCCTCTCAGTTGTCTTGTGTTGCAAATCATGTTGTGATTGAGAGAGCCTTGTTTTTCTAACCCCTACCGTTCTCAGCATGGAGCAGCATTTTAAACCCTTGTCACTACGACAAGAGAGCGGTGAATAGCTTCTGTAAAAGGTCTGCAGAGGCGTAATCAAGTTTTCTTCAGGTTTCTGTGTCATACTGGGAAAAAAATGCCTTTTCTATAAAACCTCTACCACTTTATGAGCCTAAATGGGCTACTAAAATAATAGTTGGAAGACACACTTTTCTATTTACTTCAAACCAACTCACTGACAGGGACATCAAGATTGATGGGACACCGTCTTAATTAGGTGGGTCAGGCCACGGCCAGATAGCTTTGTGCAACTGTCAGTGCCCCTCCCTATATAAATTGTGTAATTATCCCTTTCATTACACTCAGCTTTCAGGCTACCTGATAGAATTCAAAGGGAGGTGTCACTATCTCTTATCATTATGCTAATGGGGCTTGTGACCAGCAGTTAAATCACAATGGAGGGGGGCGGTGAACAGTAGCTATCAAGCTAGTCTGCCGGTCTAGCGGACGACCCCAGTCAGAGACCTGTCTGTCTGCAGGGTGATGGGCCGTGACATGTCTGCAAGCCCACGGGGGATTCAGACCAGGAGGGGAGAGCCGCCCTGGGACAAGTCCTGGAGGGCAGACACCCCTGACCCCCATCTGCATACTGGTGGGCTGCTCAGACACCTCCTCAAGAGCCATTTGAATACGATTAGACATTAATGACCTTCACAAATGAGCAGACAGAAGACGCTTTGTTTGGGTCTGTCTCAGGACTGTGGTGTCTGGGCATGGCTTGTTTGGTCTTACAAATCCCCTTTTTTTGTCTCGTACCTGTGATAAAAAGCCTTGCAGTTAGCATTCAGCGGTGCCAAATGTGGACCCATAGTCCTGCAGAAAGAATTTGATGAAGGGGGAGTGACAAGTGGTTAATTTCCATTCTGTTAAATAAGCCAGGCACACTGCCCTCTGCGTACATGTCAACACCGGGGGCTTGTATGGGTCACACACTAATGGCTGAGTTTACAGTGTAGCACTCTCCTCTCACTCAATGAAGAAGAAACACGGCAGATTGCATCATCCCATCAATACTTTTACTTATGAAAAAGTTGAAAACCTCATAAATCACGTCTTAATTTCGAGTGAAATCATCAATCCCTCATTAAGTAGAAACAGTATTTATTATTCAATAAAGGAGAGTGCCTGCAGGGTGGATACAAAATGATGACACATGTTGAACTATGCAGGGGCTGGACCGCTTCTACAATTAGATCAGGCCATCTATCCAATAAATATAATGAGGATGAATCAGAGACTTGTGCTGTTTTTAATGGTGTGTAATGGTACGAGCGCTGACAGCGTAATAGCCCCGGCCCTATTGACTTTTCTCATTACCCGGCGGTAGAGGCCTCGTCCAATCACTATATTTAACCACCGCGAGGGCAATCATCTCAGGCCCATATTACTGGACAGCCTTTAATGAAGAGCACAATCATCAGCCGTTTAGGTTTAATGAAAAGAGCCACCTGCTAAAGTGCACGGACAGACCTCGGAGACAAGCGGCCGTTTAAAATGATCCTCGCATGAATCAGGCTACTCATGGGCGTAAACGCATGCAGTAATCAAATGTGTTTTGAACTGCAGATGCATGAGAGCCCCACCAGCGTGTCCCACATTTTTATTTTTAGCTGTGAAAATCAGATCACAGAGTCACAGTCATGAATCGATCATTTTTTTAAATATATTTGAGAGTAACAAAAGCCCCTTTTACACTGCCTGTTAAAGGTGGGAATTTCCCACCATTGTTCCACCATGCTGTTCTTTCAGTTGAAGAATGGGGGCGACATAGATGTCTCTCCTTTAAGCCAGCAGCGGAGGTAGTAACAGCGCTGAGTTGACGTTGGTTTAAAAGGTACAGCTAGCAGCACGAGAGGGTTTTAACATTTTGATGACGTGGTAGGTGTGCATTCTACCATTAGGAGATTTAAAAAGCAGCTAGCAGCAGTTAGCAGCTAACTCAAAATAGAAGAACACCAACTGAAAATGTCCACAAACAGGGGAGACAATGAGGTCCTTGAACTTCTCCACTCTCTCAAAACAAAGGACAAAATCAACCGCTACATAACAGGGACTGTAAATGATTATTGTTGCCATGTCATGCCATTGTTATTGTTGGGACAGCGCTCCTTGTCCCGTATGTAATTTGACACTAGAAGCTGATGCTCTCGTGTTACCTGAGCCTGGTCTCACTCCGAAGTCGGCGAAATCCGGTGCTTGGGCGGTGACTTGCGGCGTCAAAAACCAACAAAACAAAACCGTCCTTTAACATCAGCATGATGTGCAGCCGGTTGCTGTTATAGTTTAATGGTGCCCGGTGGCATCAGGGGAATTGCGGTGGGACAAGGATGAAAGTTAAGGCAGAGAAAGTCCAACTGGGGCGGGTGTGAGGGATGGTGGATGGGTCCAGCAAACACCGACATCCACCCGTGAGAGTGATGTTCGCGTCCCGTAAGATTGTAAAGCCAAACCCTGATCTTTTTCCGAAACCTAATTACGAGTTCTTGTTGCCTAAGTCAGTTTGCGGTGTTGTGCCGACGCAGTGCTTTTATTTTGAAAGATGTAAACGTTAAATTTACATAACAAGACAATTCATGTAACAGGCAGAACTTGACACGGTGTCCCAGAACGTCAACAACAAGCGCACCTATGGTACGTTTCGCATCATATGTGGACGTGGAAAGTCCATGACCACAACAACAGCATGATGCCGCTGCTGTTTTGTTCTGTGTAAAAGTGCAAAGGCGGTGTAAAGAAGTGACTTCGTAGCATCCCTGTAGCACAGTCTCTGTGTAAAAAGGCTAATGATTTGTACCTACTGACAACAGTTGGACAGCAGCTTCTGCTCGGGTACGAATAATTGAATTGAATTGAATAATATTATAATATATATTCCAATTACTGTCTTGGTTTATGAGATAATAGTGTCTTGTAACAGCACAAAGCAGTTGTGGCTCTGGTGTGAACGGACTGATCAGGTGTTGTTTTTGATTTAACGCCAAGCTCATGCCAGAGACGAGAAAGCTGTCAGCAGCTTTGTAAGACAGAAAAAAAAGGCTGCTCTGGCAGACAATGCATCCTTCATTAGACCACTCTGCCAAAGACCATATCATATAACCCAAGATTTTCCAACAAAGCCCAATCCACTCACTGACTCTAAAGGCTGCTTAATAAGCCGATATGAATGAGGAAATAAATGCCTGATGTAAGTGGAAGAGAGGATCCTGAGGATAAATTGAAGTGCTGGCACCGGCTTGACAAGCTTTGTGCATTGACTGATTATTCACATTTACCTAAAATCTCTCTCAGATATATCTCGAAGTATAAGAAAACTACGTCTCACTTTTCCTCAGTGACTGTAAAAGGAAAGAGCACCTGCAGGTCATGTTGGACTGTTTATTTACAGTCAACAGTGCTGGAGATCTGCATGTGGGATGGATCTGGAATTGTGAATAGTAATCACCTTCCTGGCTGACAGTCGCATGTGCTGCTTAAGAGTAAACGTATTTCTGGCATCATAGTGATGTCCAGCGCTGAGGTGACCATTTAATGCATTTTTTTGCACCGTTGACCCTGTGTTAACCTACATATGACGAATAAAGTTAAAAGAAAACTGAACTTAACTAAAATAGTATTAAAAAAATGTCTGAGAGTGAAAAATGCACACACAGTTTCCTCTTGCTTTGTCCAACAATACTTCAAAATCTAAAGAAATTCACCTTACTTTTAAGAAAAATCAAAGAAAGGCAGCAAATACTCACACTTTAGAAGATGGAACTAATAATGTTTGACAGTTGTGCTTGAAAAATGACTTTAAACATCAATAAATTATCACAATAGTTGTTGATTAATTTTCTTCCAGTAGACTAATCGATTAAATGACTTATCATTTCAGCCCAAATCACAATTAACTTGTCTATTTTATCAGCTTTGCCTATTCTGCATTAGCTTGATGGCGTCAACATAGATGAAGAGGAGCAACACTTCAGTTTGGCTTTAAATGAACATCCTTATTTTGTGTTATTTGAGATGCTGACGATTGCCAACAACAGGTTCAAGTCCTCTAACCTGTCCATTTAAAGCTACTGTATATCACTGGCTGTTTGTTTTGCCGCTGTTGGTCCGCTGCACTCACAGACACGGTGTTGTTTTCCACTATGTCCTGGTTGCAGACTCTGGCTTTGTCATACATGATGGCCGGCCCTTTGAGGCCGTGCCAGCTCCTGAACACTCTGAGCTGATTATTTTGACATCTTATGGCAAGTAGAACTCTCCTCTCAGCGGGTCGTGCTTAAGCACAGCGAAGAAGCATTCCTTTGTTAAGTGTTTGTGTCACACTTAAAGGATTAGAAAGCGTTTGAAAAGCACAAGGAATAATGTTTGGAATCACCTACTGAATAGTTTTACCGCTCAGGTTATCCAGGCAATGAACCGTACATTTATTTATTGGGGAAGATTAGCAACTTTGCCCAAACACAGTGAGCGAGCAGTCCCAGCACCCAGGTTTGGGCACTGTTCCAGGAGCTGGCAGGGGTTCACTGTATGGAGGGGTATGTGTTACCCGTATGATATTTTACCCATTTGACAGAATGTACATTTATGTTCCCATATTTCATAGTTTCTTGCCAGGGTCATTTTAAATCCCCTCACCTGTATCTCACATTTAAATCTTCACATGTAGGCATGTCTGAGTCTAAAGTGGGAAAGGCGTGCTGGAATAAATCACTGAGGACATTTCTACCTAGATGGTTCCCATACATCTCCGATTTTATTGTGTCTTTGGATCCTCTGTCTTGATATTGCTTTGGTATGGTGACAGAGGTTTTTGGTTTCTGAGTGGAGGGAGGACAGGGGATGAGGGCCTCTGCTGGGCAGGTTGTGGCACTGATTACTTCAGCACATATACCATACACTAAGAGATATATATTTTTTCTGTATAACATTCTTCTCAGTTTTTAGCATTACAAACAGTGCTTATGATTGAGTTCTTCCATGCATGTGGTTCATTCATTTACTACCAGTGAGCAGCAGAGAATTTAATGCTGACCAATTAAACCTGTAGCTCATTGATCATTAAACATGTCAGTGTCAGGCAGTTGTCTTCAGGAGCAAGATTTTGATTTTAAAGGTGGGTCCTCAAAGGGGCTCATGGTTCCTACAGCCTCAGGGAAATTAGATTAAGGACTTTTTAAAATGCTATTCAGAGTGAAATTTAAGATCAATTTTGCAATAACCAAACTTGAGGGGAAAAAATACGTAACAATTAAAAGAAAAACAACATCAAGCGCATGTTGTTGCCTCCAAAATCGTGATCTGTCTGGCATTGATTATTTTTTTTTGCCGTTTAAATTTTTATTGATTTTCTTTTAAACAGCTGACTTATAAAACAACAGTCAAAAACAAACACAAAAACAAAGACAAAGTCTATTGCAACACCGAAAATATTTCACAAATGCACCCATATGTACTTCAATATCATGAGCCCTTAATAAATAGAAAGAAGGTATCCCAGACTGCAGCAAATTTCACTGTTGTGTTATTCATTCGAGCCAATAAATACATTCAAAGGAGGCAGCTTCCGTCATAAGTGTAATCCACTCAGTGATTTCTTTTTTAAAAATGATGTCTTTATTTGTTTTTAACATTTAACAAACACCCCTAAACAAGTATAAAATAAAATAAAATAAGATGAAATTAATAAATATTATCAATAAATAAAAAAAAAAAAGAATAATGGTCGGAGGCTGGGTGGATTTTCAGAGATCTATAAGAGGTTCCCATGTTCTCAGGAATACTTCCCCTTTATTTTAACATGTAAGTACATTGTTCCAGTTGTAGTGTATCGTTCAACATTTGTTTGAACAAATAAAATGTTGGGGGTCTTTGTTGGTTCCAGTTAATTACCGGGGTTTCTGTATTTTCCCAGTACCATAACACAGCTCCTGCTGCAGTAATGAAATCATTTACTAATAACATATTAATCATTTTCAGATTTTACAATGCAAAATCGGCAAAGAAAAACAGATGATAAAATCCTAATTCTCATTAAGACTTCTGAAAGATTGATTCAAGACATCTTAATTCCTACTATGGCCTTATTTTTAGAAGAATGAATTCAGTGCCTTTCAAGACTTTTTAAAGATCTGCAAGAACCGTGTTTTATCATAACTTTGATATGTCCCCTTCATAAAATGGATAGTGGTAACTAAAATATTTTATACAGCAAAAAGTGGTGAAATTGTTCAATATCTCGACTCATCCCTGAGGTGAAAAATTGCAGAATAAAACCACTCTAGAGATGGTGGGGGTACCTTCTTAATCTCATGTAATTTTCGACCTATTGGATGTAGTTTAAATTTTCGCCTTATCTGCCCTGATATCGGCCCTGACTATAATCCTCCCTCAGCCCCAGCCAAGAAATATGTTCTTAAACTGAATTAATTTCCATTGTATTGGCAGAAATCTCAGAGACAGTTGCTGAGTCAAAACTTTGGCCAATAAAACCACTATCAACCTATATCTGCCTGGATAAATACCAGCGGTGTAGACACACAACTGCATTCAGATAAACAGATTGCTTAAAGGACCCTGAGTGAGAGAACTCAAAGTGTCAGTCATGTTCTCCTGTTTCAGCTCTCTGAATGACTGAGGGGAGATGGACATCACTTAGGGATCCCCAGGGGAAGAAATTCCTCCAAGACTTAGTGTTTTCTCTCGCCGTTTCTCACAAATGAGTTCCCAAGCCATCTCCATTAAGAGACTTGGGACAGGCTTTCTGTGAGCTTCGCAAAATGTATAACCAGCCAAAGGGCAGGGTTTTGTCAGACAAACCTCTGAAGGTGTAATCCATAGTGTTAAAAGCAGAGTGGCTGACCTTTGGTTTGAACTCTCTGATGTCTATCTCCTTCACTGTGAACTTTTATATAAAATAAGAGTTGGAGCTCTGAGTCAGGTCTGCAGACATGGCTGCTGGCAGGCGGAGTGTCCAGGTTGGTTATAAATCACCAGAGAAGAAATGAGTGACACGTCTCAAATGTTTACATGCAGCCCCTATTCTTCTGCTCAGGATCTGAGAGGCTGTTTGGCAGCGCAGCGTTTCCCCCCTATGCCTTCTCAGAGGTTGTGTTACTGCGTCCATACATCACCCTGACATGGGTGCACTCATTGAAACGGCCTGGCTAGACCCTGTCTCAGGATGATGACATATTTGTCATTCCACTCAGTGAGGTGTGTGAGCATCTTATCGCTTATCACTGTCATATATCCGCCAGCTCAAACATCCTCTGTCCAGCTTTAATTCAAATGAAGGTGATTTCACTTCTGTAAGTCTTATAGTGCTTTATGATCTAATTAGTGGCAAGACCTCAGCATATAGGCTCCGACATCGATACTCCCCTGACCCTTCCTGGGAGTCCCCTTCGACACAACTTCCCCTGCTCCTCCTGGGGGTAATGGAGGGAGGAAGAATGTGGAGGGAGGAAGTGAGTTTCCTCCAGGCAGATTGCTGCGTGGAGAGGCTGAGAGACGGACAGATGACAATGGCAGGGAGGCCGGGGCCTGAGTGTCGCCTCAGGCGGACCTAGACCCAGCTACGTGTTGGCTCCGGTCGCTACGCTAAGTGCACCGAGCTGAGGCCTTCACAGCGGATTTGGCAAGGTGATCCCTTCACCCACCCCCCCATCCATCTCCTGCCAGTCGCTCCCCTTCTCCCCCCTCCCCTCACCCCTCTCTCCTCTTCCTCCCTTCATTGACACTCAACCAGGAGGTGATGAGTTGACACAGAGGGTGAAGACGGGTCTGAGAGCGTTATCTCCCCCATTACCGCTTTTTGTGGTGGACTCATTATGTATGCAGTTTTATTTTTAGGAAACAGAACAACTGAAAATCCTTTTTTTGTCCATTTTGTTTTCTTTTTTGTGTTTATATCTATATATACATGTTTTATTGCCCAACTGCTATTTTTGGGAAGACCTTCTATTTTTCTTGTTGCTGTTTTTCTTTTGTTTTTTCTTTTCTTCCACTGTGATTTATTAAATGCAACAAAAGGAAATACTAGACCTTCGAATCTTGTATACCATACTATATATAGACCACTTTGCAGTTACGTCACAGCAATTGTGTGTGCATACTGGTGGCAGAAAAACAGCGTACATCGGAGAGAAACAGTTGACATGCCCAGAATAAAAATGTCTTATTGTGCTGTTGGATGTCAGAACAGGAATACAGAATAAGATAACCTTCATTTTTATAAAACCCTCGCAGAGGATGGTGTTGTAGAAAATTAAGTTTTGTCTCCTGTTAATTATATTCTCCAAATTCAGGCTATAATTGCTGCTGGTTGCTCAGTAGAGGAGTGTGTGTTTGGCTCTAACGAACAGAATTACTGACGTGGTGAAAGATAATTCATCATCACAAGGAACTGTAAAAACTCACATTTGTCAAGCATGGATTTGTCTTATTTTCCTTGATTAAAATTTGTGGAGACGTCATCATGTAATATAATTTAATGTGGCAGTAACAGGCAACTTTTCAACTAGCTAGCTAATGCTGTCTGCTTATTAATTCCTTCATCATAACAGAATATAGTAACTTTCACCACAAGAACGTGTTCTCTGTTTAGATTAATAAACAGATGCTGGATCATCATTTGTTTCTAGCTGTCAGCGATCAGCTATAGGTAGCATGCTAGCTATGTTAGCCACATTGCTAAGGTTAGCAAGCCTTTCAGCAAATCTATATAGGATATATCATCACATTGTTTTTTTCCTTTTATATAAACACATATCATTAATAAACAATCATAGTCGTTTTTTTCAGTTGTGACCAAATACTAAGTGGGACATTTTAAATTTGAAAAATCAACTTGTCAGTGCTCTCTGATGACAAATGATGTCATAGCGACACTGTCTCTAAATGCAGCCCTGTCGCCAGAAAAAAAGTAGGCATTACATGTTTCTGCAAATGTGAATACATTACATTTGCATGTTTCATACCTATCATATCAATGTTTCTAAAGTGACGCAATATATAAGATGACTTGCCAGTGGGAGGTGGAGGCGATGGTGGATAGCATGTCACCTAGGTGATGTGCCTGTCTGCAGACCACTGTTCGAAACCAACAGCACAGCTTGTTTTTCACCGACACATCATGGCGTTTCCTAGCCGTGTTTGAATAATGGAAGTAGCTACCATGACATTTCCCATTAGTTTCTGGACTCTTGTGTTGAAGCCTGGACTTCGGCACTTTGGCCGTTGCCATCTTGTTTTTTGGAGCCAGAAGTGACTATTTGGACAGGAGGCTGGCGCTGTAGGGGAGCGAGGGATGGCTCCGACTGAGAAGCCGAGGACACTTTTGGCAGCAGCCTGTTACTCAGAGTGGCCCATCCTTAATTATGTGTAAGTTTAAGACTTAATAAAATGTGAACAGGTGAGATATATAAAATTCACCCCCAACAGTTGTTGTGAACAGGAAAAATTAGCTATAGAGGCGGAAACACTTTTTTGTACCAGGCCGTAAACATGTTTATTTCTGCTGTGAAGTTGGGCATTTTAACATGGGTGTCGCTTCTGGAGCCAGCCTCAAGTGGCCATTCAGTGAACTGCAGCTTTTGGCACTTCCATGTTGATTCATTTTCCAGCCTTGGAGGTTGGTGCCTACATTTGAGCCACCAAATCTGGTACTTTTAAGCTGGCGTTTTAGGCCAAAACATGATATTGTCCCAACCATAACCAAGTGGTTTTTGTGCCTACACGTTACCACACCTTCATCACAGTGTTCTTGAGAAACATAAAGTTCCAACATATCTAAAAAACTGCACAAATATAACATATTGTGGTTGGCAAAAATATACAATACAAACAATTTTTTTGCGATTGAGTTGCTAAATGACCCCAAATGTAGTTTGCCATCTCTGTACTGCAATTTTTTGTCGGCCGACATATATACCGATACCAATGTAATTGCACTAAGATACTCTTTTATCATAATGATGATTATTTTATAATTTATTGCTTTAATGTGGCTAAACTGTCTGATTGACTTGTGATTCTTGTGCTCCATCAGACTTTGCTATGACAGTGTTCCCAACACTCTGCTGTTACTGTGGTGAGTATATTGTTATCGCACACAATAGAAGTGGTGGCAAAAACTACAAAATAAGACCCAAGTTGTGTTAAACCACAGTTATCCTTTAATGGAAGGAGGCCAGGTTTGTGGTGAGCGAGAGGTCAGATGGTTATATAGGCTGACAAATTGTTTCATGCACATGCAAACAGGCCTGAGGCACTTGTGATCCCTCCAGCAGTCAGACAGCGTGTCTCCACATCTATGCTGAATGACACTGAACATTGCCTCCTGTAGAGAGGCCGCATTGTTTCTTATGCAGGGTTTACAAAGCCGATATCAAATTCAGCTCTATTCAAAGAACCTCTGTTTTATTAGAAAGACAGACAGGTGAATGCAGCTTTTAAGACTCTGCATCCCAGGCTGAAATGCCACAGCGACACAGCTCAGAGGAGAGGTGGAAAACGTGATGAAGTGTACAAGTATTGAATTGCAACAACATTCCTAGAGGTAAACTTGAGGTATTGAGATGCTGTGGTAATTTGTAGTGTCTTGTGTCATGGTTCCAACCTCTCTTTCTTTCTTTTTTTAATTCCCATTCCTTAAGGTGTTGAGCTGAGTGACTTGACAGATGAAGTTATACTCTTTATGACAACAGCAGCCCCAAGGTTTTTTCTGTGGTCAGCGCCGTAAATATCAAGCGGGTGTGACAATGATTGACGGCCCTATGACAGAGCTTTGCAAATCCTTTAATCCGTTCATAAAGCTCAATAGGGGGGCACTTGATGCACTTTATCCTAGCACCTCTCCCCATCTGGCTTCTGTAAAAGACACTCAGCGCCGTCAGATGCTTGACAGGAGCTGATGACATGCGGTGCTGAGAGCTTTTATGAGACATGACGTTTCATCACGGAAATTCCCTCAGTGTGCAGTATTAATGTAGCATATAGACAGAAGGAGGCACTTAATACACACACCTTTTCTGAAAACACCTGAATTCTTTGCCCAGACGAGGACAAACAAGGGTAAGGAAATACTGTGCAAGGCAGACTAGAATTTATATGTGCTGTCTGTGGGTGCAGACTGCTGGAATCTCTGTAGTTTTATGGCCATATGGATCGGAGAACAGCTTGCGGTCTGTGACTGAGTGTCTTGGTTACAGTCGAGTGTGTGTGATCTGTGGATTTGTGTCCCGCTCCAGTGACAGTCTGAGCGCCTCCTTCACACAGAAGCCTTTTATCTCATGGAGGCACAGATGAACCTGGAAACCGCTAAGAGATATAAACCCACATGTAAAATAAACTAATAAAGGAAGCAGGTTTTACTCAGGCTGGGGGTGAGATTTTATAATGTTTTTTGTAATATCACAAGCTTTATGATGGCACAGGCAAGACATATTTAAAGAAATAGCAGCCCTGATTTGTAACACAGAGTGCATTCAGTTTTATTACCACTTATTGTGTTACAGTAAATGCAACTATCTCTGTACTGCAAGCTTCAAACAGAGGTTTGATTCAGTTGATTTAATTATTGAATGCTGCCACCTGGTGCAAAGTCTGAGTAACTAACTCTCCTGGTATCAACTCCTGTGAGAGATTAGTGTTGATGTTTTTGGTGTTGCAGAGGATTCAGGCTAAAATGTGACTGTAAATGTTTTCATATGAAAAAGATATTAATCTTACGTGTAGTGCTTGTAGACTAGTTTTTTCCTGAAGTGAACATGACAGCTTGAATTAGCAGCAAGTACCACTGAAGTGAAGACAGTTTAATCAGGAGAGACAGAAGAATAAAGTTAAGATGATATTTAATACAGAATATGGGTGTAGAGATTAACAGATGATTTGTGTCTTTGGCACTTGGGAGATATTTTGTGATGGAGGGACATCTGAGTGGCAGCAGGAAAAATCCCCCCATGGAGTCCAGACACTGGTGGTGGTGGTGGCTGATGACTCTGAGGCTGCTGACTGCTGAGGCGTATAAGGCTGATGAATCCGTAAAGACTAGGTGGTGATGGGGAGGTGGAGGGTGCACGCAATGGCAACAAGAAAGAACTACAGCAGAGACAGAACTGTATTTAAAGTAAGGAGCAGTAACATGATAGGCTGACAGAGAAGGTGTGTCACTGTGCACACCTTAGTTGACCTTCCCAGACAATTACACCTAGAGATAGCGAGTGAGCATGCATGCATGGAGTGAATGGTAGAATGAGAAGGAAACTTACAGCCTGAGCATGAAAAGTACTGTCTTCCTGGCTGAATTTTCGCTAGAGCTTCATAATTCAAAGAGGACCCTCAGGATTTCTGCCAGGCAGCCACCCAGGCATTGCAGCCATTCTACACAATTCTTATTCCCACAAATGCCTCAGAAGCTTCCAGAAGCTTGTCTATTTTTGGTGGATCTGCAGCATAACTGGACTTTTAATGGTATTAAAGTGTTGTAGGCTACAGCAGAACAAAGTATGTATGTAATATTTGTTTAATTAGGAGGTCACGTTGAGATTAAAACCTCTTTTGCAATTTAAACCTAGCCAAGACAAGGTCAAATAGTACCATCAAACACAAACATCAAATCACAACAGCAACAATAGATGTGTCAAAATACATTACATAATACAGTGCATTAAGAAAGGCAGAAATATTTAGTCTAGAATTTGTTAGTCAACTGAAGCAGCTGCAGCTAGCTGTGACCACTTCCTTTATTTTTTTATGATATTTTTGGGGGCTTTTAGCCTTTATTTGATAGGACAGATATACCATGAAATAGGGAATAAGATTGGGGGTGACATGCAGCAAAGGGCCATGGGGTGGAATTGAACCTACGGCTGCTGCAGCAAGGACACAGCCTTCATACATGGGGCACTTGTTCTACCAGGTGAGCTAGTGGGCGCCCTGACTTTCTTTATTCTGAGGTTAAAATCATTTTCAAAAAGTAGGCAATAATAACAATAGACACATTCACAACAGGCAAAAAAAGGGAACCATTTAACAATGAAGCCAACTTATTTACTTATGGTAGTAACTAATGTTTGGTTGACTATTAGGGGGTAGCTCTATTTTTTTAACAGTTATGAATGCCTGTAACCACAAGAGGTCCTTGAGCATACAGTCATAGATGTAAGCACAAAATAGTAGGCTGATTGGTCAAGTAGTTTGCGAGATTAGCCATGAACAGACGGATACACACACACGACCAAAAGTATGATCCCCTCCAGGTTCATGTCTGGCGGAGATAATCAGTGATGAACATCAGGTCCATATGAGCGACGATGTGTTCACTTACTGATGTGTGTACTAAAGTGCATTTGAATGTTGATGCCACCGCTTAGCTTGGAGAAAAAAGTGACTATGAGTCTTTGAAATAAACTGAACAAAATGATTCAAATCAGCACACCCTCCTGCAGTGCAACAGCCAGAATCTGCCCCAGCCGAGGACCATTAGAGCCGCAGAGCCTTTATAAATCTGAAGCAATCATTTTGTGCCTCATTCACGAGTGTTCAAATGTCTCCTTCGTCACGAACTGTTACACACTTAAAGCCTAAAAGGCGGACATAAAAGTGTATAACTTAAAATTCTTTTCCCCATTCAGTGATTCGTCGTACACTGTTGCAATAACGAAGCAATTTACAGCATGAGGCCCGAGAGTCTAAAACTATAAAAAACAAAGAAAGATTTATCTGCAGGAAATCACGGAGCACAGAAGTTATAGTTTGTTTACGTGTGCTGGAGGATAGGCAATGTCTGCATGCCCCAATTTGAAATTTAGAAAGGATGAGTTTTTATAGGCATTCTGTCTCGACAGAAATAGGTCACTGGCAGCTCTGCGTACAAGATATGCAAATATGTAATGTGAGATATGAAGCAAATTCACAGGCTCAATATAATGTCAGCATAACACTAATACCACCAGAATGTCTGCATAAATAAGGCAATATTTTTATCTTCCACAAAAGCCTGTACATATCTCTTTAACGCTGCCTTATATCTTCCTCTATCTCTTTAATCATTTTAATTAACACACAGCACAAAAATATGTTAAATTCTCTGCAGTATTGATTTTCTACTGTTGTTAATGTGTTAACTGTTTCTTTCTGTGTCTGGGTCAAATGGCACCAATTCAGCTGGACCATGTGTTGTGTCAGTAGGTTAACTGTGTGTCCCTACGTGTTGCACCCACTGATATCTATCACACCTGCCAATCAGAGGCGCATTAATCAACAATGGTGTCAAGCGGCATGGGGCAGAGAAAGTGCTCTGCCCTCCCTTCATCCATCACTCTGGCTGTAAACTGTCATCCAGCATCAGACATTGGTATTTTTTTCACCGCACACACATATTGGTCAGAAGGATTCTGCACAGATTGATTAGTTCAGTTTGTCTCCATCATGGCCTGTGAAACCAAGCTGGACACCCTCTCTGTCTCACTCTCTCTGTCTTCTCTGTCTCAGCCAGGTAAAGTGGAGAATTGGCTTCAGGTGATTTGGAGAAGATCTTATCTTCTGTTAACAGTGGAATGACACCATAATGGAGCAGCAGGGGTGCAATTACCTTTTAGCCCTGCTCCTCCTCCTCCTTCCCTCCGCCTTCACCTCAGCCTTCACTGACAAATTAAGATTAATGACGGAGATAAGTAAGGAACCTGCCTGCCTTCCGATATCACACGGTCAGGTTGAGTGTGAGAGCACCTCACGAATAGAGGGAGGTACAGCTTATCACTTGGTGTTATTCTCTGATACCTGTTCCCTGTGAATCCTTCCTTTCCCTCGGTCAACTTTAATGTGTCATATACACAATCATACAGATCAGTGTGCAGTGAAAAGCAGGGTTGCCCTCTCCATCGACTGAGCAAATAGATATACAGCATATGTACAATACAATGATCTTAGACACATTGAACAATTAAAAATGGACATATTTACTTTAAAAAATAAAAAATTATTTGCCCAATTATGCATGTAGACTCAATTGTATAAGTTGTTGGTAGTTGGTAACTTTTATAAAAAATAACTTCTGATTATATTGGCTGAAACTTTCCCTTTATCCACACAGTAGTACATGAGACAAATAATCTGCGAAAAAAATCATGTTTGTCTGCCACCTCACAGTGGCCTCACAGTGGCACCCCCCGGATTTAATTGTTGCCCCCTCCCCCAACTGGCAACCCCTGCCGAAAATATCTGGAGGCCAATATTGCTGTCTTTAAGAGCCTGTGGCACACTTATTTTTTTAAGTTAGCGAAGGCAGTGGTATCGTGTGCAGCTAGACAACCTAAGGCATCGATTGTTGCCAACCGTGTTAGCGTAGCTTGTTGGGAAGGGGGCTAAAAAATTAGCCTAGTGTCACTCCAAAGTTGTTGAAATGCGGGGCTTTGGCAGTGACTTGCGGCATCAGAAACCAACAAAAAAGGCGTCCTTTAATGTCGGCATTATACAGCAGTTATAGTTTAACGGCACCTGGTGGCTTCAGGGGGAAACACGATGGGACAAGGACGACAGTTAAGGCGGCAAAAGTCTGTCTGGGGTGGGCAGGAGGGACTGGTGGACTTCTCCCACTCGAAGAAAAAAGAAAGTGTTGTGGAGCATTGCTCCTGTGGGCTCCCACAACACTAAACCCCTGAGCTTGCCTTAGAAGGACTACATGCGCAAACCCGCTATTTTTAAATATCCCATGGAGAGAGACTCTCACTGCAGCCTATTTTGTGGATGATAAACGAGGTGCAGACTGATAAAGGAGGAAATACAGTGAGTGCTGGACGGAGCAGTGAGTGACAACAACCCCGCCCACATTTAAGAGTACTGTTTGCGGTGGAAACTCTAGGGTCTAGGTACCATGTCTGAAGGGTTACTGTTGGTTCCAAAGGTACCATACTGAAAGTGTTTGGTGGAAACGAGGCTTAAGACAAAAGGTTATTTAAAGTTACTAACTGTAGCTTAAAGTGTGAAGGGTGTGAAAATCTTACTAAAAACAATAGACAGCATAGAGAAGAGGAGTAGGCCTGAGTGTGATGTTTGTTTGCTGTTGCTATGTCATGATGTCAAGCAGCAGATCCATAAATGTTCATAATCTTATAGGAAAATGCAACACACCTGGAGAGACACACCCACTGTCACTGTGGAGGGAATAGGTCACTTAAAGTAGTGATAAGGACGTAAAATAAAAATGCCGTGGGGCAGGAATGGATTTTTCAGGTTGATAGCCTCAAGTGTTTTCTCTGAGGAATGTTCTGAATGCTTGTGTCTCGGCACCTGTGTATTTTTATTTATTTTTTTATTCATCAGACTGAAAGTATAGGTAAGAAGCCTTTCATTTGTCAAAGTGTGAAAACAAGTGTTCTAGACCCTCCCTCCCCCTACACATACACACCTACCCATACCTCTTAGTTGTCGCATTGTCGTCGATGTGAAATGAACTCCCAGAGGCTGAGGAAGACCGGACCCCTTCCCCCAATCTGCAGTGCCCCGCCAGAGTGGACTCTACGTGGCTGAATGTGTGCCCCCCCTGCCCTGCAGCTGGAGGTGTCTGTTTCACAGGTCTCTGTAATGCGGGACCTCGGAGGATAAGGTTTCACAGGTACAAAAGTTTCCGCTTTAATCCTATCACACAGAGTGAGTGGTCAGGGCTCAGGGCTTCTGCATAATCCCGGGTTTATCTGTTCTGGTGAGCCAAGAGACATTGAGTATGCAGAGAGGAAGAGATTACTGCCCATCTCTGATTTTATTCAATCAATGTTTGCACAGCAAACGGCGAAAGGGATCTCTCAATAGCAATTCAGCGATTCCACACCTCAGTGCACACAGGAGAAGATGGGTAATAGATATAGTTAAATATCTCCTCCAGCAGCTGTTAAACAGGTTGATGTTCACAACAGAGAAATCCTGCATCACTTTAAAATGCCTTTCTGCATGTCTATTAGGAGCCTTTTATTTCTTATGTTTGCGTAAGACGAATGAGTAAAGATACATATTGCATGTATTTGCCAACTGAGTGGAAAAAAATTACTTTAGAAATAAAGTAAAGTCAAGTTTTAGTATTTTGCTCTTGCGTGTCTTTTAGTTTGGTGACTGGCTGCAGTCTGTCAGAGGTCAGACTGGGTCAGTGGTGAATTTTAAAGGGTGAAAAATAAAATACGTGGGTCTCTAATGGCTGACAGATCTGCGCTGTGTTGTGAAAAGCTTATCAATTTCACAGCAGGTGATTTTGCGGTGAAACAGGCTTTGACGTGGCCTCCTCTGGAGAATACAACCTGCCCCGGCTTCACACTGAGTCCCGGTCACAGCTGAGGGGTTACATCAGGCTGCATCATCCTACATCATGAATATTTTGACAGGAGTAGTTTGGTGACAGGTGAGAAAGTAAATGTTAAAATTTATCAGTTTAATTCAATGCATTTAATAGACTTACAGTCAAAGACGTATTGGACTAGACTCAGAATAAGCAGTGAAGTTCTCCTCCGCAATGAAACTTGTGCACCTCAGAAGGTGTGGTGGGTTTGAAATGCTTCTGATTCATCGTAGAAAGCGTGCAACCTTAGAAATTTAATACATATTCACACTGACAACCACAGAGCAGATTGCTGCATCCTTCCACAGGTCCCTTGAAGTGTGAGACTTAAAGGAAGAGTGGTTCTTTTGAAGGCAGGTAGAAGGCGTTGCAAGGCTGAGAGGTGCTGGAAAGGGCATGTCCAAACAGACTTTAGGCCCTGAGTGATGGGACACGGGAAACGGTAAGAGGACACCTCGCCCCTGCTCTCATGTCAACACAGTCATGTGAATCACAGCTGTGAGAACGTCTGAAGATCCAGGAGACAATAGATGCTGACTCTTAACAAGATCCATTTCAGCTTCTACAGAATCAGCAAGCTTTGTTGTGATCACCATGCACTGTATGCCAGCATTGCTTGTTTGCTTATTTTAATCCTTTGAAATGAATTAAACAGATCTGTAATACTTTTTATCTCTCATCAAGGCTTTTCAAGTCGATCCCTCATGGAAGTTGATACAGTTAAGATGCAGTGCATCACTGGACTTTAAAGGGCTCAACTTAAGTGCCGCTTCCATCATGAATTGATGAAGGTAAGTAAACAACCCATGTCAGTGAGTCAGAGGGTGCTAGCCTGAGAAAAAAACAGAAATAATGATCTGATAAAAGTGCACCTCCCCAGACAGTTTAGTACGGGACTGGGTCTGTCCCAAGTCTGGAGTTTTCCAATACTGGAAAAGCCTGTAAAAGTCCAAGTATGTGACTCCTGTGCCAGTGCTCCTTCCTGAAGATTTCAACTTTGCATTCTGTCTTTCTTCAGTCAGACCATTTGACATAAATCACCCATGCTTAAAAAAAGACAAACCAAAGGAGTCATATTTTCTCTTTTACTCCTGCTCCAGGGATAGGTGTTGACTTGATATTTGTTTTAGGACATCTTTTTGCATTTACGTCAGCTCAGAGATAGAGGGCAGCAGAGATCAATTAATTCCCACATGCCTTTTCCCACTGTCCTCCATCTACCTTACCTTTTATTTAAAGTTAATGTTTGAATTTTTAGCAAAATACTCATCAACTACACATGTTTTGTGCTTGTTTCTTAACATGTTCGATTCTTTCACTGAATCTAGAACATTAAATGACAAAAATACATATTAAAGTTGGCTGTAATTCTATCCTTTAGAATAAAAAGAGGAGCAACCTCATCACAGTTGTTTATTTACATGAATTTAATTTACACAAACTGTTGTTTCAGATGCACAACACAAAAAATGGTCTATATATAGTTGTTGATTTCAGTCCGTAAAGAAAGTCTTGATGAGCAGTTTATTAATGTCACTGGCTCCATTGCAGGCCACTAATACATCATGATCTCCTTGGGTGCGTCCTCTGTAGGCCTCTGCTGCTCTCTCCTCTGTGTGTAGGCTGCGTGGTCGTACAAGTAGATCACAACAATGGCGCAGAGATAGAGCACTGCGCAAACGATGATCAGGTAGTATCCCAGCTTCATATCTGAAGACTTGTTCCCCAGGACCGCATCTTCATGCATGCTCTTTACCAAAGCCTCTGCCATGTTGGTCACAAGGATGTTCACCGCATATATGATGAGGACCAGAACGGACAAACACGCTGCAGGAAAGAGACAGAAAAATGACACCCCAGCCACTACTGTAACATCTTCATCAGTGCTATGAAAAAATATGCAGATTTGTTTCTGACAATTAACTCCCAGTTACTTAGCGCTCCAGCATTTGTGTCACTTACCGCTGAGCGAGCTGCAGACGTAGACACCAACAGGCCCCATGTAGGTCTCATAAGGGTTGCTGACACTGTTGTAGAGGGAGATAAGGATGCTGCAGGCAGAAAACAGCAGACACAGGGCCAGCAGGCACAAAACCAAACCGTGTAGGGCCACAAAGGTAACTCCTGTTTCTACCAGCGCAGGAATCACTAAACACACACACAGACAGACACACACAGTATGACATTATGGTTATATAATTTATTCGAGTGTACAGGCTCGTGAAACCACGTGAGCAGGCCTTATCTTTGTCAAGGGAATATTTAAACATGTTGTCCAGTTGTTACAATAATGTCCACTCTAGCAATAATGTGACATATTTCTCTATGTTCACAGCTGTGTTTTGCTTTAAAGGGCCAGCTCACCCAAAATAAAATATAAAGGTCTAGTGTGTAGATTTACTGGCATTCAGCGGTGAGGTTTCAACATTGCAACCAGCTAAAACTACAGTGTTCCAAGCATGTAGGAGAACTACGGTGGCCAACATGCAAATGCAAAAAGGCAATGACCCTATTTAGAGCCAGTGTTTGATTTGTCCATTCTGGGCTACTGTAGAAGCAACATGGCAGACGCCTCGAAAGAGGCCCCGCTCTGTATGTTGATATCAAGGCCCCCAGGAAAGCAGCTCAGCCTTGCTTCCAATTTTTCACTGTGGCCACTCGCAGTATTGCAGCAAAAAATCTCCCGCGACCAAAAAAGCATTTTCCCCACTGTAAAAGACAAGTCTGTAAAACTGTTGACAGTACACCTTGAACTGCAAACAAGATCAATTATGACTCTGTCTTTTAAGAATTTTTGATCCATGGAGATTTTGCACTTGTACAATTTATCTCGAGCTGAGCGATTTCAAAATGTGTGACATCATCACAATAAAAGTCTATGACCTGAGCAGGAACTAGCGGGCAGGGCCAGCAGGAGAAACACTTTTGTGTACATTCAGTGGGCTGTATATCAGGAAGTAAACCCAGGAGCCATAAACTTTTGCTTGCTCAGGCACTATGGGTATTTAAAATGGCGACTTTCTGTCA
The DNA here is from genome assembly GCA_019142605.1 of Cephalopholis sonnerati. Taxonomy (NCBI): domain Eukaryota; kingdom Metazoa; phylum Chordata; class Actinopteri; order Perciformes; family Serranidae; genus Cephalopholis; species Cephalopholis sonnerati. Next base: position 26,469,698 of record JAGQAX010000020.1, read on the forward strand.
TTTATCAAAAGTCTGAGGAAGAGCCGTGGGCTCCAAACGTCACTCTGCATTGAAATCCTTCTAAACAAGAGCTGCTTGGTGTGCGGACTTCGTCGTTTTCTACTATATGCGCCAGGCAAGCAACTCCATTGGACTGAATAGGCACCATCTTGGCATCCAGTATCTAGTTATTATACAACTGTAGCGATATCAACGGCTCAATCTAAGCTAAAGAAAACACAATGATTCTTAGTTTCAGGTGATCATGCACCAATGAAAACGTAGTCAATAATGTCAATATATCCCCCTTTAACCTACTCACTGGACCTTTAAAAAAGCATATTTCCTCATTAACCTGATTCACCCACGTTTAGTCAGATATCTGTCCTTGAGGCCTCTCTGTGCAGAGTTTACTGTGGAAATACTTTTGAAAGAAGAAATAGAACAGATGACGGTGTGTTCCTCTGATTTATCCAGAGTAAATGTAACAGGGGCATGGCCTCTGAAAAGACACGCTGCTGTTGAGTTATTTCAATTTAATTTTTCAGTGCTTTTGTTATAGGCAGGATCCTCAAAGACAAGAAGGCTGGAGAAAATACAACCAAAACTATCAGCATGGATGATTCTAGAGGTATAAAGTGAGAAAGTATTTTGTAATTTTGGTGATCTGGCCCTCTTAGAGCCTTGGAAAGTTACCTTCAAAAGGCCCTTCACCTCCAAACGAAGGGCAGTACTCTCTATCCAAATACCCATCAAAAAGCTTCCAAGTGATCTCAGCAGTTCCATTGGTGAAGTCACCTCCAGTTCTTGTGCAGTCCATGTTCGTCGTAGCCCACTGTCTTGACATGGCAAAGCCCATCACCCCAACAGATACGGCATTGAACTGCGCGCTGAGCATGAAATGCAGAATCTTCTTAGTGGAAGGCATTATCGCTGTATTCCAGTCGCACTAGTTAAGTCTGAATCCCAGCGTCTCTTCTCTAAAGCTCTGATGAAGCCTCAGACGCAGATTAGGACCCTCTGATCCTCTAAAGATTCTGCGTATGAGTTACCTTCCTGGGTGGAGTGAAATGTGGACTGCTGGTCGTAAATTCTCTTGATTATGGCAGTGACCTTTGGTTAGAAAGGAAAACCCAGAGCTGGTTGTCATGGTAGGGACACTAGTTTTCCCAACAGTGTCATCATGATAGCTGTCTCATGTCTGGTCCCAGACTGCAAAGGAAAGTCAGACCTGTTTTCTGAATGTTCACGGCTATGAAATATTTTCTGAAGCGCCACCTCTAGTAACAATGGATACACAATTAACACTGAACAAACAGCTTCAGGACATTTAAAAGACACATTTTTAAAAAGATTACTTTTTGCATGTGTAGGTCCTGATGTTTAGTGTCTACACACACCCTGTGGTGTACGTAGTGGAAACAGTGTTGTCTTGGATTCAAAGTCCTGTCCTTGAAATTGTACGGTCATAAAACCTAAGGCAGATTAATTATTTACCTCAATCACTAAAAACAAAGTTACTGGAAGAGGTGTGATGATTTGATCTCGTGTATATGTCATCAAGCTGTGATAGGGGCTTGGTCTCGTTTCACAGAAGAAGTTCAACATTTTAACTATTTATTTACAGTTAAAATTGTATACATTCACATAAATAAAACTATAAAGAGGGAAAAAACATGGAGAAAACACTCTTATCTGGCCTCTATAACTGTATCATTTTATACCGTATGCCACCTGACTGGTGCCACTGATTTACGGCACAAAACAGTAGTGTGCTCCTTTCCAGCAAAAAATTAGCTTTAAAGCTTTACGACTTCCTGGTTCTTGGTTCTTGGAATCTCTATGCTTTTGCAAAATGTCTCTACCCATCTTCTTCCCTCTAGGTGTCGTTAAATGAGCCAAGAGCTCATAATTACAGCTACAGGATTATATTTAGTTCTTTCATATATTAATAGGCTTCTGTCAGTCTGTGGGAGAGACGCGTACCGACCAGAGAGTGACTTAAAATGACCACAAAGAAACATAAGACAAATACAAAGAGACACAAAACAACTGCAAAGAGATGCAAAACAGCTGAAACCAGACTACAAAGAGACACAAAGCAACTATACAAAGGAACAAAACAACAACAGACATGAAAGAACTACAAGAGACACAAAATTATCGCATAGATAAACAAAATGACGACAAAGCGAAGACTACAAAACAACAACAAAAAGAGGCTGAACAACTTTAAAGTCTGTTGGTGTTTCTCAAAGTCAAGGATCCTTCCTTGGTAGGACGATCCTACACTAGCAAGGCAAGAGTCCTTCCTAGCATGCGGTGAACACATACCAGCACAAGCTAACGAGTGTCCCCAGGTGTGCGTCATTAACCCTCAGCAGACTGAGGGGGTTTCAGGATACTGTGATAATTTTGGCACTCCCTAATGTTGCTGTACAATTTGAACAAATGTCAGCAGTATTTTCAAAGTCACGTGACTTTTAGGGAGAATATATTTCTGGATTATACTTGAGTAAACAAACAGGTAGGCTAAATGAAACTTTTGTGGCACTTAGCGCTCTATCACTGCTGTAAATGACTAATTTAAAAACTTTTCCACTGTATCATTTGGCAGTGGTCACATTGGAAAGAGTAAATAATGAGGTTTCTGTCAGTATTTTTTATGCTTGTAAACTTCTGGAGATATCACTCCAAATCAATGACATAATTATCTGAAATCCTGCCGAGCTCCGCTGGCGTAGGTTTCACTGAAGAGGCACCGCCTTCATCTCTTGCAAATTGTGTGCAAAGAATTGTGGGTACTTTATACCTGCTGAAGATACACACATGCATCCTTGAAAATTCTCTGAATGAAGGACTCTGTCCTTGGTAGAATTTGAAGGATATTGGAACAGTCCTTAGGTGGGATTAGCCTCCTTGAAATTCTGCCATTTAAGGATCCTTCCTTGACTTTGAGAAACACCCGGGGTTCATCTCAATACCTGATCTCGCATTCATGTTTCCCTCACTCGCGTCTCTTCCTCATGTTTTAGCTCCGCCCTCGTAAGACACGGGGGAGAAATGCGAGTTGCGAGCTGTCAGGAGGCTTTATTGACAGCTATACTGACTTTTAATGGAGTTTGTTGCTGCATACACATAATGTCCAATCAATAACTGATATCCAATCAGGGGGTGTGTCCGTAAAAGACCTCCCTGAAGGCTGCATTTATGTATCCTCGCTTCCCTCCCCTCTAAAAGCCTCCTCTCTCCTCGACTCCTCCGAGTGCATCTAAAGAATTGAGACGTCCTACAAGATGGCAAGTCACAATAGATTTCGGGGTCAAGTAAGCGAGGATAGAGGAGTCTAGGAGGGATATTGGGATGAACGCCATGTGTGTCTTGCTCCTGTGTAGGAGGGGTGGTGGGGCCCTCTGCATGTCTGTGCCCAGGGGCCCATTGTTTCATGATCCACCCATGGTTTTATGTTGTTTAGACAAAGGCAGCCTCATGAATAAGCACTTCAGGGGCTTTTATCGCTCCCAGACATTAAAATAATTCTATTATTCCTATATGAATAGTCTAAAATCTCAAACTTATTAAAATGCATAATTAAAATTTGCCAACATTGTGTATTTAAAAACATTGGAAATACTTTTTCAAGTGGTCAACAGAAAGCGCCCTGAATATTTTCAGAAGTTTTTTAGATTAAGAGAAGGAAATGCTGTAGTTAATGCTGTCTTTGTCCTGCGACTTTGTCCTGTGAATTTTATAATTTTATTGGTTTCAAAACATCTTGACAAAGGACTGCAGTTGAAAATTAGCCAGCTGGCTAACACTGGCACGTTTACAGAAATGTCGATTAATGTGTGTTGTCCTTGTAAATAAATACATCTAAATCTAAATCTAAATTATAATTTAGGAGGGCTGTTTATTCATGAAACATGTAAAGTGAGAACCAATGTAAAATACAGATGTGCTTCAGTTTTTTTAAACAAGGTATTTTTTATTGATAATTCAATAAGATGCACAAAGCATCAACAAACAAACAAACATAAAACCAAAAAGGACAGAAATCAGCCCCAACCACCCACCAGGCCAGAAACAAACAGAGAAAGCCAGACCAGCAAAAGAAAATAAAAGACAAAAATGAAAAGTAAATGAATAAATAAATAAAAAGAATTTTAAAAATATGTTTAATTAAATATAAAGAAAGAATGAAAAATAATAAAAAAATATATATATATATCCACACACACATATATAAACCTATATACATTAAAAAATAAATAAATAAGAAAAATAATCAATTAAAAAAAAAAAAAAAGAAAGAAAAGAAAGAAAAAGTACCAGAAATAAATTTTCAACTTCCATATCAGATGTGCTTCAGTTTTGGGAGTCAAGTTATGAAATGGAGTCAGTGCTGATTTGAAACTGTGGAGCTCTCTGTTGAGTTTTTAAAACAGCCGTCAAATGCAAAATGATTATGGGTTATATTGTCAAATAATCAAAATGCAAAAGAGTTAAGGATTATAATTAAGAGTATAATGTATTTAATTATTTTTTATTAATTACTAATTTATTTTATTTTATTTATTTCCTTTGGTTAATATAGGATCGTGGCCTGGGGCTTCAGCATATTACTTTTTTGGTTACTGACTGAGAAAATCTGTGGAAATAATGTGTTTTTTCCAGATGATATAAATAAAAATGATTCATTAAAATAAATAAAAATAAAATAAAATGACAATAAAATAATAAAAGAAAGAAAAAGAAAATAGAAATAAGATAATAAATAAAAAATAAAATTTAAAAGATCAATAAAAATGATTCATTCATTCAGATTCATTCACTCAGCAACCTATTAAAATCAGGATTATCAGTGAGTCTTTAAACCAATAATGAAGCAAAGTTTTATTCCAATAATAAGGACAGACATTTGTGCAGGCACTCTGGGACACACACATGTTGTAATAAAGTGTGTGGCCAGACTGCGGCTCCCTTTCTTCGCCAGCCCGGGAGAGGATCCGTGTGCTCGCTGACAGCCAGTTGTGTTATGTTGGAGTAAACACAAACTCCTCCTTCCCGGTGACAGGCGGCAACACTGAAGCATCGCCTCGCCTTTTTCCAACACAATCTGCGCTCAGGACTAAACGCCGGTGCCATCAAGGTGAGTGATAAGATTACTCCATGTCATGACGTCTTTTGCATTTTGTTTGGCGCGCGGAACACGTCAAATATTCAGTCATTTTATGTTTTTCTTCAGTCACACGAAACGCCGTGTTACCTGGCCGTTACGCACAGCAGCAGCGCGCGGCTGATTTTTCGTCCATTTCAGGTGCGTGTTCGGCTCTAACGTGCCACTGAACACATTCCTCGTTACACCGGTGACGTTTATCGCTTAAAATCATCTGTGAGCTCTCAGTTTGACAACCTGCAGCGACTTGAGCCAACCCGGTGTGTCAATGTGGGTTAATGGAACAAGCGTTTGGAGTTTCTGTTCTGCCCTCGTGGTTTGTCTTTTGCATTCACCACAGTGAAGATTATCAATCTTTCTTTCATATTCGGTGGCTGGATGTTTGTGTATGTGGGCTGCAGTTGAGCCAGTTTCAACATGTCGGTGAACAGAGGCTGTATTGGTACTTCACATATCATGGATGGATCTGCTAAGACTTGTTACTGACGGGGACTCCTCAAGGTTTCTGAGATATGCTTCGAGATATTGACTCTTGAGTGTAGTCTTGTCTGTGGGGATTTTAATTTTGAGTCTAGTTTGTGATATAATCATCTTTGGAGGTGGTTAATCTCCACAGGGAAGGTCTCTCCCAGGGGAGGTCAGGGGTCAGGGTCAGCAACACATCACCATCATCATCCTTGGAGCGGATTGTCTCCAACAGGGTGCTGGATAGAGGAAAAGCGAGATGAACTGAGTCTGACATTTGTCTAATCAGACCATGGAAATGAAAAGTTAAATGAACCAAGACGCCATCAAGATTGTGCTCCACTCACCATTAACAAGAGAACAGACTTTGACAGCCTATATTGCTGAAAAGACTTTAATTTAGACGTCATTATGACACAGAAAGCTCATCGACGGGCTCACAGTGAAAGTAATTCTGCATACTTTTGTCACGTCTTCCTGTTTTTAGTGTTTGGATGGACTGATTCTGATGGTTAAACGCTATGTGGTTACTGTATTTCTGGCCGCAACGTGGCAAAATGTTGAGTTCATCAGTGTCAGAGATGCTGCTTAATTACTTTGGATAAATCTTGTAGTCTGTCTGATGGCGGCAGGGATTGCAGACTGAGCATGGCTTCGTTAGGATCAACAGATGAGAAGAAGAACGCAAATTTGAATGTGGAAACTTTAATTTCCATTCTCATCTTAAGTACTGCTGGCTAATTCTAACAAGCAGAAAACAGGTCTGTGAGGTCAGCCCCTTACTGTCCATCAGGTACAGTTATCACTGACATGCGTAACAGGTTGCTCTGACTTCCAATTTTTGCTAAATAATGATCCATTCTGCTCCTTTTCATTAAGAGGGTGACATTCTCAGAGACACCTGACTTCTATTCAGATTAACTCTAAAAGTTTAAGCCAAGTGCCAGAGGCTGACATGTTAAAGGAAAACTTAAATGTTTTTCAACTTGGACCCCATTTTCTGATGTTTTTGTCCCTTTAGCCCCGTTTCCACCAAATACTTTGGGTATGGCACCTTTGGAACCAAAACTAACCCTTCAGACATGGTACCTAGACCCCAACGTTTCCAAGAGTGCTCTTAAATGTGGGCGGGGTTGTTGTCACTCACTGCTCCGTCCAGCACTCACTGTATTTCCTCCTTTATCAGTCTGCACCTCGTTTATCGTCCACAGAAAAAGGTTACACGCCGACATTTTCAGAACAAAATAAAACAGGCTGCAGTGAGAGTCTCTCTCCATGGGATATTTACAAATAGCATGTTTGTGCATTTAGTCCTTCTCAGGCAAGCTCAGGGGTTTAGTGTTGCTGGAGCCCACAGGAACAACACTCTGTGGCGCTTTTTTTTTTCTTCGAGTGAGGATTAGAATATATGCAGTTCACATAACCCTGCCAAAATTAATACATATAAACACTTGAAGATCCACTCATTACTAAAAGTGTCTGTCATATAAAAACTAAAGTGATGGTCAAAGTTGTCACAGTGAAATTTAAGGTGTGTTGATTGATTCACGTCGTCACCTCATGCATTGAGTAACATTACAAGTTAACGTTCCACCTTAAAAGTTGCCGGCAGTCGGTCCAGTGAATGAAGTTATTTTTTCTCAGACTCCAGCTGCTGTGAGAGGCAGCAAAACATCCTTTCATTTTATAGTTCCAGCTTACTAATAAAACTCTCCACAGTATGAACAGTGGTTACATGAGCCTCAAAACCAGACACAACTCAGCCCTGAGCAGAGTGAGCGTCCTCTACTGACCAATCAACAGACTGCAGTGTTCACAGCTCCACCTTTTAGTACCAGATCTGTGTGCTAGGTACCCCAACAAAGGGGGGGCCAAACATGGGGACGGTATGGAACGGTTCCATTGGTACCATCCACAACTTTTGGAGTGGAGTGGAGACGGAAAAAAGGCGTACCGAACGAAACCTAACCGTACTGCTTGGTGGAAACGGGGCTTAAGTGACTAATGGGGACCACAAGTTTTAAACTGGTACAGTATTGGGAAAGACAGCTGCAGTGGCTGTTATTCCGTTTTTTTTCTTTTTTTGGAACAGCCAAGAAACATGGAGCATATACACTCTGAACCCACAACATCCATCCTAAAGATGACGATATGGGTCGATGTTTTCACTTTGCATCGATGACACTGGATGGTTGATCACTGAATCAATATATCGATCCCGATCGATGGATTGTTACACCCCTATTTGTTACAAACATAATGTAGCTTCACGTGACATACACCACTAGCATAGCATGCTACATATACTGGCACACTACAATATGTTTAAAATAATTGAATTTACTCTTGGAATCACACGGGAAATGAACAATGGGCTCCCTGGTGGAAGTCTGGAGTTTGTTTAATAGTGCTGGCAGGGATTACATTGCGTGTATCAATTTCAGAAATTATTTTCTTTTTTAGTCACTTAGACACAAAACATAGGAAAAACATTCCAAGTTGAAAAATACAAAAGTTTCCCTTCAAAACACAGCTTTTATTCTGTGACACTAGATACCAAATTTAAGCTGACAATCAGAAATATATTACACATATTAGAAATCAGTGGAGAAAAAACATTTATCATAACACACCCATCTGCACTGAACTAGTCTTGTAGTTTTATATTCATGTAGCAGCCACCTCATGTATCCCCCGCTCATCTTGATTTACTGTCTTTACTCTTTTGTCTCATACGTAAACAGTCTGTGATATTTCACTGTGAATTCCATTTCAATTATACAGCATAGACCTCGGGAAGAATGGCAATTACTGTGGCAGAAGCTAATGAGGATGCATTGAAACAAACAAATAGTGCTCGCCAAGACAAATGAGACTGTGTAAGGACGCAGGAAGAAATAACATTTAACTGCTGAGTGCTGTCTGCAGATTGATTCGGCTTTCATCTTGTTAGAGTTCATATCTGACTTAAATTTTATTCTTTTTGTGAGGCCTCTGGAGAGAGAATATCAACTGTGTATCATGTGCCAGGATGTATTTCACTGGGAGAAGGTAGGCTGTGTAGTACTGAGGTCTCTAAATAAAGTGGTGCAAAAACTCAACAGGTTTCTAATTGCTGGAGCTATTTTCAACCTGCATTTAATTGGTGTTTAACACCCCGCCAAGATGTTCTTTTCTAGTTTTTTTTTTCCGGCTATAGTTAGAACTGTAAAAAAGGCATATTGGAATGCTTGTAAGGTGCCTGTTATTTGAGCGTGGGTGTGCTGTGCGCAGCGAACAGATGTGGTGATTAATGAAATCCACAGCGAGGTAGAGAAGGACTGAGTTGTGCATACCTGGAGTTTCTAACAGCTTGCTGGGTATAAACCTCAAATTGCCAGCCCGAAGTAAATCCCTGCAGCTCGCCCACCCTCTATCTATCCGCCACCTCTCTCTAAGTCTTGGAAACGCTCAGATTCTAACTTTGAGCTGAGAGACTGCACACTGTGCCGTGCGCTCTCTGAGGCTGTAACCACATTAACTACGCTCTGCTTGAAGGTACGCTTTTTTTTCTCTCTCTCTCAAACAGGCGGAGAAGGGACTAATTGGTGTAAAGTCACGACAATTAGGGACGAGCCTGGTCTGACCCAGAACTTGTCAGATATTTGCCGGCAGAAATGTTTTTAGCCATCCTCGAAGGGGAGCTCCTGAATTAGGCATGGGAATGTCATAGTAATAAGTTCCTTTTGATACAAACAACATTTGTATCCAACCTGTTATTTTTCGGCGTGCCTCAGTGGAAGCTTGTTAAAGCACATTAAGCTGCAGTATGTTGCAACTGTAGGCTTGTTTGTGCTTGCGGCTAGTGCTACAGAATGCACACCCTGCAGTCATGCTTTGGATTTTGGCATCATGTGTCAATGATTTAGTAATGATAAAACATATTGTAATTCAGAGTGAGGAGGGATTTAACCCTCAGTTAACCAGGCAATTGGATTAAAACAAAGTAATGAATGATGGGAGGGGTTGTGTTAGATGTGGAATTATAGCAAAACACTATGAACTATTATTGGAAACGAGAATAGTAACAGTGAGAGCAAAACCGGGGAAAGCAGAAACGAAGCATGTGAGCGGTGTATTGCTTCCTGTTTGGAGGATAGGATCCGGAAAGCCCCGCAGCCTCACAGAGAGGTGGGACCTCAGTGACGCAGAGAAGGTGTGTCTCCGTCAGATGAGGCCCAATTAAACACTTGCCTGCCACAAGGACAGTGTGCGGCTGTGCAAACGGCTACCTGCAGCCCTCCCTCTTTCACCCCCCACCCCCCTTCCACTCACCATCTGATCTGTGTCACACCCAGGGCCAGCACTACTGCTGCGGCCGCTGCTGTGGAAGGCTAGTGAGACACCGCTGTGGCTGGTGATTGATATATGTACAAGCTCAAGCTGTGCAGATTTGTGTTTGTTGACTATCAGCGGTGTTTAAAACTCAGCTGGGCCACTGCAGCACGGAAACAGCTGGACAGAGATCAAGGTTTCTCCCTTTTCAGATGCGTCAGAACTCACCCACCATCTGCTCAAAGGAGGCATTGTAACTTGCTCCTCTGAGATAACAGTAAGGCAGAGCACGAGACACAAAAAAGAATCTAGTGAGGAGAAGTTAAAGCAAACTGCTCTGTTGTTCCAAAATAGTGCTGCAACCCCTTCAAAACCTTTTTGTCTGACTGAGGATTCAACTGGAGCTGCAACAATTAAGCCCCGTTTCCACCAAGCAGTATGGTACAATTCAGTTTGGTAGTTTTTTTCCCCGTTTCCACTCCACTGTGTTACTTAGCACACAGATCTGGTACTAAAAGGTGGAGCTGTGAACACTGCAGTCTGATTGGTCAGTAGAGGACGGTCACTCTGCTCAGGGCTGAGTTGTGTCTGGTTTTGAGGCTCATGTAACCACTGTTCATACTGTGGAGAGTTTTATTAGTAAACTGGAACTATAAAATGAAAGGATGTTTTGCTGCCTCTCACAGCAGCTGGAGTCTGAGAAAAAATAACTTCATTCACTGGGCCGACTGCCGGCGACTTTTAAGGTGGAACGTTAACTTGTAATGTTACTCAATGCATGAGGTGACGACGTGAATCCATCAACACACCTTAAATTTCACTGTGACAACTTTGACCATCACTTTAGTTTTTATATGACATACACTTTTAGTAATGAGTGGATTATATATATTTATATGTTAATAGAACTGTAAAGAAGGCAGAGGAAATCTCCGCTATTCACTAGGCTAATTTATACAATGTAAAATGCCATAGGCTTGTGCTAATAATGTTAGCATGTTGTGTTTGTTTGGAAAACGTGTTTAGTATAAGACAGCTGTTTTGTCAGTGAACCTTGTGAGTTGTAATGGAGCCGACTTTTGTAACGTTACCTTTGTTAAATGTTGCTGTTGTCCCTGGCTTCATATGAGATGAGGAAATGTTCAGCTATCTGCTAGGCTAATTTATACAATGTAAAATGCCATAGGCTTGTGCTAAAAATATTAGCATGTTGTAGTTGTAGGGAAAATGTGTCCAGATAAAGACAAGTGTTTGTCTGTGAATGCTGCGAGTTATTTAGAAGCTGATTTGTGCACTTGTGTTTGAAATGGTCTCTATTAAGCCATGTTTTATGTGTGTTTAATGTGTGTTTTGAGTCAACTAAACTTTACAGCACTTCACAGAAACCCGCCGCCGACTTGTGTTTTGGAGGTGTAATTGTTGTGCAGCTGCATATTTTCACACGGGAATAAAATCCTTATCTTTGCATTTTATTTTAATCACAGTTTGTTTTTATAAAAACTGCTTGTGACGTCTCAAATGTGCCTTTGACTTGCAACTGAAATCATTCATAGAAAATACTGAGCTATATATCGCGTATCTCCAGTCAGCCTGTAATACAGAGATATGAATTGCCGTCCGAATCTCCCAGCCCTAGCGTCATATGTTTCTGTTTCCATTGTAATTAGCGGCATTTACCTTTTTTTTTAAATTGATACAACAAACTTTTTCTCCTTTTTGTGATTTTTTTTTTTCTTCAAATTTTTAGCATTTCCAATACATTTTTTTTAATCCCCAAAACTGAAAATGCACATAAACACAGGTTGATGGAAATGCACCTCTTGTGAACTGCTGTGGTAAATTTAATTCCAGGGCATGATGAGAAAAGCAAACCCTTGTAACCAGGTTATGACCTTAGTACGGCCCTGGATTATGAGCAGTTCAACCAGATTTCTGTCCCACTTGTTTCACTAGAGGCTTGAAGAAGAGAAATTGTTGAGTATTTTGAAAGACAAATGCAGAACCAGGACCATTAAAATTAATGTCATGCAACAGAGTTATGTCTTTGTCCCTGTAATCACCTCCTGACCCCTCAGGTTTATCTTGGGACCCCTTGGGGAATCCCAGACCCAAGGCTGGGAACCACTAGCTTAAGCCCTTCTGGTTTCAATAAGAGAGCCCAGGGAAGTAGTGCATGATGTAACTCCACAACAGCTGCCCAGTGGTAATATGGGTGTATTCTCCCCTCCAGGCAACACATAGTTTCTCTATTGTATTTCTGTCAGTCGCTACATGAGCGCATTACAAAGTACACCACAGAGCTCTTAAAAGACACGTTTCGGGAGATTGAGCTGGTGACCTTGCAGTTGTTTTATGAGTCTCTAAAGGGGGAGAAACACATTGTTGAGAACCTTAAAGAACTGTATGTTTTTGTCTGTTTTTTTTAGCTTGTAGAAACAGAAAAACGGGCAGACGGGCAGACGGAAAGAAGTTGTTGTCATAATCACACAGTCTAATACTTAACATCAGCTGCTGGTGGGGGCAGCATGTTGACAGATTATAACATAACTTGTAGTCAATTGAGCTCTTTTTTTTTTTTGGGCTGAAATATGGCAACCTAATTTGGTGACCTGCTCAGGGAAGGCAGGGTGGAGCAGCCCAGAAGAGATTAACTCCCAGCGCTACGTGGCCTGATTTAACTGAAAGCAAACATCTCCAGCTCTGGCTTAAAACATGTTTCAGTCCACTTTATTTTATCTGAATGAATGACTAGGAAAAACAAATATTAGGCCTTCTGTGGAAAACAAAGGGAAACCCACTGGGTGAGAACATGCTTAATATTGCTTTGACAGCCAGGAAGAAAAATATTGAGCTATTGTGGATTTTTCTGCCTTGAAGGCTGTTTGTTTGATCTCAAATCTGAGATGCAGTCATCTTATATGCACATAAGAAGTCACACCCACATGTTTCTAGATAGCCTGATGTTTACGATAATGTCTCTGGGGTTAAAAGATGACGCAAAGAGTGTGAAACTGAGGCTTACTACTACTAGTACATGTGTTCATATATGGAATCACTGTTGTTTGTCAAAAGGGCAGTTCACCCTAAAACCAAAAAATACATATTGTCCTCTTACCTGTAGTACTGTTTATCAGTGTAGGTTGTTTTGGTGTGAGCTTACGAGTATTGGAGATATCTGCCATATAGATACTCTATCTCCAATATAATGGAACTACATGGCACTCAGTTTGTGCTATTCAAAGTGCCAAAAAAATACATTTGAAAATTTCTACAGCAATGCCTCATTCCAGAAATCATAGCCCAGCTACTGAAAAAGATCCACAGACCGTGTTGTAGCAGTTTCATGTCAGAACTATTTTTTGCTGTCGAACTGCACCCACCAAATTTTAGGTATGTGGCTGTCAAGAAATTTTTTGTTGTTTTTACAAATAACTTCATTTATCCTGATTTTAGTGCTTTATAAATAAGCTTTATTGTTAACGGATTTTAAGTTATGTTGTTGCTTTTTAAAATGATAAAGATGACATCACTTTAAAACAACTTAAATACTTGTTTAGTAGGGATGCATGATAATGTCAGCATATCATCGGCATCAGCCAGTATTGGCTTTAAAATGAACTATCAGAATCAGCCAACGTGCATTTTCTTATTTTGCTAAGAGCTCCTCTATTGTTGTTGTTTGGCGATGTGACGGTTTGTCTTTGTGTGATTTAGCAGCTGGGTAAAAAATGGCAGTGACGAGCAGCTGCAGCGTTTTATCCAAAGTTGCATATTTTTCAGCTCTTGGTATCCAGAAACAAATAAATGTGTAGCGCTCAGCGCCTCGCCACACTGCTGCCATTTGTAGCTGAGTGCAAATGCGGTTGCTTGCCTTCCCCTAAATCAGTTGTGCGGTATTGCAGTATTGCTGCAACAGCCCTACCAACCATTTCATTGCGCAAAAGGAAGCGCTACTGATGGGAAAGAGGCTGGTGATTGTGACAATGCGAGATGTAAACATTAATGGCGTCCTCAGCTGAGGTGTAATGATAGCTAGCTCGGAGCTGCTAGGTGAGCTAGCAGTAGATGCACGCTTCCTTCTGTGCTATGACACAGTTGGTGGGAGTAGTTCAGTAGAGAGAAAATAGTTCCTACATGAAACTGCTCACAACAAGGTCTGTGGAGTATCTTGAGCTACCGGGTCACAATTTCTGGAAAGAGACATTGCTGTTAAGTTTTTCAAATGTTTGGTGCTTTGAAGCCGAGTGCCATCTAGTTACATTATGGCAGACGTCTTTACAACTGATATCTCCAGCACTTGGCAACTAAAACCACGAGAATGTAGATTGATAAATAGCACTACAGGTAAGAGGAAAACTATATATTTTTGATTTTGAAGTGAACTGTCCCTTTAATAGTCTTGTTTAATATCCCTTTAAAATATTCCCCCTTAAACCATATTGAACTTCAGTGTTCTTGCTCAGACAGAAACATGTAAAGTGGCTTTATAAAACTGATTCCAAAAGCAGCAGTCTGTGTCTCATGTGGTGATGGTGCATATAGAAAGAGCGATTATCTCCCCTCATTTCTGCAGCACCATAAAACCTGCCTGGAGAAGCATCAAGGTCCCACCCAGTCTTGTGACTCATGTTATCAGTCTCTGCGTGTAACGTCAGATCGTTTTGGGCAATACATCAGCACATGCAGTGATTTTTTTTTTTTCTTGTTCCTCCATAAAATGCGACAACGACCAGCTGCAGCCCTTGTCTTTGCCGAGATCTTGAATCATGTTCTTTTAACAGTCTGACATCAAACATAGTTGGATCATTAAGTGTTTTGTTGGATGTTTTAGAGTTTACAGGCTCTTGAGAAACTGGCAGCCGATCATACATGAGATGAAAGTTGGGTGAGACTGGACGAGACAGAAAGAGAGTGAAAAAGGAAATAATGGTTTGGCTGTGTCACCACAGAGGTTGTTGACATGGAGGAGTACAGTGCTTAATGAATAATGGATGCTTACTAAAGCAGCCCATTTCCTATTCATTCTTTCAAGGCTGCAACACAGGGAGTTGTGTGTGATCATCATGTCAGCACTTCAATATTTTCATTGTGTTTCAGTAACATGATGCATTTTGAGGGCTCTGGAGTAACTCCAATAAACATTTTCACACAAGTACAGTTCAGAGAGACTGCTTATTTTGTTTGATCCTTGTGTCAAATAGAAAAAATTTAAACACACCGCACAGAGAGTCGTCAGTTCTAATCCTATTTTATTTATTCAGAGTCTTATCTTTTCCAAGGTTCCTTTTAACATCAGTATTCCTGAGGCTTGTAGTACTTAAAAGTGCGTTGATCACATCACAAAGGCCTGGAGTGACAGCGACAAGCATTAATTCAATGTTTGCGTTGTCACTTTTTGTGTTGAGCTGAAAAGAATGTGGCGTGGCGAGCGAGTTCAGATCTATTTCATTAAAAGCACCTTTTAACTCAGGACTCTTTGGAAAGCTTTGCAGTGTTGAGGCCTTTTCTTTTTTTTTTTTTTTGACTGTGATGAATGTGTCTAAATGAGCGCAGTTAGATGCGGCAGTGAGCCCACAGTCAGGGGTTAGCTGACATGCCCTGCATGCTGATAGGCATGTAAGGCTCAGGCGAGCGCCAGAAAGCGCTAATGTATGGGATGATAATCAGAGCTGTCCTGGATGATATAAATGACCAAGGTTAAAGGCAGCCCTGATCATGCAGTATGTTTGAAATAAAATGAGGGGATGGACCTTGAACATGCTTCATCTTATTGAATTCCTGTCTGTGTATAATGATGTATTTTCAGCTGCTGTTATGTGATGGTAAGGCACTAAAAAAGAGTAGATGGGTTTTAGATAAAACACAAACACCTAGAGATGGAAGGACAAGCACAAAAAACACGTTTATGACTGCTTGCCCACAGTGATGCAAGCCTTGTACGTACAGTATCTGGCTTTCTCAGATGTCTGACAGGCTGCTAATTGGAAAGAACTGATAATGATGAAGCCCAGCAGAAAAAAAAATATGATTAAGTTGAGCCCAGCAGGTCTGAGGATGAGTTTTAAGGCTGAGACTGGTATTGATATTTGAGAGAAATATCTGACAATTATAATATAGCCTCACTATTCAATGGAATCACCAGAATAAAGTTGGTGTTGTACGTTTCTGCAAACCATGATTACATTACATTTGTACACTATCATGTAGTGGTTATGTTGAAACTTTACACCTCATCATTGCTGTGGTCAATGTGTAGTTAGGTGTAGGCACAAAAACCAAATGGTTATGATTAGGCACTTGAAATACCTGGTTTTAGTGGCAAAATGCTGACTGGAAAAGCAGTTGTTTCTGTAAGAAACATCACTGCTTTTAGTGGCACTATTCCTGCAGGAAACGTAGTGATGTCCTGGTAAAAAAAACAACTACTTTGCATTGCACTATCCTGGCTTGAAACACAGCAATTTCTCAGCAAAAGACAACTGCTATCTGTTACACTGTCCCTGGTGGAAACACAATGATGGGTCGCTAAAAAACAACCACTTTGTGGCACTGTCCCAGCTGGAAATGCAGCAGTGTCAAGGTAACAAACAACTGCTTTTCATGGCACTATCCAAGCTGGAAACACAGTGATGTCTTGTCAAAAAAAATAACCGATTTTCAAGCACTATCCCGACTTAAAACGCAGCAGTGTTTTGGTAAAAGACTACGCTTTTCGTGGCATTATCCTGGCAGGTAATGCAGCAATGTCTTGGTAGAAAAAAAGGCACTATCCCAACATCAAACACAGCAATGTGTTAGTAAAAGACTATGCTTTTTGCGGCACTATCCTGGCTGGAAATGCAGCAATGTCAAGGTAATAAAAACCTGTTTTTCATGTCACTGTCCCAGTAGGAAATGCAGTGATCGGTAAAAAATAACTTCTTTGCACGGCACTATCCTGGCTTGAAAAACAGCAGCATTTGGCAAAAGAATGCATTTTTGTAGCACTACCCTGTCTGGAAATGCAACAATATCTCATTAAAAGACAACTGCTTTTTGTTACACTGCCCCTGATCATGGGTTGCTAAAAACCAAGTGCTTTTCATGGCATTATCCCAGCAGGTGTGGCACTATACCAGCTGGAAACACACCGGTGTCAAGTTAATAGACAACTGCTTTTCTTGGCACTATCCCAGCTGGAAATACAGCAATGTCTTGTTAAAAAAAAAAAAAAACGCTTTTCAAGCACTATCCAGACTATCCAGGCTTTGAATACCACACTGTTCTGGTACTATCCTCACTGAAAACTCAGCATTGTCTCCGTAAAAGACAACTGCTTTTTGTTGCAGTGTCCCCGGTGGAAACACAGTGACGGGTCGTTAGAAAACAACTGCTTTTCGTGGCAATACCGTGGCAGGAAACACAGCAATGTCTTGTTAAAAAATAACCACTTTTCCAGCACTATCCTGGCTTAAAACACAGCAATGTTTTGTTCAAAGAAAACGCTTTTTGTGGCACTATCCTCGCTGCACATTCAACAGTGTCTCAGTAAAAGACAACAGTTTTTCATTGCATTGTTCCCAGTGTTAACACAGTGATAAGTCGATAAAAAACAACCTCTTTTTGTGGCACTATCCCCAGCAGGAACACAACAATAGGTCACTAAAAAACCCACATGTCGTTTCTAAAGTTGCCCATAATGCAACCATGACTCAAAATACAAGCCGTTATGTTTTTTGTTGGTCTCAAACAGTGGTCTGCAGCTTGGTCTCACGACATCAACCATCCCCTCCACCTCCTGATTACAATGTCAGCTTATATACCAAGTCACTTTAAAAAAGTTGATATGATACATTTGAAGTGGACAGATGTAACGTATCTGTGGTTTGCAGAAACATACAATGCCAATATTTTCTTATGGCAACTGGGCTGCAGTATTACTTTCTTTTGGCCACACTAGCTCAAGAGATGTTGGTCTGTTGGTCAGTCACTCAGCTCTAACCCAAATACCCAAATGTCACATCTTGACTTAAAAAGATTTGTCTGTAATTGGCTGCTATTTATCCATTAATTTTGGGAGAGGGCAGATTTCTATGGCTGCTGTCATGACACTTGTTTGAGTAATAGGCCACCACATTTTATGATACTGATCAAAGATGTTGCTCCAGATGTCAGCACTCTAATAAAATCCTCATATCTCATAAATGGCATTTGGTTAACGTTATTATGCTCTACAAACAAGTTAGATGGCCGCCTCTGCCCTGTTTATAGTGTCATCACGTAAGATCAGAAAACAGTCATCAGTTATAATTTGGAAAAGATAATACAATAAGCCTGGTCCTCTTGGGGAGATTGGTTTGATTCATCCATGTAAGAAAACACACGCCACACCATGACTTTGCCACACCGACCTTCAGCTCTGGAAATGTAATCCATAAGTGCTGTGAAACATTTTCATTGTGCAGCGGGGTGTTATGTATGAAAAACACAGGTCAAGACTCCACATACGTGCTTTCTTTTTTATTTCTGTGGTTTTCATACCAACAAAAAAACCAAGCGATGCTGTATGTTGCTAATCATTGCAGCATTTGGTCATACAATATGTTTTCCCACTGGGAAAGCACACTGTTGACAATCACACTCTTCCAAACACTGCCAGAGCCTTTTTTTGTGCTCAGCCAGAGACAATGCCAGATCTACACCGTTCACTTACAACGATGGGATATTTGTTTATCATAATTAGAGTCTGCCTTGATGCCAGCAGAGATTCAACCATGAAGAGCCATTTGGTGTTTTTACAGAAGTGAGAGCTAGCAATTAGACGACAATGAGATATTCTGTATGTGGAGCTCATTTTCAGCTTTTATTTTCCCCCAAAAAAGGTGTTAATTGAGTGTTGGTAAAAATCTGCAAAAAAAAGTGAGATTGCTGTGTAGTCTTAGCATTCAGGTGTGTCTTAGACGGTGCTTAATCAGCAGCTTATTTGCATTTTCCTTCAGTTTTCCTCCTTATTTTCTTTTACTTGAAGGTTTTCATGCTGTAAATTATAGTGGTGAGCAGAAGAAAACAACTTCTGGCTGTGTGGGTGCATAGAGTTTTGGGGCGAACTGGTTTAAACTAGGGCTGGGGGGAAAAGCTTCCTCAATAATGGATTAGTTGCTTTGTCTATAAAAAGTCCGAAATTAACTAAAAATGCTTTCTAGAGTGAAACAAGTCGTCTTCAGATTAGCGCTGCAACCAGCAATTATTTTCATTGTCAATGTAGCTGCCAATTTTTATTTTTATTTTGTCATTTATTTGGTCAGTTTTTGGTCGAGGAAATGTCAGAAAATGGTGAAAAATGTTGATCAGTGTTTCCAAAAGCCCAAAATGGCATCCTCAAATGTTTTGTTTTCTCCAGAACGCAAAGGTATTCAGTTTACTGTCACAGGGGAGAATAGAAACCTTCTTTCCCAGAATTTGGAGGATGCAACTGATGAGTCTTTTGTGGCCCTCCCTATCCCAAGATGCATTGCGCGCTGGTGACAATTACAAATTAAGTTAACTAACAGTTGTTAACTACCTAACGGTAACTGTTGTTGACATTATTATTAGACACAGCTTTAACAATCTTGATTTAATAAGCTTACCTGAAAACGGTCCTCCATCAGCCTGAAATGTATCAAACAGTGGTGTCTCCGGCGGTGAATCATCTCCGCAAGTATTAAATGAAAAAAAATATATATATATGATAACAATCTCTGGGCGGCACGGTGGTGCAGTGGTTAGCACTTTGGCTTCACAGCAGGCTTGGTGGTCAGAATCTGGGATGGGGGAGCCCTTCTGTGTAGAGGTTGCATGTTCTCCCCATGTCAGCGTGGGTTTTCTCCAGGTACTCCAGCGTCCTCCCACAGTCCAAAGACATGCAGGTTAATTGGTGACTCTAAATTGTCCGTAGGTGTGAATGTGAGTGTGAATGGTTGTCTGTCTCTATGTGTCAGCCCTGTGATAGTCTGGCGACCTGTCCAGGGTGTACCCCGCCTCTCACCCAATGTCAGCTGGGATAGGCTCCAGCCTCCCCCGCGACCCCCAAGAGGATCAGCGGTCACTGAGAATGAATGAATGAATGAATAACTTACTAGCTTACTCCATCTTTCGTCAAACACAGCTGGTTGCTAGATACCAGGAATACCAATGGGGCGAGGACAACTGGTGATGCACCCAGGAAATCCACCACAGACCGGATGGTCCCATTTCGGAGACCGTTCGGTTTTGCTGATGCGGTCTTCAAAGGATGTGGCCAACGTCCACATCCGCCCCTGAATTGAGACACAGCTATTGTCTAAGTGCGAGACTTACTTCTCCGGTTTCTGGCTTTGAGTAGCTCACGATTACAAATATTGATTGAGATTTCCTAGCCCATGGAAAGAACATTGGAATTCTTGATTTAGGTGTCATTCCCCTTTAAGGCATCCCACTCAAATGAACATCGCATCATTAATAACGCATTGCAAGTTCCAAATTCATACACTTGGATGTAGAGGAAGTGGTTGTGATTTACTCTGGAGCTTTTAGCTCTTTCATTATTGCACCACAAGTCTCTGAGATGTAGTGCTGCTACCTACACATGGTGATGATAATTGAACAACATGCACTAAAAGCCCAGTTCCTCCTATATCCGCCCACTCGTCCTCTGGGCCTCCCCCTCTCATGGCGCTTGTACAGTAAGACAGTTGTGCGCTGGATAAGACGGAGCAGAGATCACAGGCAGCCATCGACAAACCCTGAGTGTTTGCACTGCTGCTCGTAGAGAAGACATGGAGGCAAATGAGGTTAGAGATCACGGTAATCATAATAATGATGTGTCCCAGGGCTGATTATCACACAGTGTTTCTCTTTGTAGGCCCAGCCTCGTCCGTGGGTGGCTGTCCACACAAACGTCTATTTTACTGCTGGTGAACTAGGAATTGTTCGAACCCTCTTCCTCTCTGCTTTCACTCTCTCTGCATCTGGAGCCTAAACAGAAGACAAACATACATTATGGGATATGTATTTTTAAAACTGAGAGTCTGCATCCCCCGTGGGCTTCCTCCATGTGCTGCGTCTTTGCACAAAGACTAATTTGTTATCCTGCAAGAAATTACACGGCCGCTTTAGGAAACAACCGCACTGGATGGCCTCATTTGTGTATCGGTGTTGTTTGTATTTATAAATCACAGCACTTCCTGCTCTGCTGTCTTTGTAGTTTAAAGATCATATTCCAAATGCATTTATTGTAATTTATTTGCCATTGCCCTACAATACAGCGAGGGTTGGGCAAGTGAAAACATTTTCAAGCCGGTTTGATTTTAGGCCACCACCGGACTGGATACCAAATTTTACTGCAGGTATCACACTTGACTCAGCAGCCGTTCAGAGTGGAACATAGTGACACCGTGTCAGCGTGTACCTAACAACAAACGAACATCCTACAATCGTGCTGCATCATGTAACAACAGAGCTCTCAGTCCAGAATGAATCCATTAAATATGTGCTTCAGTTATGTCGTGTAAATCAATCCCATAGCTATCAGATGTGCGCTCAACATCAGACTGGTGACATAACCACTTAAAAGATAGGTGAGTCTTTGCTATCTTCCCATGTTGGTAGTGTTACTTTTTAAACAGAAAACATGTTTTTATTGTGTTATTTACTGGAAATAACATTCCAAGTAAACAACAGCAAGTAGCCTAATGTTGGCTAGTTAAAAGAGATGGACATTTACCTTATCAGAAACTTTAAGCTCCCTGGTGATCTCCCTTCAGCTAGCTGCCACCTCATTTAGGTTTCTGTAGTGAATTGAGGTACTGTATAAATGATTCCTCATTTCAGCTGCATTAATCAGCTGTTTCTCGCCCATTACAACTACAACAATGGCAAAGAGCAAAGCGAACCTGGAGCATTTTGTGTTCACCATGCACAGGTTAGGCGAACCACACTGCGGGTTTGAAGCGAGCAAAACTTTCGAGATGGTCTGAGTTTGGTTCACTTCAGAGAGGTCTTGAGTTCTCTTGAGTGTTCACATATGCGCAAAGAATGCTGAGTCACCGCTCTGAGTCTGTTTAGAGGGCAGAAAAGGACCAGAAAACACCCTTAGTTTTCTCTCAACTCTGCCATGTCTCGTCTCATCACCCCAAAAAAACACGTGAACTATCCAGTAAACGAACATAACGTGTGTTGCTCTACCCCCCTCCCACCCCTCGTGAAATTCGATCTCCATCATATTGCCTGTCAGACACTAGTGGCGCCGTTATTACATTAATAAACAAACATATTATGTCGATCACGTTGTCATATTAGGCTCGTTCGAAATGAACTGCGCCTCGCCAGAAAAGTAGACGAGAGCAGGCGGCTGCAGCAAAGGGCGGTGACATATAGCTGCGATCAAGTCGGACAGTTTCCTGACAGTTTCCAGCAGCCCTCAGTCCGTACAGGAAGTCACAGAAACACTAACATCCTGTCCGATATGATGTCAATTTATTACAGTACTGTCAGACTATATATGTTTGTTCTCAGTCTCCATCGGTCACACAACATGTATTCCGTTAAGAGAATAAACCTTGAAATCGGACAAATTTAAATATATGAAATTCAACAAAAATTAACGTCATATTGTTGAGTCGACATCTAAACCAATCAGCTGTTAGAGCAGGTGAGAGCCAGGTGGTGCAGTCGGGGGAGAGCAACTGCAGCGTCTGGCTCTAAATCTGTGGCCGCCTCGCTCTCGCGATTTTATTGCCGTCCACTTTTGTAACACGTCAGAGCAAGTCGGGATGAAGTTGGACACAAAACTAACTGGCATGCATCGTGCACCGATCGCCGGTGATTGAATCTGCGCCGGCCTGGCTCATCTCGAACGAGCCTATTGCTTGTTAGTAATGCAATACAAGTTAGATTCAGCACTGTGACGCCGTCAGCACAGGTTGCTGGTGCAAGCTACTTTTTAATTCGCCAGAACGTGTCATAATGACAAACACAGTTCAGCTGGTTTGGATAAAATCAGACTGGTTTAGGCTCGTTCACCAGACACTACCAGCAAAAGCAGTAATCGACCCATCTCTATGTTTCATCATTGCCTGGTATGCTGCTGTATTAGTTGATTGGCATTGCTGCACATAATGAGGCATCCTGAAATGTGTGTTGGGGATTGTACATATGGAATTTGTCTGTAATTAGTTCCACATTTCTTTGTTTACCGTTTGCCAGCACAATCTCTCTGGGCTGTACATATTTAGGCCTTTTATCAGAACTTGTGGGCAGCAGAGTGTGACACATGAGAGACCCTCTGTTTGCAGCGGAGAGGGGCTCAACGAGGAGACAGGAAAGGATTTGATCATCCGATCTGTCCTCCCCGGAGAGGGAAAACGCCTTGCTCTCTTGAAGGCACTCCCTCATTTGCAGTCTTTTATGACTGCCTGGGATGAGCTGCTGTAAGATGTGGATGCAGACGGTACTGCCAGCTTTATTAGAAGCACTGCATGCTGGGATTGTGTCTCCAAACAGGGACTTGTTTTGTATTGCAGTGTTTGTTTTTTATTTTGTGTTTGATTTGAGACAAATGTTGAGTCTGTTGCGTCCTAGGCAGCAATTTAAACCAGATCTGACACGTGGACACAGCTCTGAGCCATCGTAGTCTGACTTGGCTGGACTACAACAGGAAATAAGTAAAAGGCTCTGCTATTAATTCATTACTTTACTGTCACATCCAGCAGCTGCGCCCCAGCAGGGGACTAGTTAGCCGCTTAGTTACCCAGAAAGATGCCTTCAGTCTTGTGGTAGGAACTCATTAGTGCAGACTAGTTTGAGTCCAGTTTTATTATGTTCAGCTCGAGCTGCATGCTGCTTCTCCTGTGTGGCTGCATCAGTGAGCAGTTGGTCCTTCAGCGCTGTGCACTTTTGTCCTGAAAACAGCCCGAACTCCTGCAGCTTTGCGTGATTGTTTTCATTAGTCTGCCGGCGGTAGCTTGGTACTACCAGCCGCCACTATGCCTGTCATTTTCCAAGAGCTCCAAAAATATGTGGAGGTGAGGAAGAGGGTTGTTTTTATAGCTTCCCCACCCATGCTGTTACTATCATATCAGTGTGGTGTCTGATATAAAACCTACATGCTCCAGGCCACACATTTCCCCTGCATTCCTGCGCTTGTAATTGGTTATTGTCGAAATACGTAAGGGGGGTTGGGTGTAAGCTGTGGAGGGGAAATGAAGAGAAAGCGGGAGAGAAAATGGGGGGTGGGTTTCACTTCATACGACAACCACAAGCCCAACTGGAAAAGATGAAACACAGGAGCTATGGTTGCTGGTGCCAAAATACATCCCCCCATGATGAAGAGGAATTTCTAACACATCTTTCATTTGCATGTGTTCAATTAGGTTTCCTTCAGATCCTGCTGGGGTGATGGTGGCACAGGCTGCTTCTGGGATCTCCTGTCTTTAAGCACGGTGGTTGCCAGATACAATATGGGTGTGCCAGAATTTGGGCTCTGAGCTAATTTGTTTGGGTTTTATTTTCTGGGGAGTGATGTAGAGGAGGGGAAAACCTACATATGCTGTGTACCTCTTATCCTTGAGCTAATAAATCATAGCGCAAATTATAATACTGCTGAAATAATTAGTTGATAAGTAGATTTCAAGAAGCTTAATTGACAGCAATTTCAAAAATCAATCTCATCTGTCATTTATCGAACAATAGCGGGCTCTGGGACATTTTCTGATGATTTTAGGGATGTGTGATTGTAAAATTGTGGGCCGATACTGATGTTTAAAATAACAATGTAGCCAATAGCCAATACAGCTGTTTATTTAAGTTTCCACCTCTTCAAGGAGGTCTCGGTCCCATTGTTTTGGTGCACACTGGAGTGCGATTGCTGTGTTCACATGTGCCCAAACGAACCGCACTTAGGGAGCAAACAAACTTCAAACTGGGCAGGTGTGAAAGCACCCTTATACATTACTGGCAAACTGAACATGTTCCCCTTGCAGGCACTGGTTCTTGACACTTGATTATAGTAATACCTTCAGAAGAACATGCATGATAAAAGACAAACTTTTAAAATGATCTGAGCTGTGTCAGTCTGTCCTTAAACTAAATGTTATGATCTTAAACCGTGTCTGTGTTGCAGGTGCAGTTTAAATTGCAGCCATGTAGTTTAACTGATCATGTCACTTAACCAAGACAACACAGGTCTAAACCTGTCTTAAACCACAGCTAGCCACATCTAGTGCCCCATAGTTATCATCATATGATAAACCCACACCATTTTGCTTTGTTACCTCAGGTCTTTTTATTTTACTGCCACACACACACACCTGGAATCCTCAAATGTGATCCAGTGCATAATAATGTTGCACGTTTATGTGCGTGTGTGTTTGTGTTCCTGGTTAATTTGTAGCTCAGCATTTCATTGTGAGGGCCCTCATCACAAAACTTTGTTCAAAGTATTTTGTCTGGCACAGATCTCTGTAGCTGGTAATCTAATAACAACCTTATCTGTCTCAAACAGACCGTCCGTCGTTAGAGAACGCTGCTCGCTCAGTGTCCAGATCTGTCCTGAAACCTGCTGATTTTAGTGTTTTCTGTCAGAAATCAGCAAAAAAATATGCTTTGCATTGAAACAGCTGGTGTCCGCTGCTGTGTTGTTTCAGACTGAATTCAGATGCAGGAAGTCAGAGAATTTATTCTTTTATATTTTATTTCTAGTGCAGAGAAATCAGAGAAAAGCACAGCCTATTTCAGTGCCTTCAGATTGGCAGGGTATCTCTGAAGGTCCTTGTCTATGTTTTATGATAAAAATCAATAGCTGTCTATTTTATGTCATAGAAATAGATAATTAAATAAGGAGTTCAAACCGTTGTTCTGGAACAGTAGGTGGGTTGATTAGCAGAGAAGCACATTCTACTTTTGACCTTTGGACGCTCACCAGATTTGAAATGATTTTCTGTCAACACTCTCCAGCGTATGATTCCCTGAGAAGAAGTGCCTCTGCTGTTTGCAAAAAAAGAAAACAATACACTCATTTCTAGTCTGAGGCTGTCGACCTCCTTGCTTGCAGATTTTAGCAACTGTAACTGTCTAGGTAATTAAGCTAATGTTAGCTCGGTGAGTTGTTTGAAAACATTGACCTGGAATGGCTTTTAATGGTTCAATCATTTATAAAATTTATTTATTTTGCATTTTATGGCTGCATACATGATATGATAAAAGACTGAAGATAAAGCTACATATCCAAAGCAAATAAGTGAACTTATTTTGCTCTAATAATTCCTGTTTGGCTATGAATTAGCTGACATACCTGGACAAGCAAGACAAATGGTTATATTTTTGCTTTATTATTAATATTCTCAATAAGTTTAAATGTTATAAGAGGAAAGGCTTTGAGGATATGGACCAACCGATGTGTTCCTAATATCTTAGCTAATGAGTTTTGTTGGGGTTTGATGGAGTTACTGAAATTATGTACATACCATGTCAGGTCACTCACTCTCCGGGACTTCGAGTGTTACTTAAATAAGTAAACACTGACCAGCGAGACCAGACTGGCCGACCCGTATGCTCTCACTTAATGGATGGATGATTTCACAAGAAGCTTTGTGGTTGATAGCTATGCCAATCTTGGCACAATATACGTCACTAACAACTGGCTAGCTGGCTAGTTAAGTAACTTAGTTCCACAAACAAATATTCTCTTACCTGACGTGTTTTAACCAGCAACTCCTGGTTTATTTGTTTCGTTTTTTTATCAGCTAGGTAGCGAAAGAACAAGCAAGACCCATTGCTGGTATTGTGTCTCTTTGTAGTTTCTTTGCATCTCATTGTAGTCCTTTTGTGTCTCTATAAAGTGATTGTGTGTCTCTTTGAGGAAATTCAGACTCCCTTAGGTCATTTTGTGTCTCTTTATAGTTCCTTTGCATGTCTTTGTTGTTGTTTTATGTCTCTTTAAAGGTCAGTTTGAGTCTTTTTTAGGTTCCTTACCATCTCTTTGTGGTCATTTGAAGTCTTCCTGGTCAATATATGCTAATTTCAGTGATATTTTGCAGGTGAAGGTCAAGGCCAGGCATCCCAGACACTTTGGCCCCTGGGCCTCTGTCTGGTAGGCTCTTTCAGTAATCCATTCAAGGTCGTGTGAGGTTATTTCAGTATGAAAAATGCAGGCATTGTAGCTTCAGTGAGAGAGAAAGTTACGACGTCACCTACGCGACTTGCAGTATTTCCAATTATCTTACAATTTGACAAACGTCAAGTCAAATGGGATCAAAACATTATTTATTTCTCACCTGGAATATCGTACATATTTATGAAAGTCCCATGATGGACCACCAGAAGTGAAGGCATCTCACCTCTCCACTGAAATCTTGTTTGATTCCTCATATTTTATTTACACCAGTGCAGTTCATAGATTCATAATGTTGTTTGCTCTAATGACGAGCAGTGATTCCACTCAATAAGGGCGTGATGAGATCGCAGTGCCTGCAGCTCTGCCATTTGTAATGGTTTATACCTCGTCACCAAAGATGCGTCTAATTAAGTTCATTAAAGCCAGCCGTATCAACCACTGTAATTGCTTTTAAATTTTTCCCTCCAAATTGATTCCCTTTAATATGTCTGGGATTAAATTAGACTCAGGTGTCTCGTAGAATCACTTTAACGAAAGGAGATTTTACATGAAGAATAATCGGCTGTGCTTGTTTTATTTGCTCAAACCAGCTGCGTCAGTCATCACTGTAGGTTACAATGAGGAGTGTGTTCTGTATTAAAACATGATGTGAGATTTCACTAATCTGTGGTGCCACATCAGTGAGGAGTTTCTCTCCTTTTTGATAGGGTTATGGCAGAGTGTCAGAAAAAAAACGCTAGAGTGAGTTGACTAACAGCTTCTCTCTGAGCCACGTCAGCTGATTGGCAGCTACTCTGATGTCATTTGTTTTCGTGGGGCAAGGACAGGTCACGCTGGCTGATCTGAATTCCCTCTCTCTCTAGTCTGTCTTCCCTCCGCCCCCGAACTCTTCAGATTTTCCTATCTTCACTTCTTGTTTACAGTGATCCACTGATCCTCTCTCTCTGCTTTGTGTCTTTCTTTTTAGCGTTTCTTCCTTTGAGATCACAATAACACATTTTTCTGTGAATGAAGGAGTGCTCAGGAAACCCAAGTCATTAGAATATCCGTTTCTTGAATCTCATAAGATGAATGTTAATGCCTGAAATAATATTATTTCCTGCTGCTCAGATTTCTGTTTAAAGCCATAACAAAGGAACATTTGGGACTTTGTGTCTCAGAATAACCTGATACTGCAAATGTCCAAACATAAACCAGTTTAAAAAGAGGTATAAAGAGATGATTTTCACAAAGTACAAGAATGTAGAAGGTGTTTGACTATCAGCAGGTGTTTACTCTTTATTGATTCATTTATTTATTACCATCAGTTTTGTGTATGTATGTGCCTGTGTGAGTATGTATATTTACATAGATTGTGTATATGTGCATAGTGTGGGTGCATGTGCATAGTTTGACAAAGCAAAACACATCTGTCATGATTGAATAAGGATATTAAAATGAGATTTTTTTTAATAAGGAATATATATATATATATATATATATATATATATATATATAAAAGAATTTTTATTTTCTACGTATTTTTGTAATTTTTTTATATCTTGCTGTAAGACAAATATTATTATTTAATGTAAGATTTTAGAATAGGTCTAGGAGAATTAATTATTGTACAGCTTTATACTCATGGGGAGCTACATAAGTAACTATTATTAATTCATGGAGAAGGGGTGGGAATAAAAAAGTTTGTGCTTCCTCCCACTCCTTTTTGGACATATACTGTAACTCAAATCATCATATGTTGTTTTCAGTTTTCATGCTTCCTTTAGTAACTTGTTTTCTTATGTCTGTCTACTACTGTATGATATTTTTGGGGGCATGTTCCCCCGGGAGAACATTTTGTATATATTTGATTTAAAGGCATCAATCTGGTAAATTCTGAGAGCCAAGTTATGATGACAGAATATGCCTAGATTTCAACATCTTTGTGCATTTCAGTAATCAAAAGAAAAATGACTAACGTACTGACGTGCCTCTTGAGGGCTATTTTATTATTTTAAATCACAGTGTTTCCCCTAGGTTTACAGCTTTGGGGGGAGGCTGCTAAAAGTGTTGCCTTGAGCCATGCTTGTTGTTGCGGGGGATAACAGTATGATGTCAATATGTCAGCAAGTTGAAATATCGTGAGTATCACGATATGAATTTTTCATATGATATTAAAAATTATACCGGTGTTACCGTGAACGAGACGATATAGCACACCCCTAGTGTTAACCCACATCTTATTAGATCACTTTATTTAGCGTAAATGTAAACATTTAATTTAGAATCTCTAATCAGAAAACTAAATTGGTCAAACTTATTTGGTCATGAAACAGCTGCTGATACAAATACACCACAGTTCTTCTTTATGTGTTGCATTTCCTTAAATCTATAAGGTCTACGACTCAGTGTAAAATCTTTGACTTGTTTGTTGGGGGCTAATAAATTATACATCAAAAGCACAACGCCGCTCACAACAGCCATTATGGATAGGCTGCCATCACAAGATACGTTAAGATGTCTAGACTGTTGGGTGCCATTTGTTTATCACGGTAAAGTGCTCCTCGTAACTCAGATGTATCTGCAAAGATACCCTGTTAATAATGAGCCTGTTTCTCCTACAGGGCCATGTTAAAGTGATGTATCTTGTCGTGAGTTGCAGCCAGGAGACTATATTGCCATTTTAACCCCTTTTTAACATCTAACTAAACTAATAGGCTAATTGGAGTTGGTGTTGGAGTCGTAATCTGACAAATCCAGTCTGATTCTGGGGGATTCTGGGGGATCTTGGGCCTCTCTCTGCACTGCCAGGCCTGCCGCTTGTCTAATCACTCCTGACCCTATTAGAAATGAGTCCTCCTTTGTTACTGTGCGGTACTGTCAGTTCTGGGGGAACAAAAAGTGCCATTGTCTTTCATTGCTGCGGCTGGGATAGAAGTAATCTGTGGCTATAGAGCTGCTTCAGGATTGCTATAATCCAGATTCAGTATTAATGACAGTCTAATCCGCACATTTTTGACCCTCTGGAGAGGCTGACATGGCATCTCTGTTGTTAGTTGCTTGTGTAATGTCACCGATTCTAAAAATGACGGGGGCTGCTCACGGCTTATGTCATGAGGGATGCAATATCCTGTTCAGATTTTGTCTGCCGTGTATGCCAAGATGCTGCACTTGTCTGATACCAGCACAGACAATGCAGAGCTGTCACGTTGCTGGATTTGTCAGATATATCCACGGATTCACTTTGAATTCTGCCAGCTTTCCTGATGGCAAATTGTTTTTTGTATATTTGTTTTCCTGAAAATATTCATGCCTGAGACCAGTGTCGCTGACAAACACAATAATTGCACGCCTGTGTTGAGCGCGCCAAAGGACCGTGGGGGTGTGTTTGCCCGTCCATGCACGACATGCAGCGAGGGCAAATGACATGAATGGCAAAATGGTGTGATCCTCTACTGCGTGCACTCAGAAGGGGCTCTTTTGGTCTTTGTTTGACACAAAGGGATGCAGATGTAGACGAGTAGATGTGTGTGAAATCCATCACACAGCTGCTAGCTTGGCACAATGATCAGTGACACCCCCCCTCGCTCCACGAGAACCCCTCCTTCACCTTCTTATCTCCTCTCTTCAGAGTTGTGCACGTGGGGCTTTTGTTTACAGCTCTTTCCGATGATCCACACCAGTAATCCCCGTGACAGGTAGCACGACTCTCTGACAGGCCCCCAACCTTTCATCCCTTTATTGATGGCCAGCACCGATACTAGCTGGACTAGAGCTCGCACTGAGACTGGTGACTGTGAGAACGCTGTGTGTCCTCAGTGTCGTTTTCAAGCCAATTTTATAAAGATCTCCTTTCACAGTAAATGACAGGAAAATCTCTTCTCCTTCTCCTCTCCTACTCGACAAACAGTTCGTCACAGCCAACATCTGTTATGGAGTGGAACAGACAGTCTGCTCTGCTGAGTCACAGCTGATTGTCCCCTCCTGCTCTCTGTGTAACTTAAACTGTGTTTGATGGTTTCGTTCTTCTCATTTACATGTTTTTGTTTCTGTTGTCAGAGAGCTGAACAAACAGAAAGTAGTGATTTGATTGTGGCTTATACAGCAAGTGTTTCCCACAGAATTAGAATCTATGTGCAGCTGACGTCATCATTTTGTGTCCCCTCTTTGAATATGGACATTTTTGTGGGTCCATGAATGCAGCGCAAGCGGAACTCTTGATGAATTTTTGAGTTTGAGTTGCAAGGTGTAAAAGTTGTAGAATTGACCCTTCGCTAAGTCCCGCCCCCGGACACAGACTGACCAATCATAGCATATTATAAAATATATTATGTTATTATTATTTTGATATTATTGAAAGTGGTCGGACGCGATTAAAAAAATTAATCTAAATAATTAGAGGCTTTGTAATTAATTAATCTCGGTTAATCGCATTTTTATCAAATAGCAATATTTGACACAAAAAGCAAAGTTTTTCAATTCAGATAAATTTTGGTTGACGACTGAATCAATGAATAGACATATACGTGAACTTAAACAACAAAAATGTTTATTTTTTATTTCGCCAGAGTGTTTGTTAATTTGCAGCCTTTTGATGGTCATTTACACACTGTCCATGTGCGATCACGGTAAACAGACAAGCTGTAACCATGTTAACAATGACTATGTCAGGTCACAAACTGCATCGGGTTCGGGCCGGGCTCGGTTGTAATTGTCTCAGACTCAGGTTGGATTTGGTCAGAAAAATGTGGCCCGAGCGGCGCTCTATTGTGGGCTGGCTACACTGTGTGTGCATCAGTGTTTACAGTGTGCCAGAAATGAGGGAACTGAGAAAGGTGTGATTAAATGCGTTATTTTTTTTAATGCGTTATTTTTCCTGTGATTAATTAATTGAAATTAACGCATTAAAGTCCCAGCCCTAATTATTAAATATTAAAAATAGAATATATGTCGCCACTGTGCTGAGGCTGTGTGAAATGTAACTACAATATAATATATACAACAACAGAATAACAAGAATAGTATTATAGTAAACATAAGAAATATGTAGTTATGTGCATGATACAGTCGTGTGCTGAAAAATATTGCACAGAGTATTGTCGCAGTTGAATTATTGCACCTAATAGATAATTATGTATTATAAATGCAGAAGGTGACTAAAGTCCAGATGCCAGTCTACTGACTCAGAGCGGCTGACACTCTAAGGGAGGAGCTGTACAGGTTTATAACCACAGGCAGACATGACTTCCTGTGGCGCTCTGTGGTGCATCTTGGGGGAATGAGTCCTTCACTGAATGTGCTCCTGTGTCTGCCCAGCACATTGTGGAGTGGGTGGAAGACACTGTCCAAGATGACACGTATGTTAGACAGCATCCTCCTCTCTGACGCTGCCACCAGAGAGTCCAGCTCCACCCCTACGATGTTACTGGCTGGTCTGTTGGCGTCTGCTACCCTCGTTAATTGAGAATGAAAATTTCTTTTACAAGAGAGACCTAGCCAAGATAGCAGCTAATCAGAGCACATTAAAATGCAGCATCATATAATATAGAAATCCACAATAAAACAACTATTCAAACAGTGGCCTCTCAATTAAAACAAGCACATGCCTCTGTCACTACTTTCTTTATGATGCCCTTAAATTCATGGGCATCACAAAGAATGGGCTATATTGCCATTTAAAATGAGAATGGTCTGTCTAAAGGAATTAATATGCTTCAAACAAACAGCATCTGAAACCCGCTCTAACTGACATTGGCACTGGGAACTTTTATTTTTCAGCATTCCCAAACAGACAATCCACCAAGCACGCCCACTACATGCAGATTGTCCAGGTGTGTGTAGGTGACGGAGACTGCAGTATTTTAATTTCTCTCTCAAGCTCTTACTTAATGTGTTCAAGTATACTGCCACACAGCCCCCCTGATCATGTCTAACCAGACATATGTCATTGTTTTCCCCATCTGCACCAGAGCCTTAGGCTGGCGTTTTTAGATTTCTCAAGGCTATCGAGAGAAAAAAAAATCAGGTATTGTAAAAAGCTGCGGCTCAGTTCGGCTTGAAGGCCAAAACAGAGAGAAAAAGATCTGTGGCTGTCTCAATGTGAGCTTGGTCGACAGTAATGTGGGTAGTAAAAAGACAGAAGGTTAGAGAGTATCACTTGAGCTGAGCACAGACGGTGATATTTACTGTAGCGCTAGTCTGATTTACAGGCAAAGGTAAGAAGGGCAATGATGTTTCGGATCAATTGAAGCTAACAACAGAATCACAAGGGCCTCAGTTTATATCATGATGATGAACTGTGATGTGGTAAATATTGTGAAATGTCATTAAATGACACTGTGGTTCACTGGATGTACAGTATCTGACAGTTCCGGATTTGTTTATGACAACAGAGGACAGCGTTCATTTCCCTAACAGAAAAACCAGTCCCGTGATGGTCGGAGATTTGCAGCCGTCTCAATAATCTGTTTGTCTCTAAAGGCCTGATACTGCACCAGAAATGAAAGAACACATTTAACGATAAACTATAAATAACGTACATCATCCAGACGTGTGAATCAATGCCCTGGAAATAAATCTCACCTGTCAATGTTTCCTGAACTCATTTATCAGTTTCATGGGCTGAATTTATCACCACAGTATCACAGCGAAGCCTTTTAAAAATGTAACATTATCTTGAATCAGCAGTCTTGGGTTGTATGCGAAGAAAATCAATGGTGTCGCAGCTCGAGTGCGACTCGCCATCCATCAGTCCGTTGGCTGACTGGAGCGGCTACTGTAGATGATGTGCTGAATGGCCAATTTCCTGTTACCTGTTAAAGATAGAGCACCACAGCAGGGCTTCACTAACAGCTCTCCATATCATGATTTCCCTCTGGGTCACCGTAACTGCTAGGAAATAGATTAAAGTAACACACCGGGGAATTTGCATCTGTAATTTGAGCCCTCGGATAATTTGCAATCCAAGAAGAAATCCTGTATTTGATATTGTTTGAAGTGTGGCTCACAGTAACACTGCGCTCTGAAGAAGAGGACTCAATTCTCTCGGGCCTGTTCGGGGAGATGCATAGCATGTCTGCGGCAAGGAGATGTAATTCCATCATAACTTTCTTTTTTTAGGAATATCGAAATCAGTGCATCTGCCATCAGGGCTGCAAATCTGATCCTTTTGCCCTCCAAGCTGCAGCCAGTGGCCTCCAGTGTGTTTCACGTTACATGTCAGCAGAGCATTTACGGAGTATTTACACGACTTCTTCCTGGAAGGAGGGTCGGGTGGGGGGCGCAAGTTTCCCTCTGTCTGATGACTAGATTACAGTATTTACTCATGTGCGCAGCCCAGCCTGTAGATCAGCTGAAGTGATGCCTTTGAAGAGAACGATACAAAGAGGTTTAAGAACCTTATTTCAGGCGTGTTTGGTTGCTGCTTCTGAGTGCAGTGGATGTTACCGTGTAAATCACCCGTATCCTGTTGATTTAAGTTTACAGGGCGTTCTTCCTATGAGCTCCTACTTCCTGTCCCACAGAAACTTTCTTCAGGACAGTATGGAGGTGTTCAGCTAGTCATAGTTCACTGGATTTTGTAATGTAATAACTTTAAGATTATTTCAGATCATTACAGCTGTTTTAGCCCAGTAGTTCAAAAATAACAAAAATATAAAATAAATGTTAAAGTTTCAATATTTTTATGTAAAAAATGGATCAACAAAAAGTTTACAATCTGACTGTGCACCTCTTCTATTCTGCTCCCTAACTACTGTTGTTGTAATTTGCTCCCACCACTCTCATACCATTGTTTTCAGCCAAAAAGTTCCAGTAAACCCACTTTACACTACCTTCCCAGTATCAAAAGGCAGACAGGCGAAGTCAGCAACTACTTGGCTGAGAGATTTCCTTCAGAGTTAATGGAGAGCAAAGCAGAGTCAGTGGGAGAGTAAATATTCAGCTTGCAGTACATTCATCAGGTGGACAGAAACAAGACTCCAAATAAGAGCTGTTGTTGCTCTGTATCTGCTGGATGTGTAAATAGGGAAATATTTTCAAAGAAGTTTGCTGTTGTAACTTAAAATGTGATAATATGTCAATGTTTTTTGATGCAGCTTGTTTCTACCGCCCCCAAGTGGCCAAAAAAATGTGTTAATAGAGGTTTAAAACTTGGCTTTTGATCAATGTCAGGCCATCGGTAAACGTCCATTTCCCTAGTTGTAGCAGTGTGTCCGCCACTGTTGGCACTCGTTGACCCTTGTTGCCTGTTTCTTGGCCGATTCATTTGTTGTCGGGGCTGGCGGAGCTTGTCAGTGAGTGAAATCACTCTGATTGGCAGTTCACCTCAGTGTACGAGAAGAGAAACGCAAGTGAGAAAAGTAAAAAAAAGAGCTAAAGTCAAGAGGGCGTGAGATCAAAACAAGCTTGTTATATTAGCTAAGATTATTTTTCTGGCCATAAAGCTCTGTAGCAAAAATGTTTCGCAGTTGACCCTTAGCTAAGTCCTGCCCCGGACGCAGACTGACCAATCATAGCGTGCCATTGGGCAGGCTCAGACCAGAGTCCAACAACAACAACACAGCAGTGATGTGGTGGTTCACTTTGACACTGTGATCTGTAGCCTATAGTTGGGCTTTAGCTTCTAACTATCTTTGTCTTTTTAACTTGTTGTTGCTGCTGAGTCAGTTTGACATCCTGGATATATCCTTCAAACACAGACTGTAGACCCCTCTGTCTGCTTCTCTCTGCAATCACTGTTTCAGACTCCCAAAAATATGATAATATTTCTTCAGGGAGTGCAGGTAGTTACAGTGTGGGCTCCATGCTTACTGCGACAGCTTGTTGGACCATTGCAAAGGGGCGGGGCTTAGCGAAGGGTCAATTGTTTGTGTGATTGAATGCTAGCACATATTTGTTCTTTCAGTATTGGGTTGTGTTATTAATGTGCTAACTGGCTAACTAGCATCCTGAATCCTTCCTGTCACTCTTCTGGTTTTCCTGTTCGAGTGACGATTACAGACTACCACTGCCTGCTGGTATGGAGAGTTATTTCCTCTCACGCAAGTGCAGAACGTACGTGCTAGTTGGCCGTTGGCTGGAGTCTTTGCGGTGTGTTTAATGTGCAACTTTTTGGGGGAGACAACGCAACAGTCAGCAGTTGTTGCCACTAGTTCTTTGACGTCAGTGTAGTGTGTCTGGGTCTTTGCTGATAAACAACCTAATCAGCAGTCAGTTAAAAACATTAAAAGGACTGATAGTTCTTACTCTTTTCTTTCCTTTTCCCCTCTCTTTCTACATTTGTTTGAGTAATTGATACAATTATTTGGTGAACTTCTGGTAGCTTCCCTCCTTTACCTGAATGTATCTTGCAGCCTGTAATCCTATGGATGGGTGGGCAGGACGGTAGGGATGGACTCAGGGAGTCTAATTTCAAGTTGTCAATATATACGATGACCAGTGTTTCTTTATAGTCGGGGAGGAATATTTAAATTACTGTCAGATATATATGTTTTGTATCTTTCTTGTGGGATAAAGATATTGAAAATCAATAAAACATATTTACAAAAATAGGATAAAATCAGGATTTACAACAATAATGCAAAGATATGACTTTACAGTAGCCTCTGGGGTGATGAATAAAACATTCAGAGATATATTTCTTTTTTGTTTTTAATAGGAAAGGGTTATTTCGTATTTAGAAGTTATAAGGATGTGCTTTTTTTCTTAGCTAAGCTTAGTCTGTCACTTTTCAGTAAAACATCCTAACTACTTGATGTATTGCAATTATTTTTGTTTTGTGTTGTTGTAGTTTATGAGTTTATTTAACAGGAGCCATGTACAACACAGGTGTTGAGCCAGAGTTAGCTTTATAGCTAATTTGCATCTGTGGTCCCTCGACAGAAAGATATTAAAAAACAATACAGTACACCACAAACAGTATAATGCAAACAACTGAAAGTAAAACAGTTTACAAAACAGCACCTCACATAAAAGACATTGTACAAAATGTACTAGTCTTTTTGTAAATTCGTCCAAAGCCTGATGTGTAAAAAATCTGGGGTTTCCCTTGACTTCCTGCTCCAAATTTTCTATTTGTCCAACACTTTATAACAGGATACCTCTCAAGCTAATAAGTGAAATCTGGCCGGCCTCAGCTGTAAATTCAGATTCATACTAACAGAGTTTGTAACATCCTAACAGGTGCCTCCTACTGGCCAACTAGACCAGACAAGTTTTCATCATTTGTCCCACTAAGTAACTAAAAAAAGTTGTCTCCCCATGTTTTATCTGTCCACTAAGTCACTGCTGTAAGTCAGCTGTGGTCTGGTATTTTTCAACATTTATTACAGAATGAGTCATTTTAGCAAACTAACACTTGGCTTATGTGTGTGAGACACACCCACAATAAATGTTCTAGGTCATAGCTCACAAATATGCTGTTTCACTGTGCCGTTTCCTTCTCTAATCTGGCTTAATATGCCACACAACTGAGCCAAGCTATGACATCTGTGTTAGTGTAGCCACTGTTGTCGCGTTTGACAGGAAGACGGTGCATGCAGAGCTGTTCCAAGTAAGGCTCCAACTCTTTCCCACTCCTTAGGCTGTAGTCTCTCCTTTTTATGTGAGTGAGTCGGGGGGGGGTTGAGTCTGTCCCTGCGCTCTCTCTCTCTTTCTAGTTCTCACAGTCCGGCTAATTTTATACCCCCTGTAAACCACAGTTCACACACAGGATATGATCTAAACTGTCTCTCTTCCTGCTTGTGGACAGCGAGTCTTCTGAGTCAGCTTCATACAATCACAAAGACGTAAAGCAGGGGGAAAGAGATCCTCTGACCAGTAAGCCAAAGGTGTTAGGGACAGTTATGTTATTACTCATACAGCCTACAGTAAGACTGTTATCTTCCATAGCCAAGCTTAACACAGTTCTCACCCGTGTCTTTTTTTGATGTAAGTGTTAATCATCCAGTAGACAGCCTGACCTTTCTGTCGCAATGATCTCAAGCGGATAAATAAACCAATTCCTGAAACTGAGCACAGGTTCATATGACTTCACAGCTAGATTTGTGTTTTGATTTCTCGTTCCTGTTCCCACTTTTGGCAGTTCTCTGTGAAAGAAGTGGAGGCGTTCATGGCTCCCTCACCAACGTGCGAAACATCTCCGTTCCCAGACAAGGTTGTGCAGACAGACAAGACATGTAGCCTTGGGCTGTAGCCAGATATACACACAGAAAGCTTGAGAAATCCACAGGGCATTTTTTCCCCCTTGTGTGGGTGTGCATGTTTCTTACTTGCCCATTAATGTCAGTCTATATGTGTCTTTGTGTGTGTATTAGAGAATGGTTTGTAGCTGCCTATGTGTGGAGATGTGTTCGCTTCTACCCCCTTGTCCTGGAATACCACTATTTCTCTGTCATGAATATTTACCAAGGCGGGTTCATGGAGTTTAAGTGTTGCAGGGAATCTTCGGCTGGGGACTTGTTTAATCCCAACCCCGTTCTGTCTGAGCTGCTCCCAGGTGCCCCGGAGAATAAGCTTTGGGAGGGGATGTGAGATGAGGAAGGGAAGAGAGACGCCACCACTGAGGGGATGCGTATCGGATTGTGTGATGGAAGGCTGAATAATTTCTGTTTTTACATGCTGCAGTTATAATGAAGTAAGGATTTTTTTAGGGCCTCTGGCCAGCTGTAAGTCAGGTCAGGGGCTTGCAGCTGAGAACTGGATTGACAGGGTGTCCAGACGGGTCCTCTTTTATTTTTAATTAATTTTTTTATTGCTGTTAAACCAAAATAGTGTATAACCTAATGCAAACCCATAAGGCAAGTGCGTAGGAGGATGGAATATAATGAAAAAGTGGTGGACTCCCACACACTGTCAGCACATGATTTGATTAAAGAAGCTGCATTTCACAGGCCTTCACTGGAAATTAAACAGGCTGCAACACTAAAGGAGTAAAATCATAACAGCACCTGAGACAATTGGATATTCGTAATCAATCAAATACATATGTAAT
Source organism: Cephalopholis sonnerati (assembly GCA_019142605.1). Classification (NCBI taxonomy): domain Eukaryota; kingdom Metazoa; phylum Chordata; class Actinopteri; order Perciformes; family Serranidae; genus Cephalopholis; species Cephalopholis sonnerati. The sequence goes on from JAGQAX010000020.1 coordinate 26,508,713, forward strand.
TTAATGTACATCAGAATCAGAATTAGCTTTATCGGTTGAGTAAACACTATAGGCCGAATAGAATTTTTTTAAGACATGTAAAAGGCTGGTGTATTTGCTGGAGTCATTTTTGTCCTAGAACAAAACATGAAATTCTCATACCTGAAGACCTTATTTCAGGCGTCTTTTCAAAAACTAATTTAAAAAACCCACTGACTTAGAGACATGGAAATCGGAAGTGCTAAAATGCTACCTCATTTTCGGGTTTGAGGACTCATTCCTGCGCCACTCCATGGACAAGGGGGTGGAGCTAACCCTAATGCTAGCTGCTAGCTTGGTTAGCACAGCGCATTTACAGTCTATAGATAACTGATAATGCAAATGCTAATTTTCACTAGCGAAAAACAGGCTTCAAACAAAATGTACTTACCAGAGAAACTGAACATTCGACGCTTTAGGCCCCGCTCACAGAAAGTGTTTTAGCAGCTGGAGGCGGCTTTTTACAATTGTTTTTAAGCTGAAGCTGTTTATGAAGCTTTTTGCTCATGTTTTTTGCACTGCGATGCACCTGGCGTTTCTGCGCTCTAGGTGTCTGGCATTTTTGCCGACGCGCTCTGGACTCCTTGAGTTGTAAAAACTTCAACTCAGAGCGGAAAAGCGCCCCAAGTCATCTCAGGTTTTTTTTCCCATTGTCCAATCGGATGATTTGAGAGGCGGGCCTTCTGTGGTGGTCACAACAAGAAGTTTACAGTTGGTAAACAATGGAGGAGAAACTGGTGGTAGTGGTTGCTGGATACCCAGAGCTATACGGCGTAACGATAGACAGCAGGTTGTCAAACTGCCCCTGAGTCATCCTAAAATATGCCTGGAAACAGCCATCATGGAGGAGAAGCTCCTGGACCAACTGGTGGTACTCCCCATGATCCACCCTCTTTTTTAGGGTCTCACGTACCCACACAAATCTGTTACAATATACAATGAGCTAAATGCTAACTCCAGCATGCTAACATGCACACAATAATAATGCTAGCATACTGATGTTCAGCAGGTTCATCTTCATCACCTTAGTTTAGCATGTTAGCATGCTAACAGTGGTGATCAGCACCAGCTCCCCAGTAGGAATGTGATTAGTTGTGCAGATGGTGTATATTTATAAGAACGTGGGAGTCATTACTTTAGGCCTTTACAGCAGTTTCTCACTTGTACTCTTGATGGACTTTGGACATTTCCTGCATTTTTAGAGACTTAATCCATCACTCTATTGGTTATAGATCAGAGAGCCACAGGTGAGTTATAAAACTAGGGTTCTAATTTAGTTACCCACTAAATAAATAACACTATTGATGTAGTCAGTCCTATACGCAGTCTGTTGGTAAATGATCTAGTCCTGCCTGGGCCCTTTAGGAAATTTCCAGATATTTGATTATAACTGCGATTGCCAAGTTTAGACGAGCCGCTATATGATATTATCACATTCACATCCTGCTTGCTTTGGCAAAGAGCCACTCAGCGGTGCTCAGCAAAACCTGGATGCCAAGATACACCGGCGGTGAGGCGGACAGGCGAGGGAGTCTCGGCTAACAAAATCACACTCCTAGCTGCTGTCTGTCCTCTCTGCTCTGGAACATTAAGCTCACAATGTGTGGACTGGACAGCTCATCGAGGACACGGCTCTATTCGCATCTGATCACAAAGGCGTAGAGTCCGCGCACATGCATTTCTCTCCTGCAGTGCCATTTATTATAATTTCCTGCTGCTGCAGTTTTCATCTTGGGGCTGATTTTGTCCCTTTCAGGTTTGCCTGTAAACACCATAAATCACAATGAGCCTCGCCACTTCTCCCGCTTTTACATCTCTGTAACACTGACTGTGTAAAGTAGGTGCTAGACTGCTGCTGCTGCTGCTCCATTCTAATTAAAGCCTCATCATTAAAAATTGAACACCACCTTATTACTGTATGGCTTATTATTTCTATTACGCAGCATTTAGAAAATACTCTTATATTTTATATTGCCTAAGAAGGAATCTCTCTGTATTGGTGGTTCCTAATCTTTTTTTTTAATCTTTACCCCTTAAAGGTCCAGTGTGTATGATTTAGGGGGATGTATTGGCAAAAGTAGAATATACCAAGTATGTTTTCTTCAGTGTATAATCACCTGAAAATAAGAGCAGTTGTGTTTTCGTTACCTCAGAATGAATACTGCCATTCCACAGTAGCCCAGAATGGACAAACCAAACACTGGCTCTAGATAGGGCCGCTCAAGTTTTCATGTTGCCCAAAGTTTGCAGCCCCTCCGTGACAAGCTGTGAATGTGAAACTGCCAAGCCACGTTAATGTGAAACTGCTGTATTTAGTGGTGGCATTTTGGTGCAGTGGTTAGCACAATGTTCTCCTCGTGTCAGTATGGGTTTCCGGCTTCCTCCCACAGTCCAAAGACATGCAGGTTAACTGGTGACTCTAAATTGCCCATTGGTGCGAATGTGAGTGTGAATGGTTGTCTGTCTCTATGTGTCAGCCCTGTGATAGTGGGGCAACCTGTCCAGGGTGTACCATGCCTGTGGCCCAATGACAGCTGGGATAGGCTCCAGCACACCCATGACCCTGAACCAGGATAAGGAAAATGAATGAATGAGTCTGTATTCAGTGTTTATAACGATTTAAAACACCAGGTCTGTTTGTTTTGCATAGGAAGAGACCTCTGCAGATAATGGCCTTTCTGCAACAAGCTGAACAGTGTAAGAGAAACACTGATTTGTAATGTGAAACAGCCAGGGCTGCCCCCTTAAAGTCAGAGATTTGAAACATCAGTGGGAGACCCCTCTGTCGAATGAGATTCCTTCAAGTCAAGCCGCCTTTTTCTTTTCTGTCCATGTGGAGTGTACTTCTGGGGATGTTTCTGTCCCCAGGTTTAGTTGCAGAGTGAGCGCTCCTCGCTTTCATGCTGCTCTTTTCGGAACAGGCAGTTGCGTACATGAAGACAGCTGGTCGAAGGAGTAGAGGCTTTGCCTGGTCGGGCTCTGAGATAACATGATCTTCTACCTTTTGCTTAGAAGTGTTGAATTCATAGCTCACAGCAACTTAACATGATACAGTCTCTGGCTTGTGTTTGATATCTAGTATTGTGTTAGCATAGTTAGCTTGTTTACTACATGTATGATTGTCCCACTTCGTTCAATTCAAACTCTCAAAGTCAATATGGAAGAATATAGAAATAGAGGAACCAATAGTCGTATATATGTATTGAGCAGCCAAATCTGAGTCTGGTACAGCCCTAGAAACTGCTTTATTCAGTGTTTTTACATCTGGTCCGTTTGTTTTGGAGAGGAGGAGACATCAGCAGGTAAATCTGCTCTCACTTAAAACCTGAACAACACTCCCTAACTACGAGTTAATGCTTGGTACATGGGAGAAGTTTCAGCCAGTTGCAGTCTGCGATCCTCACAGCTAGATGCCACTGAATTATACACACTGCTCCTTTGAAAAAGAGTAGCATTTAAGTGCAGCCTCTCAACAAAGATTGCACTGTAAATTTCCCGCCTTAGGATTTATTTATTCGTATAACTGTTAGAGGCCCGAGGAAGTAAAATTATCACGTAAATCGTTCTAAAAAGAGCAATGAATGTGTTGGAGAAACATTTTGTCTGCTTTCCTATCTCATTAATCATCTCATGACCTTTGAGATTTATCCTGAGATCCATTTTTGGAGATCTGAGCGTTTTTGGAGGCATTTTGATTTTGGAAGCGACACACAGCGGCAGGTCAGAGAGGACTTCTGTAAACACAGCGTTGTGCTGAACTGATTCAGGGGCCCGATAGCGACTCAGATGGCTCCTCAGTGGGTGAAGTGACATCTCTCTCTCTTTCACTCCGGCTGTGTGTGTGTGTGTGGGGCAGCGGTTGCCCTCAAAGCTTATCTCTATAAATGGATTTGTGTTGGTGCACACGGAGATCTCGGTGTGATGCTCTAATCTGATTGACCACAACCCCGGAGAGGTGGATGAGTCAAAGAGCCAAGTGTGTGTGTGTCTGTGTGTATGTGTATGCATATAGATGTGTGAGGTGTCCATCTGTCTTTGAGCTGGTATTTGTCACCTTGGTTCTGTGTTTACTCAGCTGAGCTTAGCATCTTGTCGGGGGAAATAACAGCTGTATGAGAGTTTTGGTGAAACTGTGTTTTTGGGTCTGCAGCTGTAAATCTTACACATGCAGAGGTCCACATGTCGGACACTCCATTACACCTTCAGATGAAGCACAGAGAGGTGATATAAGAAAATACATCGCCTCTACACACACAGACCTAGCATCTGGCCTGCCAGAGAGCTGATACAGTGCCAAAGATGATTTGTCATTTCTGTGTGTTGCCTGTGTGTGTGTTATGCTTCTGTGAAAACTCTTCAGGTTTGTTCTTTTTGAATGTGAAGCAAATGTTCACCTCATGTTCTTTATGCTAATTTGAATGCACGAGCGCTCTCCATGTTTACCAGACACAAATGGCCAGCGCTCTGACTACAGATATTATTTGCAGTTACGGACTTAATCTCAAATCTTAAGAAATACCAGGAACTCGCTCTATTTGTTCCTCTTGCAACTTTGAGATAAGCACAAATGGGTTGACCAGAAAACCGCAACACTTTTGTCACCATCCATGTTGTATGAATCTTGTATGAGTAATGCCCATATTTATGTAGTGTTAATCACATGCACTGTGGTAGTCTGTGTATGACTGTGAGGAAGTGAGACAGTGCTAGCTGTAGACAGTCACCGAGGGCTGCTTTGTGCACCACATGCTGTCAGTGAGCTCCTGCTTTCCCTTACATAAACTCTGTAATGAACACAGCGATGATGATTGTGGTGTTGTAGGTTAGAAAAAAATGAAGAAGCTGGTTGTTATCTTATTAAAGATAAGAAAGTATGTGAAGAATGGGGTCAGGGTGGGCGTTGTTGTGGAATGAGTCACTTCACCTTCAGGGCACCACCTGGGGAATCTCAGTTGGCAGGTAATAACCGGTTATACCCAATACATTTTTCTGACTCTTGGCCATCTTTTCTTACCTTTTTCAAGTCCAGTGCCCGCTGGCTGGGTGGGACTGTCGCCGAAGCACTGCCCAGTCGATGCTGAGAGAGGCCACAAATCAACGGTGACCCTTTTTAGATGGACTAGGGCTTGTTTCAGTCCACACTAGTGCTGCCTCGACTAAGAATTTTCCAAGTCAACCAATAGTCGTCATTTAGGGCCATTAGTCGACTAGTTGCCTGCATGTTTACGATGTTAATGCAATTATTAAATGATATATTTTGGTGGTTTGAGTTGAAGGTGTGAGAAAGAATAGTATCAGTAACACTGTTAACACTGTGCTACATTACAGAGAAATACAAACCGTACTAATAAATCTATATTTTATCTACAAGTGCACGTCACACACTGAGCGAGCCGCCTGTTAATGACGCTGTGGGCTAATGGGCATGTAGCTACTTCCATGTTTCACATGATACGTCATGTTTGTAGTCGACCAATGAAGATGAGTTTACATATCACCTTGGGTTGGTCCTTCACCTTCTCAAAATGATCCCACACTTTATGTGTTATTAACTGTGTTATTAATGTTATTAACTAGCCTGTGGAATAACCCTGTTAAGCCTTTCAGTACCGTAAAGTGAAAAAAAAAAGGAAAGTTGTCCCCATAAAATAATCCTGCAAATGGCTGTCATGTTACAATCTCGAAGATCTCTGATCCTATATCCGGATATCTTGAAAATGGATGAGGATGATCTAATCCAATGTTGCCTTGAAAAGGTGGCGCAAAAGTAAAAACATGGGATTTCCAAATCTGGCTCATTCTGATCCAAGTTAAATGTTTTGAGCAACTGGGCCCTGGAGATGCAAACGTTTCCTTCCACTCCTCATCGACTGAAAGGTTCAACCAGGCCTGATGATTCAAAACCGTTGTTTCTGGTGGACTTTAAACTGCATACGCTGAGGTAAACCAAATAACACAGAGCGCAGCAAATGCCTCGGTTAGTCCTTGAAGTGGTGTAGCAGTTTAAGTGTAAGCTGACATTAGACCAAGCAGTACTAACAAAACATAAACAAACCACCAGTCCACTGTTGTTATTGTTTCAGGCTTATCCTCAGTACAAAAAGCAACAATGGGTATGAGTAAATTGAGGAGATGGCATCATCGTATGGACAACAGGCCAAAACATAAGCACCATTTCCACCACGCACTTTCAGTGTGGTACCTCTGGAACCAAAAGTAACCCTTGATCAGGTGGTTCTGTGCACTGTTGTTGCTCTAACTCATATACAGAATAGGGCTTTTTGCATTTTTTCACTTGAGACTTTAGCTCCGTTTCCACCAAGCACTTTCAGTATGGTACCTTTGGAACCAACAGTGATCCTTCAGACATGGTACCTAGACCCTAGTGTTTCCACCACAAACAGTGCTCTTAAATGTGGGCGGGGTTGTTGTCACTCAGTGCACCTCGTTTATCGTCCACAGAACGAGGCTGCACGTGGACATTTTCAGAAAAATAATAAAACAGGCTGCAGTGAGAGTCTCTCTCCATGGGATATTTAAAAATAGCGGATATGTGTATTTAGTCCTTCTCAGGCAAGCTCAGGGGTTTAGTGTTGCTGGAGCCCACAGGAACAACGCTCCACGATGCTTTTTTTTTTTTCACCAAGTGACAGTTAGAATATATGCAGTTCATATAATTTGCTCGAAATTAATATTTATAAACACTTGCAGATCCACTCATTACTAAAAGTGTATGTCATATAAAAACTAAAGTGATGGTCAAAGTTGTCACAGTGAAATTTAAGGTGTGCTGATGGATTCATGCGTCAACTCATGCATTGAGTAACATTACAAGTTAACGTTCCACCTTTAAAGTCGCCAGCAGTCGGCCCAGTGAATGAAGTTATTTTTTCTCCGACTCCAGCTGCTGTGAGAGGCAGCAAAACATCCTTTCATTTTATAGTTCCAGTTTACTAATAAAACTCTCCACAGTATGAACAGTGGTTACATGAGCCTCAAAACCAGACACAACTCAGCCCTGAGCAGAGTGACCGTCCTCTACTGACCAATCAGACTGCAGTGTTCACAGCTCCACCTTTTAGTACCAGATCTGTGTGCTAGGTACCCCAACAGAGGGGGGACCAAACATGGGGACGGTACAGAACAGTTCATTGGTACCATCCACAACTTTTCACAGTGGAAACAGAAAAAAAAGCATACCAAACTGAGCTGTATCATACTGTACTGCTCGGTGGAAACGGGGCTATAGCAAAAAATATGTTTGAAAAAATATCTGTATACATGCAGACAGCACCTTATACATACAAATCTTATTCTGCTTTCGGCTGCTTTCATGTGTTGCTGTGTTTTTCCCGGAGCCTGATGCTCTGCATCCGATTGCATTACAGAGAGCTTCTTCTATTATTCAATAGTTTGCTTGATCTGATTCCACACTGTCAGACCTCGTATTATTTATTTATGAACTTTGAGATGATGTGTGATTTGAAATACTCCCTCACAGTGCTTTCCAGGAACTTAGGTGTAAATTGAAAACTATATTACGCAGGATTAACGATAGGATCTTTTTAATATATATGTATTCTCCATTCCGCTCTATCTGGCCTTCTGAGCACGGACTCTTTTAGCGCGTGCTATTATTTGGCTGTCATGGAAATCCTCAAGCATGACAACTCATTTCCCAGGATGTCATAGAGCAAATGTTGACTGCCTGTTTTCATTGAGCTCCAGGAGGGAAAGGGGTGTAGATGGGGAGGGGCTGGAGGAGACGTGTCCATTCATTTGTCGTTACAGCCTAGAAAAAAGAGAGAGAACCCCCCTCCACACCTCCCTTTTGCTCGGCTAGACGAGAACGTCGCCATAGCAACCGCTCGGCATGCTCCCCGCCACTGGCAGGTGAAAACCTTGTATCTCCAAAATGTCAAAGTAGCAAGAGCAGAGAAGGGAGGACTTGTGAGCGTTTGGTTTGAGTTTTTGCAGTTTGGGGAAATGGTTTCATATTTTTTAAGAACATAATCGAGTTTTCACCCAGAATCCTACAGTTAAAGGTAAAAATGTCCTTACGAGGTTTCCACACTCTGCCTCCAGATTCTTTGGCTGCTCAGCGTTCCCAGGTAGATAAATTGTGCTCCTTGTCCATTTTTTTTCCTCACACACCCCTCTCCTCCCTCCATACACTCCTTTCAGCCCTCCCGTGGGTAAAAGCTGGGATTATATATGAGATGGCACCAACCTACAATCTCTACCACAGCTTTTCATGCACAGTATACACCAGTATTTTCTCCCACAAATAGGCTGAAAGGCTGGAAGAAAAAGCATCCAGCGACATATCTGACTGTCTCTGGGATCAAACAAATATGTGGTAACGAGATGGAGGGAGGCTTTATGTAAAACTCAGCTTCAGATCTGGGCTGATGTGCATATTTTTTCCATCTGTAGAGTTAGAAATCGGGGGAACCTAATTTTTGTTTTTGTTTTCAAATGAGGTTAGCCTGGATACAAAATGATGTGCACCAGGAGCTGGTGTCTGTTCGATTTGCTGTAAAGGCGCTCTGTAAATGTTTCCCCCAAAAATAACTCAGTCATTCTTTTACATTTTGTGACCATCTGCATTAGGGATGCACTGGTTTTAAAATTCTGGGGCGACACAGATGATTAAAACAAAAATTTGGTTGATAGCTAATACTGATGTTTTTACTGTTGTTGTTGTTATTTCAGCCTTTCATTACACCATGTGTGAATGAGTACAAATTCAATCAAATAAATGTATGACACAACCTTTAATATAACCTTTCACATGAAAATCATCTCTACAAAAACGCTTCAGAAGTATTTTACTGTATATAATATGGGTGGGTGATGTGGCCCTAAAATAATATCATGATATTTCAGGGTATTTTTGCGATGTCAGTATTCTTGACAATATGACAAATTAGTTGAAAAAAAGGTATTATTAATTTAAGAAAATAGATTTGCAACAAAATAAGTGATATAGTTTTACAATTTGCCTTTGAATATTAAGTAGAAACTAAACAAAAATGATCTCTCATTTCTTTAGTTTGTGAACAACAACAGTAACTCAGAGTGAGATTCAGATTCTGTATACAATATTAATAGTTCAACTAAATAAAATCTACCACAACTTACACATTTAAACAGCTCCCAAATACAAAAAATGTCCCCTGGGATCTATATATATAAATCAACAGGTGATGTCCTTCTTTTAGTAAAATCCTAATCATCACGCTGTAACCTGTGACAGGCTGTTATGATACCACAACTATCACACACTCACATATATGGAGTTTATTCACGTAGGTTTACATTACCAAAGGTTTATGACAAAATCACTTGACGACACAGACTCAAGTGTGCGCACAGTGAGAGAGGAGAGGGAGAGACGCTGTGCTGCTGCCAGAGGAGCCGCTGAATGAGTTCCCTCTGAGCGGTAAGTCACTAAAAGAGTCTGAGAAGTCCGGGGCTGTTCATAAAACATTCAGGAGCCACAGTTTATTCCACACTACTGAAGCTGCTCCTCTTTTTGGAACCACCACGGAGTCAGTAATAATTTCACTTTCAGCCATGCTTGTTGTAGCTGTGGGTAACAGTATGACGTCAATATGTCAACAAGTCCAAATATCACGAGTATCAAGATATGACTTGTCCCATATCCTATTAAAAATTATACTGATATTATTGGAAACAAGATGATATGGCACACCCCTATTATATATATCATAGTTCCCTTTCTAATATCTATTTTATATTGCTGTGAAAACAACAATTGTATTTATTCAAGTTTCTCACTAAATACTACATTTTACATGATTGCATTTGAACACATCATGATAACCTTCGCCCAGTACTCGTTAGTTTGAATGTAACCCCTGTTAGCTGTTAGTTCCAGCCAGCAGGGTGCGTCCCCTGACACATTGATAGGTAGTTTACTGTAGCTTTTGTCTTAAAGGCGTCTGGGGAAGATCTCTGTCCATCCCTAACACGTTTTCTATTGTTTGCGACATGACATGACGCTGTCAGTCATGAGCCCTGCTTTTAGTCTGCGAAATCGATGTGACGCAACAAAAGACGTCAGCCACTGCCGTCGGTGTTTGTCATTTTATTTGCTGATTGTGCTCAACAAGGAAAATATCGGCTGATTCTGATGTTTGGCTGATAAATCGCTGCATCCCTAATCTGCATATCACCTTTGCTCACCTTCTTTGTGCCAGCTTCACCATCTTCAGCTGCTGAGGAAAATGTTCACACTGTCTCATGAATCTCCCTCAAAGCTTAATGGCATCGTTATGAGTGAAGGGTCACCTATAGAGGATATATAAGCTGTTTCACAACGCTCCGGGGTCTCCTTATTACCTCACAGCCTCCTCCTTTGAGGAAGCTGTCCTCTGCTTTAACTGCACTCTCCTCTTGCTACATACTGTTCCTGCACAACACAGGAACTGCATCACCTTCCCCCTCCTCCAGCCTTGGCACCTCATCTGTGTCTCTGTCTTTGCTGTGTTGTTGAGTGTCTAACATGCGCTCTGTCTTTCTTGCTCTCTGTTCAAATAAAGGTGGTGAGCAGCATCCTGTTAAGGCTTGTGGTGCCAGGCTGGCTGTTGCTCAGTGAGCCCCTGGAAGTGAAGTGCTGAGGCCCCACAACTCGCCTGCCGCCTGGGTCCAGGGATCGTCTCTCCTCACTGGGCTGTAAGAGCACACCTCGCTCCCTCACCTCCAGCTTCTCTCCAACCTCTAACTGAAGACGACAACAATGTGACTACTGGTCTCCGTCAGAGCCATGTGACCTGCTATTATGGATCTGAGACTCAGCATACATTGAATCAACACTCATCCAGGTAATTTAGCACACTGTGGCCTGCCTACATAATGCTGCATTAATGTATATAGCTGCTGATAGGAGCCTTTTATGAGGTCACACTTGCGGTCTGTCTTTGGGGTTATTTTTGAAGATTTCATTTGGACACACAGCTACCTTTGATTTGCTCAGGGCTGTTTGTTTTCTACGTATTATTGACACACTTTTTATCGCAAGTTCCCGGCATATTTGTGGCCGCTCAGTCATTTCCTCAATCTGGAGATTCATGGTTAGAGGTTGTTGTCTTTGTCAGCTGGTAAAAAAGGACAGAGAAACAGGAAGTTGGACAGTAATATGAAGCAGTAGTGAGAACAGAGGACTGTACAGTACGGTGTACAGTAGTCAAACAAGTGATATTATTTGAAATATGTCATGGTATGGTTTGTATTCAGTATTTTTCAACCTGGAACCTATTTTCCCATGTTTTGTGTCAAAGTGACTATTGGAAATAATAATACTTTGAAATTTAACTAGTATTGAGTGAGAGCGGCGGTGAAACAAGCTGCAATGTAACCAATAGGAGCACGTCCTCGCCTTTGATTTACGTCCACTAAAAGTGCTTGTTTTTGCCACTGACGGGCTCAGAGTGCTTTTACAAGTGTCTGACAACATTATAGAAATTATCCCTACAGAGATAGACCTTTTTGTTTAAGTGTAAGATCTTTTTTGTCTCACCAGAACAGCCCCAAATCACCATCGCTAAACCAACCAAACTCCATTTAAAAAACAGTCATTTTAGCGTGTACAGATCCAGCATATTTTCACGTCTAAATAGGTAACTTAAGGGTTTATTTCAAGCAAACCAGAGTTGGTGATTGTTGAAACAGTGGAGAGACGAAACAAGACAGTTTTTATAAGGGGTTTTCTTGTTTGTTTTTATTGACTTTGAAGTGTTTTTTCCAATAGTAAAATTACTGTTTATTTAAATGGAGTCTGGTGGGTTTGAGGTTAGCAGCTTCTGGGACTGTTTCTGATTGAACAAAAAAGATCTTACTTGTTAACAAAGAGGTTTATCTCTGTAGGAATCCTTTCCATAAACTGTAAGGCAATTAAAATTATAATCTGAGCCTGTCAGTAGCAAAAGTGCTCCCAGGGGCAGCAGTAGGTCAGTCCATAGGTCCCCATTGGGACCAAATATAGAGTGTGGACTGGTAGCTGGAGAGGTGCCTGTTCATCTCCTGGGCACTGCTGAGGTGCCTTTGACCAAGGCAACAAATCCCCAACTGCTCTGAGTGCCTCTCCATGGGCAGCCTGCTCTGACATCTCTCCATTTAATGCATGTATAGGTCCTGTTTGTGCCTGTGTGTGTATTTCGGGCCTGTGTGTTTATGAAAACAGAGTGAACAACACTGAATAATAAAGTATATCTTCCCCTCTTTCTATCAGTGGATGTAAATTGACAGTGCGAACATGCCTCGAATGGTTACCTTGTAGCCTGTTTCGTCTCACTCAATACTGGAGCAAGTTTACTTTATTAACAGCCTGTGAAATAGAGTGAAACCTGATTAAGACCTTGTGTTGATGCACTGTTGTTGCTCTAACTGATATACAGAAAAGGGCTTTTTGCATTTTTTCACTTGAGACTTTAGCTCCGTTTCCACCAAACACTTTCAGTATGGTACCTTTGGAACCAACAGTAACCCTTCAGACATGGTACCTAGACCCTAGTGTTTCCACTGCAAACAGTACTCTTAAATGTGGGCAGGGTTGTTGTCACTCACTGCTCCGTCCAGCGCTCACTGTATTTCATCATTACTGGTGACAAGGCTGGAGTTAGAGTCTTTCTCAATAGGATATTTGAAAATAGCCGGTTTGTGCATTTAGTCCTCTCAAGGCAAGCTCAGGGGTTTAGTGTTGCCAGAGCCTCACATGAGTGACATTCTGCAATGCTTTTTTTTTTTCTTTCTCCGAGTGAGGATTAGAATGTATGCTGTTCATGTAACGCAGTCGAAATTAATATATATAAACACTTGAAGATCCACTCATTACTAAAAGTGTCTGTCATATAAAAACTAAAGTGATGGTCAAAGTTGTCACAGTGAAATTTAAGGTGTGTTGATGGATTCATGTCGTCACCTCATGCATTGAGTAACATTACAAGTTAACGTTCCACCTTAAAAGTTGCCGGCAGTCGGCCCAGTGAATGAAGTTATTTTTTCTCGGAAAGAAAGCGGATTGAACTAACTAAACAGTACTGCTTGGTGGAAACGAGGCTTTTGAGCCTTAACTGGATATATATCTGCTACCTTTGTTGACATTATAGAGGCAGATATTCCTAAAGTTTTTTGTTCCTTAAAGCACATTGTGGCATTTAAGTGGCTGGTATAATTCAGACTGAAGACTAACAGGTATCACTTTGTCAGATGCAATGGGAAAACTAAGCAGACAGAGAGGTAAATCCAGATATAAGGCAATGAGTGATTTTTTCTTTTTTTTTAATCGAGATGGTTCTTGCTCAATTCACAGTCTCTGCCATCAGCTGAGGTCACTGGGGCTTTCCCAGTTAGACAGTCTGCCTCTGTAGAATTAAAAAAAAAAAAAAAAAAAGCACACATTCACTTTCCTGTTATTACAACCCATGCTCTGTGGCTAATAGGAGATTTTATAACTGCAAAAGCCGCTCAACACCCATGCTTCTGACTTTTCTTGTATTTAATAATCCCCTTCATTGTTGTTCAAATCAAACATTTTGGTCCCTGCCAAGCTGTTTAATGACTTGTGGAGGTGTTGGACCATAAAAAAAATAAAGAAAAAAGGAACGTACAGTAGATGGACGAATGGAAAACAAAGCCTGAAGTCTAAGACGGAAGGAAAGGGAAAGGAGAGGAGACTGTGTGTGTGTGTGTGTGTGTGTGTGTGTGTGTGTGTGTGTGTGTGTGTGTGTGTGTGTGTGTGTGTGTGTTAAAATGCGTGGCTAAGTCATTGTCTCTCCACATGTGTCTGCATGTGTACGTATCTTATCCAGGGTTTTTGTCAGGAGTGTGTGGCAGTCTTGCTCCCATTTCCGCTCTGGAGCAGAGCAGTACAGGAAGACTGGCTGGTTGGCTGGCTGCACAGGAAAGGAAACAGTCTCTATCAAACAGCAGATGGAGGACAGCATGTGCTTACACTGCAGAAACACACACACGCATACACACATGCATGCAGTCCTGCACACATAAGGAACTGTGTGCAAATACAGGAGCTTTATTAAGAGTGTAAGAAATCGCACATAGTATTGTGCTGTGCAGAATCTGAAGTTTTCAGAGTTGTAGTTGAATGAGGAAGCTAGAGGACACTCTTGACTTTTCAGATGTGCTTTTGAAATGTTTTCAAAATAGCAAAGACATTTTTTATTCCTGCTGGAAGGTTGTTTTGCCCTCTTGACTTTTCTCAATGCTTTTTTTCCCTCATTGTATTTATACTTGACATAGTGCTGCAGTCCCCCGTAGCTCTTCAACCTTCAAATCTCTGCTTACCTCTGAAAAACAGAGCTGGGTCAGAAAGTACCCGCACATACAGTAAGCGTATGCTTTGCCTCGTTTACCACACTGAAAGAAAATCAGATTATGTATGAGAACGACTTTCAAATACTGGCTAAACTTTTTTTCTTCACTAAATCCGAACCATAACAGACATATATTTCCATTTAGCGCTGCAGTTAAGTTTTTTTCTTGTTTCATAGGTAAAGACATGAGCAGTGGGGATGTCACAAGAACTGATATTTTGTACCAAGTGGATGACAAAGTTTTTAAAACAAAACAGTACTCTATTTTCTCCAATACTGAAGATACCAGGGATGCAGTTCTTCCAAACCTGCCTACAAGTGCTCTAGTCTACTGTTAAATACCAAAGGAAGAAAACCTCTAGCTGTAGCAGCTGCAGCAAAAACTCTGCTTCGACTTGTTGAAAAGAAATGTTTCTGAGGCCAGCAAAATTTTTAAAATTCTATGTAATGGGAGCATCTCATATATACTATGCTGTAAAGGTCTGCAGCGTGAGTTGGCGCCAAGAGTCTATTCTGCACTGACCGCTGCAGAGGACTGGGCAGTTAAATGAAAATTAATCAAGACATGCAGAACCTCTAACTGACGTAATCTTGCCCATATCGGTAAATTTGCTTTTCTCAAGCTTTTCCTACTATGTGTGTTCTTGTACTGTGCCTCGTCCAGGCCGCGACCTAGTAGCAACATGGAGGAGAACTCAAACACCCAGCCAGCTGAGCAACTTGAGCTGCTTCTGCCAAAGAGAGATGCCATGTCCGTCGCACATTTTTGCTTTTGTACAGACGACACAAAACCAGCACTCGATGTACAATCATGTTACCTAATATGAACAGTGCATGGCTCAAAAAAAGAAAGAGACTAACAAGCCCCCAGCAACAAGTGCCTTCACAAAGCAGCTCTCGATAACAAGCATTTACACAGTATAAAAAAGATTCAAGAAAATAACTGACGTAATTTCCTACTACATTACGAAGGATATGGCTCCCATAGCTACAGTGGAGCACAGTGGGTTTAAACACCTCATTAAAACCCTCGACAGAAGACACACTGTGCCATCACAAAAGTATTATGTTAAGATTATAGACTGCGGTGCCAAACATGTACAACTCATGTCGTAAAAAGCAAATCATGCAAGTTATTTTTTACTTTTGATATGGCATTATCTTAAAAATATTTGTTTACAAGTCATCAGGCGATATTTGAAGTTTATTTTTTTTGCAAGAGATGCAACTTATTCATTTTATACTGTTTTGGAAAATTTGATTTTTACTTTAAAACTAAAATGTGACATTTTTGAATAGATGCGACTTATTTTCTAATTTTGACATGGCGATATTTAAAATATATATTTTTTTTGTTTGCAAGAAATGCCAGTTATTTATTTTCTGCTTTTTTAGGGAGCTTGCTTTTTACATTTAAACTAAAATATGACCTTTTTCGTAAGACCATTTCATTTCTAACGATGTGTGCTTTGGTTTCAATCACGAAATATTTAATCAAATAATCATAAACAGTTCATCTGTGTGTGTTTCCTTCAATTATTTCAAAATCACAAAGATAACATATGCGTTCTTTAAACAGAAAAAGTATCCCAGCTTTAATAGTTGAGCATATTTACAGTAAAAAAAAACAAACCCAAAACAAAATAATCGTTAAATAATCGGAATCGAGGTAAAATTATCATGATATTAATGCATCGGGGTGATATCGCCCAGACCTAGCTTTGGCATTTTGTTCTGGTTGCCGAGGGTTAAAAAATGTTCAACTTTGGGTTAAAATGCTGCGCTCGTCACTGTCAGTTCTTACCCAGCCTTCCAGTCACAGTGGAGGATGCTTTGTTTTAACATTTGATGGAACACGTATGGGCTTGAAGCTCCTCAGCCAGAAAATTCTGAGCATCAAACACTTCATTTCCTGCGTTCTGGTGAATTTTTCTACGTCAATTTATGGTGTGAATGTCTTTAATTTGGCCATAATAAAAGTTTGCTTCTACTTTCATGTTTTTATTGGGGGGGGACAAATGCACATGTTCTAAATAGTGAGGAGGACGTGTCCCCTGCGCTCCCCCCTGAAATCTGCTCTTATGTAGGAGGGGTGGGACAAAAAGCTAACCACAACACCATTCGTCACACATGTTTAAGCACTAAACAACAACAACATCAAAGGAGAAATGTGTTAATATACTGTAAGGTAAACATTCATATGTTTCCTTCATACAAAATCTCATGAACCAACTTTGCGTTTGAGGCGGATCATTAGGGATTATTATGTTTTGTTTGTGTTTTACCATCAAATATGGGAATATGGGAATTTAACTAGTATTTGTATCAACTACTACATTTGTGGTATCGTGACATGCCTATAAGCAGAGCTGAGATTTTGACCCTTGTGTTACCTCTGTGGCCTGCAGGTCAAACACATTTGTCTGTTGTTGAGATTTAGTGACACTCAATATGTCATCACCTCCTCCTCCTCCTCCTCCTCCTCCTCGTGCCCCCCGCCTGGTGTATACGCCCATGATTTCTGATGGCCTGTCATGCCTCCATGCCTCTGTCAGGAGCTGTTAGTGGTGGGCCGGGTCTCTCCCTGCATGTCTCGCAGAGCTTTTGTCAGCAGCGTGTGAGGACTGGATGCTGCACTTCCTTTTTCCAAGAGGGCAGCGAGTTCTCCGAGAGGCCTTCGATGTAGGATAGTCATTTGTTCTCCATATGGTGTGTGTGTGTCCTTTCTCATCCGTGTAACAAGCCTGCTTAGGAGGGAGGACAATGAGGCTCACTATGGTTTCCAAGGCCTCACTGAGTGACTCATATTCCTATAGAATCCAGGCAGAGACCAAACAACAGGGTTACACAATCTTAATCAACAAAGTGCTGCTCATAATGTGCTCAGCAGGGGCCGTGATCCTGCGAAAGAGGATTGTGAAAAATGTGTTAGGTTGGGGTTTTGGGTTTGGGTAACATAATTGCTTTGCTGCCACTTCCAGTTTCTGTTCAGAGGCAGGCTGCTGTTGGAATCACTGCGACTCTGGACTGTGCCGTGAAAACACCGGTTGTTTTTCTGCTTGTTTGTCAAACCTGTTGTCGCCGGGTGTGTGATAAGGGAGCATTAAAGGGGCTGTTATTCTGGAAGATGAAGTGTGATTCTGCGGTTTTGCTATGGAAACCGAAGCTGTTCGACAGTAAAACCTTGCCTCTCGTGCAGACAGTCTGGGGACATGTCAAGAACCAGTCTTCACATCCCTTTTTAAAGACTCACAGGAGGGTTTTATAGTCTGCGTCTGCACTGTGCAGACAGGTCTGCTCTATCTCTGCAGAGCAGCAGAGGCAGGCTCCTCATCCTCGCAGCGTGGGCCGTTCACTTTATCCCTTCTGGTCCCACATCTCCTCTCCTCCTCTTTGCCTCCCCTCTGAATCAAGTGGCTTTTTGTTCTCCCGCAGCAGTGCTTATCACTCGTTTCTCCACCACTCCCCTCCTCCCCATCCTTCTCTCAGGGAGTGAAAGGATATTTTGGGGGATAGATCTTGTCTGTCCTGCGCAGATCCCAAAAGACTGTAGTTATCTCTGTCTCTCTGTGTCTGAAAATGGGGGTTCTATTCAAGATCCCCCCTCTTTCTCTGGGGGGTGGTTTTCCACGAGAGCCAGGTCTGTTTAGCCCCAGTGTCTGTGTGTCAGCGCTGATGTTAAACAAATCTCACGGCAGTAGAAAAGCTTTGTGGATTGTCATCATTACAAGCACTGACACTGCGATTTATTCTAATTCATTTGAGTGAAGTAGGTTTCTTTATCCCACAGGATCTCTCAATTGCCTGTTATTTCTACGCTTGGATAACATGACATAAAAATGAGCCATACATTCTCAGGGGAGGCAGTCTGGTTGGTTGTAATGCTCTCTAAAACCAGGCTCCCAGACGCCGTCTGAGTCAGCTGTTATGGTTCTGCATGGAACTGCATTTTAATCTTTTTAATCCTTTTTATTGACCATTAAAACTTTCTCAAAACGGACCTCTGATGGATTTATGGTCAGTTAAGGAGGTGATTTACCCATAATGTGACCACCAGTCAGAATTTTGTTTATTGTTTCAGATTTATTTTGATGTATAAGCCTATAATCAGAGGGGATGTGGTTCCTGAATGGCTAATATTTCTGCATGGCTTCCTGTAAGTAAATGCAGAAGAACAACTGAAAAGGAAACACACAGTCCGATCCAACACGTATCCATAGAACGGCAGTGTTACAAATTATAAAGAGTCCTATCTCGTGCTTTTTTCTTCTAATCAGACAAGGGTATTTTAATTCATACCTGACATGTTTCGACGGAGCCTTCTGTCTTCCTCAGAGGTGTCACCCAATGTTAGCGTGACGTGTCCTTATATCAGCTGATCTTACAGAGGCGTGATCGCCCTGTCAGGTCTGACAGGTCGACCACACCTCCTGCTGTCCAGTCACTCCTCCAGGACAGCGCTCCAGGTGTGTGACAGCATGTATGCCCCCTCGTCCCTCCATCATCCTGTCCGCCCGTTTCCTGATCTCAATTGCTTCCATAATCCAGCGTTGGTGTTTGTTGCCTTCAGTGCATATGACTCTGGCCTTGTCCCAGTCCATGACGTGGTTCTCTCTCTTGCAGTGGTCTGTGATGGCTGATTTGGCGGTTTCCTGCATTGCCTTGTCTTTTATTGCCCGTGTCTGTCTTTTGTCTGTTTCTTTTTCACATTCTTTTTGGTGCTCTTTTTTCCTTATGTTGAAGCTTCTTCCTGTTTCCCCGATGTAGGTTTTGTTACAGGAGTTGCATTGGATTTCATATATTATGTTACACTTATGGTCTTTTGTTGTTTTACCGGTGTGTTTATATGGTAAAACCACTTGGATCCATCTGAGTTCTCTATCAGAAGACTTCTGGTTTCCCTTTGTAGTTTGAGTAGTATTGACCAGTCACGTTTGAGCTACAGGTTAAACAGTCAGTGTGAAGAGGCAGAGCACGCTGGCTGAAATGCATCTCAGAACCCATCAGCTATCTTCTGATGATGATTTAGTTTTATATTAATGTTTTTTTAATGTAGCTGCAGGTATCTGTTTCAAGAGATTAGCTGAAGTGACCGGCACAAAGAGGAAGTCTGGGCCCAGATATCTGCTGGCTGCACCGGATCTCCCGAAATATTGCCTGTTGCCATCAGAAACGTATCATTGTCTGACCGATGGCTGATGAGTTCTGTGATTGATGACCTGCTGACTGCAGCTTCGTGTTTATCTCTCAGACACAAGAGTGGTATCAATCTTCTTCCCAGCAAAAAAACGAAACTAATCTATTTCCTAAAAAGTATTCCTCAAAAGTTGATAGAAAAAATCTCAAATACTTGTCTTTGAGTCCGACTGACAGTAAACACAGACAGAAGTTCCCTAGAAATCCCTTTAGATCCTGAAGTGAAGTGCATAGCACATCCAGGTCTATTTGCTGTTTGATTTACCTGAAGGTTTGTTTGCTTTACTGTGACGCTGTGGCTCAGTTGTGATTTAGATAAGTGTGTGCACGCTAGAGAAGTAATAGCGAACACAAGAAGATGTTTTTCATCTCCAAATTCCACACATAAAATGACATTAGGCTTCAACAGCTACATGAATTTCCAGGGGACAGTGTTTGTTAGCCTCATAGACGAGTGTGAGATGATTTCTGTTAAATTAAAAGTTTTTTGCAAAGCTGTAGGAGGCTTGCGTCCTTGCCCCAATCAACGTCATTCTTGCTGGAGATTGATACCACTCTTGTGGAGATGTCCGAGATTTCCAAATATTTATCATTATGACTAGGTGTGTAAGAATCCATTGATCTGGATCGATATGTTGCTTTAATGATCCAATTTTATTGTTGCAAAGTAAAAACACCGATCCATATCATCATCTGTAGGATAGGCTTTTATTTTGAAAGTCTGTGTCACTGTCAAACAGGAGCAGGCAGACCGCATGCAGCCAAGAGAAAGATGTTGCGGATAATGTTATTTACTTGGGGAATAAATCAGTAGTGTGGAAATAATTTGGATGTAGGAGAAAATACAACAAAGCACGCACTGTATGTAAACAGTGCTGTTACGAAACACGACGTAATGTACTCGCCTGGGCGGCCATCTCACTCTGCTAACTTGTCACTACGGCAACATTAGCTGCTCTGTTTTATTAATGTTCGGCTGAAAAAATTTGCACACAGGCTGAAATTCAAAGGAGCTGTTCTGTCTGGAGATGCAGTGAATTAAACTACCGGTGTGTAAGATAAATAAAAACGCTGCAAAGTCTGCTAGCTGCTAGGCTAGTAGGCTAGACTGTGTTAAATGGGCAGATAATATTGTCTCATATCAATCGCAGGCCCCTAAATCACATCGAATCTAAATCGTATCATGGCAGACTGCAGGTTTAACATCAACTCAGACCTTCCAAAAAAGACCCTCGCCTCATATTCATAGCCTAAGAACTCATTAGTTTACCACTGTATGTTACACGTTGATCCTCTCCCTAATGGCCCTACAAGTTGAGCAGTAAATTTCCCATGCATCACCACGGTGACAGGCTCCCAGCTTTATATACAATCCCTTCTTCCCCTCTTCCTCTCTCTTTCCCTTTACGTGTCTCTCGCACTAATACCTGATCATAGCAGAGTGCCGGTAATCGCAGAGTGCTGGGTGATAATGAGAAGTGTCACAACGCTGGTTTCGTCATTTCCAGCCCAGCTGCCGCGCATTACGCTGGCTATCGACGGCTCTGATTCCAGGCTATAATTGCTCTGCCTTTGAATAATTGAAAGAGGGGAGGAGGTAAATCCCAAAGGTGTCAAGGTGGGAGAAAGATGGATGCCTCTGTGTTTAATGCTGTCAGCTCGGGAGGTGTAAGGGGGCCTGGAGGACATGATGAGACCCTCACGGGGAGATTGCCCCCTCACACACACACGTGTTGTGAATGATGGACCACTAGTAGAATGATTTCTGGCACGGTGGTTCTCAAACAGTCCCTGGCACATCATGTGTTTCCCATGGATCCCTGCTGAAGCGTTTGTGGGTATGTGTGTGTCCCCATGTGTGTGTATTCCATGCCAAGCAGCCAGGCAGTGTAGCTGTGTATGCCAGGTTTGGCGCAGAAACGTATGCATGTAGTGTGATTGTGCAAGCGTGTAAATCTGTGGATCAGAAGTGATTTAGAGACCTACTGGCTCCTTGGGAAAAAAATTACTGAGACAGTGCGTGTGTGTGTATGTGTGTGTGTGTTTGAGGGGGACACTTACACAGACGGCCGCGCGAACACACAGACTAAATGACACTCAAACAAGCCGACCAAGTGTAAGCTCAGATGTGGTGTTTGCCTGCGCAGAAGAAAGACTTGAGTAAATATTTACTACCAATTACGCTCTTGGTTTCCATGCCTCACCAGAATGTGACAGTAGCTTCTAAATGCTATGAAATGCTGAAGACATCAAGTTGTACGCCAAATGAGAGCTGCTCTCAAATGTTATGGCTGGAATGTTTTTAAGAGGATTATCGATAATCGCTTTTCATCTAGCACCATGTTATTTTTAACTAATATGCAGCAGCTAAAAGCTCTTATTTCCAGTGAGGACCACTCTAATGGCGGTGCTCTCAGGGTCAGACACAGTAGCCACCATATCTCAGTCAACAGGATGTTCTGGCCCGAATCTGGCAACCAACCACAGCTTTTTTCCCCCCTGGCAGTAGCTCACCTGGTTTTCTCTTTGTTCTTTTATTCACTAAATGTTTCTCTCCTACATGCAAACACCTGCATACATCCGCACGTATGCATTTTCTCACGTGTTCAGCTGAGATCTCTCTCTGGGAGATGCTACGTTTGTTCCCACAGAGGTGGAGGGCTGACACTGCAGAGCGGAGCCGGCGGGTCTCCAAGGTCATTACCACTGCCATAGCGTCTGGGCGCCCTGGGAAGGAGGCAGGAATTGATTAATGACAATGCTAGGAGCGCAGGAGGGGAGGAGCCCAGATTGGCAAGAGAGCAGCGCTGCAGAAGTTGTTACTGTATGATGGTGCTATAGATAGTGCTGGTGTGAGATACTGCAGAGTGTGACACAGAACTACAACTACTCCTGATGATAGTAATAGTGTTCTTTATGTAGCAAAGCTGGATCTTCAGTGAAGAGAATTAAGTTGATAGAAAATGGGACTCTTTCTCAGTTTGCAGTAATGGACAGTGTGGGACATGTTATTTAAAAATGTAGTCAATTACTCTACTAATTACCAGCTAGAAAAGTAACTCTGTACTACTTATTTAATAACAAAAGCAATTAGTTTCATTTCCTTTTACAGTAGTTTGCAGGGTTTCCCACACATTCATTTATTTTTGGTGGCTTGATGTGATATCAGCATCTTCCACCACATATTGATTTTATAATTTTGGACCTGGACCATTTATTGGGAGCACACTTGGAATATATATACTGTTTTGCACCACCCTGTCAGAGCGCAGAGCAAAATCTGGGCTCAGACGGAGCAGCAGAACACCAGGCACAGTGAAAGTGAAACTTAACTGTTCATTAATTCTTACAGAAATAGAATGCTCTGTTTCTTGGAACAACAGCGCTCTCATTTAAGTGTAGTCCATTGTTTTTGCGGCTACTTTAGATGATATCCGCTTTGTTTCCACGGAAACTGTGCAACCCAAAGTCTTGCGCTAGGTCTAAAAGTTTGCTTTTACTGGCCTCTGCAGCAGCTGCTCCTCTTATCCATCAATCTGATCTGATCAGCTGTGAACGTTCCAACTTCAAACTGATCGACTGATCAATTCTTAACCCCCCGACACAAACTCAACAAACTCCCATTTAAGATTCTCATAAAGAGTTGCCATACGGACCTGCAAAAACCTCCAAATTCAGAGAGAGGACACAATGCAATGAAGAATACAGAGAATGATCACAAAGGAACACACATTCACAAAAAAGTTTGCTGATCTGACCCTCCCATCCCTTTCGTCAGCTACAGCCACACATAGATTCTAAAGGCACCTGCAGCTCCAAAGCCTCCATACCTACATGTTGGATCCACGGTCATAGTTTCAGCATCAAGTAGTCAAGCATATAGAACCGTTTAGGGCCGATGTCACAATGATGTCATTTTATTAGCTGTAGGCAAAACACAACTCTCCACCACAGGGCTGTAGGCTACAAAGGAGTCTTGTTGTGTTATTGGGAGCCAGAATAGCAAGCCAACAAGCCAACAGAACTTGCTAGCTAGCGCAGACTAATGTCTGTGGAGAACTGTTTTGCCTCCAGCTAAGCCCCGCCCACCAAAAAATGTCATACTGTTTACTAACAGTAAAAGGGTCTATATACAGAAGTATTTAATAGACATTTAAATTGCTGTCATAAATGACATCAACATGAATAATTTACTAAACACCAATAAATGCTTAACCATCTTAATCATCAACATTTAGATCGTTTTTCCATGAAAAAACCTCATGCTTTAAAATAGCTTAGATGTCACTCTTCACCTTTGCTTTATTTAATATGCGTGGATCTATGAATATGCAAATAAGTCTCAGACTGTCTCACTCCCCTAAAGCTTGAGCATACCTCCTTACCTTCAGCTCTGTGCATTGCTCTATGTGACTATGTTATCATACAGCTTATAATGTGCTGCTAATGTCAGATAAACCTTGTTCCCAACCGCTCGCTCTGACAAGTTGAAGTGAAGGGAAACCTGGCTTCCTGGCTTCTCCTCTAGTACCCCTCATTTCGCTGCAGCGCTATATTAATGACACGGAAAGCCCCACCCCACAAAAAGACAGCATTGGTTCCTCAGGTGTGTGATGTATGAAAACCTAGAAGTCTGAATCTGTGTTTTTGAAATTGGTGCACTGACGTTCTAAGGCAGAAACGTTCAGCCATGGTGTCGACTGCTTATTTTGCTCATGATATGCATATAAAAAAACACCATATAAACATGTTTACAAGGTTAAAAACTTCATTTTCATTTGAGAGGGTCTTTAAAACTGTACCAAACACTCTCCCCCTCACTGCTTTTACCAAAAATCACTGTTCCTCAGGAGCTGTTAACTCAGACAAAAGGCTGGATTGACATCAGGTTCTCAGGTTTTCAGCGTGTGTGTGTGTGTCTGCATGCTGGCTTTCCTTTTTTTTTTTTTTAATTCTTGATAAAACCGACGTGTTACACATCCCACAGGTGCCACATTGGTGGCAGTACTGCTGGTCAGGTTACCATGGGAACACATCGTGGCAAAACAGTGGTATATATGTTAAAGCAAATCTACATTTTCCTCAGCGTACTTTTTAAAAATATTAGAATGAATAATAAATAGTGTCACCAGTGGAGACAGATGGCTCCTGTAGTTTCATTTAAATGTAAAAAAAAAAAAAAAACACACAGACTGCACTGTGATACAGTCTGAATTTAGATTATGGAGGTAATCTGCAGGAATACGGGGGATAAGTTTAGAAAGAGCAACAGTAATCACCTTGTCCAACTAGGTTACATTGCATGGGAAGCAGTCGCACATCTGCGCGAGCAGATGGACACCCCAGCTTCATTTCCTCTGTCAAGACTGTGAATGTAGTGCACTGTCCTTATAAATAGCTAACCCGACCCAGGTTTACACACTGCAGCTCCCCATAGGCAGAGAGCACAGAGACGCGGTGATATGAGGACGACCGGCTGAAACAGAAAGCAAGAAGCTGTTAGACTTCCTGCAGTGTTCTGCTCAACACAGGCTGATTTAATAATGCACCCTGTGTTCTTATAGAGGTTTATCAATAGTCTTCACATTAGATACCCAAACGTAGTGATTTAGTACATTTTAATAAAGTTAGGTGACTCATATGAGACACATTGAAAAATGATGGTCAAAATTGATGCAGTAGAGGATGATGTATCCTGACTTTGAGTCCATATAAAATGGGTCATGCTGCCCAAAGCATTGGATCCTACAATTCCCATAATGCAACTTGATAAGCTCTTTCATGACTTTGGTAATTTATTGAAGTTTCATATATTCTTTGTGGTCTGTGTTGAATATGACCAACCACAGACAATACATTTATATGCCTGTGGACACAGTTTGACACACACATACACACACACACACACACACACACACACACACACACACACACACACACACACACACACACACACACACCCAGACCTCCACAGCATCACATTCTCTCTCTTTTTCTAAACCTTTCTGCCATGGTTACCAAACATCACAACTAAAATTTCACACCAGTTGCTGCAGTTACGGAAACCAACACAATATACCACCCAGCCCCGACATCACTCGTTATCACTCTGATCAGCTTCTTGTAGCTTTGCTCTATAAATAAGACTTCTCTATTTTGCTCGCAGGTCACTCTGTGGCAGCACCACAGCGAGCGAGCAGCTAACAAAGACAAAGTGAGGATGAGTATATTGAACCTGAAATAGCGGCGGAGAAGGGCCCTGCTGACATTGATGTTACATTCTGGTCGACGCTGATGCGATCATCTATAGCCACATGTGTGTAAGACAAAGTAAGACTGCTCATTAATAACTGCGCTTGAGAGTTAATTGGTCTGTTCATGCAACACTATTAGAATCAATGTACTTTTTTTATAGTACTGAAGGCTGACCTAGTATTGCAACATGATATTTAAAAAAAAATCTGCTAATATTGAAAATATGAAACTACAGCTTAGCTTATCTAAGCTTAGCATAAAGATTGGAAGCAAGGGGAAAGGGCTAACCACAGCTTGTAGCCATGGGTGGATTACGAGAAAACGGGCCCCTGGGCACAGGTATGCAAAGGGACCCACCAACGCTCCAACATAAGAACAAGACAAGCTTACTTTGTGGTGGTTTTGTGTGTCTTTGTAGTCATTATGCATCTTTTTGTGGGTTTGCATCTCTGTGTGGTCATTTTGAGTCTCCTCCTGATCGGTATGTTTGTATTTGACATTTTTTGGAAGTGAAGTCCAGGGCCCCCCCCCCCCCCCATGACACTTTTTTTTTTTTTAACTTGTTTTTACTTTTTATGGATTAAATAAATGAGATATAACATGTTGATTAGTGAGCTTTAGATGTGCTGGTATTTAATTACATTTGGGCGAGGCTAGCTGTTTTACCCTGTTTCTAGTGCTAATGCTAAGCTAAGCTAAGCTATCTGTCTTGTGGCTTGATATAAGAGCAGTATCAATGTTCTCATCTAATCCTCCGCATGAAAGAAAATTTGATTATTTCCCAAAAGGTAGAGTGTTTTGCTGTGAGTTGCCGAGGGTTGGAGATATCGGCTGTACAGATGTTTGACTTCTTCCTGATATAATGGAACTAGATGGCACTCAGCTTGTGGTGCTCAAACAGCAATGTCTCTTTCTGGAAATCATGACCGGTTACTCAAGATAATCCACAGACTTTGTTGTGAGCAGTTTGATGCAGGAACTATTTTCTTTCTACCAAACAACACCAGTCAGCCGTATCACTGTGCAGATATAAGTGAGCATCTATACATAGACGAGGGGCTTGGACTTGTTGCAGCGCAAGATGTAAACATTAATGGCCTCCTCCTTAGCTGAGCTGCAGTGCTAGCTAGCTCCGTGGTGCTAGATGAGCTGGCAGTAAATGCAGGCATCCTTCTGAGTAGTGATAAAGTTTCCATCCATCCATTTTCAACCACTTATCCGGGATGGGTTGTGGGGGCAGCAGGCCAAGCAAAGCACTTCAGATGCCCCTCTCCCCAGCAACGCTTTCCAGCTCCTCCTCAGGGACTCCAAGGTGTTCCCAGGCCAGATGAGATATGTAATCCCTCCAGTGTGTTCTGGGTCTGCCCCGGGGCCTCCTACCAGTAGGACGTTCCCGGAACACCTCTAACAGGAGGTGCCCAGGAGGATCCTGATCAGATGCCCAAACCACCTCAACTGACCCCTTTCAATGTGAAGAAGCAGCGGCTCTACTCCGAGCTCCCTCTGGATGTCCGAGCTCCTTACCCTATCTCTAAGGCTGAGCTCAGACACCCAACGGAGCTTGTATCCGCAATCTCATTCTTTCAGTCACTACCCAGAGCTCATGACCATTGGTGAGGTTTGGGACGTAGATGAACCAGTAAATTTCCGGCTCAGCTCCCTCTTCACCACGACGGTCTGGTGCAGCACCGACATCAAAGCAGAAGCTAAGGGAGTTACTGCCTCAAGCGAGGGAGTTTAAGTATCTCAGGGTTTTGTTCACGAGTGAGGGTGACATAGTTTGGTAGAAAGAAAATAGTTCCTACATGAAACTGCTCACAACAAGGTCTGTGGATTATCCTGAGTAACAGGGTCATGATTTCTAGAGAGACATTGCTGTTGAGTTTTTAAATGTTTTTTTTTAGTGCTTAAAGCACCACAAGCTGAGTGCCATCTAGTTCCATTATATTCCAGAGAAGGCAGACATTTCTACAGCCGATATCTCCAACACTCGGCAACTCACAGCAAAACAATCTAGATAGATAAATAGCACTACAGCTAACAGCAAGAATATATACTTTTGATTTAGGAGTGAACTGTTTGTTTTTCCTCTTATAAGCCATCTTGCAGGTTTCAGTTATATATTAAAAAAAAACTTGTCGCCTAAAGGATAAATAGTCTGGCAGCTTTTTCCTCAGAGGACACAATGTACCTACTGCCCGCTCACCCTGTCACATCGCCCCTACACCCACCACCCATTTTCCGAATTCCCCAGCTGATGTATTTGAAGAGACAGAGCGACTCTGTGCCCAGTGAAACCACATTCAGTGGAACTGACAGTGCTCTGTCTACGGGAAGACGCGATGCCAGGGAACACCGTGTTTCCTGTCACAGGCAGAGACAGACAATTTCTCTGTCTTATCGTCTAATTGTAACAAGCTTGTCCTTTCTGATGGTTAGGTTTCTGGGGCTAATTAGTGAGACAATAGTGGAGAGCTGCAGGGGTATCATTATGTCACTTTTAACCCAGACTGGAAGAATGACAGAGCAGGGAAGCACACCACAAGGAAAACACAAGACCACAGGGAGGGATAGCTCATCCTCCAAAACAAAATACTGTCAGGGAAGAACATTTATCAGCTGTCTGGTTTGGGACCGTAAACGACACAATATTCAGTATGTATGAGTCAGAATTCCCACACTGGCTTTTTCATGTTTGGAGCGAGGATAAAGAGAGGCCTTGTAGTGGCCTGCTAGTATTCTCTGTTGCCTGTTTGTTCAGTGTGATATACTGATATCTGTGCATGTGTGCGTGTGTCCACATTCTTGTTTACATGCTGTCCGGGCTGCAGGTATTCAGAGGTGACAGGTTGTAATTAGTGGAGGCAGAGCTGTGAGTCACACAGTGCATACCAGGTGCTGGAGGTCTTTATGAACACATGAGCGTGGCTGAGGTGTTGTCATATACAGTATGTAGGCAGGTCTACCTCTCACTTCAACCTACTCACTTTGAGCCTGTTTGCACCTGGAATTAACGTGCATCCTGCGTGATCTGATCACAAGTGGACAGCTCAAAGTCTGACTATTCACACCTGGCATTAGAACACGTCTGTACGTACAGCTCCACTGACCACTTGTGATCATGGGCAGATTATCAGACAGTGGGCCTTTGGGCACAGATACACAAAAGGCCCTACTACCTTTCTTACACAGGAGCAAGACACAGAGACTTTATTGTTGTTCAGCCTCTTTTGATGTGTTTTTTTGGTCTCCATTTAGTTGTAATGCATCTATTTTTGGGTTTGGCTCTTTGTATTTTTTTTGTGTGTGTCTTGTTGTAATTTTTGTCTCTTTGAAGTTGTTTTTTGTGTCTCAGAGGTAATTTTGTGTCTCTTTGGAGTCATTTTGTGTCTTTGACATAGATTTGTGTGTCTTTGAGGTAATTGTGTGTCTCTTTGAGGCAATTTTGTGTATCTTTGAAGTCGTTTTGTGTGTCTCTGAAGTGATTTCTTGTCTCTTTGAGGCTCTTAAATTTGTGTCTCCCTGAGATAATTTTGTGTCTATATGATGTCATTTTGTGTCTCCTTGAGGTAGGTTTGTGTCTTTTTGAGGTAATTGTGTATCTCTTTGAGGTAAAGGTGTGTCTTTGAGATACTTTTGGTTCTCTTTTAATGTAATTTTGTGTCTCTTTGAAGTAATTATGCGTGTCTTTTAGGTAATTCTGTCTCTTTGAGGTAGATTTGTGTGTCTTAGAGGTAATTTTGTGGCTCTTTAAAATCATTTTGTGTGTCTTTGAGGTAACTTTGTGTCCCCTTGAAGTTGCTTTGTGCGTCTTTGACATAATTTTGTGTCCCCTTGAGGTAGATTTGTGTGTTCTTGTCTTGGGCTGTGTCTTTGAGATAATTTTGTGTCTTGAGGTAATGTTGTATCTCCTTGAGGTAAATTTGGGTGTCTACGAAGTGTTTTTTTTTCCTCAAAGGAACACACAAGATGTAATTTAGTGAACAGATATATAACAATAACAAAAGAAAACATGCCACGAACATGCAATTTGAGTATTTGTGTATGAGGCGAGTACATCTTTCTGGTGCATCACATACAGCATCATGAATGTGCTGGAAAACAGGGTTAGTCAACAGTAGAAAGCAGCATGGAGGCCAGTGAAAATGTTGTAGTGGTTACTTAGTTTCTTATCTCTTACTTATTCAGTCTCTCTTTCAAACTTGGTACAGACTAGTTTGGAATGATGTCCCCTCTGCTGCTTTGACGGAGATGGACGGTATTTTGTGGCAAAGCGTTATTGCATCAGTGACAATTAGCATGTCCTCTTAGGTGTTGTATTTCCATTACTGCTAAACAAAGCCAGTCAGCGCTGGAACCAATAAATACCCATGACTACTGCAGAGTCATTTGTCCTGGGAATAAATGCAGATTTCAGCCTTTCCCATTAAATACAAAGGTCAGATGTTAGAGGGTGTTTGTTGGTTTTTTATCCAGTGGGAAAGGGGCTACAGAGTTTAAGGCAGTGAACTGTGTTCTATTGTACATCAGACAGATGTCTTTACCCATCTTTGACTAAATTTCTGTCACAGTTTTGTTTGTTTTTAACTACAGTTTGTGGCCAATCTTAAATTCGGGCAGCAGGATTTTGTAAAAAGGATAACAGGCTATTAATCACAATGCAATCCGCCGAGAGTCAATGAGTTACATCTCTCTACTGCAGCTCAGCAAGGAAACACAAAAAGGGATTTTGTACTAGAAAGACTGAATTTGGAAGATGCCCATTTGATTTGGCTAACTCAGACTGCCGAAGCCTCATATTTAATCTCTCCCACTGGAATCATATCAAGAAGGGATCGTCTCACGGCCAGTATGGGGAGGACAGGATGAATGAGTAGTTCCCATTCTGCAGCCCAGGATGACACTGGCCTACCGAGAGACAGAGCGAACTCTCTGCTGGGTAACTCGGGACACGCATGCCACTGAAATAACTGGCCAGGACAATAACCTTCCCCAAGGCTACTTGCAAATGTCTCCTATCGGAAAATAAGGACGCCTTAGAACTTCCCCCGAGCTGACATCTCCCATGACCTATTTTCATTATGGCTGATGGTCGGTGACGAGCTGCGGAGTGCTAAATGGAGAAAGGACAATACATAGACGAGAGCACACAATGTGATGATAGCTGTTTGCCCAGAGTCTGACCCAAGCTAAATGATGACTAACACTAATAGTCTAATTTGAGACTTGTGGTCTCGGCTGGTTTGTGCTGAGTGAGGAGAAATAGAGAAGAAGAGATTAGATACCCCGAAGAACAGGACGCAGTGTTATTTATAGTTATGTGAGGGACATTCCCCCACAAAGACGGAGGAAAGGAAGTTCAGCATCTCCTCAGAGATGCTAGAGAGGTCAGGCTGGAGACCACTGCAATGACAGGATGGGAAAAGCTGGAGAGCGAGGGGTGAGCAGCTCTGTGGTCCCCCAGGAGCAGTTGAGCCTCGCAGGGGCTGGAGGCTAAGACGTGACAGGGTGACATCTCCAGAGGTGACGGAGGGGAAAGAGGGAGCCAGGAACTAGGGGATGCTCACAAGAAGCAGCAGCACTTTACCACAAGACACCGCCTCAGGGCTTGCTACGAGCACTCTGCCGGCCGTCCCTGTTGAGCCATCACACACGCATATAAACAAACAGACACCGCATACATAAAATTCATCGCAGCTTGTGTAGCGGAAAGTCCCAAACGGCACCATGAGTAAATTTCCACATCACAGAACCTCAAGTCTTATACACAGAGGATTCACACACTGTACTAACTCAGCTCAATAACCTCCCCCTCATCCAGGCTTGTGACATTTGCAGAGAGAGCCTTAAAGAGGGGGGATAAAGAGGGAGGAGAGCCAGAGAAGGGGGTAGCACGCTCCTCCTCTCCCCTCTCCGCTCATTAGAATTCTCTCATCAGTCTTCCCCATGGAGCGTGGGGGGACATGTCAGGGTTTATTAATCGCTCCAGGAAATATTATTGACCTGGACCTTCTGCTCCTGCTCTCCCTGCTGCAGTCAGTGTCTCTGCTCTGCTGCCTCCACATTCCTCCAGTGTCCTGTCTGGACACATTACAGGACACTGCGGCACAGCGTGGAGGCTTCAACACACAGTGTCTTCATTGACTATGCACTTGGCCTGGGCTTTCTTTTTCGCCGCAGCTGCAGAGCACCACACACACAAACACACACACACCTGCAGCCTTGGGGAGACAAAGCACACTCTGCTCAGCTTCATTATGGGGTGATAGCAGTTCTGGTGCCGGTGCGCATTGCTTAGGTTCCAACTTTTGTGAAAAAAAAAAAAAAAAAAAAACACCTTTAAAACTGCAAACATCTCAAGGCTTATTGGTTTGCAAAGCTCACCAGCAGATTTCAAAAGAAAAGAGGTGCTTAAATCAATGTGATGTGAAACCCGTTCTGAATGCTCAAACACTAGAATCGATTGGAGAAACTCCTTTATCCTCCCTCCTCTGCATTCTTCTACTGGGAGAAAATGGGGGAATGATCAGAGTCAATCAGCTGAGACTCCTGGACGTCACTGTGTGTAGGGGGCTCTGGACACAGCTCATGGTGCTGTGGGTGTTGGCGTGCATGTGTGTGCATGTGAAGGAGACGTTATTAAAGAGAGGCGGGGGGGAGGTGGCAGGGAGCAGATCATGAGGGTGTATGTGTTAAGCCTCTTGCAGCCTGACTCTAGATTTCGCTCCCCGTGATCTGATACATCCAGTTTCGCTCGGCTTAACCGCTCATTCGTAGTTCAGTATCAGCTGATGTCCAGGCCTTATGTTGGCATGCATGTTGCGTGTGTCTGTGTGTGTGTGTGTTGTGATATCTAACGCATAGCACACGAAGACTCTACACACGCTATATCCTGGAAATCACACATTTCAGCATGGAATAGCCACGGAAACAGCTAAAGAAAAACAGCTGTTATCAGCTTAAAGTGGCATTTAGTCAAGTTGTCTTTGCTCAATCTGATAACACACCGATTAAAGCATGATGCCTTATTAGAGTCCCAAGATCATTGCATTGGATTCAGATATGCAGTAATGGTATTTGTGGACACACATGCTTTTGATAGCATCAAAAAAAGAAATGTAAAAATGGATGTTTCCTTGGCCTGGGTGTCATCTTTGCAATTTTTTCTGAATGGGTTGGTGAGAGAGCATGCTATCATGACCAGCCTTGTTTCTTAAATATTGGTGCATTGCGCCCCCACGTGGACTTATCAGCCA
The DNA here is from genome assembly GCA_019142605.1 of Cephalopholis sonnerati. Lineage (NCBI taxonomy): Eukaryota > Metazoa > Chordata > Actinopteri > Perciformes > Serranidae > Cephalopholis > Cephalopholis sonnerati. The sequence continues at coordinate 26,541,795 of JAGQAX010000020.1, forward strand.
TTACACTGCCTGCTTTATGACAGGAGTAATGAATGACCAGGATATGAGTGTGTTGTTCCATTGTGTCCCCATGAACTTTGCACCGATGAGCACATTCCTGAAAGCAGCCGTCATGAATAAAGAAATATGCCTCAGATCTGTCAATAGCTTTTGTGCTCCCTAAATGGTGATATTATCCAGTGGCCATGTTTGCATGAATCTTCACTTTTGCAGACATGTCTGGCACTAAATTTAATATCCGTCTTCATTTTGTTTTCCTGCAGTCACAATGGTCCCACTTCTGTTTTTGGTGGCAGCCACAACAACATCCAATTCCACCGGCAATGGCAACCATACAAAAGGTAAGAACAATAACGAGGGCGATGCACCGCATGTGAGACTGAACAATTTGAGACGGCGACAGAATCCCATTGCTATCCACTGCAGTCATCACTTTTCCCCAAGATATGATTATTATGTGCCTTCCTCAGCGCATGCATCTGCTTGATAATAGCCTTTTGTACAGACTTGTTATTACGGGATCACAATGAACTCCAGCAGCCCTGGACCGTAATTTACGGCTTATTGTGCGTCTTTATAAACACAGTTAATAGCTGGCTGTGTGGCTGTGACTCTTGGATGAGTCTCCATTCTTAGAGCTTCTCATTTTCCATCAGACAGACATACCGACAGGACGAAATAGGCTGATACTTATCTGTGTAGACAGACTACTACAGAAGCCAGTTATTAAATCAGGCCTGTGACCAGGAGAGAACACGGGAGGTGCTGAGTATTGATTTAGTTTTATCAGTTATGCAATGCACACATGGCTCAAACACATGAATGCAGCACACACAAACATATGCACACATTTCGTCGGCCTTGCTCCCTCTTCCTGCCTCTTTGTTGACGGTGCTCCCTGACCCCTCGGCTCTGCCTCTCCTTCTTCCTCAGAAGACGTTGCATCCCCCAGCCACCACATCCTCCCCACCGTGCTGGTCCTGTCCCTGCTGCTGCTCATCGTTGCGCTGCTAGCCTGGTACTTCCTCAGGTAAAAAAAAAATCTCCCACCTCCCATTTCTCACCTCACCCCCCCTTCTCGGGACCCCCGCTGACTGGCTGTGAGCCAGGCTCGGGGGCAGAGCTCAGGGTGACAAACACTTCCTCCTTTAGTCATTGAGGCGGAGCCCAGTCAGGAAGTGCTGCTAGTCGACTCCCTCTCATGCTTTAGTGAGAAGAGAGCAGGCAGCCAGGCTGTGACAGAGGACCCAGACAGGCAGCAAGGGAGAGAGAAGGACAAATTCTGTACCACATTCGGATTATAGCGCCGTCTTTCCAAGACATCAGCTAATGAGAAAGAATAGCTTCAGTTTCAGATGGTGCGACAGAAATCCTTTTCTTCATGGTTACCTAAATCTTGAACTTATATCACAGTGACAATTGAATATTACATTTTGTGCCATTCTGTTCTCATTTTATTGAATATTTTTTTCTTGCAGGTTAAAAAACCAGAGAAAAGCAGTCGTCACAACAGTCGACAAGAAGATACCAAATGGCATCCTGGAGGAACAAGGTAAGACTGCTGTGAATCAAACATTGTGAGAAACAGCGAGACAGTTTGTAGATTGTGAGAGCGACAGGCTGGCACTCAAAAGAGGCGCAGTAGTGAGAAGATAAAGTAGAGGCGAAGAAACAGGAGGCAAAGAAACAGAAAGAGGTTAAGACAGTCAAAGGGAGGTGTTAAAGAGGCATCAGTTTTATATTTGTGTGTGCAGGTCGTCCCACCACTGCTCTGTGGTTACAGACTTCCTGTGCATGTAGTTAATGTGAACAGCAGAGCTGTTATCATCAACACCCTTATAGCTTCTCAACACGATTTATAAAATTAGTACCACCACTGGCTGCAAAGATCAGAGCAGTTGTCACCTCTGAGCTGCACTGTTTATATTAAGAGTTGATTTGTGTGAAGTGTGCAGACAGTTATTGGACTTCACAGGAAACAACACGTCTTGAGGAGCTGCGAGAGTTCTTTAGGAAGTGTTTTCTTATCTGGCATTACAATGGAAAGTACAGAACAGGTTGTATTCCTGCAGATAGGAATGTAACTTAGGATATATGGCTGGAAAACACACAGCACAGCCAGAAGTAGGCTGTAAATAACAAGGTATTAGCTGAGCTGCTGAGCTGCTAATTACTGTGATTGGAAACATGACGCATTGTCCACATTTTCCAGGGTGTCTGCAGGTCCTTAAATGGCAGGTCTTGAATGTCTTAAATTCAATTTTGTAAATTTTGGGCCTTAAAAGTTATCATAAAGTCTTAAATTTGGATTTGAGAGGTATTAAATGCCACAGGTGTTTTATCTAATGTCATAGAATTTTAATTTCTTTTCTGCGAAATGAATCAAGCTCATTTGTGTGAAAGTCGCAAATCTTTGAACCTTCTCCATCCGTCTGTTTTACTTTATACTTAACTTTACCTGTCGGCAAGCTTTAGATTAACCTAACTCACTTAAATGACCATATTCCTACATAAAGCCTCTATGTCTGCACAGGACGTCACCGTACATATTTGTATATTTTTTACACACTTACAGACTCAGCACAGTGAGGATGTATATTTTATTCCTACTATCTTAAGTACAGGTGTTAACATTGTAGCATCATGCACATTTTTATCTCTATTTTATTGAAATTATTTACACATTTCTATTCCATATTCTTATTCTTACCTCTATAATTCTCGATATTCTGTACATCAGAGCGACTGTAACGAATCACAATTTCCCCTCTGGGTTCAATAAAATATTTCTGGTTCTGATATGTATACTTCCTTGCAATGCTTGAATAAGAAAAAGAAGAGTTTTCCCCAAATTAACCTTAAATTTGGTTACAAATAGCTTAAAAATGTCTTCAAAAGCATTAAATTTAAGTGTCTGATACCTGTAGACACCCTGTTTTCCCATATAAAAGTGATGTTATATTTAATTTTAGCTTTAATAGGTTGGAAAATGTTGCTGTATGTATTGAGATGTCATATTAAAGCAGATGTTCTGCTCAAAAATTCATTATACTCCTTTTTATGGATGTTTAGATGTTGGTTTTTTTTACTTTTTTAATAGTTAAACTGAAAGCAGAAGTGTCATGTGTCTGTTTTATGAATGCTATTTTTAATGACAGTATTGTTTTGCCTTTATGACTCTGTACACGTGTGTGCTGATTTGACATGTGTTGTGTTTTAATATAGGATACAGTACTGAGTCGTTATACACCATTGTGCCACCAGGTCAGGTATACAGGGTGGCGGCGTCAGGAGCATCGTGTTACTAACACTCTCTCAGTACTTTGTTTAACATGGGCACTAACAGAATGCCTCCCCGGGTGCTTTAGGGAGGTTTTTCACTCCAAAATATACAGGGTGCTGTAAGTGGCTTCTCCCGGGGGTCCTGTGGTTCTTTAACACTTGTTGATGTTTGGTGATCATTGAATACTCACACTCCTTTTTTTTTTTTTAAATATTAAGGTGGTGGCAAACACACACCAACATGTTCTAAGATTTGAAATCAGTTTGACAATCATTAAAGTGTTGCAGAGTAGTTCGATAAGCTTATCATCAAATTCAGTGGTTCCCAACCAGGAGGTACTTTGACAGTTGAAGGTAGAAATTATGATTTGGTTTAAAACATATATCATGTGTAACACGTGAACGCTACATGTTACGATTGAGAGAAAACTAGTTGGCATGTGAGCAGAGACATTAAAACAGTTCACTAATGGATTAACAGAAATTACATTGAAATTAATGGTTAATTAGAGTTAAGACTTTTATTAGATAACAGTACTGCATAAGTAGTTGTAACATTAAAATAAAAACTTGCCCCAAGTGACCTGAGTGCTCACAGCTGTATCAGACATCATGCAACAATTTCCGCATTTATACAATTAATAGTGTTACAGGGTTCAACACTAACTTTCAAAAGTGGTTGCCAGGTTGGCAGCCAGGTAGCAGCTTTTAGTTGCTGACACTGAAAAGTTGGTCGCCGTTTTTAGTCACCTTACATTTTGAGTAATAAAGATACTGTATAGTGGGCGGCACGGTGGAGCAGTGGTTAGCATTGTTCCCTCACAGCAAGAAGGTTCCTGGTTTGAACGTAGGGTGTGACGTTTGCATGTTCTGCCCATGTCAGTGCGGGTTTTCTCCAGGTACTCCAGCTTCCTCCCACAGTCCAAAGACATGCAGGTTAATTGGTGACTCTAAATTGTCCGTAGGTGTGAATGTGAGTGTGAATGGTTGTCTGTCTCTATGTGTCAGCCCTGTGATAGTCTGGTGACCTGTCCAGGGTGTACCCTGCCTCTCACCCAATGTCAGCTGGGATAGGCTCCAGCCCCCCGCAACCCCAAAGAGGATAAGCGGTTATGGAAAATGATGAATGAATGTAGTTTTATATGAGCTTAATAATTAAAATGTGACTCAGTATTATTATTACAATAACCGAACAAAATTCTTTGTAAGTTGTGTTTTAGCTGAATAAATTACCGTAAAACTTCAGGTAATAGCCCGGGCTATTATTTGCTTGAGTCTTTTTCACACAAAACTGTTGCTCAGTAAAGATGAAAATATAATCAAATTGTTTATTTAAACCAGTATGAATATTACTTGTTAAAACAATACTCACAACTTGGATTAATTTTTATGTAAAACCCTTTAAATCCTGTTGATCTGAGGACCCTTACAGACTAAAGAAATATGAATAACTTGCAGGGTAATCGAGGAATCGACACATAATTTGAGGTAGCCAACAACCCAGTTTGTATACATCCGAAGAACCTCTATTGGCAGCCAGACCAGGTGTCTAACTGAGACAGGCCTTTATTTGTCAAAATATGTAGCCACACTGGGCTAGTAAAGGGGACTAGGCTTTCAGTTGAAGTTTTACTGGTAGTTATTGGATCCTATCTATTTGTTCAGGTTAACCTGGTTCTTTGTTAGTTGAATTTGCGCATTTGTCTGTGATGTTGACGGGTTAGTCGCCATCACAAACAAGACCAAATGCACCAGTGCACATGCAGCATTGTCTGGTTCTGACTGTAACAGTAATATTTAAATGTCACCAATGCAACAAATTTTATTTTCGGGTGAATTCTTTGCAGTTTGCTGTACTTATTTTTATAAGTTATAAAGTAGTTGCCACTGATGGCAGTGCCAGTTTTTCAAAATGGTCGCCAATGGCAATCATTGGCATCGAGCCCTGTATTAAACAACAGGTGGTGTCTTCCTTGTCTGACAGGGCTTTGTTGGAACGTCTGGTTGGGAACCACTGATCTAATTAAACCCAATCCTGGTTTAGAATAAATTCCTCTGAGCCGGTCATTCAATAATAATTTTAATAAAAGATAAATCAGTTATTTTCCTGAAAACAACAAATCATTCACCATCATTAAACCCCATCAGACCAGCAGGGATAATAAACCCACTGACTGTTCTCCCCACAGAGCAACAGACGGTGGTCCTTCTGCCCAGATCCCCTTCAGCCTCTAAGACCTACTTCCCCATCCCAGTGGACCAACTCGAGGAGGAGTACAGGCTCCGCTCGGCCGACGATGGCAAGCTCTTCAGGGAGGAGTACAATGTAAGCATTCTCTCTTCTCCTCCTGGAGGTTGGAGTAACAGGTGGTCAGAGTCTTTTGTATTCAGTACAAGTGGAAGAAGTGTTTACGTCTGGGGTTAAAGTATTGTGGCGTGTACATACTCCATGATTTACAAGAGTGCTCAGTGTTTGATTGAGTGAGTTATCTTCATCCGTGAGGTTTACAGCAGTGTCAGTTTGGTCTCATCTGTGACGCAGTTGCCACATCTTAAGTGTACTTCTTAAAGCTCTACATAAGCAAACATACCCAAATTATTAACATGTAACGTTGTGTTTTGTGCCCTCGACTGCGGCAACAAAACCCTCAACAAAATATCTCCAAGTGGAGTTTCCCACAACAGCTATGATAAGCTGTATGTGTGTGTGAGAACGCCGAAGATTCAGACCTCTGTACATTTTTTATTTAGGAAAACTACTGGACTTAAATGTGTCACATTGTCCATGACACATACTGTACACATACACCCACGCACACATGAAAAATACCCTTTAAGGTATTTGTGGCTATGGTAGGGGATCTGAGTCAAAATAAAGTGTGTGACTCATGGCTCATGTAACACATTAGTGTGATTTTATTCAGACAGTTTGTCAGCACAGACAGAGGAAGTTGAAGTTCTCTGCTTTTAATGGTGGTACGTTCAGTGTAGGTAGCAGAGGAAGTGCCTACATGGAGGCTGAACAAAGCCGAACGCACAGCACAACACAATGCACTGGTCACAGATTCTACACAATCTGATTTTTAACGACCTAACTGTGACTTTGTATTGCAGTCCTTGCCGGGGGGTAATGCCCAGGGGACGTACGAGGAGGCTAACAAGGACGACAACAAGGAGAAGAACAGATACCCCTAACATCCTTCCTTGTGAGTTTACTTTCTGTTCTACAGCAGCTAGATTTTCTTTTGACTCACACTCAGAGCTCACAGTTTCCTGCCTGACTGTGTGCATGTCTTTTTTTTTTTTTTTTTTTGATACAGTAGGTCCTCTTCAGCAGCTCACGTATTCATTCACAATGAAGCACCTCAGTCAGAGTTTCCTCACCGTCCTTCCTTCATACAGTTGCAGTTCCTATCACACCTCTCTGTGTTATTAATAATTCATTACAGGTTTTTTGTCTTTAAAGGAACACGTCACCCACAAAATTAGCATTTGTATATCAGCTACTCATCCTGTGTTGCGTTGAATTTATGAAGACAACTTAGGTTTTCTCACATGCCTCAATGGTGAACGGAGACTCCAAAAAGTAAAAGGGGGCCACGTTTTAATAACAGTAAAGCTATATTAAAACATTAGTCTCATGTATCCAGTTCTATGCTCATTACCTCCCAAACACATGCAAACCTTATGATTTAAAACACTTTTTGGATTCTTCGTTCAGCATGGAGGCTACAAGAACGTTTTTTTTTTCACACATTTGAGGTAAAAGTGAGTAATTGATACATAAATTATTATTTTGTAGGTATAGTATTCCTTTAAAGGCTTAGATGAAAAGATTGATACCAGTCTCTTGTCTGTATGGTAAATATGAGGCTGGTGCCAGAGGCTAGTTAGCTTAGCGTAGCGTCAAAACTGGAAACAGCTAACTTGGCTTAGTCCAAAGCTAACAAATCTGCCTACCAGCACCTTTTAAGCTCATTTATTAAAGGTCTAGTGTGTAGGATTTAGTGGCACCTAGTGATGTTGCAGAGCTGAAACTTTTCCTGTCTGCCAAGCATGTAGGAAGATGTGACAGATGTGAAAACACAAATGGGCCTATGTAAAACCAGTGTGAAAACAACACTGTGAACTCCATAGACAAGATATGTAGATATAAACGTCTCATTCAAAGGTAACAAAAACACTACAATTGATTACAGCGACTGTACATTAAAAAAACATATTGATGAATGTTATATTGTTTCTGCCAAAAGATGCCCCTTAATCCAACACACTGAACCTTTAACATGGTTATATGTTTATTGTTCAGTTTGTACAAAAAGTCACAATTAGCTGTTTTTCAGAACTTAATTTTTATTTAGTTTTCATCAATAGTAGTGAATACATTTCCTTTTTTCAGCTGTATAGAACACTTGTACACGTTTTATTCAAACTTTACATAAACATAAAAATAAAACAGCATAGACATCCACTCCAAAGTGCAAATAGCAAAATCCATTGATTAGAAAAAATAAAATAAAAATTAAAAAAATTAAAATAGAAATAAAAAATAAAACAAATAAAATAAAAATATAAATAATAAAATTAATTATAATTCAGTTTCTTCTATTTTATTTATAAAGCCCATTATCACAAATCACAATTTGCCTCAGAGGGCTTTACAGCATACAGCGTCCCTCTGTCCTTGGACAAACTCCCCAAAAAACCCTTTTAATGGGGGAAAAAAAGTAGAAACCTCAGGAGGAGCAACTGAGGAGGGATCCCTCTTCCAGGATGGACAGACGTACAATAGATGTCGTACAGAACAGATCAACATAATAAATTTACAGTGATCCAAATGACGAAAATGATACAGAAAGAAAGAGAGACAGAGAGAGAGAAGCAGGGCAGACAGTAATGACATTTTTATAACTAATATTAAAATAATAATAGTATTTTGGTAGTATATATTAATATATGATAGTATATATGTGACAATAGCAATCATATGTACTGTCCACTCCACATTATAATCACACAGATGAAGTTCAGGTGCAAAATTAGCTCTACAGACTATGACATATAATGTATATATGTGATGTGTGCATGGGGGGAACCTCATTGTATTAATAAAGCCATGACAGGACTTAACAATTAGTTGTTTTATGGGAGGTTATGTGCCAGACTAACTGTTTGCCTGAAGCTAGTGAGAGCCAGCAAAGACTCTTCTTCCCAGCTTCATATTAACCATTCAGACATGAGAGTGATATCAATCTTTCTGTCTAACTCTTGGCAGTGAAGCGAATAAGTGTGTTTACCCCAAGAGGAAATATCAATGAATACCTACTGTGACCATGTTTATAGATATTGAACATTGTGCAAAATATCGTCAATCAGCAGCTTCAGTATCAGGAAATGTGTGGATAAATGTACATGTAACGGCAGTGAGATGTCTGAGGACATCTCTGTTTTGTAAATCGATTAACATCTATAGAATGAACTTCTTTACACAGAGGGAAATTATTGGAGCTGATGGTACTTACAGGTTATTGTGATGGTTTCACTGGTCTGGCTCATCAAACTGGGCTGTATGTGACCCATGACCTAAAATGAGTTTGACGCCCCTGCTCTAAACTTTCCGGTGTATTTTCACCAACAGACGATCATTCCAGAGTGGTGTTGACTCAGCTGGATGGAAATCCCTCTTCAGACTATGTGAATGCTTCTTACATTGATGTGAGTTGTGCTTTTTTTAAATGTTTTTTAATCCTTCTGCTGAACATGGTGCATTTATTTTTAAGATGGCAGCACTAACTGTAGCAAAACAACAATTATTGCCTTATTTTTCTAATGAATTTAATAATAACTCAGCGTAATACTGGTTGACTGGTTACAATCTTCCTGTAAGGTCTGTCAGTATTTATTCTGGAGCTTTCGATCGTGTCACAATCAGCAGGTCATTTCCTTTTTGTTTCTGAGTATACAACTTCTCTTCGATTTTGGCTTCATTCTTGTTCTTGGGAACAGCAGTTGAAGACACAATCTCACCACAAAGTCTATTATCAGATGTTGTGGAGCTTTATATTAAAATTCTCAATTAACTTGATGTTTATTTCTGACAGGGTTACACGGAAAAGAACAAATTCATAGCAGCACAAGGTAAGATACACTGGCACACTTTGAAATGACGTGCACAGTTATTGTTGGAGCCATATGTTTGATTGTGATGAATGTGTTGTCCCACCAGCCACCAGGGGGCTTATGTCACTGTCTGAGGCAGGCCAGGGTATTTCAGTTAATGCCAGTAAGCACAGGTGTTGCTGATGTTTGGAAGCAAACGTTTTTTCAACTGGATTAAAATTAGTATGGCTGTATTTATTGGAAGTTATACGACATTACAGCATTGGTAAAGACTGGGAGTAGTTTCCTGAGTGCACATCCAAACAATTTAGCCAAATAGCAGCTTAAGTATAGGGCTGGTCATCACAGTGATGTTAATCTTTAATGTTAATTTCATGTCTTAGTAAATCACTTAACGTTTTTCTCACAGGCCCAAAAGAAGACACCGTAGCAGATTTCTGGAGGATGATATGGGAGCAGAAAGTAGCGACCGTTGTCATGCTGACAAACCTGAAAGAAAGAAAAGAAGTGAGTGATTTGGCCTTGTTTATTATGTCTCGGCTCCCCTGCTGCAGAGTCCGTGAACACGATAATAATGACTTCTTCCTACGAGCTCCAGGGTTTCTTCTCCCGCCAAGTCTCCGCTCTGACTCTCCCTGTGAAGGGGGCAAGCGAAAAGTCAGATCTCTCTGTTGGGATTAATGAAGCATCACAAAAAGATTTGAGAAGAAGTGTGCCTCAAATAGATTTCATTAGTTACGGTCAAAGGTGAAACCCTGGGGTTTGATTTAAACTATTCATTTCACACCTGTAATCTCCCCTCTGACATCTGTTTTTCTGCTATAATTGCTCCGTCTTCATTGTGAACCGTGTGAACCAGAACTCCCTCGCTGGACAAGGAGAGAGGGGAGGGAGGAAGGCAAAAAGGATCAATAAAAAGAGAATTGGCAAAGATTTAAATCAGCATGTGGACGCCTTGAAATCGATGGCTACATAATGTGTAATAAAGTCCTCCACGGCGGCATCATAATCACCCAGCAGAGACTTGTATTGAGTGGTTTCTTGCCTCTCACTTATACTAATCTGGACTGACTGGCTGTGAAATTGACGCATTTAGTAAAGCTCACCTTTGTGAAGTCATGCATTGGAGCCATTTTGTTTCTTGAAAGGAAAGTCTTTTAATACGTTCCAGAAGAACAGCTCCATTATACTGTAAGTATTTAATATCGACTCATGGCTGTCAACTCTCCACAGGACAAGTGCCACCAGTACTGGCCAGATCAGGGCTGCTGGACCTACGGGAATGTGAGGGTGGCAGTAGAAGACTTCACTGTCCTCGTGGACTACACCATACGCAAGTTCTGTATTCAATATGTAAGTTTCAAGCAGTGCTCATGTAGTTACTGTGCTTCATAGGAAATGTATTAAAGGGACAGTTCACCCTAAAATCAAAAATACACGTTTTACTCTTACTTGTAGTGCTGTTTCTAAATCTAGATTTAATAGCAGAATGAGTCTTTGTTGAGGTCGTCCTGGACTCTGGATACGATGGCTGGAGGTGAACGGGGTGGAGGAGGGCGCTACAATTCTGCCTAAAATCACAGCTGACAGCAGCAGAGGAGAGAGCAGATTTAAAATTTTGCAGTAACATCCTGATTGGCTGATAGAGATTGTGGCAAAGGTTGATTAGCCACACAGCTAGCTAACGTCACAGCTCGGTCAAGGAGGACGACGTTAATGTTTACATCTTGTGGTGTTACAAGCGCAACCTCTTGTCCGTGAATAGATTCGCTCTGCACAGTGATTAGACTGGTGGGTGTTGTTTGGTAGAAAGAAAATAGTTCCTACATTAAACTGCTCACAGCAAGGTCTGTGGATTATCTTGAGTAACCAGGTCATGATTTCTGAAAAGAGGCATTGTTGATTGGTTTTTCAAATGTATTTATTTTGCGCTTTGAGCACCACAAGTCGAGGTCCATGTAGTTCCATTATATTCCAGAGAAGGCAGACATCTCTACAGCTGGTATCTCCAACACTCTGCAACTCACACCAAAATAATCTAGCTTGATAAGTAGCACTACAGGTAAGAGGGAAAATATGAACTTTTAAATTTTGGGGTGAACTGTCTCTGACGACAGAGTTGTTAACTTTTCTAAAATTTTGTCATACTTGCTGAATCTGTCACAACATCCATACAAAAGTACGTGAGACAGATTGTCTGTGAAACAATCAGGCTCCTTCTCCCACTGCTTGTGCCTCTACTAGCATTTGTTAGAATCCACTGTGGCTTGTGGAAAACAACCAATCACAGCGAGGAGTCTAATGCTGCTGTCAATCCCAGTGTTTTCAGAAACATCTTTTAGTGTACTGTTTAGCTGTAAAAGGAAACAGTTGGTGAAGCTGGTTGGCGGTGCTTAGTTTGCAGCTTGACTGTTTTCAAAATGGGGGTCAGGTCATAAAGGTTCTCATTTTACAGCTCAGCAGTTCACTAAAATATGTTTCTGAAAACACTGAGGCGAGAAATGGCAATGTAGTAAGAGGACATTGATCCATATCTAATCAGCGCTGCCTTGTTTGACAGTTTGAAAACAGGCCATGAGCAGTGATTGACAGCTGCATTAGACACTCCCCAGTTCTAATTGGTTGTTTTCGTTCATGTGCGTGATACTATTACAAGCACTACGAGGACGCAGAGGAACATCATTTTTTTCACAGATTATCTGTCTCTTGTGGTCAAACTGCCAAACTAGGCAGCGCTGATCAGATATGAATGAAATTTCTGTCACTGCATCTCACCTCAGATGGTTTCAGAAACATATTTTAGTGTACTATTTAGCTGTAAAAGGAGACAGTTGGCCAAGCTGTATGGTGGTGCTTCGTTTTTGGCTCAACTGTTTTCAAAATGGGGGCCAGGTCATAAAAGTTCTTATTTTACAGCTCAACAGTTCACTAAAATACAGTAGTTTCGTTCATGTGGGTAGTACTATTAAAAGCACTACAAGGACGCAGAGGAGCATCATTTTTTTCACAGACTGTCTCTTGTTTTCAAACTGTCAAAGCTTCTGATTATGATTCAAGATTCTGTTTCTGCATTTCCTATTTACATGTTTTTTTTTCGCAGATTATCTGCCTCATGTACTCTTTTTTTAAAGTTACCAACTACAGCTTTAACAGGAACAGGTGTGGCGTATGTGAAACATTACTGCATGCTGTTTTGCGTAGCTCAGTTCCTTTTTCATAGTAAGTCAACTAGACAACTTCTGGTAGCCGTGAATTTCTGAATAACTTCTGAAGAAAGATTCGCTCTAGGGTACAGAAAATGCATCCAGATCACCAAATAAAAGCTGTTGCTACTTTTGATAAATCTTGGTTTCAACATGAACGGTTATCAAAGATTTCCCTGGGGCCTGATCGGGTCTGTTGTGTCGTCACACTTGCTACGCAGGTGCTGTTGACACCACTCACTGTGTCTGTGCTTCATTTGTGTGTCTATGTAGCAAGCCAGTGATGCCGCTAAGACTCCCAGACTCGTCACCCAGCTTCACTTCACCAGCTGGCCCGACTTTGGAGTTCCTTTCTCCCCCATCGGCATGCTCAAATTCCTCAAAAAGGTCAAGGTGGTCAATCCCCCCTTCTCTGGGCCTATTGTGGTCCACTGCAGGTACCACAACGCTGAGCTAACGGCTCATTGTTTATTATGTTGTTGTTTACTTGGATGTACGTGCTTTTGACTGAACATTACTTTTAAATGGTTTTAATTATATCATTTGTTTCTATGGAGATAAATAGCTGGAAAACAAACTTTAAGCTATGTCTGGAAACATTGTGAGTGACTACAGCAATGCATGTGTTTACAAGCACAGACGTCTCTTTGTTTCACTGCTGTTGTCCATTAAACATTCCAGCGTCAGCTGAGGATTGTGGTTCACTCCGGCTGTGGTTTGTTTTGTGTCCCTGCAGCGCTGGTGTTGGGAGGACAGGAACCTTCATCGTAATAGATGCCATGATCGACATGATGCACGCAGAGCAGAAAGTTGATGTGTTTGGGTTCGTTGCTAAGATACGAGAGCAGCGCTCACAGCTCATTCAGACAGATGTGAGTCGGAGTTTCCTCTTGCTTATCACGCCACATGACATCACACTAATACCTGACAGATAATGTGTGAATTATTCATCTGTAAATGCCTGTGCACATTGTGTGTATTTACCTGTTTGTGCGTATTCTCACCTCAGATGCAGTACTCATTCATCTACCAGGCCCTGCTTGAATACTACCTCTACGGAGACACGGAGTTGGACGTGTCGTCTCTGGAAGGACATCTGCACAAACTGCACAACACCTTTGCAAACGGTGACCGGGTCGGCCTAGAGGAAGAGTTCAAGGTAAGAATGGTTATATCACAATCAATGAAATATCACATTTAAATTACAGCTGAGCAATATATTAATATTAAATACATATCGTCAGCTGCAGTACAGTAAAATTATGTACATTTCTGAACTTACTAGTCTATTCCAGCTGCTCTATTATTTTTTTACCCACTTAATCATTATATCCACAATGCTGATGACTGATTATCAAAACTCTCACTGTATAAATATGTTGTAAAAGCACCAAAGGTCAACCCTACAACATTTTGCAATATCAACACTGAAGCATCTGGTCAAAAATATTGTGATTTTATTATTATTTATTCTTCTCCCTATCACCCAGCCCTTTATTTAAATCAAATATCAAGTCCTTTACCACCAAACTGAGAATTAGCTGAAATACCAGGAGCAGCTGATGTGAAACTGCATCTTTTAATTTACAAATGATTGTAGAAAAATCAATACAACTGTTGAGTTCAGATCATCAGACTAAATATAACACTTTTTAAATCTTATTTTATATATTAATTTTATCAGTAACATTTGTACAAAAAAAACAATTGTGTGCAGAAAAACATCTCAAGCAAAGGGAAAGGATGTGAACCAGCTTTAGCTGCTCACTTAAACTAAAAAAAAATACACTAAACAATATACAGTAAGATATGATGTGAACAGGTCCTCTCATACCAGCTCCAGTGCAGACAAAAACACACCTGCCAACACTCCTGGTTATTCCGATTTTTAACCTTTTCTCCTGCTAATCTCCTGATTTCATTGTGATATATAAATCAGATGGGTGTTTCTGGTATGTTCCTGTGTGGTGCCAGATTAGATTGGAGGACAGTAAAATCTCCTTCACACATTACACATAACTTGTATCATGGAACTACCTGTCAACCTACTCTGGAGCATGTGTTGTTGACCTGGCCGACTGCGCCCACTCAGCTTCTGCTCTCTGCTCCGACACTAAATCTCTATCACCCATCCCCCTCAGTAGGAAAGAGGAAACACTACAGGCTAGCTTTAACACTGTAAACCCAACTTATTTATTAATTTTTTTACTGTAAGCAATGACTTTAAAACTAATTAAGTCATTTTACACTTTCACATCCTGTAGTTATTCTGTTCATGTGTACAGTTATACGGGGTCAAGATGCATAGGGTAGGTCATTTTGTGATACCCCAGAAATTCATTCACAGCCTAATGTTGGCAGGTATACACAAAAACAGCCACTTAACATGTAACTAAAAAGCGCTTGTTTAAATGGCCTTGTTGTTCAAGATGCTACACATATACACTCATGGCCACTTTATTAGGTACACCTGCTCTACTGTGCATTAATGCAAATAGCAGCTCAGTGTATGTAGGCATGTAGACATGGTCAAGACGACCTACCGAAGCTCAAAGTGAGCATCAAGGTGATTTAAGTGACTTTGACCATGGCATGGTTTTTGGTGCCAGACGGGCTGGTCTGAGTATTCCGGAAACTGCTGATCTGAAATATTCAGACCACTCAGAAAATCTCTGAGAAATGTTTCCAGCACCTTGTTGAATCTATGCCACCAAGAGTTAAGGCAGTTCTGAAGGCAAAAGGGGTCCAACCTGGTACTAGCAAGGTGTACCTAATAAAATGGCAGGTGCCTGTAAAGCTGTATAGTCTATATTTATCACTGAAAAATCAGTTATTACTTATAAGTTATATGTGTGAAAAAATTACCCTCATGAAAGCACATGAGCTGAGAAATATGAGATATGAAATGTGTCCATTATCTGTATAATCAACAGTGTGACTTCATGTAAGCAAAAGTGTAGCGATTGTTTACATGTTTGTAACGGTTTGTTTGCTCGATCTCTGCCCAGAAACTGACCAACATGCGAATAATGAAGGAGAACATGAGAACGGGGAACCTCCCTGCCAACATGAAGAAGAACAGAGTTCTGCAAATTATTCCATGTAAGAGAAAAAGGAAACCTACAGAACAAAAATAGACTGCCTGTTCCATGCATCAACTCATGGCAGATTTTGACCTCCAGATTATATTGTTTGTCACTATGTTTAGAGTCTGAACATGTTTTTTCCAACCTGCTCTGCGGCATTCAGTTTTTCCTCAGAGAGCCACTCAGGCCCACTTTGTGTACCTGATGCTGTGTGAACATGTTTGTAAGCTGCTCTCTTTTAAAGGTTTCCTGTTCTGTTCCCACTTCAGATGACTTCAACAGAGTAATTCTCTCCATGAGAAGAGGTCAGGAGTTCACCGATTACATCAATGCGTCTTTTATAGATGTAAGCACTCATTTCATTACATAATGCCGTCACTTGCATTTCTATCTGCAGCAGTTCAGGGGTGTTGCTACTGAAATAGATTACTGACAGCTGAGTAATGTGTGTTTTGCTGTGACGCAGGGCTACAGACAGAAGGACTACTTCATTGCCACCCAGGGCCCTCTGACACACACAGTGGAGG
This sequence comes from Cephalopholis sonnerati, assembly GCA_019142605.1. NCBI lineage: Eukaryota > Metazoa > Chordata > Actinopteri > Perciformes > Serranidae > Cephalopholis > Cephalopholis sonnerati. The sequence goes on from JAGQAX010000020.1 coordinate 26,558,013, forward strand.
ATTTCTGGAGAATGGTGTGGGAGTGGAAATGCCACTCCATTGTCATGCTCACTGAGCTCCAGGAGAGGGAGCAGGTAAGCTGCTGTTGGCTGCAAGCTGAGAGTCATGACTGGATTCAACGCTACAGCAGAGCAACACAAACCATCCACGCTCTGATTTTCTGCTTTCTTTCATTAAACTGTACTTTTATGTCAAGTCATGCTTGTGCAGTATTTCATATTCTGAGCCCAAACTATTTCAGGAATATTTACATTCCATGTATTAGGCTGCAGTTTGTGTTTAACTTACTGCCGGCATTAAACAAACCCGTCTCTCTGTTCCTGCAGGATAAATGTTGCCAGTACTGGCCAGCAGAGGACTCAGTCACCTACGGAGATTACACAGTAGAGCTGAAGGGAGACACTCTGTGTGACACCTTCAGTCTACGAGACTTGGTACTCACCTTTGTCCCGGTAAGCAAATAACCTCACACTATCACACAGCTGTTAGAATGAGGCGGTTAATGACACATTACATTTGCTTGTAAGGGTTAGATAAGATTGCAGCAGTAGGGTTGTCCCGGTTTTTATATGAAGCCAAACACCAGAGGTTCCACAGGTGTTGTACTTGACTCAGCAGCTGCTTCTAAGTAGAACATAATGACACCTTGTAAAGGTACGCGTCCACAGGGGCATTTGTTTTAAGCAAAGGCTTTCCCAGCCTGGGTGTGCCACGAGGTCCACAGGCTGTCTGCTCCCAGATTTCAAACCACGAAAACATGTTGGCTTGTTTGGAAACTCAATCTGTTAGTAAAAGTTATGATGTTAACCTTTCACTTAAGTGTTTCTGATAGGGCTGCCCCCAACTGAGAATGCCAATAGTCGTCATTTAGGCCCATTAGTCGACTAGTCACCCGCATGTTTACGATATTAATGTAATTATTAAATGATATATTTTGGTGGTTTGAGTTGAAGGTGTGAGAAAGAATAGTATCAGTAACATTGTTAACACTGTGCTACATTACAGAGAAATACAAAACCGTACTAATGAACCTTCATTAATATAGGCCTATATTTTATCTACAAGTGCACGTCACACACTGAGCGAGCCGCCTGTTAATGACGCTGTGGGCTAATGGGCATGTAGCTACTTCCATGTTTCACATGATACGTCATGTTTGTAGTGGACCAATGAAGATGAGTTTACATATCACCTTGGGTTGGTCCTTCACCTTCTCAAAATGATCCCACACTTTGGATTTCCTGCCCGACATGTTATTAACTAGCCTGTGGAATAACAGCAGGTACCAGCGCTGGAAATTAGGGGCCGTACACATGCTGCGTCTTTAACCGCCTGGAAAACATGAGGTCGGGCTGTTGTACCTTTTTTCTGCCAGCTTTCAAGAGCGCGGCAGCCGAGCTGATCTTCTTCCAGGAGCTGTTTATAAGTGTGTAGACCTATCATCTGTGGGACAGATGTAAAGCTCTGGGTAGCCCTGCACTAACATGATCAACTTTCCCGTATTTATCAGACTGAATATTTACAGAAGAAGGGAAAGATATCTGTCGGCTGTGATTGGTTTGTATCGTGACTCATGTCTGACCTGCTGAGCACTATTAGGGGGCAGCCCTAGTTTCTGAAAACATTTAAGGCGAGAAATAAGCCATGCAGTTGCTGAATCTGTCTTCATTTTAGATCAACAACTGTTAGTTTAAATGTTTTCGGGAGTCTACAGAGGCGGCAAGTGAATCTGGATGCCCCTCATTTGCATTAAGCAGCCTAGAGCAGCAAGTAAGGAGTGGACACCCCATCTCTCTAAACACAATGCTTCACTACCAGAAGGCATTGCACAGCTGCTTATATAGACAATGAATGGGAAGGGTGGAAATGATAACTCCTGTGGACACATACCATCACAGCAAGTGAGCACTGGACTATCAGAAATGACAGTATAGCCAACAGCAAGTAGGCTGCTATCAGCTCGGTTTTTGTAATGAAATAAAATGCAATACAAGTTGGCTTTAGCGGCATGACGCTGACAGCACAGGTTGCTGATGTAGGATACTTTTTAATTTGCCAGAACGTGTCACAGTAACAGCCAGCCAGACCAGCAAAACCAGAAACTGACCCAACACTATGCAGCAGTTGCAAATGTTGTAATCAAAGAGTTAGAATAAGAGGGAGTCAGAGAGAGGATGTGAGAGGGCGGAGGAGGAGGAGTTAGAGGAGGAGAGAAAGAGCGAGCCTCACAGGATGTAACTTGATTGTCTTATGACAAGTGAGTACATAAAACTATTTTGGCTGCCAGAGGAAATTTGGTGGGCAGGATGTGTTTAGGATTATCAAGTGGGAGCCTCCCACCTCATATATTTCATTACATTCGACCCACATCACCTCTGAGAGGCTCAATAGTACATTCCTGCCTCCCGGAGCAGCACCCATCAGTCCACCGCTAATCTACTGCACACTTAACCTACACCGACATTGCGCCTGCCATTATGCTTTCATAGGCTGCTAATAAATCATATTTGAAAGGTATTATGATCTCTTGTCTGCCTGTCCATTTCCTCTCAAAGGAGAAGCAGACGAGGGTGATCAGGCACTTCCACTTCCACGGCTGGCCGGAGATCGGCATCCCGGCCGAGGGGAAAGGCATGATTGACATCATCGCCTCAGTGCAGAGACAGCAGCAGCAGTCTGGGAACCATCCCATTGTCGTACACTGCAGGTAGCTTCAAAACACACACATCTGAGCCTGGCGCTCATATTTGTTTCAAACAGTATTGCAGATTCTGTACTCGCAGGTCACCCTTGAATTAATTTAAAGAGTTTTTGTGTTTGTGTGCTGCAGTGCTGGTGCAGGGCGAACAGGTACGTTCATTGCACTGAGCAATATCTTGGAGCGAGTCAAGGCAGAGGGCCTGCTGGACGTGTTCCAAACTGTGAAGAGTTTACGCATGCAGAGGCCTCATATGGTCCAAACTGTGGTAAGTACCAGCACAAGTGGACCCTAAATAATCTTGAGAGCTGAAAAAATGTATCAGGGTATGAGCTGAATCCTTCAGTATTCCCATAAATTTAAAACCTCATCGCCACTTTGTAGTGTTAACCCTTTACATCATAAACTTACGTTTACTAGCGTCAGAAATCATGATAAAAAGTCAAAGTAAAGTATGGCGTCAAAAATCCTGAAAAAAGTCATAGTATAGTATGACGTCAGAAATCACTAAAAAAAAAGTCATAGTATACCATGTCATGAAAAAAAAGTCATAGTATAGTATGTCATCAAAAATCATAATAAAAACATCATAGTATAGTATGTCTTAAAAAACATTGAAAAAACATCATAGTATAGTATGTCGTCAAAAATCCTGAAAAAAAGTCATAGTATGGTATGTCGTCAAAAATCCTGAAAAAAGTCATAGTATAGTATGTCTTCAAAAACATTGAAAAAACATCATAGTACAGTATGTCGTCAAAAATCATGAAAAAATGTCATAGTATAGTATGTCTTCAAAAATCATAATAAAAACATCATAGTATAGTATGTCTTAAAAAACATTGAAAAAACGTCATAGTATAGTATGTCTTAAAAAACATTGAAAAAACATCATAGTATAGTATGTCCTCAAAAATCATGATAAAAATTTATGGTATAGTATGTCTTCAAAAACATTGAAAAAACATAGTATAGTATGGCGTCAGAAATCACTAAAAAAAAAAGTCATAGTATAGTATGGCGTCGAAATTCATAAAAAAAAGTCATAGTATGTCTTCAAAAACATTGAAAAAACATCATAGTATAGTCTGTCGTCAAAAATCATGATAAAAAGTCATAGTATAGTATGGCGTCAGTAATCCTGAAAAAAAGTCATAGTATAGTATGGCGTCAGTAATCCTGAAAAAAAGTCATAGTATAGTATGGCGTCAAAAATCATGAAAAAAAGTCATAGTATATCATGTCATCAAAAATCATGAAAAAAAGTCATAGTATAGTATGTCGTCAAAAATCATGAAAAAATGTCATAGTATAGTATGGCGTCAGAAATCACGATGAAAAGTCATAGTATAGTATGGCGTCAAAAATCCTGAAAAAAAGTCATAGTATAGTATGGCGTCAGAAATCACTAAAAAAAAAAAGTCATAGTATAATATGGCGTCAGAAATCATGATAAAAAGTCATAGTATAGTATGGTGTCAAAAATCCTGAAAAAAAGTCATAGTATGTCTTAAAAAACATTGAAAAAACATCATAGTACAGTATGTCGTCAAAAATCATGAAAAAATGTCATAGTACAGTATGTCGTCAAAAATCATGAAAAAATGTCATAGTATAGTATGTCATCAAAAATCATAATAAAAACATCATAGTATAGTATGTCGTCAAAAATCCTGAAAAAAAGTCATAGTATGGTATGGCGTCAAAAATCATGATAAAAAGTCATAGTATAGTATGGCGTCAGTAATCCTGAAAAAAAGTCATAGTATAGTATGTCTTCAAAAACATTGAAAAAACATCATAGTACAGTATGTCGTCAAAAATCATGAAAAAATGTCATAGTATAGTATGTCTTCAAAAACACTGAAAAAACGTCATAGTATAGTATGGCGTCAGAAATCATGATAAAAAGTCATAGTATAGTATGGCGTCAAAGATCATGAAAAAAAGTCATAGTATGGTATGGCGTCAAAAATCATGAAAAAAAAGTCATAGTATAGTATGGCGTCAGAAATCATGAAAAAAAGTCATAGTATAGTATGGCGTCAGAAATCACTAAAAAAAAAAAGTCATAGTATAGTATGGCGTCAAAAACATTGAAAAAAAGTCATAGTATAGTATGTCATCAAAAATCATAATAAAAACATCATAGTATAGTATGTCTTAAAAAACATTGAAAAAACATCATAGTATAGTATGTCCTCAAAAATCATGATAAAAATTTATGGTATAGTATGTCTTCAAAAACATTGAAAAAACATAGTATAGTATGGCGTCAGAAATCACTAAAAAAAAAAGTCATAGTATAGTATGGCGTCAAAAATCATGATAAAAAGTCATAGTATAGTATGGCGTCGAAATTCATAAAAAAAAGTCATAGTATGTCTTCAAAAACATTGAAAAAACATCATAGTATAGTCTGTCGTCAAAAATCATGATAAAAAGTCATAGTATAGTATGGCGTCAGAAATCACTAAAAAAAAAAGTCATAGTATAGTATTGCGTCAAAAATCATGAAAAAAGTCATAGTATGTATGGCGTCAAAAATCACTAAAGAAAAGAAGTCATAGTATGGTATGGCGTCAAAAATCCTGAAAAAAGTCATAGTATAGTATGGCGTCAGAAATCACGATGAAAAGTCATAGTATAGTATGGCGTCAGTAATCCTGAAAAAAAGTCATAGTATAGTATGGCGTCGAAATTCATAAAAAAAAAGTCATAGTATGTCTTCAAAAACATTGAAAAAACATCATAGTATAGTCTGTCGTCAAAAATCATGATAAAAAGTCATAGTATAGTATGTCTTCAAAAACATTGAAAAAACATCATAGTATAGTCTGTCGTCAAAAGTCATAGTATAGTATGGCGTCAAAAATCACTAAAAAAAAAGTCATAGTATATCATGTCATCAAAAATCATGAAAAAAAGTCATAGTATAGTATGGCGTCAAAAATCATGAAAAAATGTCATAGTATAGTATGGCGTCAAAAATCATGAAAAAATGTCATAGTATAGTATGTCATCAAAAATCATGAAAAAAAGTCATAGTATAGTATGGCGTCAAAAATCATGAAAAAAGTCATAGTATAGTATGTCTTCAAAAACATTGAAAAAACATCATAGTATAGTCTGTCGTCAAAAATCATGATAAAAAGTCATAGTATAGTATGTCTTCAAAAACATTGAAAAAACATCATAGTATAGTCTGTCGTCAAAAGTCATAGTATAGTATGGCGTCAGAAATCACTAAAAAAAAAAGTCATAGTATAGTATGGCGTCAAAAATCACTAAAAAAAAAGTCATAGTATATCATGTCATCAAAAATCATGAAAAAAAGTCATAGTATAGTATGGCGTCAAAAATCATGAAAAATGTCATAGTATAGTATGTCGTCAAAAATCATGAAAAAATGTCATAGTATATCATGTCATCAAAAATCATGAAAAAAAGTCATAGTATAGTATGGCGTCAGAAATCACCAAAAAAAGTCATAGTATAGTATGGCGTCAGAAATCATGATAAAAAGTCAGAGTATAGTATGTCTTCAAAAACATTGAAAAAACATCATAGTACAGTATGTCGTCAGAAATCATGATAAAATGTCATAGTATAGTATGTCTTCAAAAACATTGAAAAAAAGTCATAGTATAGTATGGCGTCAAAAACATTGAAAAAACATCATAGTATAGTATGTCGTCAAAAATCATGATAAAAAGTCATAGTATAGCATGCCATCAAAAAAAAGTCATAGTATAGTATGTCATCAAAAATCATAATAAAAACATCATAGTATAGTATGTCTTAAAAAACATTGAAAAAACATCATAGTAGTATGTCCTCAAAAATCATGATAAAAATTTATGGTATAGTATGTCTTCAAAAACATTGAAAAAACATCATAGTATAGTATGGCGTCAGAAATCCTGAAAAAAAGTCATAGTATAGTATGGCGTCAAAAATCATGATAAAAAGTCATAGTATAGTATGGCGTCAGAAATCACTAAAAAAAAAAGTCATAGTATAGCATGGCGTCAGAAATCACAAAAAAAAAAGTCATAGTATGGTGTCAAAAACATTGAAAAACATCATAGTATAGTCTGTCGTCAAAAATCATGATAAAAAGTCATAGTATAGTATGGCGTCAGAAATCACTAAAAAAAAAAGTCATAGTATAGTATGGCGTCAAAAATCACTAAAAAAAAAGTCATAGTATGTCTTAAAAAACATTGAAAAAACATCATAGTATAGTATGGAGTCAAAAATCATGAAAAAAAGTCATAGTATAGTATGTCGTCAAAAATCATGAAAAAAATGTCATAGTATAGTATGGCGTCAAAAACATTGAAAAAACATCATAGTATAGTATGTCATCAAAAATCATGATAAAAAGTCATAGTATAGTATGTCGTCAAAAATCATGAAAAAAAGTCATAGTATAGTATGGCGTCAAAAACATTGAAAAAAAGTCAGTATATCATGTCATCAAAAACACTGAAAAAACATAGTATAGTATGTCATCAAAAATCATGATAAAAAGTCATAGTATAGTGTGGTGTCAAAAATCATTAAAAAAAGTCATAGTATAGTCAAGTATACAATAAAAAACAATGTAAGTAAATTTACAGTATGCCACAAAAAAGGAAAGGTCATAATATAGTATGCCATTAAAAAAAAAAATGTAATAGTAAGGTATGCTATGTTAAATATCACAGCGAAGATTGCCATGAAAAAAATAAGTCATAGTATAGTATACCATAAAAAATGAGTAATAATTTTGTTTGCCATAAAACAACATAGTCAAGTATGCCATAAAAACAGTAATAGTAATAGTAAAGTATGTCATAGTATGCAGGAAAAAATGGCATAGTCAAGTATGTCACTAAAAATGTTTTTAAAAAGTAATGCCATAATAATTTCCTAATTTATTTATGTATGATGTATTTTGACTGATGTTGATGTTGTGATTTATTAATTATGCATTTCTTATTTATCACTTTGTCTTGCTTTATCCTGACTGAAACTGAATTCACAGACTACACGCTAATCCATTTTTCTGTCTCTCTCTCTTCCACAGGAACAGTATGACTTCTGCTACAGGGTGGTACAAGACTTTGTCGACATTTTCTCAGACTATGCCAATTTTAAATGACGAGATTTGCCTTAAACATGGTTTTTAATGTTGTTTTCTAAAGCTGGTTTGTCAGTTTTATGGGTTTCTTTAACTTGGTCAAATGATCTATTTTGCTATGCACTTGTCCTACCATTAACTCCATCCTCGCTGTAATATACTGTATGTCAGTGGATGAAATTGTAAATGAAAAAAGTTAGATTAATAATGTATATTTCACATCATGTATGATAATTATTTTGTCATGAAGTGTTGTTTCAGACTTTGTCTCTTACTTCAGTTTTGTTGTATAATACTGTACTTTAAGTGTTTATCTAAGTGTTATTTTGGATTGACCACGTAATATTTTTAAAAGTTGTAGTTATTGTAAATGTATTTATGTATCGACGATGACATTCCATTCTTGAGTTTGGAGAACACGACGGGAATGTTAAGATTTTTTTTATGTAAACATACAGTACATCATTTCATTTATTGATGACATCTATCTGAGATTAGAGAAGATATTGAAACTACATGCCCATCACGAATGTGATACTCTTTCCATTGGAAGTATTGTCAGAAAGAGAATGCATCACTTCAGCCGTAGTGCAGAGAACATAACGTTACCTAACAGAGGCAGGTGAAGATACAGGGGCTTATTTCTGATATAGATTCAGGCAGAAGTTTCACAGTTAAACGTATCACAAAGTCATGAAATACCATTAAACTGGTTTTGTACCTCAAAAAAAAAATGGTATGCAACTGCGATTAACATGGATGTAACAGTCTGCCTTTTGTCTGTAGACAGCAAAAAGTATTTTGCTAAAACGACTGCACATTAAAAGCACATATAACCAAGCCTTTTGCCAAGAACCTGCAATATTCAAGAGTATGTTTATTGCTTTATTTGTATTATAGATTTTTCACAAATCAGTGCCATATGTACTTTTTTAAGACACAGAAAAGTAGAACAACCCTAAGGTTAAGGCTGAGCATTAAGAGGTGATCTTAAGAAAAGGTAAGTGTAGTCGCTAAATGCAGTAGAGTCAGTATGATTTCATGACAGCCTGTGTCAGATGCATAGTAACTCAGAAAAATATTTAAAAGTTCAACATTACATGAATCCTGTAATGGCAACAGCCACAGTACACGTGGTGATTCAGTGCCTGCTTAATGCCAGAGCAACAAAAACAAAACATATTATCAATGTTCAGTTACTTTATGTCTTTTAGATCATGGGTTTGTTTTTTCTCACGTAGGTCAAAATGAGGAAGCAGAATGTTTTATAGAAAAGTGTCTAATGGTATTTTAACTCACAGGAAAGCATCTGAATGTGAAACAGCTTTTCTGTGCATTTTGTCTATGACAGTAAGCCCCCATCTATCTGGTACTCCAACATTAAAACAAACATTTGGAATAATTTGACCCAGCTCTGCTTTAATCCTCAATGAAATGTGTGATTTTGTTAATGCTGTATGTAAATACTACATGACGAAATGCTAACATTGTGAAAGTGGCTGAGCAGCAAGGATCTGTCAAGTGATTTTTTTGTGCTGTCTGTCTGTGGGAGATGTTGAGGTGCCGTACAAGAAGAGACTAAACAAAACAGCCCGAGTCTATTTTCCCATGGCTTCTTTTCTGTCTACGCCTTCCTTTTAAGACTATGGAGGAGGCTCTGTTTCGACTACAGCTCTTTGCCTTTGCTCTCTGTGGATGGTCTATCCATTTTTTGGATTCTCAATGTCTTTCAAATGCAAGTTGCAATATTAAATTTATCTGAAAATGCCTTGGAGTCAGTGAAAGTTTTCTTAAGATGTCTTTGCCAGAGTGTGAAAAGAAAAAGTCAAAGTCAAACAGCTTATAGACATAAAAAAATTTTTAAAAATTCATGTTATCCTAGTAAGACTCAAATAAGTCATAATATAGTATGGCATCAAAAATCATAGTATATTATGTAAAAAGTCATGAAAAATTGTCATACTATAGTATTACATCAAAAATGGAGAAAAAATGTATTGGTATAGTATATCGTAAAATATCACGAGAAATCATCATAGTATAGTATGTCATCTAAAATCATGAAAAAAAGTCAAACAATAGTATGTCGTCAAAAATCATGAAAAAAAGTCATAGTCGTAATGTATGTCGTAAAAAGTCATGTAAAAGAGTCATAGTATAGTATGTCGTCAAAAATCATGTAAAAAAGTCATAGTATAGTATGTCGTAAAAAGTCATGTAAAAAAGTCATAGTATAGTATGTCGTCAAAAATCATATAAAAAAGTCATAGAAAAGTATGTCGTCCAATATCATGAAAAAAAGTCATACTATAGCATGTCGTCCAAAATAATGTAAAAAAACATCATAGTGTAGTACGTCGTCAAAAATCATAAAAAAACATCATAGTATAGTATGTCGTCAAAAATCATGTAAAAAAGTCATAGTATAGTATGTCGTCAAAAATCATGAAAAAAAGTCATAGTATAGTATGTCGTCAAAAATCATGAAAAAAAGTCATAGTATAGTATGTCGTCCAAAATCATGTAAAAGAGTCATAGTATAGTATGTCGTCAAAAATCATGTTAAAAAGTCATAGTATAGCATGTCGTCCAAAATCATGGAAAAAAGTCATAGTATAGTATGTCGTCCAAAATCATGAAAAAAAGTCATAGTATAGTATGTCGTCCAAAATCATGTAAAAAAGTCATAGTATAGTATGTTGTCCAAAATCATGTAAAAAAACATCATAGTATAGTACGTCGTCAAAAATCATAAAAAAAAGTCATAGTATAGTATGTCGTCCAAAATCATGAAAAAAAGTCATAGTATAGTATGTCGTCCAAAATCCTGAAAAAAAGTCATAGTATAGTATGTCGTCAAAAATCCTGAAAAAAATCATAGTATAGTTTGTCGTCCAAAATCATGTAAAAAAGTCATAGTTTAGTAGGTCGTGAAAAATCATGTAAAAAAAGTCATACTTTAGTATGTCGTCAAAAATCATGAAAAAAAGTCATAGTATAGTATGTCATCAAAAATCATGTAAAAAAAAAAGTCATAGTATAGTATGTCGTGAAAAATCATGTAAAAAAAAAAGTCATAGTATAATATGTCGTCAAAAATCATAAAAAAAAACATCATAGTATAGTATGTCGTAAAAAGTCATGTAAAAGAGTCATAGTATAGTATGTCGTCCAAAATCATGTAAAAAAAAAATCATAGTATAGTATGTCATCAAAAATCATAAAAAAACATCATAGTATAGTATGTCGTCCAAAATCATGAAAAAAAGTCATAGTATAGCATGTCGTCCACAATCATGTAAAAAAAGGTCATAGTATAGTATGTCCTCAAAAATCATAAAAAAACATCATAGTATAGTATGTCGTCAAAAATCATGTAAAAAAGTCATAGTATAGTATGTCGTCAAAAATCATGAAAAAAAGTCATAGTATAGTATGTCGTCAAAAATCATGAAAAAAAGTCATAGTATAGTATGTCGTCCAAAATCATAAAAAGAAGTCATAGTATAGTATGTCGTCCAAAATCATAAAAAAACATCATAGTATAGTACGTCGTCCAAAATCATGTAAAAAAAGTCATAGTATAGTATGTCGTCAAAAATCATGTAAAAAAAAGTCATAGTATAGTATGTCGTCCAAAATCATGAAAAAAAGTCATAGTATAGTACGTCGTCAAAAATCATAAAAAAACATCATAGTATAGTACGTCGTCCAAAATCATGTAAAAAAAGTCATAGTATAGTATGTCGTCAAAAATCATGTAAAAAAAAGTCATAGTATAGTATGTCGTCCAAAATCATGAAAAAAAGTCATAGTATAGTATGTCGTCCAAAATCATGTAAAAAAAAAGTCATAGTATAATATGTCGTCAAAAATCATAAAAAAAAGTCATAGTATAGTATGTCGTAAAAAGTCATGTAAAAGAGTCATAGTATAGTATGTCGTCCAAAATCATGTAAGAAAAACATCATAGTATAGTATGTCGTCAAAAATCATAAAAAAACATCATAGTATAGTATGTCGTCCAAAATCATGAAAAAAAGTCATAGTATAGTACGTCGTCAAAAATCATAAAAAAACATCATAGTATAGTATGTCGTCCAAAATCATGAAAAAAAGTCATAGTATAGTATGTCGTCAAAAATCATGTAAAAAAAGTCATAGTATAGTATGTCGTCAAAAATCATGTAAAAAAAAAAGTCATAGTATAATATGTCGTCAAAAATCATAAAAAAAAACATCATAGTATAGTATGTCGTCAAAAATCATGAAAAAAAGTCATAGAATAGTATGTCGTCAAAAATCATGAAAAAAAGTCATAGTATAGAATGTCGTCAAAAATCATGAAAAAAAGTCATAGTATAGTATGTCGTAAAAAGTCATGTAAAAGAGTCATAGTATAGTATGTCGTCCAAAATCATGTAAAAAAAACATCATAGTATAGTATGTCGTCAAAAATCATAAAAAAACATCATAGTATAGTATGTCGTCCAAAATCATGAAAAAAAGTCATAGTATAGCATGTCGTCCACAATCATGTAAAAAAACATCATAGTATAGTACGTCGTCAAAAATCATAAAAAAACATCATAGTATAGTATGTCGTCAAAAATCATGAAAAAAAGTCATAGTATAGTATGTCGTCCAAAATCATAAAAAGAAGTCATAGTATAGTATGTCGTCCAAAATCATAAAAAAACATCATAGTATAGTATGTCGTCAAAAATCATAAAAAAACATCATAGTATAGTATGTCGTCCAAAATCATGAAAAAAAGTCATAGTATAGTATGTCGTCAAAAATCATGTAAAAAAAGTCATAGTATAGTATGTCGTCAAAAATCATGTAAAAAAAAAGTCATAGTATAATATGTCGTCAAAAATCATAAAAAAAAACATCATAGTATAGTATGTCGTCAAAAATCATGAAAAAAAGTCATAGAATAGTATGTCGTCAAAAATCATGAAAAAAAGTCATAGTATAGACTGTCGTCAAAAATCATGAAAAAAAGTCATAGTATAGTATGTCGTCCAAAATCATGTAAAAAAAACATCATAGTATAGTATGTCGTCAAAAATCATGAAAAAAAGTCATAGTATAGTACGTCGTCAAAAATCATAAAAAAACATCATAGTATAGTATGTCGTCCAAAATCATGAAAAAAAGTCATAGTATAGTATGTCGTCAAAAATCATGTAAAAAAAAGTCATAGTATAGTATGTCGTCAAAAATCATGTAAAAAAAAAGTCATAGTATAATATGTCGTCAAAAATCATAAAAAAACATCATAGTATAGTACGTCGTCCAAAATCATGTAAAAAAAGTCATAGTATAGTATGTCGTCAAAAATCATGTAAAAAAGTCATAGTATAGTATGTTGTAAAAAGTCATGTAAAAGAGTCATAGTATAGTATGTCGTCAAAAATCATGTAAAAAAAAGTCATAGTATAGTATGTCGTCCAAAATCATGAAAAAAAGTCATAGTATAGTATGTCGTCCAAAATCATGTAAAAAAAAAGTCATAGTATAATATGTCGTCAAAAATCATAAAAAAAAGTCATAGTATAGTATGTCGTAAAAAGTCATGTAAAAGAGTCATAGTATATTATGTCGTCCAAAATCATGTAAGAAAAACATCATAGTATAGTATGTCGTCCAAAATCATGAAAAAAAGTCATAGTATAGTACGTCGTCAAAAATCATAAAAAAACATCATAGTATAGTATGTCGTCCAAAATCATAAAAAAACATCATAGTATAGTATGTCGTCCAAAATCATGAAAAAAAGTCATAGTATAGTACGTCGTCAAAAATCATAAAAAAACATCATAGTATAGTATGTCGTCCAAAATCATGAAAAAAAGTCATAGTATAGTATGTCGTCAAAAATCATGTAAAAAAAGTCATAGTATAGTATGTCGTCAAAAATCATGTAAAAAAAAAAGTCATAGTATAATATGTCGTCAAAAATCATAAAAAAAAACATCATAGTATAGTATGTCGTCAAAAATCATGAAAAAAAGTCATAGAATAGTATGTCGTCAAAAATCATGAAAAAAAGTCATAGTATAGAATGTCGTCAAAAATCATGAAAAAAAGTCATAGTATAGTATGTCGTAAAAAGTCATATAAAAGAGTCATAGTATAGTATGTCGTCCAAAATCCTGTAAAAAAAACATCATAGTATAGTATGTCGTCAAAAATCATAAAAAAACATCATAGTATAGTATGTCGTCCAAAATCATGAAAAAAAGTCATAGTATAGCATGTCGTCCACAATCATGTAAAAAAACATCATAGTATAGTACGTCGTCAAAAATCATAAAAAAACATCATAGTATAGTATGTCGTCAAAAATCATGAAAAAAAGTCATAGTATAGTATGTCGTCCAAAATCATAAAAAGAAGTCATAGTATAGTATGTCGTCCAAAATCATAAAAAAACATCATAGTATAGTACGTCGTCCAAAATCATGTAAAAAAAGTCATAGTATAGTATGTCGTCAAAAATCATGTAAAAAAGTCATAGTATAGTATGTCGTAAAAAGTCATGTAAAAGAGTCATAGTATAGTATGTCGTCAAAAATCATGTAAAAAAAGTCATAGTATAGTATGTCGTCCAAAATCATGAAAAAAAGTCATAGTATAGTACGTCGTCAAAAATCATAAAAAAACATCATAGTATAGTATGTCGTCCAAAATCATGTAAAAAAAGTCATAGTATAGTATGTCGTCAAAAATCATGTAAAAAAGTCATAGTATAGTATGTCGTAAAAAGTCATGTAAAAGAGTCATAGTATAGTATGTCGTCAAAAATCATGTAAAAAAAGTCATAGTATAGTATGTCGTCCAAAATCATAAAAAAAAGTCATAGTATAGTATGTCGTAAAAAGTCATGTAAAAGAGTCATAGTATAGTATGTCGTCCAAAATCATGTAAAAAAAACATCATAGTATAGTATGTCGTCAAAAATCATAAAAAAACATCATAGTATAGTATGTCGTCCAAAATCATGAAAAAAAGTCATAGTATAGTATGTCGTCAAAAATCATGTAAAAAAAGTCATAGTATAGTATGTCGTCAAAAATCATGTAAAAAAAAAGTCATAGTATAATATGTAGTCAAAAATCATAAAAAAAAACATCATAGTATAGTATGTCGTCAAAAATCATGAAAAAAAGTCATAGAATAGTATGTCGTCAAAAATCATGAAAAAAAGTCATAGTATAGAATGTCGTCAAATATCATGACAAAAAGTCATAGTATAGTATGTCGTAAAAAGTCATGTAAAAGAGTCATAGTATAGTATGTCGTCCAAAATCATGTAAAAAAAACATCATAGTATAGTATGTCGTCAAAAATCATAAAAAAACGTCATAGTATAGTATGTCGTCCAAAATCATAAAAAAAAGTCATAGTATAGCATGTCGTCCACAATCATGTAAAAAAACATCATAGTATAGTACCTCGTCAAAAATCATAAAAAAACATCATAGTATAGTATGTCATCAAAAATCATGTAAAAAAACATCATAGTATATAGTATGTCGTCAAAAATCATGAAAAAAAGTCATAGTATAGTACGTCGTCAAAAATCATAAAAAAACATCATAGTATAGTATGTCGTCCAAAATCATGAAAAAAAGTCATAGTATATTATGTCGTCAAAAATCATGTAAAAAAAGTCATAGTATAGTATGTCGTCAAAAATCATGTAAAAAAAAGTCATAGTATAATATGTCGTCAAAAATCATAAAAAAAAACATCATAGTATAGTATGTCGTCAAAAATCATGAAAAAAAGTCATAGTATAGTATGTCGTCAAAAATCATGAAAAAAAGTCATAGTATAGAATGTCGTCAAAAATCATGAAAAAAAGTCATAGTATAGTATGTCGTAAAAAGTCATGTAAAAGAGTCATAGTATAGTATGTCGTCCAAAATCATGTAAAAAAAACATCATAGTATAGTATGTCGTCCAAAATCATGAAAAAAAGTCATAGTATAGCATGTCGTCCACAATCATGTAAAAAAACATCATAGTATAGTACGTCGTCAAAAATCATAAAAAAACATCATAGTATAGTATGTCGTCAAAAATCATGAAAAAAAGTCATAGTATAGTACGTCGTCAAAAATCATAAAAAAACATCATAGTATAGTATGTCGTCCAAAATCATGAAAAAAAGTCATAGTATAGTATGTCGTCAAAAATCATGTAAAAAAAGTCATAGTATAGTATGTCGTCAAAAATCATGTAAAAAAAAAGTCATAGTATAATATGTCGTCAAAAATCATAAAAAAAAACATCATAGTATAGTATGTCGTCAAAAATCATGTAAAAAAAAAGTCATAGTATAATATGTCGTCAAAAATCATAAAAAAAAACATCATAGTATAGTATGTCGTCAAAAATCATGAAAAAAAAACATCATAGTATAGTATGTCGTCCAAAATCATGTAAAAAAAACATCATAGTATAGTATTTCGTCAAAAATCATAAAAAAACATCATAGTATAGTATGTCGTCCAAAATCATAAAAAAAAGTCATAGTATAGCATGTCGTCCACAATCATGTAAAAAAACATCATAGTATAGTACCTCGTCAAAAATCATAAAAAAACATCATAGTATAGTATGTCATCAAAAATCATGTAAAAAAACATCATAGTATAGTATGTCGTCAAAAATCATGAAAAAAAGTCATAGTATAGTACGTCGTCAAAAATCATAAAAAAACATCATAGTATAGTATGTCGTCCAAAATCATGAAAAAAAGTCATAGTATATTATGTCGTCAAAAATCATGTAAAAAAAGTCATAGTATAGTATGTCGTCAAAAATCATGTAAAAAAAAAGTCATAGTATAATATGTCGTCAAAAATCATGAAAAAAAGTCATAGAATAGTATGTCGTCAAAAATCATGAAAAAAAGTCATAGTATAGAATGTCGTCAAAAATCATGAAAAAAAGTCATAGTATAGTATGTCGTAAAAAGTCATGTAAAAGAGTCATAGTATAGTATGTCGTCCAAAATCATGTAAAAAAAACATCATAGTATAGTATGTCGTCCAAAATCATGAAAAAAAGTCATAGTATAGCATGTCGTCCACAATCATGTAAAAAAACATCATAGTATAGTATGTCGTCAAAAATCATAAAAAAACATCATAGTATAGTATGTCGTCAAAAATCATGTAAAAAAGTCATAGTATAGTATGTCGTCAAAAATCATGTAAAAAAGTCATAGTATAGGTATGTCGTCAAAAATCATGAAAAAAAGTCATAGTATAGTATGTCGTCCAAAATCATAAAAAGAAGTCATAGTATAGTATGTCGTCCAAAATCATAAAAAAACATCATAGTATAGTACGTCGTCCAAAATCATGTAAAAAAAGTCATAGTATAGTATGTCGTCCAAAATCATAAAAAAACATCATAGTATAGTATGTCGTCAAAAATCATGTAAAAAAGTCATAGTATAGTATGTTGTAAAAAGTCATGTAAAAGAGTCATAGTATAAGTATGTCGTCAAAAATCATGTAAAAAAAGTCATAGTATAGTATGTCGTCCAAAATCATGAAAAAAAGTCATAGTATAGGTATGTCGTCCAAAATCATGTAAAAAAACATCATAGTATAGTACGTCGTCAAAAATCATAAAAAAAAGTCAAAGTATAGTATGTCGTCAAAAATCATGAAAAAAAGTCATAGTATAGTATGTCATCAAAAATCATGAAAAAAAGTCATAGTATAGTATGTCGTCCAAAATCATAAAAAAACATCATAGTATAGTATGTCGTCAAAAATCATGTAAAAAAGTCATAGTATAGTATGTCGTCAAAAATCATGAAAAAAAGTCATAGTATAGCATGTCATCAAAAATCATGAAAAAAAGTCAAAGTATAGTATGTCGTCAAAAATCATGTAAAAAGTCATAGTATAGTATGTCGTCAAAAATCATGTTAAAAAGTCATAGTATAGTATGTCGTCCAAAATCATAAAAAAAAGTCATAGTATAGTATGTCGTCCAAAATCATAAAAAAACATCATAGTATAGTATGTCGTCAAAAATCATGGAAAAAAGTCATAGTATAGTATGTCGTCCAAAATCATAAAAAAAAGTCATAGTATAGTATGTCGTCAAAAATCATGTAAAAAAGTCATAGTATAGTATGTCGTCAAAAATCATGTAAAAAAGTCATAGTATAGTATGTCGTCAAAAATCATGAAAAAAAGTCATAGTATAGCATGTCATCAAAAATCATGAAAAAAAGTCAAAGTATAGTATGTCGTCAAAAATCATGTAAAAAAGTCATAGTATAGTATGTCGTCAAAAATCATGAAAAAAAGTCATAGTATAGTATGTCGTCAAAAATCATGAAAAAAAGTCATAGTATAGTATGTCGTCAAAAATCATGAAAAAAAGTCATAGTATAGTATGTCGTCAAAAATCATAAAAAAAACATAGTATAGTATGTCGTCAAAAATCATGTAAAAAAAGTCATAGTATAGTATGTCGTCAAAAATCATGTAAAAAAGTCATAGTATAGTATGTCGTCAAAAATCATGAAAAAAAGTCATAGTATAGTATGTCGTCAAAAATCATAAAAAAACATCATAGTATAGTATGTCGTCAAAAATCATGAAAAAAAGTCATAGTATAGTATGTCGTCAAAAATCATGTAAAAAAACATCATAGTATCGTATGTCGTCAAAAATCATAAAAAAACATCATAGTATAGTATGTCGTCAAAAATCATGGAAAAAAGTCATAGTGTAGTATGTCGTCAAAAATCATAAAAAAACATCATAGTATAGTATGTCGTCAAAAATCATGTAAAAAAGTCATAGTATAGTATGTCGTCAAAAATCATGACAAAAAGTCATAGTATAGTATGTCGACAAAAATCATGAAAAAAAGTCATAGTATAGTATGTCGACAAAAATCATGTAAGAAAGTCATAGGTATAGTATAGTATGGCATCAAAAATATTTAAAAAAAACCATCATAGTATGGTATCAGAAACATATGAAAAACGTCATAGTCCAAAATCATGAAAAAACGTCATAGTATAGTATGTCGTCCAAAATCATATAAAAAACGTCATAGTATAGTATGTCGTCAAAAATCATAAAAAACATCATAATATAGTATGTTGTCAAAAATCATGTAAAAAAGTCATAGTATAGTATGTTGTCAAAAATCATGAAAAAACTTGATAGTATAATGTGTTGTCAAAAATCATTAAAAAGAAGTCATAGTTTGGTATAACATCAAAAATCATGACAAATGTCATAGTATATCGTATGGCATCAAATATTATGAACAAAAAAAGCCATAGTTTGGTTTATTCTCAAATACTATGAAAAATCATCATAGTATAGTATGTTGTCAAAAATCACGAAAAAAAACCTCATAGTATAGTATGTCATGAAAATGTACTATAATGTATCGTCAAAAATCATGAAAAAGAAGTCATAGTATAGTATGTCGTCAAAAATCACGAAAAAAATTGTCATAGTATATTAAGTCTGCAAAAATCATGAAAAAACATAATGGTATGGTATGTCTGAAAAAAAAAAAAAAAAACGTGATAGTAATGTATTTTGTCAAAAATTACCAAAAAAAAGTCATAGTATAATATGGCGTCAAATATCATCAAACAGTCATGTTATAGTATTTCATCAAAAAACATGAAAAAAGTCATATATTGCATCAAAAATCCAGAAAAAAATGTATTAGTATAGTATGTCATCAAATATCATGAAAAATCATCATAGTATAGTATGTTGTTAAAAATCATTTTCAAAAGCCCTGAAAAAAACTCATAATATAATATCAAAAACCACAAAAAAAGTCATAGTACAGTACGTGTTCAAAAATCATGAAAAATAGCTATTGTAAAGTATGTTGTCAAAAACCAAAAAAAAAAAACGTCATAGTATAGTATGTCATCAAAAATCATGAGAAATATTACAGTAAAATATGTTCAAAAATCACCAAGAAAAAAATGCCATAAAAAATTTGGAAAAAGTCATCGTAAAGCATGTTATACAAAAAAATAATAATAATAAAAAAAAGTAAAATGTCATAAAGAAGTAATAGTTTAATATACATATAAAATGTATTTTCCAAAAAAAGTTATAGTAGGTACACCTTTTTTTCTAAGTCATAGAATAGTATGCCAAAAGTCCTACAATGTCATAGTATAGTATATTATTCTTTTTTAAATGTCTTTAAAAAAGTCATGGAATAGTATGCCATAAAAACTGTCATCACAGCTGCAAATAATCATGGGATCTTTTGCATTTTTTGGTTGAGCATGACTGACTTGATTATGAAAGCAGTTGCTGTTTTTGTCAGTGACTAATATTGCCGTTAACTAATCATTTTATCTCTACATTATTTTCATCTGGATACTGACATTAAGTGCACAATGTCTCAAGTCTTTCATAAAAGGAAAAGTTGGATGCCTTTATGGACACTGACACAGGTTTTACCCGCTGGAATAATTCCTTTTGTTCATACTAAGAATTACAAGATTCTTTCTGATTTACCTTTTGATATAAGTGATGGGGCACAAAAATCCACAGTTCATCCCTGCAAAAACGTTACCAAATTAAGTGTATTTATTTACAGTCTTTTTAGTACAAAATTCATCCTTTGTGTTTCCCTGAACAGGTGGAAGCCACTGTAACAAAGGGAGGGAACTTTGTACTAAAAAGGCTGTAACTTAAGAACATAACCACTTGATTTGCCTTTTCCCAAATGGCTGAGGCCTCATGTTAACTTCAGGTAAACTTTGGAATATATTTCTGCACAGATCGAGGACGAGAAAGGAGGATAAGTACCTCATACATCCCCACTTCAAAAGATCCGCACTATCCCTTTGAGACAGACTTAAAAATGGTAAAGCTATCCTTTAAGTTCATCGTCACTTTGTAAATTGTTTCAGATCCAAAACAGTTAAAATTCCTGCAAGAGTTTGCAGTTTTTCCTTCTTCTATAAATCTCTCTTGTCATGTGTATTCATCAGTGCTGGAGATAGCCATCATGAGTTAGTACCCCGCAGAGGAACACCAAGCTGGGACAGGAATAACACAATAAGGTGGACTACAGCTATAGGACATTTCATTTAAAAACCACAACTGACTGTGAACCAAAAAACCTCAAACTAACTCAAACCATGCACAGTAACAAAGATGCTCAGTGTTTCCACATTTCCATTATGTATAGTGAAAAAAATAGAAATAAGTCACCACTGAAGATACCTTTCATACCATGTTATGCTCGAAGACTGTCAGCAACACCTAAAATATCACCTAAAATCAATAAGATTTATTGACCTGTGTAGGTTATGCTTCAGGCCAGTAGGGGTCAGTGCACCTCAAACTATATGCAGATGAGAAATTCTATTAATTAAAGGAAAATTCAACCGACAGTACAAGTTTCTGTGATATCATACTACTCAGCCATACTGGTAAGTTCAGTCCATCCTGACCATACATACTGACCATCACAGAGTGAGACTGTTCTGATGATGTAATCAAGACAAAAGCCGCTCCACAGATGGTGAACAATGCAACAACTCTGACATGTCAGCATGATAAAACTGTGATTCAGAATATAGCACCATAAAAGTGATTACATTTAAATTGCTCGAATAAAAATTCCCAGAGTACAACTTCAGAAACTGGCACATGACCTCACCAGATCTCATTGTTTCAGAAGGTTCAGATGAATGGTCACTCAGTTGTAATCGAAAGTTTCACATCCACGTAAACCCACATGATCTCCTCTGCACGAGAAACTGCTTTCCACTGAACATGACGTTTCAACAGACACTGACAGGGCTTTAAAGGGCAGATACTTCATTACAAGACAAGGTGAGAAAGTTCCCCTTTCAGAGTGTCACATGACACATAAACAACAACAAAGTGGTTCACTTCTACTTCCACATACGACTGTGTGGTCACATAAAGCTTTAATCCATGTGACTGCCACCAGTCAATAAGAGAGAAGTATATTTGAGCTATTTTTGCCAAACAATCATGTTTTTTATCTTGCACAAAAAGCCAATTCACAAAAAGCCTCTTTGTTGACAATTTCCATTTCCTCTGGGACCAGGCGCCATGGTAACACTCCTCAGCGGGAGGGGCCGTAACCCAAAAAAGGTCAGCATGAGTGAAGAGGTCATATGAATTATGTATTAACCCTAACTGTCTCTCTTATTTTGATTGACCTCTAACTAATTATATTTTGCCATTCACAAGGCTTCCCATTTTCTGTCTACTATAATATGGAACATGAGCCTTTTATTGGCGGCGTGGCCTGCGCTGCGACCCCTCTGCTGAAATGCTTTCATGTCCAGCTTAGGAAACTAATTCCTGATTACACTGTGTGTGTATTGTCAGGCAGTCTTTTCACTTGCTATGTCACTTCTTTTCCCTGAAACATGTTCACATTCCTTTCACAGTCTCCTGAATGGAATACAAATTCAAAACCACACATATTATTTAAAACACTGAGGAGTCCTGAAAAATATGTTTGAAGAATGTGGTTTGGGGCAGAACATTTGCTTCAAATAAACCAGCAGTAATCAGAACAGCAGGCCAGAGTTTTTACTTTTCGTTCACTTTTGTAAAAGGTGAATCAATTCACACCATTTATCTGTATCAAAACACTCAGTCAGGAGGATGTGAGAACAAAAGTATTTCAAATGTGTATAATTTTAAGCGACTGATAGTCACTTCAAAGTGCTCCTCAAACAGATCATTGGTGGGTCTTGCTACAGAAGATATAAGAAGTTTAACTGTAGACTATAGCCCCATTTCCACTGAGCAGTATGGCTCAATTCAGTTTGGTATGCTTTTTTCTGTTTCCACTGTGAAAAGTTGTGGATGGTACCAATGAACCATTCTATACCATCCCCATGTTTGGTCCCCCCTCTGTTGGGGTACCTAGCACACAGATCTGGTACTAAAAGGTGGAGCTGTGAACACTGCAGTCTGATTGGTCAGTAGAGGACGGTCACTCTGCTCAGGGCTGAGTTGTGTCTGGTTTTGAGGCTCATGTAACCACTGTTCATACTGTGGAGAGTTTTATTAGTAAACTGGAACTATAAAATGAAAGGATGTTTTGCTGCCTCTCACAGCAGCTGGAGTCAGAGAAAAAATAACTTCATTCACTGGGCCGACTGCCGGCAACTTTTAAGGTGGAGCATTAACTTGTAATGTTACTCAATGCATGAGCTGACGATGTCAATCAGTCAGCACACCTTAAATTTCACTGTGACAACTTTGACCATCACTTTAGATTTTATATGACATACACTTTTAGTAATGAGTGGATCTTCAAGCATTCAAAAAGATTTATTAATTTTGGCCGGATTATGTGAGCGGCATATATTTTAATCCTCACTTGGTGAAAAAAAAAGCATAGTGGAGCGTTGTTCCTGTGGGCTCCAGCAACACTAAACCCCTGAGCTTGCCTGAGAAGGACTAAATGCACAAATATCCCATGGAAAGAGTCTCTCACTGCAACCTGTTTTATTTTGTTCTGAAAATGTCGGCGTGCAGCCTCATTCTATGGATGATAAACAAGGTGCAGACTGATGGAGGAGAAATACAGTGAGTGCTGGACGGAGCAGTGAGTGACAACAACCCCGCCCACATTTAAGAGTACTGTTTGCAGTGGAAACACTAGGGTCTAGGTACCATGTCTGAAGGGTTACCTGTTGGTTCCAAAGGTACCATACTGACAGTGTTAGGTGGAAACGGGGCTTATGAGTCTACAGCAGACCAGAGAGAGTGCACTGGACTTTGCAGTGAATTTGACATAGTGGCCAAACCGTGTAACTACAACTAATGGGTTTGTTACCTGACAATATGGGGCCTAAAAAGACTTTGTCCCATGGACTTACGTGGAAAAAGAGACATCTGGAGGTGTCACAACCTCCTGTAAAATGACTGGTTTAACTATCAGAATTTGATTCATTCTGTCTAATAACATTTTGAAAGTCTAGAGGAGCTGCATGATTAAGTCATTTTAACCCCCTTTAAAGTTAGGGCTAAACCAGAAGTAGCTGGCTCAGTCAGTGTAAGTTTGCCGCTCAGCCGTTGAAGCCATACACCTGCTCTATGGGCCCAATAATGCAGAATATCTGGATCGTTTTACACTCAGGAAGTCAACTTTCTTGGCTTTATGCGCCTGATGGGGAATGTCACTGCCTGGTTCGGAAACAGCACCCAATAGGACCGCAAGATCCTGCAAAGGGTGGTTCATTCAGCTGAACACACTAAAGACGCTGCTCTACCTTGCCTCAAGGATGTGTACACCAGGCGCTGCAAGAATAAGGCCTGGAGAATCATTAAAGATACTAACCACCTTTGTTCCCATCTACCCTCAGACCCCAGAGATCCTCTATGAGGACCCTGCCTAAGACTCCCCAGGTTAGTCTATTTTTTAATGCACAAAGTTTGACCTGATGATGGTGCTAGATGAAAAGTCAGAGGATACCAAAGTTTTTACAATACGTTATGTGGGGAACAAGAATGTGTTTACCAAATTTTATAGCATTTCACTCAAACACACAAATGAGAACCGTATGGTGGTGCTGGGGGGAAGTCAGGAGGCCACCAAAGCCAGCAGGAGTCATGCTCTGGGAACCATAAATGTCTACAACATTTCATGGCAATCCATCCTGTGTTTGAGATGCCTCAGTGTGGACTAAAGAGATAGACCAACCAACCTTACCATCTTTAGAGCTATGCTGCCAGCAGGCTTAAAACCTTAAGACTTCCTTTATCTGCAGAAAATAAAGAAACAAAAGATACAAGCGTCTGTGTTTTTAAAGTTTGCATGCTACAAAAGTGTGGTTTCTAAGATCTCAACCTGACCACGTTAGCCCACTCGTTTCTCTTGCCTCAGTGTGGTTGTGGCTGATGAAAAGAGACAGGCACAGGGTGGAACATGGAGAGAACCATTAATATCCTAAGAATGAACCGGAGATCCTGTCTCTTCGTCTGTCTGTCTGTTGTCCACTTCACTGGCTTGATAATGACTTGCTGCTGAATTTATTTTCTCACCCTCTCTTCCTCTCCCCGTCTCTCTTTCACAGTGCAGCGTCTCGCTACACTAAAGACATTCTCAACAGACGCTTTAAGTCTAGCCATAACTCAATCAGACAGCTCTTACTGGGATGTTAATGCAACGCAATGCCCCCCAAAATGCATTACATACCTTATCCTATTCCTCCCTTGTTCTGTGAGACTAATAGGCTTCTTCAAGTTTCTTTTTAAGGAAATACAGTGAGAGATCTGATGAATCAGCTGATTGGTTTGGACCCCAAATATAAACACTACAACACAGACGGAGAGGGAACAGTTAAAAGCCAATGCTCATGTAATTTTTGGAAAATATTTTCATTTAATTATTGTTAACAAATTTAATAAAAAGGCCAAAACCAACAATGCATTAGTCCATTTATCGATGCTTTTCAACTTCCATACCCTGTCTGTGGCCCCTCTGAGTCACACTGAGGATGATCATTTCTGAGAAAGGTGTCAAAAAATTTCATTTTAGAGTCAAGCAATGTAATTCCCTAAAAAAGCTAGGCACTGTAGTTTTAACAAATATTATTCAAACAGGAGTGAATTTGATTATAAATTTTTTTTAGCTGTGGATTTGTTGCGTGAGTTTTTACACCAGCATAAACGTGTATCTGGGATCTACTCAACAACAACAGAAACTAATGCCCATGTTTTGGGCTGCAGAATTAATCCAAATATAACTGTCTTTGCAATACGGTCAAGTGCAATGTCCAAACATTTTACTTGTTTGTTTGAGAAGGACAGTGAAATACAATGTATATCATATCCTCCTGAGATCCGAACTTTTGTTTGGTATGCATTTTTAATTTCTCCTAGCTAACTGGGATCAGTAGAACCCGATAAGTCTACAAAACTAAACATCATCAACGATAATTAAGTCCAAATGTCCTTAGACAAGGCAATAATAAAGTCCTAATGTCCTCAGACTAGTACTTTTCTAATTAACAGTGTCTTATCTTGTTACTGTTGCTAAAATTGGTCAAATTTGTTGCCATATCAAACTACAAACATTATTAATAATAAATAAACACGTTTCAATCATTAAATGTGATCAGGTTTTGGACCTTGTCCAATTTTGTGACAGGATCAGCTGCAGACTGACTTGGCAGAGATGGCTGCCATGTTGTTTTTACATGGATTAATGTATTGTGCTCTTACTGCCACTAGATGGCACAAAAAAGTGTCCACGGCTGAGGACAACAGGTCTGAGTTAAGTAGAATGAAGTTTTGAAGGTCAAGGAAACCCAAAATGTGATGTCCTCATTTGAGAACACAGGGTCTCAGGTGGATAATAAATATAACTGCATCCAAGTTAGCTGAAAAGCTACTTTTCATTGCATTGCGTTGCTACTGAGATGCCTCCACCTAAAAATCATATTCCAGATATAGGGGAACAGACCCAGCAAAAGGCCCATCATCATCTTTTTTTTTGTCAGTGAAAATGACATGCATGTATTACCATTCCCACTCAAATCATAACCTACATCGCAACTGCAATGTGTCAAAATAAACACAATATTTTGCATATCATGCACCCCCACCCATGTTCATTGTAATGAATTTTGTGCTGGTCCAATCTGAGGATGCTAAGATATGTAACTGAATAAATGAAAACCTGGACCTGCTGGTGGCCCTAGATAAAAATTCAGGGGATCACAGAGTCATTGGGATTCACACCCCTGGCACGATGGATATCTGTACCAAATTTCATGGAAATCCATCAAATTCTTATCAAGGTATTTCAGTTTGGTGGGCAAAGGCATGAATACGTTTGTGTGTCCATCCATCCATCCATTTTCATCCACTTATCCGGGGCCGGGTCACGGGGGCAGCAGTCCAAGCAAAGCACCCCAGACATCCCTCTCCCCAGCAACGCTTTCCAGCTCCTCCTGGGGGACCCCAAGGTGTTCCCAGGCCAGATGAGATATGTAATCCCTCCAGTGTGTTCTGGGTCTGCCCCGGCGCCTCCTACTAGTGGGACGTGCCTGGAACACCTCCAGTGGGAGGTGCCCAGGAGGATCCTGATCAGATGCCCGAACCACCTCAACTGACCCCTTTCGATGCGAAGGAGCAGCGGCTCTACACCAAGCTCCCTCCAGATGTCCGAGCTCCCTCAAGGCATTCTTGAGCTACCACATTCAAGAAAATGGGACAGCTGGACACACAACCTAAAAACATAATACCTCTCTTAATGGTGTAAAACTCTGCTGTTGACCAGCGCCTTATTAGTAGAGCTAAGGTTCCTTGATGACAATGCATAGTAAAGGTGCGAGTTGTCAGTCAAACTTTAGTATTAGATGTTTTACTTTACAAAACTAAAGAGAGTGTGCAAGTTAAATTTTGGAGGGCACTAAAGCTGACACCTGTGGAACACCGCCCCTTTTGTAATTTAAATTCACTAGGGGAAATGTAAACGTGTCCACCTTTCAAATTACAGATAAATCAAATTGGCCACAGTAAAAATATTATCAACTGTGCTGAATCTGGTGTACTACAACATACTAACATCATTTCTGATTCATTAGGCATTGACGTCAAGCTGACTGTGCTGGAAAACATCCAGGATTAGTTGCTTGAGGACACAAGATAAGGGAAGTTGGTCATAGGCCTGTAATTACTGATTACGGAATTAACTTTAATAATTTATTGCCTTGTCAACATTGTTGATGGAAATATTGTTTAATGGAGCCCAAAAACAGCAAACAATAAGACATAAAAACATAATCATCAAAAACTGAGAAGATGGAATTAGACCTCATAAAAATTAATTAACAACAGGGCTCCAAACTAAGAATTATTTCTCCTATGAGAGACACAGCTGCAGTACAAAATACAGTGTCACAGATTTTAGTCTGGTTAGAACAATGATTGGCAAGAAGTGGTTTAGATACTTAGAGCGCTTAACATCAATAGGCAAACTATTCCACTCTCCTACCTATCCAGTTATTTTTAGTATCCATCCATCTTCATTCGCCAGTGCCGGGTCACAGGGGCAGCAGGCCAAGCAAAGCACCCCAGACATCCCTCTCCCCAGAAACACATTCCAGCTCCTCCTGGGGGACTCCAAAGCACTCCCAGGCCAGATGAGATATGTAATCCCTCCAGCCTGTTCTAGGTCTGCCCCGGCATCTCCTATTAGTGGGACATGCCCAGAACACCTCCAATGGGAACACCCAGGAGGCATCCTGATCAGATGCCCAAACCCACCTCAACGGACCCCTTTCAACGCAAAGGAGCAGCGGCTCTACTCCGAATGTCTGAGCTCCTTACCCTATCTCTAAGGCTGATCCCAGGCATCCCATGGAGGATACTCATTTCAGCCGCTTGTATCTACGATCTCATTCTTTCGGTCACTACCCAGAGCTCATGACCATACATGAGGGTTGTGACGTAGATAGACCAGTAAATCAAAAGCTTCGCCTTCCAGCTCAGCTCCCTCTTCACCACGACGGTCCAACACAGTGCCTGCATCACTGCAGAAGCCGCACCAAACCGACAATCTCACGCTCCATTCTACCCTCACCCGTGAACAAGACCCCAAGATACTTGAACTCCCTCGCTTGAGGCAGTAACTCTCTCCCAACCTAGAGGGGACAATCCACCATGTCAGTATGAAAGTCGAATTTTAATTTGTAATTTTGTTCGACTCTTTAGGTTGAAAGCATTTGTTGTTATCATAATCATGTAAATTGTATCTGTTCAATGCTGCCATTCCAACTGTCTCCTCTTGCTGTTTATTTAGTGAGTACCACAATGGAAATGCACCTCCAAACATTATTGTGCCCTCTTTAACAAACAATCTTTTTATTGTCAGACAAACTTGACTAAAATGAGCATAACAACACTGAGTGTATTTGCCCACAGGGCTACCTCCAGTTGTAATACATGACCAGAGTCATTACTGGCAGGCCCAGAGAGTGCCTTGTGCATCTGGGTTAAACAGCTTAACAGCATGATGATACAGACTGCAAGGCGGAGGTCTCTGGCCAGGAGGAAGGAATTTTAAAAAGAGCCAGCACGTGTCTTTGATGCATTTGCCATAAAAGGCAGGAAATAAATGCAGTCACAGCCAAGATGCTTTATGAACAACCCCATCCAGCTGTCTCCTCGCTCGAGCACTACAACTGTCATTCCTGACTGGCTTTAGAAGCAGCATTTACTGAAAAAGTGAATCACTATTTGTTTCCTACTAATAGACCGGAAAATTTGCTTTGATGTGCTTTTTAAACAATTGTGGTCAGATTTCCCTCCAATTCTAAGTGGGAGAAATGGTAGAGCCAAGTAACCACAATGTCCACTAACTGCTCTCTAATAAACAGCGGGGATCCATAATCTTTTAGTTTATGACAATCTACCATCGTTTTCTTGTTTTTTTTAAATGTAATACAAATTGCTTGATGTTCATGATTTGACCATAGCCACTAAAGCTGACTGATAGCGCTGGAGTTGCTGCTACATTTCCAACAGCTTTCCAATATATGCAGTCTATTCAAGTTAAAAGGGACAGTTCATCCATTACATTTGAAAAACTCAACAGCAATGTCCCTTTCCAAAAATCATGAACCACTTACTGAAGATAATCCACAGACCTTGTTGTGAGCAGTTTCATGAGGGAACTGTTTTCTTTCTACCAAACTACACCCACCAACCATATCACCACTTATACCCTTTTTCGATTGGCACTCTTGGCCGTGCCGAGTAAAGTCATGCCGCCCTGTTTTTAGTTCCTACATGAAACTACTCACAACAAGGTCTGTGGCTTATCTCAAATAAATGGTCCATGGTTTCTTTAAAGAGACATTGCTGTTGAGTGTTTCAAATGTTTTTTTTTTTCAGCAGATTGCGCACCACAAGCAGAGTACCACCTAGTGCCTGAAATATCAAGTTCACAATAATGGCATGGACATGAGATCACAGCGACCTTGACCTTTAACCACCAAATTGCAATCACTTCCTTAAGCCCGAGTTGACATCTGTGCCAAATTTAAGGAAATTCCCTCAAGGCATTCTTGAGATATACTGTTCATGAGAATGGGTCAGATGGACCAACTTCTTGGTAGTAGGGATAAGATCCTGCAATGTAAAGGTGTGTGTTGTCAGTAAAACTACAGCATTGGATGTTATACTTTTTTAAACTGACGGAAGTGTACATGTTAAATTGTAGAGGGCCCTAAACCTGATCTCTGTGGGACACAACAGTTTTTTTCTGATTTAAATTTACTAAGGGAAAAGTAAAAGTCGCAGCCTTTCAAAATTAAAGATAAATCAACTTGGCCACAGTTAAAATATTATCAGCTGTGTCGAATCAAGTGAACCACAACATAATGATACAGATGTCAAGCTAATGGTGCCACTGTTTGCATGTTAACCTGACTGGAAAACATACAAGATAAGCTGTCTGAGGACACAAGAAAAGGGAAGCGGGTTATAGGCCCATAATTAGTGATCTAGTTACAGACATCTCTACGGTCGATATCTCCAACACTCGGCAAGTCACACCAAAACAATCTAGGCTCATAAATAGCACTATATGTGAGTGGAAAAATATGTTTTTTGATTTGTGGGTGTAGTTTCCTTTTAAAACATCAATGACAAAACATCAGTAAATAAAACAGGAAATTTGCCGTGCCGCTTGTTGACGCCTGTTATTAGAGTGACAATATATAAAACTGAATAATGCACAGGGTTCCTTTCAAAGAGGTCAGCATTGATGAACAAAAGACAATAAACTTGAAATATTGTTGTTACGGCTGCATTTCATTAAAAATCGCTCTCCAGTAAAAGCCCTCAAAGCACCACTCAGGGAGAGAGGCCATAGAATTAATGCTTTGATTTATTGATTGTCATCTTTTAGTGATTGCTGATAGAAAATGTGGTCCAACAAACATCACAAGCCTTGCCTGGGCACCCTCTTAGTTCCCTACTCCTCCGCTGTCCGTCTGTCAGTTTCCCTTCTCAACATTCTGAGGAACTGTCAGATGTTGCATCAGTAAGCGATTTGTGAAATGAGGAAACGATAAGTTGTGAAAGACCTCAACTCATCAGATAGACTTCTTACACATTCTGCTTGCAACAGCTTCAGCAAGTTGATGTTATTTCAGATAACGCCCTCCTTCTCTGCTCTGTTACCTTACATGGTGTTGATATATGAATGTCCTACTAACATAAAGAAGTGTCACATTATGTCCGCAATTTATCAAGCCTCTGTTAAATGCTCTGTAAACCTCACCTATTTGCATTTGAAGGACATGAAGGGTGAGTCCCATAAGGTAAATATCTCAGAAAATAGCAATGTTTCATTGCCAAGTTAATTCAGTGTAGGCAGGGCAGACAATATATCATAAAGGACTACAAGGACTTGGGGGGACTTCTGGTGAAGCCATGCTGGGGATGGACACATACTTATCTACTCTGTTTCAACTGGTCATAAAAACCAACCCCCTACTTGAAAACTTCAACTCAAATACCTCAGAGGAGAGAAAATGAGCTGGGGGAACCCACAGAGAGGCCAGAAGAGTTCAAAAGGGCAGCTTACTCAATAACTAATGTCAAAAAAATGAGGATGTGCCTTCTTTTAAGACCTGGTTGCAGAAATCACCAGCTTGTGACGCATGCAGAGAGTTAGATACAGTGTTTCCCTCAGCTGTGTTATCTTTGATAAAACATGACAACCATTCGTGTCCTATTTATTGAGAACAGCCTGAAGTATTTGCATGTTTGTATAGAAACTTGTTCACAATGGGTTTGACAAACAACATATGTACACTCATATGCATATGCACAGACATCCATTCTGTAGTTGGTGCTGAACTTCTTACTGGTTTGTCTTCTTTTGTTTTATACTGTTCATTTGAGGGTGGAAGGAGGGTGACTTGTATTTGTATTTGTGTTGTTTGTTTTAAAATCTGAAAATTTACAAATAAAATATATTTTTAAAAAGTCAAAAAAAGACCAGGAGGAGCCCTCCAATGCTGAAAATGGCAGTTGCAAGTCAAAGCCGCATTTGAGATGTCACAAGCACTTTTTATAAAAACAGACTTTGATCAAAATAAAATAAAAAGACAGGGATTTCATTCCTGTTTGAAAATATGCAGCTGCACAGCAGTTACACCTCCAAAACCCTAGTCAGCGGCGGGGTTTCTGTGAAGTGCTGTAAAGTTCAGTTGATTCAAAACACACATTAAACACACATTAAACATGGCTTAATACAAACAATTTCAAACACAAGTACACAAATCGGCGTCACTGTAACTCGCAACATTCGCAGACAAAGCACTTGTCTCTTGAGGGGTACATTTTGCCCACAGATACAACACAAGCCTATGACATTTTACATTACATAAATGAGCCTAGTGGCTAGCGGACTTTCCTCTACTCATATAAAACCAGGGACAACAGCAACATTTAACAAAGGTAACGTTACAAAATCCAGCTCCATTACAGCTCACAAGGTTCACTGACAAAACAACTGTCTGATACTAAACACGTTTTCCAAACAAATATAACATGCTAACGTTATTAGCACAAGCCTATGGCATTTTACATTGCATAAGTTAGCCTAGCCGCTAGCAGACTTTTTTCTCTGCTCATATGAAGCCAGGATAAATCACACACAAGACTTAAAATGCTATTTTTGTGGAGGCTTTATTGTCTTCACAATTTATTGTTTCTTATCTATGAAATAAAAGTAAATAAAAACTTTGTTTCCACTGAGGGAAATGGTTTCAGCTTACAGAAACAGACAGGAGGTCTGCGTCACTGCGATGTGTAGTTATATTTCTGGGGAAGTGGACGTCAGGCTTCGGCTCTAAAAAGTGTTGCTGGAGAACTTGTGAGTGAGTGAGTGGGGCGGGGCTGTGCGGAGAGTGTGAGAGAGGAGAGATGCACACTGGTATGTGTCATGTAACGCAACTTGACCGTATATCGATATGAACTGTGTTGTCTAAATTTATATCTTGCTTGAAAATACATCAATATATCGTTATATCGCCCAGCCCTGATGTGTACATTTATGAAAGAGCGCATTAATATGCGTGTGTATTTATGTGTGCATACACATGTGTGTGCATGTGTGTATATATGTATGTATGCAGTTTTGTTTTTTTATTTAGGCAGGATCCTCCCTGACTTTTTGTTTTGTTTTTAGTTGACTTGAAGTGTGTTTTTTGTGTCTAGCTGACACCCATGTAAAACTTATAAAAAGGAAATGACAAGAAAAAAAATTACAAGGCCTCTGTCTGCCTTGATCAAACATTAGCCATGTTGTCCTTCTGCTTGTTTAAGGATGAAAGGGTGTGGTGTCTGTAAAGGGAAAAAAGGGAGTGCCAACATCTGACTGTTACAAAAGTGCATCCTGATGAAGTGATCATTTAGTGGAAGTGTTGAACCTGTAATAGATATGAAGTGACTTATTGGTTCTCTTTTCTGTGTAAGTTGTGGTCAAATGTTTAACTTCTAACAGCATGAGTGCATTTCACTGTTACTGCTTTTACTCAGTGTGAGTCAAAGCATCATCACTGCGGTAGCTTTCAGTACAGCCTCCCTCGTGGAGCTTCATATGTGCGCTCTACAATGAATGCATTGGGTTTCTGTTTGATATTTATCGCAGCACAGAGGATGTGTATTAAATCTCAAAGTGCAATAATTGAGATATACACACATGCAGTGAGCAATTGGGTATTGCAGAGAATAAAACAATGATCACTGTTTGAATTTCATTTGTATGTCTTAAATATATCTGAAACAGAGCACCTGTGCACACTACTGCACCTCAGGAGCAATGGAAAATAAAAAAAAGAGGCACCTTTTCAGCACCAAGTGGATAGTCTGTGGTACAGCAGAGCAATATTTAAAGGCATAGTTTGATATTTTAAGACCTGCACTTATTTGGTTTCCTGTCAAGAGTAAGATGAGAGGATCAATGCCACTCTAAGATATGAGAGTGGCATTGATCCTCTCATTTAACTCTCTGCAAGAAAGTGATTACACCTATTCCCTGAAATGACAAACTATTCCTCTCGCAACCAGATAAGCACTTAGGAGCTACTTTAACCGATTGAGGTAGAAATCTGGAAAAGGCAAACGATGGCAGAATCTGAAAATACCCGTTCCTCCTGCAGCTCTACCTTCTCTGTTCTAAGCCCCTCCCACCAGACCACCGTAGGCATATGTAGGTGCTTCATACAGTAACCCAGTGTTCCCAACACATTGATTTGATCTGATTTTATTGTCAAGTTGCATGCAGCTTATTCGCTCAGCCCATCCTTGTCTGCTCTCTCCGAGTATCAGACCACACATGAGACAAGAAATAGCTACCTAGCATCCAGTGCTCCCTCCACCTTGCTCTCCACTACTGTGGACTGCTTTCCTGGAAAGACAGACCTTAAGCTGTCGGCAATGACGCCAGTGCAAACCTCCCAGCAATGGGTATAACAGCGGGCTGATAGCCAGCAGCAGCACCAGGTCTAATCTGTGTAAAGGCAGCAACAGAAAGTTAGCCAATCCAGTGGTGTCAGGGCTGTCCCGTCCCCTGGAGCTGGGGTTTGTGCCGGCTGGAATTGAGTTACTGTGGCAGCTGACTGGGGGTCCTTCTCTGGAGGTGCCGCCCAACTCTGCTCACTGCACACACTGTGATTGGAGGCTCTCGCTAACATTAGCTACATGAACATGAACTTGAAGCCGCAGCTATGAGCCTTTGGCTCTGGTTAGCAGAAGGCTAAATTATCAGCAACTTTTTCTCTCCATCTTTCAAACGCGTCGCCAATATTGACACACGTTTTATTGCGTTTACTGTCAGACTCTCTTCGAGATCCTCTTTCCAATAAGTCCGTCCTTCTTTTTTGGGCGGATTTGCTGTGTCGACAGTTGCTGCCAATGCTGGAATGGCAACTTTCTCCTTAGGATTCTCCGCCACTGAATCTGGCTTTCAGCGAAGGGGCATGCATGTGCATCTGTATTTCTGAAGACAATAGGAACGCCCTCTTCCTGAAAAAGGTCTGTGATTATCCATAGTAGCACGTCAAGGCCTAGATTTTGTAAAGCCTAAAAACAGAGTCAATAAAACTGCCTACTGCAGCTTTAAAGGGATTTTATAAAACAGTGGGACAATCAGGCAGGCCAGAGGGACAGTGTTGGGCTCATCAGAGGGGCATATGAAACAACTAGATCAGCACTTAGGAGACACTTTGGACCAACCAGAAGGGTACATGGGGGTACTTAGACTCTGGCACTCAGAGCATAAGTAGCAGAGGCAGAACCCCCCCTGCCTGCCCACTGTGCACACCACTGGATAGATAGATATTTACCATCACTAATGATGATTTTCATATTTTGTGACAGACTGATGGAGCGTTTACAGATTCAAGCTGAACGATAGGACATTACTGCCATCTTGAAGGAAGTATGCGGCATGTAATTTAGAAAATCATTAAGTGAGGAGGATTACTGTTGTCATAATAATGTGTGTTTTTCTTCTATCACTGCACAAAATACTGGGAGAGCTCCAAACTAAACAATACCTCCGTCTGCGGTCCCACCATAAAAACAAAGCATTGCCCCAATACCACTCGTACTGATTGCGCTGTATGCATTAGCATGCATACTGATCACACCCATATATTCACGGTTTCTGCTTACGGTGGCAGATTTTTTTTTTTCCCTCATACAAGTATCAGTGCTGTGGAGCGGTGGTTTATTGTTGTGGTTCAAGAGCAGCCTGGTGTGGGACACCCCCTGTGACTCAAAAACAGACACAGCTTTGTTTTTCAGCCTTGGTTAAAGTGTGTGACAAGCACACACAACAAACAGGTAGTGGTATCAGTGCCATGGCCCTGGACTCAAGGTTACTTTATCATCCTGAATGAAAAGCTTTGTGTTGCTCTTCATGTAGAAATCTTACATAATGCCTCTTAAAGTTAACTTTATAGGGTCTGTATCTGAGGTTAAAGACTTCAGTAGAATCTTTTAGAGACCAATTTCTTTCAACAGAGTTAAGATTACAGCTATAAAAACGAGGGAGCCTGGTATCAAGGATTTAAGCGAGAAGGCTGAGTTCACCCGCTGCCTTTACTCTAATATCCCTCCAGCTTGAGCTCCAGC
The DNA here is from genome assembly GCA_019142605.1 of Cephalopholis sonnerati. Classification (NCBI taxonomy): domain Eukaryota; kingdom Metazoa; phylum Chordata; class Actinopteri; order Perciformes; family Serranidae; genus Cephalopholis; species Cephalopholis sonnerati. Next base: position 26,594,050 of record JAGQAX010000020.1, read on the forward strand.
TCCCATCCAGATCTAACACTGCTTTCATGTTTGACCCACTTTTACAAGACAGAGACAATGACAAGGAGAAAGAGAGGCAGAAGGAAAATGATGAAAAAGACACCAGTGAATGAGAGCGGGAGAGTTAAGGCAGTGAGGCAGATTAAGAGGGAGATGCAGAGAGCGCAGGAGTGAAAGAGTGACAGCGGCAAAGAGAATGACAAAGGTGTAGAGAAAGAGAGAGAGGAGGAGGAGGAGAAAAGGGGTAAACAGAAGGCAAAGGCGCCTGGGAAGGAGGGGAGTGGGCTGAGCAGGAGGGAGGAGGGAGGAGGGAAGCTCTGCTTCTCCTAATAAAGCGAGTGTATGTGAGAGGAGGTGGTGAAAAGCATTAGACTGAGCTGAGAGCTGTGTTACCACAGAGAGAGAAAGAGTGAAAGAGAGAGAGAGAGGGGAGACAGAGAGGAGAGAGAGAGAGAGAGAGAGAGAGAGAGAGAGAGAGAGAGAGAGAGAGGGGGGCAAAGAATAGAAAGAGCATTGTGTTGCTGCTGAGAAAGAACCCATGTCTGCACAAAGAGGTAGGTGTACTGCTATGACTGGCACACATACACACATGCATGCACACACGAGCAGGAAATCCTGATCCCTCAGGGTATCCAGCTGCAAGATGTACCACAAGTCAGCTCAGTTAATGTTAAGTATCAGGTGAGTGTGTGTTCTCCTCTAACTGTGTGAGTCGCCTTATTGCATGTAGCGGCTTTGTAGCGGTGTGAAGCAGGTGTGTGACTTTTCCATAACATGTGCCTGAGTGTGTGTATGGAATAGCAGGTGCCTGTGTGTGTGTGTGTTTCGCATGTGGGATTCAGCCGGAGGTTTAAGGTCCGTGTGATTGTGTTGAGGATAAACAGTGGCACGCTTACGGAGGCACTCTCAGCATCATGTGAGGTTTATGGTAGTTCATCGGGCGTGTGACTGAGGCTAATTGCGAAACGTTGTCTGATTAATTAAATGCATTTGACGGGAGCCGGTTAAAGTTTAAGAATACATGTGTTTGACGTATGATCCAGAGTTCTCATCTGAGCCAAATATGATTCACACCTCAGTGGTTTATTTGAGGCTACCAACGTATCAGTGAAGTTAAGGATTTACAGTCTCATAACTGTATGCTTAAGTCATTTTTATAAACGTCTGGTGAGCCTTTAAGATTAAAGGGCCAGTTCACCCAAACTATAAAAAGGTCACATGCAATACAGTTTGGATTATTTGTGCTGAGTTTTTTGCTTAAACAATATTCAGTCATCATCTTTTACTCTTGTGGTTTGCTGAATCATTTGGCCCATCCAACATGTGACTGCAAGATAATTATTTTGCAATCACCTTCCTGTCTTTCACATGCAAGGCATGTGGAAAGAGAAAAAAGAAACTAAAATAAACTAAAAGCAAAGCAAAAACAATATACCAACTCAACTGTTCAAATAAGAAACTGCTATCTGTCAGTGATAAAAGCTGACGGGTTGTAATTACATTACAGATGAAAGAAAATGTCCACTTGTAAGAAACTGATTGAATCAATTGTTGTTATCAAGCTGGTATCAAGTTGCTATTGATGAAGGAATGAATACTGCTGCTGATTAAATGTTAAAAGGGCTTGTTTATCTCTGTGAAGATCTTTTCTCTCCTCTCTCAGGCTTTCTCCAGATAACTGGCCGATTTGTTTGATATGTAAACAGATATCTCAGTCTTTGTGCATCTTCTTTATTTTCAAAATCTATATCTATTTTTATCTTAGTGTGGTTCGCAATAAAACAGAGAGTGGAAAATAAAATGGAGCTCATTTTCTATATTATTTAATATGTACATTGGACAGATCTGCTATTTTTCATACTGTCCAGTTTCGAGTCAAAGTAAAATACCAGATTTCAGCTGAGCACAAAGAGATCTTTGCTTGATCTTAGACAGATTATATACAACATAATTCTTCAGTTTTTATCATCGTAAATGTACACAGCTTTGGATTACTCCACATACCGTCAGCTCCACTGTTTATTTTCCACTATTTCTTTAAATGAAATTGTTTCTGGAAACAATTTCTCAGATACTCTGGGAAAAGTCAGGAAAAGGTCATTTTTAATGCTGTGAGCACCACAGTATAAATTCCATTCCCCTCCATCTGTTGAGGTGAACGCAGAAATCTCTGAGAAACCTAGAGAGCTTAAACCAAAACTGTTTTGGGTGACTTAACCCTTTAATGTCGGCTGCGTCTAATTTCATTTGCACCCAAAGCGTTTGTTTCATGCTTTTCATGATATAGAGCGCCTTAAAGATGAGGCACACCAGGTAGACAAAGGGTCAGTTCACTGAAATTACGGAGAAGAAAATCGTATGCCATGCAGATCGTTTTGGTTTTTTGGTCTGAAGTTTCACAATGTATATTCTGACTCTGTCTCTACCTCGTTATAATGCAGGTTATTGGAATTTCATTTGTGCTTCTCACTTTACACTGCATTTAAAAATTTAACAACAATGTGTCTCTCCTGAGCAAATGTCCAGACACTGATTTACCTTTAAATATGGGACATTTTAAAAGTAACATTAAATGCTGCAAGCACCATACAATGAATTTTCATTCACACCCACTCACTGGTGTGTTTTTTTACCATTTAATATTTTTTGTCTGCACCAGTATGTTTGTTTTAGGCTATTTGGGTTATCAGTGAATTTAAGAGTGTTCAGACAATCTCAAAATGTCAGCCCATTCTCCAATGCAGATGCTCCTCCACATGTGGCAGTCGCTAAAGGCAGTCTTTGGTGTCTTCATGAGAAGCACCAGGCCTTTAACTCACTCCATCTGTAGCGTACTTGGCGCTGAGAGCAACTGATGTACTATAAAGAGCAAAAAAGTCCATTTAGGGCGGGCTAGATGACAGGGGAGGTGTATGGGTAAAAAAAAAAAAAAAAATAGGAGACCGCAATTTATGTTCCTCTTAAAACCAAAAGTCAATGTTGTTTCAATGCAACGATACACAATTTCCTTACACTTGTCCCGATGCTACTCTCGTGACGTAATTACTTTTTTTTTTTTTTTGCCAAAACTAGGGGTGGGCGATACGGCTCTAAAATAATATGATATTTCAGGGTATTTTTGAGACAATGATATTCTTGACGATATGACAAATTAGTAAAAAATGTGAATTTAAGACTAAAAGAATTGCAACAAAATAAGTGATCTAGTTTTACATTTGAGCCGTTTTCAACAGTTTGCCTTCAAATATTCAATAAAAATTCGAATCTACCACTAATTACACATTTAAACGGCTCCCAAATACAAAAAAATGTCCCCTGGGATCTATATATATAAATCAACAGGTGATTTCCTTCTTTTAGTAAAATCCCAAATGATTGAGTTGTTTTTTTTTCCACCTGGACCTTTATGCTCTGCCATTTCTCCTCTAATCATCACGCTGTAACCTGTGACAGGCTGTTATGATACCACAACTATCACACACTCACATATATGGAGTTTTTTGTCGAGCTGTGAGCGTCACGTAGGTTTAATCACTTGACGGCACCGACTCCTGTGTGCGCACGGCGAGAGAGGAGAGGGAGAGACGCTGTGCTGCTGCCAGAGGAGCCGCTGAATGAGTTCCCTCTGAGCGGTAAGTCACTAAAAGAGTCTGAGAAGTCCGGGGCTGTTCATAAAACATTCAGGACGCCACAGTTTATTCCACACTACTGAAGCTGCTCCTCTTTTTGGAACCACTGCGGAGTCAGTAATAATTTCGCTTTCAGCCATGCTTGTTGTTGCCGTGGTTTAACAGTGTGACGTCAATATGTCAACAATTAGAAATATCAGAGTATCATGATATGAATTCTTCATATGACAATTAAAATTATACCAGTGTTATTCATGAATGAGACGCCAAATCATGAGTCAGTTCAACCAATTTACAAAAAAAAAGTCGAGGTTGAGACAGAGCTATCTCAAAGCCTGGACAAATTAAACCAAACTATCTGCAAAGACATCAAGTGAGAGATTATGTTCCTTTATTTTAGATGACTTGCCCCTTTATTGCCACAGTATCATAATATGGTGTATTTTAGGCTGTTTAGGTATAAAGAATGTTTGTAAAATGCAAAAATGTACACAAAAGCCAAATTAGCTCATTGACTGATACCTTATCTCTGACCCATGTAGGTGAAAGTAAAACAATAAGTCACCATTGTGGGAATAAATTTAGATCTGTGACAATTACTTCACCCCGGCCAGGGATGTATAGTTCCTTTCTAATGAAACAGTAATGTCTTTTTCCTCTCTACTGAAGGTCAGGGTTAGTCCAGGGTTATCATCCTGTCCTGCAGGCGAGGTCAGGGAGGACTCAACACCCATGAGGACAGACCACTTCTCTGTGGTGCTTCCTCTCCTTTCTAATCATATGACGCTGCCAGAGGTTCCCTTTTTACAGGAAGCAGCAGACGATGGTGTTTCACAACAGCCCGGACAAAAGTATTTATAGAGCCGAGTGTTGTCGTCTCTCAGCGTTAAGGACAAACAAAACTTTTCCTGATTAGCTGGAAAAAGACGAAGCAGTGGCAACTCAAGGACACCGTGTTCTGAGGAACAATGGTGGTGTGTGATGTGTGGAGGAACAGTGGATGGGCACTAAATTGGCTTTTGCGGGTATACTCACGTGGTGTTAGGCTCTGGAGTAATATAACATGGTCCATTTACTCAGAAGTACATAATTAAGTACAAGAATTCAATGTATCAAAAACAGTCTGCACTTCCTGTCCATCATTGTTAAGTGCTTTCTATTTAAATTATGTCTTCTTCCTGTTCATTGGGGAAAAGTCGATCTTGTGCATTTGAGCTTTCCTGCAGGTTTGAGCATAAGCAGCTAAATATTAAGCACAATGTTGACGTTCATTACTGAAGTATTTCTGCTCTGAAACTTCCAACTTTACACCACAACCTTAAAATATTGCACTTTTTGCCTCTGACACTAAGTTTTAATTACTTGGCAGTCTCAGGTATTACATTTGGAACAGTAGCTCGTAAAATATGTCTAACATCCCGTCTTCCCTTATGTCCTATCTTTACTTCCTTGCCTCTATCCTTTCATCTCTTAATATTTCCTTTCATCTTAAATTGTGCTTAAACCCTGATACGGAACATTTAGTCCTGTAACGTGTGTAATCAAATGTTAAAGCTGATAGCTGTTTACATTTATCTACTAAAAATGTAATGTAGGCCTTTACCTTGTAATTGAATGTTTTTCCACTGTACTGCTAATTTTACTAAATTAAAGGATTTAAATCACCGGTGTTAAAGGATTTGTGGTGACGACGCCTGTGTAACACATGTATTGCGTCTACAAGGTTCGTGTTCATGTGTCCACACACAGGCTTATGACTTGTTAGAACCTAACCATCAGAGCAGCGCAATAATTTAAGACCTGCCTCGCAGGGACGTCTTTGTCTCGCCTTCCCGTCATTGTGAAACCGCAGCGTCTATCCCCGACTGTGTCACCCTTTGACTCACTGCAGGACACAAGGAAACAACCCTCTCAGCATCTGCTGATTTAAAACACCCTCCTCCTATCTCTTCCTCTGTTGCATTTGTATCTCCTTATCACAGAAGATTTATGAGCCTGTAGTTTCACATCAACATGGGTGGAGGCTCTGTTATGTCATTAGGTCCTGATCTGACTGAGCTTCCAAATACTGACGGTATAAACTCCATCTGTATGCTGCTTTGTGTGACGAGGGCAGATTAGGCAAACCTGGAACTGTGTACTGTGTGTGTGTGTAGGTGTGTGTGTGCGGGCCTGTGTTTGTATGACAACTTATAAAGTGCTGTACTTTTAAACTCGTAAAACCTAGTTTGAACTTTAGACTTCCTTTTGAACAGGGACATTACTGACACTACTGTCTTTAAGAGGCTGTAGGGTGCTCATTTTTTAAGCTAGCTCAGAATAGCTTGTTGGGAATGGGGCTAAACGAAAAGCTATAATAAAAAGTGAAACTACATTTTGGCTAGGGAACAAATGCCATGGCCATTTTCAAAGGGGTCGCCTGAATTCTCACTTAAAGATATCTGAATGAAAATGGTTTGTGCAAGTTCCCACCACTTTCCCCTAAACTTAAGACTTGTTCCCGGTATATGTTTTATTCTTTACAATACAATAAGTACCTTCAAATTAAAGCTTTCATTTGTCTTTTTAAGGAAGAGCACAACCTGCCTATTCTCCCCATGTCAGCATGGGTTTTCTCCGGGTGCTCCAGTTTCCTCCCACAGTCCAAAGACATGCAGGTTAACTGGTGACTCTAAATTGCTTGTAGGTGTGAATGTGAGTGTGAATGGTTGTCTGTCTCTATGTGTCAGCCCTGCGATAGTCTGGTGACCTGTCCAGGGTGTACCCTGCCTCTCACCCAGTGTCAGCTGGGATAGGTTCAAGCTTGCCCGCTATCCCTAACAGGATGAGCGGTTACAGAAGATGAATGAATGTTCTGACTGTGTACATAAATAACTAGTATGATAAACTATAAAATAAGAAACCAAAGTATATGTGATGAGATTCCTTAACTGTGATAATGACGTAGTTTTGACATAATAGAATTCCTTAAATTCAGTTATTGCTTTTGAATTCAGCGTGCCTCCCCCAAGATTTTCAGCGGCCCCATCTGTCCATCCCTATGAAACATTTCTGGGGGCGCCACTTTGTGTTTTACAATTTAAGTTTAGGGATGAGGAAATAAACATGGTAATAAATATGATAAATGGCCATCTTAAGGCAAGAAGAATGTGTGTTAGGCAGTTAACGGCTTTGTGCTGCGAATGTTATTTTATGTGTCACAGTTGTTGAACATTGTTTTTATAGGCACATGATGCGACTGCTGCTCGTCCAAACAACATTTCTACTGCAGGTTAATGTAGAGTCTCCCTCCACAGTGATTTTTACCCTACTGCTTTCTGACAAGTAAAAGTTAACTATAGCTTGTTAAAATCTCTCTGAATCCTTAAAATACTTGCATCAAAGAGAGATACACTGAGTGATAGTACGTGTTATGTTTTCCACCTCTGTGTCGCCGTGCTCTGTACTCTGTCTTTCCTCATGTCCCAGCCTGAACCACCTTGACACAACACTTAGTTTACAGAAGAGTCAGAGATGGAAAATCTGTGGTGCAAGATTGTATGTGTGTGTGCAGATGGGTAGGCTTATGTGTGTGTGTTGAGGACATTTTAGTTTATCCTCACTTTGTCACATGGCTGTTTGAAAGTTAAGACTTGGTTTTAGGGTTGAGAATGGGCTTTAGGATAGGCCAAGGGTCAAGGTCAGGCATGTAGTTGTGGTCATTAGAGAACCCCTGATGTCAATAAAAATTCCTCACAAGCACAGACACGCACGGACACACAACACTGTGTGATCGTGAAGCCTTTAAGTCTGTCTCCCACTCTGTGCTGATGTTCCGAGAGAGCTCCCCTATGATCTCATGCACTTAATTTCCCTCTCAGGTAAGCCCTGTTTTCTGTCTCGACATGTGTTCATGACGATGTGTCTGTATCGGTGTGGCTGCCAACAGCACCATCATTACTAAGTGGTTACACGTAATGTAACAGTCTTTCCTCACTTTACTCTGAATGCTGATTAATATCTCAACACTTGCTTAACACTTCTCAATCTCGACATTAACTGGAAGGAAGGGTGAGGTCAGGTCTGTCCGGGGCACCTTCACGACTCTACTGTAACCACTTCCCTCACAGACTTTGATTTGCTCTATAGTAAAGCAGGGGGTTTGTAACTGGTGCCAGCTGTCATTAATGGAGCTGCTCATTAATGCCATGGCTGGCTGTTCACTTCGCCTGCAGACACATCGCAGCTGTCCTCATACATTTTATATGTGCAGCCATAGTAATGACAGTATAACTTAAGGCATGTTAAAGATGTTGTAAACAAGTTAACATATGTGGCAGTCACATGTGGTTTCAGTCTTACTTCACTGCGGCTGCACGCCTTTGAGGAAAGATGCGATGAATGAATTCCATAATCCCACTGGAGCAACACGCTGGCCTCCTGTGATGTATCACAGACAGTCATGCAGTCAGAGTTAGAGGTTGGACCACCACTAAGACTGGTATTATATAAACCTTTGATATCTGACATCTCTATAGCCTCATTTCCACCAAGCAGTTCAGTTCAATTAAAGGATAACTTTTAAGATGGACCCTACCTCCCTGTGTAAACTGGTTAAAGGAACTGATGTAAACAATTTTTGACATTGGCGAACAGGGCAATTAAACATAATCACCGTATGTCCATTACAAGTGGTTATTTTTTTACACAGAGCGGCTCAGATTGTTATTGTAAGTGTCTGAAGTGTCTGTTTACCTTTCACTTGATGCGGTCTGTTTGTTATTGCCTCGTTAAGCAGAAGTCTCATTCTGAAATATCACGAGAAGTCGCTTGTTGCAGGAAAACAACAGTGGGAACATGAGCGAGATCTGGAGAGAATATAATAACTGGAGCTATTTATAGAAAATGTATTTTAGTGTTGTCTTAAAGATTTTCAATATCATGGACGATTATTTACTTGGTTTCAACAATGTGGCTCAGGCCTTTGAATTCTATCAGCATAAGTTCGGCATACATGGTGCTACAGTAATGCACCCGGCCTACAAAACATATGCCAGACATAAGGGAACATGCTTGTTTGGTACAATTCCCACTTAAATCGTAGCTCACATTACAACTGCAACATCTGCAGCCTTAATGGTAGCAATAAGTACGGAGGTTGGCCTGCCAGGTGTGTAGCCAGTTTAGTTTAAAAGACGTTCAACCATTACCCAGCTAACATTTGTATGTGGGGCCTATGTAGGTAGTAAAAGGGCTAAAAAAAAAAAAAAAGGGGCCTACATGGTTGTCCACGGGTTCCATATCGACCGCATGCCACATGCCCACATGGGTGGATTTACCTGTGGGTTCCACATGGGTTAGGCTATGGCTACATGGGTACTAAGTGGGTGTGGGCCTAAAACAGGCATCTAATCTGAGGCCTACAGGTAAACCCACCTATGTGGCCAACTGGCATTGGGCCATTATAGAACCTGGTGACAATCTCATATAGGGCCCAATTTCCAGCCCATTTACTACCCACATGGGCCCACATACAAACACTGGCCGGGTATGAAGGCACTGTTGCACAGCTAGCATGCTAACATTAGCTAAATATGTCGTTGAACTTTTTTATTTAGAACAATGCATAATAGAGCTTATCATCAATCTGTTAGATAACTTGTTTTTTTGCAAACTTTCTGTGGCACAGCACATACTGTCTGCCTGAAATCTGTCACGAGGGTTCAGTTTTTTTAAACGTACTCGACACGAATTCCAGACCAGGAAAAAACAACTGGAGAAGCAGTTTTGCAAACACATCAGAGATCATGAAAGTTCTCATGGGAATGAATGGCTTTCCAGCTGAATAACAGATGTACACAGAGCTATGTGGAAATGAGGGATTACCTACATGACCCTACGGCTTTCGTATCGGTTCTAAGGATATTATACTGGAAGTGTTCGGTGGAAACGCAGCTTAAGTTTTGTTTGATATAAAAGCTGTCCGTATTTTGTATTTTCTGTTTTCTGTTTTTAGAATGTTCATTTTTACACCAATGAATTCTCCATTTCCTCTGTACACTGTAAAACACATTAACTGACAACACCTTTCAATGCTGAAATTTAAAGAATGTGAGTCCAGATTAATCTAGTAGTTTTTCCTCCTCCTTATCTTGTCACAACTCCACCAAGACTTCCTCCGCTTTGCACAAGTTTGGTTCCATTATCTTGCAAAGCTGTGAACAAGCTGTAAACCAAAATCCATTAAAGAAACCTCTAGTGTCAAAGTGTCAGAGGGTCAATTCTCTCGGGTGGTGCTTTCCTTGTTTTATTGTTACTTTCAGTAGGACTACAGCGAGAGTGTATCTGGTTTAAATAGCCCTTGCGTAATGTTTTCAATAGAAAGAAAATAGAAGTGAACTTTGGTTGTTTGCACAGTGAAATGACGTAGTCATAATTCCACTGAAGCAACATTCTGAACCTCTATGATGTAGCACAGACAGTCATAAAGAGTCAGTGGTTTGACTTTCACTGAGACTGGCGCTGTATGAGCCTTTGATGGTGGTGTGTCTACTTTAATATAAAAGCTGTGACTGGTAATATCTTTACAATTGTCATTTTCACACCAGTTCAATCAATATTGTCCCCATGCACGGTAAAAATGTTAACTGAAACAATTTTACATATTGCACAGTAAATCTGAGTCCAGATTAAACAAGTAGTTTCTCCTCTTTCTTATCTTAGCACAGCTGCACCCAGACCTGCTCCACTTTGAACAGATTTGGCTTCATTTTCTGGCAAAGCTGAAGACAAACTATAAACTAAAACCCATTAAAGGAACCTGAAGTTTTTGCAGTCTTCTCGGTCTATGGTTATTATCAGGGAGGTCCAAGTGTCAGAGGGTCAGTCATGTGGAGGGTCGCATTTGTGCCTAAAGTAAAGAGACCTGTCACATGTCTCGCTCCCATTCTTTTATACCTCCAGCTTGTAGCAGCACAGAGATCAGTCTGGCAGTAATTTCCACAGTCACAAAAAGGTAGAAGGTTTCAGCTGAGTAACAAAAGTTAAAGTCATTTTCTAGATTTGCACCGATATGTTGGCTGCACATTGGTATCTGCCAATTTTTGCCTTGTTGACTGCCATCAGCCTATCCACAAATGAGATGATATTCACCAGTAGTAGTGGCCGATGTTCTCTGTTGTTTCATCAATTTTGCACATGCTAAAAAGCAAGGCTTGAAACTAACGGTGTGCAATTACTCCAAGGACAATAGAAAACATGTTGGGATGAAAAAAAATCTTCCCTGGGACGCCAGCAGGACAAAAAGAACACAGTAAACCTAGGATTGGCTCGTCAAGGGACGCACCCTATTGTTCCCTGATAATGCTATGTTGTAAACAACAAATCCGTGTTGAAATCAGCAGGAGAGCTAGTTAAAAGAAGCTGTTAGAAGTCGGTGGGAACTAACTGCTGACAGGAAGTTGCACAATGATCCATTCAAGTTCTGTTGAGTAAAAATAAGTATTGGGTGGAGGTAAATCATAATGTTCTCATGATGTGTTCAAATGTAAGCTTGTAAGTTGTAGTTTTTCACGAGACACTAAACTAAATACAGTTGTTTAAAGGAGAAAGTTGTTGATATTTTCACAGCAGTTTAAATTAGACATGAGACAGCACGGTGTCACAGTGGTGCAAAACAGCAAGAGGGTTGCTGGTTTGAACTCCAGGTAGGGGGAACCCTTCTGTGTGGAGTGTGCATGTTCTCCCCAGTGTCAGTGTGGGTTTTCTCCAGGTACTCCAGCTTCCTCCCACAGGAAGGAGGTTAATTGCAGGTTAATTGGTGACTCTAAATTGTCCGTAGGTGTGAATGTGAGTGTGAATGGTTGTCTGTCTCTATGTGTCAGTCCTGTGATAGTCTGGTGACCTGTCCAGGGTGTACCCTGCCTCTCACCCAATGTCAGCTGGGATAGGCTCCAGCTCCCCGTGACCCTCAACAGGATAAGCAGTTACGGAAAATGAATGAATGAATGAGAGAATTATGAATAATTTTATATCGTAGAGAGGCTTTTGAATCAATTATTTGAAAACACGTTTTTCATGTGAAAGAAGGTGATTTTAAAGGTTGTTTCATAAACGTGCATGATTGAATTTGCACTCGTTTAAAGACAGTATATTGCAGGATTAAATGACTCTAAAACATATTTTTAATAATGAAGACTTGACACAAAAGGGGGAATAAAGAACACTCAAACTCAAATTAACAAACACTAAAAAACATCAGTATCAGCTATCAACCAAATTGTTATTTTAAACATTTGTATCGGCCCAGAATTTTACAATCAGTGCATCCCTATCATTTACAGAGTACAGTGAGTTGATAAATAGCCGGACTCTCTGGTTTAGACAGCCCCTGGGTAATGTTTTAAAAAGAAGGAAAATAGCTGTGAACTTTGGTTGTTTGCTCAGTGGAATGGTCAAACAATTACAGGATTTGAGTCACTCAGCTCTCTCAAGAGGAGGAAGGCTAGGGAATGATAAGAGATATTAATAATAAGGTAACAGTAATTCTAGTGTTGAAGTGTGTGTTTGTGTATCTGCGTGTGTGCAGCAGGAGAGGGAAATAACAGCATGGATCTGTGAATGGAACAAATTAGCAGGCAAGCCATGTTTTAGGTCTGCACACACACACATACACACACAACAGCAGCCCCTATTCTTCTAACACACACACACACGGCCTTGGAGAAAAGCAGGGGATTCCGATCCGTCACAGAGATGACATCACAGCCTGCCAGCAATAAAAACAGCTAAACAAGGGAGTCCCCACTTCCCCTCCCTCCGACACATCCCACAGAATGAGCCGAGGGAAGAGTAGTGCTGGAGCGAGTGACTCTCATTAGTTCACAGAAACACACTGAGAGAGTCCCTTTTAAGGGGCTCACATGCACACAAGAGCGCGCTGACACACGCACAAACACACTTTAGCTGTGTCTCCATAGTGACCGGCTTCGCTGCCCCAGCTTGGGGAGGAAATGCCAAACTCAGTGCTTCAGAGCCGCTCCACCAGAAAGACACAAACACACACACACACACACACACACACACACACACACACACACACACACACACACACAGCTCTATTCTAATCCTCTGTCCGGCCACGACGGAAAAAACTTCTCCTCATCTTATCACTGTGCTACCTCCCTCTGTCCATTCTCTCGTCTTCCTGTCCTCCCCACATTTTCCTCTCCCTTCCACTCTCCGTCTCTCTCTCCCTCCCCCTCTCTGTCTCTATCCCTCTCTCCCTCTCTGCCTCCCCTGTCAGTGTAAGTTCATTGAAGTAGACAACAGAGGTAAGTACTCTCTTTCACTCTCTCTTCGCCATCGGCTTTAACGCGCTTTAAGTTTTTGTGTGTTTTCCCACACTAGACAAAGGTCAGGTTTATTATCACTGCTGCACGTCCTGCTGATGCGGCGCCGCGGAAAAGCTCCCCCGTGTGTGTTTGTGGCTTTCTACATCATCATGAAATGTGTCCTGTACTCTGCAGTCGGGTCATACTCCACAGTGTGTGTACTTTGCCAGCTGTCATGCGCGCCTAGCTAGTGTCTGCCGGTTTACTTACCCTGTTGATGAGCAAACAACTGTGTGCGTGCGTGTGTGTGCACAAGTGTGTGTACTTTAGATTCAGGCTGGTATCATGTTCATCAATCTTTTCCATCACAATAGGCTTGTGAATACAGGTGGCCTGTTACACCCTTTTTTATCCCCTTTATAATCTGAATATATAAGCACATATAATACCATCTGTGTGCACTTGTGTGTGTTTGAAGTCCCATTGGTAAACAGTGGAAACTCAGTGAGCACTTCAGAAGGAATGAGAGCCAAACACAGTGATCAAAATTTTGGATTAAAGTAAAGCCTATAACAGGATGTGTAAATTATTAATTATGGCTGGCTAACAGTGACTCACTGCTACAGTTTTAATCTTGATCATTTTTTGATTGTAGCCGATTGTTCTCTTGTATAAACATGGAATCTATTTCCACAATAATGAGCGTGAAACTTCCTTTTAATCATTTTCCAAAGGGGGAAATCTTGTTGATCTTTCAGCACTCGCAAAGTACTTTGGTGGGATGTCCTTTCAAACGTGCTGCGGGTGAAATAACAACCCCCGTAGAATCAATGAGCAGCTTGGCATGAGATCAGACGCACCAAATCAGAAATCCATCTGTAGCCCTTGGTTACAACACAACACAATTAAAACACTTTCGCAAAACCCCAGACGGACTCTGTCTCTGTCTCTTTCCTACATACAAACAAACACACAAGGCTGTGACATCACTCACATCTGGATGCAAGATTGGCTAACACCCCATTCCTCTTTCCAATGTGTCCCCATCTTCCCCTTTCTACCCCCGGCAACCCTCTCGCTTCTCCTTCCTGTCTGTCTGTCTGTCTGTCTGTCTGGCTGGCTGTCTTTCCGCCCCCGCTCTCAGAGATGAAAGAGAAGAACCCCTGGCACACGCCTGTGACCATCATCATCACTGTGATTGGTGTCATAGCGATTGTTGCCCTGGTGACGGTAGCAGTTTTGCAGAACAAGCCCCTCCCTCAAAAGTACAAGGTATGGTAGAGGAAAATGCTAAAATGTTGTAGCCTGGTCCCTCTGTGGGAGCGTTACAGCAGGATCTCTGTCCAAAGTCCACAAGCTAAATATGGTCTCTTGTCAATATGAGCTCAACTTGTGCTACTGGTTCTGGAAATTCACCACCAAATAAGGCCAGTGGATGTTGATAAGAATATTAAATCAGCACTCCTTTTGTAACAGATGCAAGTACAGGAAGAGTCTCACAGCTTTCACTGATTACACTGCTGTTTCACGGCATAGTTTCAGCACTAGATAAACATATTGCTGATATAATTCGGAGAAGTTTGCCTGTGGCCTATACAGTCATTACACTGAATGTTTAAACTGTTTGTCTGGATGGAAAACATCCAGAGTTAACTGTCACTGAGCACTGAACTGGGATTCCTCCCCTCTGTCTCCACTCCAGTATGGGATCGTGCTGGACGCTGGCTCCTCCCACACAGCTCTGTATATCTATCAGTGGCCAGCTGAGAAGGATAACAACACTGGAAGAGTTGAGCAGTTGCATTCCTGCAAAGTCAAAGGTACGCGCTGCACAATGCCGCCACACACACACACACACACACACACACTTTGCCTTCACATTCATGTGTGAACCACTAATGAGTGAATGCAAATATTTAAGGAAGAGCAATCATAAGCTTACATTCACATGTTTACATACACTTCACTTAGAGCAGTAAGTGTAATGAAAAATACTCCACGAAATGATCATCTGTAAATCAGTTCGTCATGCTGTGTTACCTTGAATTCGATAGGAAAACTTTGGTTTTCTCGCATGTTTCCACAGAAAACGGTGAACATATTGATTTACTGATTGACTTAAGACCAAATTTAACAACAGCGAAATTATATCAGAACATCTGTTTACAAACTCTCACACAACTCATAAGTATTAGTCTCATTCATCCAGTCGTCAGGGTTGGGCAAGCTACTTGGAAAATGGAGCCAGCTACGCTAACAGTTACTCTACATCAAAATGAAGTTTCACTACGTTGAAGCTATCCCTAGAGAAATGTAGCAAGCTAAGCCACAAGAAAATCGCAAAAGTACCTTGTTACTTACAAAGCCACTTTTGTAGCTCAGTAATATGAAAAACTGTCAACCAAACAAAGAGGCAGGGAAAATGTTTAGTTGAAGTGTATCGTTCTACTTAAGTTAAAATGCCCATCATTAAGATCCTTTAAGGAAAACTGGCAGGAAGAAATTGGTTACTGAGATTACAGATGAAGTGTGGGAAACCTGTATTGACAGATATTCACAGTAGCTGTGAGGCATGCTTTGATACGATTCAAAGCTGATCAAGGAACTCAGTCTCACCAATTTCTGCAATGCCATAGGTTGAAACCTTTTTGAGGTCATTTATTTGACTTCTTTGCTAAGGCCTTAAAGAGGGAGTTTCCTCCTGCCCCTTTAACCACACTCTTTGGGGCGGTTGCACCATGTAGAGTGAAGGATATAGTGGTATGAAGCTCAGGTCAACTCTGTCCACACTGCTAACAAGAAAATTCCTGCTTCAGTTTTGGAAACCTGAGAAGCCCCCAGTAAGGAACAAGGTCATGTTTTACATTGAGAGGAAATTGGATTGACCCTGTCAAACAGACAGGGACTCTTTAAGAAAATATGGCAACCGGTTGTTACTTTGATTTAAGAATTAAAGTGAATGGGTAATGGTTTAACAGGTTAACTGTGCCACGATACCATATATCAGTGCCCTGCAACTTTTTTTTTTTTTGCTGTTGGTATGTTTCTTTACTGTATTTACACTGTTTTGCAAAAACCAATGAGCAGACGTTAAAAAAAAAGGTCTATTTATTAAAAATCCATTCACATTGAAAACTCTGCACCTGATGGATTATTGTACTGGAGAAACCCTTTATTAATAATTTACTTTACATTTATGGCGCAGATATGGAAACTAATTATAAAGTAAGAAACCCCTGACGCTCTACTAATGACCAGTCATATGTGATAAGCTTGATAAAAATTGGGTTTGGTCTTCCTAATGAGTCAGTTCTGTAGTTGTAAATGTTGATAAGCTCTTAATGATTGGATTTTGGTCCACATGTTCTGTAGCTGTTTTTTTTTTTAAAACAGATACGTGGTCAAATGATTCATTGGATGGTCATTTATGATGAATCAAAGAGATATAGTGGCTAAAGACAGAAAGGAAATCATGCCGGAGGTGGATATAACCAACCAAATAGATTTGCTCAACATTGCATCTAGGGCTGCCCCTGAATAAGAATTGTCCTTGTCGATCAATAGTCCTCATTTAGGATCGTTAGTCGACTAGTCGCCCGCATGTTTACGATGTTAATTTAATTATTAAATGATATATTTTGGTGGTTTGAGTTGAAGGTGTGAGAAAGAATAGTATCAGTAACATTGTTAACACTGTGCTACATTACAGAGAAATACAAACCGTACTAATGAACCTTCATTAATATAGGCCTATATTTTATCTACAAGTGCACGTCACACACTGAGCGAGCCGCCTGTTAATGACGCTGTGGGCTAATGGGCATGTAGCTACTTCCATGTTTCACATGATAGGTCATGTTTGTAGTCGACCAATGAAGATGAGTTTACATTTCACCTTGGGTTGGTCCTTCACCTTCTCAAAATGATCCCACACTTTGGATTTCCTGCCCGACATGTTATTAACTAGCCTGTGGAATAACCGCAGGTACCAGCCCTGGAAATTAACGTGACTCCTGTCTGACTGCTGAGCGTGGCCACTTCCTGTGTCAGTCCTTTGAAATTAAATTCCCCACATGGTCCAGTCATATAGGTTTTGATTTTTTGACAAGACACAGCTCCTTAGAGTTTCATGTTTGTTTGTTTTTTTCGGTTCTTTTTGGTTTGTTATTTTTCTGCGACTAAGTGACCGATAAAATCTTGCCGACTAATGACCTTTCTAGTCGACTGACATTTGGTCAAATATTAGGGGGCAGCTCTAATGGCACCCGAGAGATTTCCTAAATATAGAGCCAGCTAGTGATAAGCTTATTAGAGCTTAGCTTTGGCTGGAAACCGCACCGTGACGACAAGAGTCCTGTAAGCTAATTATCTGTTGACTTCAGAGTCACACCAGCCCAGTCACCAGAAGAAAATGTTGGCATTGTACATGTCTGCAAACCCTGCATACATAACAGTTGTATGTGTGATACATATCATATTAATGTTTCTTAAGTGACGTTCAGATTACATGTATATGAGCTGGCTTTCTCATCTGGAGGTGGAGGGGATGGTGAATGGCGTGACACCTAGACGAGACAGCTGCCAAGCAGCACTGCAGAGCGCTGCTTAAGATGAACAGAGACTAGACAGAATTTCTAGCTGATATTGTGGCGCCCAAAACTTTTGCAAACCATAACCAAGGGGGTTTTGTGCCTAACCCGATGTTAACCACAGCATGGCTGAAGAAATGTGTTGTCTTTATGAAAGGTCAAGTTTCAACACATTCACTACATAATAGACCCTTTTAGGGCCGACGTCATAATGACGTCAGTTCATTAGCTGGAGGCAAAACTCGACTCTCCACCACAGGGCTGTAGGCTACATGAAATGTCGTCTTGTTGTGTTATTGGGAGCCAGAATAGAAGGAGTCATGGCTCAGAACTTAAATTTTATCACACACCAGCCGCCACTGCCCGTCAACAAAAACAAAGACAGCTATGGTTAGATGTGATAAGACGAAAGGACTGGATGGAGGCGATCATCAAAAATGTTCACATGTGCAGCGCACACTTAAGGAAAAAGTATTTCCTGTTGTAGGGATGAATAACGTTATGTGTATTGAAGGTTATCATGTCCACCTCGTCAGAAACTGGGGAGGTATTAAGAAGAATGTTGGATTTCTACGTAACACTAACTTTTTAGCGCATTAGCTAACGTTAGCTTCGATAGCAAAACAAACTGGAGGAAACCGTTCAAGTGTCGTCCTCCTTTGTAAGATTGGCATAGTAATCAACCACAAAGCTTCCTGTGACATCATCCATCCATCCATCCATCCATCCATATGGGTCGGCCAGTCTGGTCACGTTGGTCAGTGTTTACTTATTCAAGTAGCAGTCATGGTCCCGGAGAGTGAGTGACCTTCAGTCTGACGCTCTACACTAAAATTAGAGCCCTGTGGGAAGAAACGGAGCGCTATATTTCTACATGAATTAACAGACACTTAAGTTAATCACACATTCACTCCGCTCAGCACTTTGATTCTCAGAGACTGCAGTGCTCTGGATAACGGAGCGGTATATCCCAAAAGCGCTCTGAATTTTCAAATGGTCCTAGTTCGTGCCAGAGTGTGCCTCCAGCACTCAGAATGTGTATTCCTGAACGCACCACTGGCATCATCTTCCTCCATTGTCTAAAACAAGCCAACAGGACCTCTTAGCTAGCGCTAGCAAATGTCTGTGGAGACTTGTTTTGCCTCAAGCTAAGCCCCGCCCACCAAAAAATGTGGGCCTCTAACATACAAATGTTACATATCTGTGGTTTGCAGAGACATACAATACCAGCATGTATTCTAGCAATGGGGTTGGTATTACTGCACAGACATGACAGTGGTATCGATCCTCTCATCCAACTCTCTGCAAAGGTGCATAGCTAAGTGTATGTCCCAAAAATACCAGACCATCCTGTTAACAAATTATGTATTAATTATAATCAAAGCCAATAGTTACAACACGACCCATAGAAAGTGTTACCTATGTCTTGTAACAGTGCCTGTGTTGTATGCATGTAAAGATGTAAAGTCAAGGTATAGTTTGCCCTTGAACTAGAATGAACATGTGTCTGTCCAAAGCGCCTCAGCCTCGAGGCAACCTGCTTATGCAACGAGCTTTTGCTCAATTATTAAAGCACTCTGAATACACATCATGTATTGGACAGGTCTGACAAGCTGACACCTGCTGTTCTCTTTAACTACTGCTTCCTGTCAAAGCACCTATCAGCGTGTGATGGCCTCCCTCTTCATATAATTTACATTGGTTATCAAAGCTTAAAGTAGAACGCTTTCATAGGCACCAGACAGTCGACTGCAGCAGACAATAGGATCAACACACTCCTCTGAGTAAGGCTTGCTTAAAACTACACAGGCCAGCTGTTTTTCTAGGCCTTTTTTTTTTTTCAAATGAAACTATATATTTTTGGTCTCTTTTTGGTCTTTTTGTGGGATTTGTTAACAGTCAGGCGTTTTATTTAATTAGGCTACATTAACTGAGGGGGTTAACACAAGTAGGGAGGAAGTGCATCCTGAATATCTATTCAAGGATACCTCTGGCTGTAATTTTGCCCATTGCAAAACTTAAATGCAGCAATATAGGACTAGAATACTTGCTTAATTAAGGGAGGGTACATCCAGCATGTTTACAGGAAGCCGCCACCTTGATAACATCTTCACCAAGCTCTCTCCTCCACAGTAAACTCCTTGGCAGTTTATGGATTTGTACAGATGAACTTCAATTCACAAGCAGGCTCGCATCTCTGAGCTCAAGACTCTTATTATGTTTTGAAGTGGCTAAATCTGCTTGACATTTTGCTCAACCTGCAGGTCCAGGCATCTCCAGCTACGCGTCTGATCCACAGAAGGCAGGGGAGTCTCTGAGAGAATGCATGCAGCAGGCCGAGCAGCGGGTGCCCGGAAAGAGACACCAAGAGACCCCTCTTTATCTGGGGGCTACTGCTGGAATGAGATTGCTTAAGTACGGCACACGTGTACGCACACACACCCATGATCGAACATTAAATAACACAGCGGGCCTTTTCATGCTGACACACTGGTGTGTCCCAACCTTTACTCTATAATTGTGTTCACACTGCCAGTCGCAGTGCTGCTATCTGAAGCCTTTTCATGGGCCTGCTCTGTGATTTATCTCCACATATACTCTACTGCCAAAGCAGGGAATATGTTACTGTCAAATGCATTATATATGACACAGTCTATTTATAATTCATGGGCTGCTGTATTGATTTGATTTATGGATGTGAATCAGTCTAATGAATTTGTGTTTTGTATGCGCAGTATGGAGAACAGCGCGGCATCAGACAGGGTCTTTCAGGCTGTGGAGGATGCCCTGAAAAGGTCTCCCTTTTCCTATCAGGGAGCAAGACTTCTCAGCGGCACAGAGGAGGGCGCCTTCGGCTGGGTCACAGTCAACTACTTGGATGATCGCCTCAAACAGGTCTGCATGCATGTTGTAAATGCAAGTTTGTCCACTTTTAAATGGGCCTTGTGTGCGTCAGTCTGCGCACCCCTGCTGTGCACTGACTTCAATGCCTTTTTGTCCCGGCTGCAGGGCTTGGAGACCACAGGCGCCCTTGACCTTGGTGGGGCCTCCACTCAGATTAGCTTTGTTTCCGATAATTATGACGGTTCAGAGTCGCCCAGCAACTCCGTGACCTTCCGACTCTACGGAAATGACTACGACCTGTACACACACAGCTTCCTATGTTACGGGAAAGACCAAGCGCTACGACTGACGCTGGCACAGCAGTCTCAGGTAAATGTCTGTTTTTTCTCAGTTTACATTGAGGCACTGTTCAAATCTAATCCGAGATTATTTGAGACATAAAGGGACAGTTTACCTCAAAATCAAAAATCCATAGCTTTCCTCTTAACTATTTATTTATTTATTTATTTGTTTATTTAATGTTTATTTCTATAGAGACAAGTATGTAGCATACATAAATGCTACACACCACAGCATTTATAGCCTAAGCTAATTTGCAATGATCATCCCTAGCTGGGCCTTAAGATACCAAAAACTAAGCAACAAGAACACAAGTAACAGTTCAAAGTACAAACAACAATAAAAATACAGACAGTACAATACAAGACACAAACGGCAATACATAATTAGCACCATAGAATAGGAAGCACCAAATTATTCTTGAATGCATACCTGATTCCTCTTTAAAACATGTTTTAGTTTGAGTTACTGAGTGTTGTAGACATTGGTCATGGAAATGTTTGCCTTCTCTCAACTGCAATGTAGTCCCACAAAATAGTCCCATAAAATAATTTTCGGGGTATTTTTGTTTTAACGATATTCTTGATGATATGACAAATTAGTAAAATATATATATATTTTATTATTAATTTAAGAAAACAGTACTGCAACAAAATAAGTGATAGTTTTACATGTTAACCAGTTGACCTTTCAGATAATCAGTAAAAAATAAACAAAAATTATCTCTCATTTCTTTAGTTTTTGAATAACAACAGTAACTCAGAGTGAGATTCAGATTCTGTATGCAATATTAATAGTTCAACTAAATAAAATCTGCCACGAATTACACATTTTTCATTTGATATAAAAAATATACCAGTATTATCAGGAATGATGATGATATGGCACACCCCTAGTAAAGAGTCATTGATCCTTAAAGCTGGTCCATTTTCTGTTGGAGACACTTGTGGCTTGTGCAGTGACACAGCCGGTATGTCCATTGCATTAAAAATCCGACTAGTGCTTTTTGGGGGGTGACTGGTCAGGCTTGGGCTCAGTATTTTATGTGATCATGTCTGTGTGGTGATACAGTCTGTGGGTAACATTCAGTAGAAAGAAAATAGTTCCTACATGAAACTGCTCACAACAAGGTCTGTGGATTATCTTGAGTGACCTTGTTATGATTCCTGGAAAAAGACATCGCTGTTGAGTTTTTCAGATGTATTTTTTTAAGCACTTTGAGCACCACAAGCCGAGTGCCATCTAGTTACTCTATATTGAGAGAAGGCAGACATTATTGCCAACAACCAGCAACTCAAACCAAAACTAAACTGATAAACAGCACTACAGGTAAGAGAAAAAATTTGCATTTTTGATTTGGGGTGAACTGTCCCTGTAATAATCTTTAAGGGAGAAATGATTTGTTGAAATGTGATGATGATGTGATGATGAAATGATGCCAACTTTAAATTTAATGAGCTTCCTCTCCATGTCTCTTACACCTCTCCATCTTGCTCTCTTTCCTAGGCAGGTCCAGCAACAGTAGAAGATCCCTGTTTCCACCCTGGCTTCACTGAGACACGGAACTACTCGGTCCTCTATGACAGCCCCTGCGTGTCAGACAGGAAACCCCAAGGAGGTCCCGCAAAGTTCACTCACACGGGGACAGGAAACTTCCTAAAATGCCAGGAAACCATCAAAAGTGTCTTCAACTTTACTCATTGCAAATACAGCCAATGCTCTTTCAATGGGGTCTTCCAGCCACGTCTGCAGGGACCATATGGGGTAATGTAACACAGTTGTCATCGTTTATTTATCAGCATACATCAGCGGCCTGTGACACAGTGTGATTTTGTAGGGTTACACATCATACAGATCTATCAGTTGTAATAGTCATAGTTCACTGTGCAACTTCTGTTTGGACTTGGAGTTGCAAATGCTACCTGCTCACTACCTGCCCTTGATCTGTGTCACCATATTAACTCCTCAAAAAATTCACTGGTGACCAACTTGCTTATTAAAGCGTCACCTAAATTACAAATAAAATATATACATTCTGACTTATCTCAAGTGGTATGTTGCCAAGCAGATACATTTTGGTTTTATTCCATCTAAGTTTGGAGAGTCTTGCTGCATCCCCAATGTAACTCCTGAGACCTGAGCTTTTGTTTGCTATGTATTTTTTATTGTTCCCAGCTATCTGGGATTAGTAGGACCTGATAAATCTAAAAAACTAAGCACCGCCTTTGAACAGGAAGTAGTTTTTGAAAAAAAGAAATCCTTTCATGGGGATAATCGGCTATTTTTACTAGTCACTAGTGTGTACACGTATAAAACAGTTCATTTCAATGCCTGAGCAACGCCGTGCAAAAACAAAACAAACAAATCCAA
This sequence comes from Cephalopholis sonnerati, assembly GCA_019142605.1. Taxonomy (NCBI): domain Eukaryota; kingdom Metazoa; phylum Chordata; class Actinopteri; order Perciformes; family Serranidae; genus Cephalopholis; species Cephalopholis sonnerati. Next base: position 26,617,132 of record JAGQAX010000020.1, read on the forward strand.
GCTAGGGATGTCCTTTTTTGTCTAGAGAAATAGTCTGTCTTACTTCACTGGCCTGTGTGAAATGCTGCAATACTACAATGGTAAAGTCCCATTGTCCTCAAACGAGTACGTTCAAATTAAGTGTTGTAGCATTAATAAACATGCTTCAACCTTAAAATCTGATCAGATTTTGAACCTTGTCCACTTTTGTGTTTTTACACAGATTAGTCTATTGTGCTTTTGCTACCACAAGATGGTGCTTTAAAGTGTTTTTTGGGGGCTGGACTATACATCAGGAGCGCTATTAGAATATATAAATCGTTTAGTTTAATAACGGCACCACACTGTCAGAATACAGAGCTCACTCGGGGCAGAGACTGAGCAGCAGTACGTCAAGCGCATTGAAAGTGAAACTTAACTGTTCATTTAGCTGGGTCCAAAAGTTTCCATTCACTCATAGCAGCTGCTCCTCTTATCCATCAATCTAATCAGCACTGAATAGATCAAAAGATCAATTATCCACTGCGCAAGTCACAAACTGCTGCTGAGAAAAAAACAAACTCATGGAGAGCACCGCAAATGCTGCGTTCATGGACCCACAAAAACTCAGAATAGAAAGATGGGACACAGAATGATACAAGGGGATATAGGCATATAAAACAACAGAAACAAAATCTAAAGTTTGCCGTCATTGTCAGGCAACCCAGTTAAGCAGAATGAAGGTGCAGCAAACCCAAAATTTAATGTCCTCATATGAGGACGTGGGGTCGCGGGAGGTTTAATTTGTGGTGCACGTAGTATTTTTAACTTGTATGTGAAAACTTAAGCTTTCCAGTAACAATGTCTCTCGGTTACTCTGACTAATTCAGACCTCATTGCATGGACACTTCTCCTTGTAACAAAACAGTTGCCAGAGAATTCCTCACGAGGGACACTGTTTCTGGGAGGAGACGTTCCTGTTGAATTTTGTGTACATCCTCACAGCTACTTGCAAAGACAAATAACCTCTGAGTCAGTGAGACCAGGAAAACCCTTATGAGAATTATTTATAAACTGATTACCTCATTTGCTAATGATAGAGCTAATTTCCTTTTGCCTCATCTCTTCCTCTCCCCCTCTCTGACCTCAGGCTTTCTCTGCCTACTACTTTGTGATGAACTTCCTCAATCTGACCAACACATCCATCCCTCTGGAAACTGTCAGGGAGAGGCTAACAAACTACTGCGCTACCCCTTGGGAAAAGGTGGGGGCATAGTCATGCATCAGTTACACACACATAACAAACGTCATGTCATATTTATCTGCTGTCCTGTCTTCTCTACTGTATGTCCTCCATCATGCTTTACTGTACACTGATGATATCTCTACCATGTGAACTGCTTGAACAGATAAGGAAGCAACATCACGGTGTGAATTTAAAGTATCTGGCTGAGTACTGTTTCTCTGGCACGTACATCCTGACCCTGCTGACAGAAGGATACAACTTCACCTCAGAGAGTTACTCCAACATTAAATTCATCAAAAAGGTCAGTAGATCACAGTCGACTCCTTTCCTTCTCACACACCTCATGGCGTTAACACCCTCTGTGTTTGTGTATGCAAGCATGCCCTTGAACCTCTATCTCTGTGGGGACCTGACAGTGTTTAAACCCAGAGAAATCTGTAATTTTAATCAAGGATGATCAGTGTAATTTAGTTGTTGTTGCCTGTCAGTGGTGTAACACATGCATCAGGGTTGTGGTTGTCTGCCAGAAGCTGTCTTAAATTTACTTTTTATCCCGTTTTAAGCCACATTTTTACAATACACATTTTAAACCTTGGTCATTTTTAACTATGTTTTCACCGGATGAAAGATTTTGAGGTCCGTACACACCTAACAGACTGCAGAGAGCTAGTGGCGACAAAGGCCCACTGCTGCATTGCCTGACGTTGCCTTGTCCTGGCCAAAAAGTTGCACAAGAACACACCTCAAAGACTACAGCCAACAGCCAACCAGCATGTACATTCTGCACCTGAGTTTGAAGAAATTACTCTCCACACCAGCAGACAGCGACAGTCTATAATTGTCATTTAAAACAGGAAACTGGAAGACCGTCTCAACGCTAGTTAGCCAGTTAGCACGTTAACGACACATTCAAATTTTGAAACAACAGCACTGAACAATAATACAAACCATCACAAAATGTTTTTGCTGAAGAGCTCAATGGCTTACCCTATGTAACAAGTTTGTTTTGGTCTCACTCCCTCTCCACTTTAGCTCTTTGTTTACTTTCCTCACCTTCATTTTCTTGTGTGCTGAGCTGAGTGGCCAATCAGAGTGATTTCATTCACCAACGGACTCTGCCAATGCTGATTCAACACGCTGAATTTGTGAAGAACAAACCAAACTGCCTGGGGCAACAGACGCTCACCGACAGCCAAGCATAGGGTTGGTGTGTCAGGGCCTTTAGTCATCAGACATCTGGATCTTAAATGACAGAAACAAGCTAAGCAAATGTTAGCAGCAGCTCAACTCCAGTCCCTGCTGTGTTGAAACCAATTTTTAACATAAAACTGCCTTATCAGTGAGTCCATTTGTTTTGGAGAGTAAGAGACCACTGCTCATAATTCATCTCTCAGTAAAACCCCTCTGAACATCCGGGGCTGTATTCACAAAGCACAATCACAAAAAGTTGCTCCTAGTGATGAAATTCTAAGAAAACTCTTAGAATTTCCCCTTAAAGTTAATAATAGGTCCTTGTAAAGATAAAAACGAGATAAATTCACAAAGCATCTCAGACCTTTAAAGAGCTCCTAAGGTGAAGAACTGCTAGAAGCAGGGAGGAGGACTTTCAAGAGGCTTAAGAGTTTCTTAAGGAGAGGAGAAAATGGTGGAAACACAAAAAGGTCAGAGAAATATTCTCCAAACGCTGGATGACAGTGAGTAAATGAAATGCAATAAGATTAGATCGTGCAGTGATAATGTTTGCGGTTGATCTCTTTAGGGATACACACACATTTCCCACCCAATGAAATAACACTGTAACACCAGAAATAAAATGATTATAATATTAAGATATTTGATAAAATGCAACAGTACAGCAGTGATGACTTGGGTCTGTCTCAACCTTCCATCAGCAGAGTGATCACACTAACAATGACTTTCACAGTCAGCAGTTCATTTCATTTCCACTGGGTGTCCACGCCTTGCAGGCTCACAAAAGTGTCTGTCACAACCAATCACATCTAGCAATGAGGTCAACCACACCTCCTCTCTCAGGTAAAAGTTTCTGTCCCTTCCTTGCCCAGAGTTGCTCTGAGAACTTTCCCCAATCACTCCTAAGCTAGGACCTTTACTAAACCTTTTAGGCTACGTTAGGAACTTTCTGAAAGTATTCTCCGAATGTTTGTGACTCACATTAGTAACCAGCCAAACAGTGTCAAGGAAAACGCTTAGTTTTAAAATTAAACTACATAAATAAGTGTTTTTATTGGTTTAAATCGCAGGGTTTGATTGTTTTGGAAAGGAAGAGACCTCTGTGAATCATTCGGCTATCAGTAAAAATCTCCTGAACATTTAACACTGAAGGAATTAAACCTGGTAGACACTGACTGCAATGACAGCATTACTCCATTTTCTGTCTTTGTTTTAACTGAGAGACCCCATTGTGGCAGAAGATTACACACTGTACGGTTAATGGGCTGAGGCTAGACTCACTCAGGCTTAGTTTTGCTCTCCCAGATCCAAAACCTTGGCTTTACTCTCTGTCCAACCACCTCTCTTCTTGGTGACCACTTAGCACTTAATATCCCTCTTAAAAACACGGATTTTAATAGCATTACTAGAGGCTAAAAAGATTACACTTGATCGCTCAATTGAAGAAGAATTAAATAAATCATCCATCAAGGACCGGCTCAGTCTAAAAAAAACCCCACAGCAATTATACAAGAGACAATGTCAAACAATAATAAGACACCTGATACGCATTTCCTCTGTTCAGAGACACTCAAAGTGCGTCAAGGAATTGACCGTTACAGTAAATGGTTGTAGAGTTACATTTGGCAGAATTGGATCTGCTGTTTAAGAGGAGCTCTTAAAGGATCCAAACAGCAACCAGGATTCTGCTCAGAGAAGTTGTCCTCCTATACGGATGATTGTTTCCTGCTTAAAATTAACAGCAGATCCATGTGATTAATGGACGACCAGTTCTACCTGCGAAGCCACAGCCACTAGCTACCAACGTTATCCTGATCACAGTGAAATACGTACACTATGTATATATATGCCCTTTCCCCTCTCTTAAAACTAGCAATGACCAGGAGCTATCAGATTTAAAGGTCCAGTGTGTGGGATTTGGTGGCATCTAGCAGTGAGGTTACAGAACTGAAACTTCTTCCGTGTGCCAAGCGTGTAGGAGAGCAACAGTGGCCGACGATAAAACGCAAATTTAGAGCCCATGTTTGATTTGTCAGTTCTAGCCTACCGTAGAATGACATGGCAGACTCTGTGGAAGAGGACCAGGGGTCCTGTTTATAAAACAATGCATAGGATTCATACTTAAACATGTACGTATGGACAAAAGTTAAAAATGGTGTGTACCAAAAATTAATCTCTACAATCTGGCTTCCACCTCGACATCCACGTCACCAATTTCCTGTCTCCAAAATGTTCGTAAGCATGGGTCAAAGTTTCTCCCATCATCTGTAGTGTACACCTCTTTCAGGCCTCGTTTTGTGCGTGCGCATTGTTTATAAATGAGACCCCTGGTAACCAGGATGTGCACCAGGCTGTGAAGCCAATTTTTATAGTGGTCAAACAGTGCATTTACATTCTTTCATGATGCCCTGTGGCCTAAAAATACTTTGTCCCATTGACTTACATGGTGAAAGAGACATCCGTAAACCAGTGGATACTTTTTGAAGCATCACAGCTCTGTGAAATGACTTGTTTCACTATCAGAATTTGATAAATACAGTCCGAAAACATTTTTAAACCCTAGAAAAGGTAAGCAAACATTTATGTATGCAGCTCCTTATAAGTGGAAACTTCCACAGAAGGACTTAAAGTTGCACTCTTTGGTTCCTCTCGGCCGTTTCACAGCACTGCTGCAGGATCTTCTGATGTCACGGTGTATCTTAGCCGGTCTTTGTCATCATGTGTAGATGCCCTTTGCGTTTTTATGGTTCATTTCTAGTTTATATTAAGATACTTTTTGGCTTTTCTTTGTAGTCATCTTGTATTTTATATTGCTTGTTTTTTATTCTGTATTTTCGTTCGATGTTGTCTGTCTGTAACTTAATGTTACTGCCTGTCTTGGCCACGACACTGTTGAAAAAGATATTTTTAATCTTAAGAGGTTTTTCTGGTTAAATAAATAAAATATAATAAAAAATAACGAAAACAAGGGAAAATTATATACCATTTCTACCAATATATGCCCCTAAATCCTCCACACTGGACCTTTAATTATGGCATAAAAAAGTAAAACTTTGACATAAACTGTTATTAAAAATTAAATGTTTTGAGTTAAATATTTCCTTATACTTAGCTAAATACAATATGAAGAGAAATTATGAATGTGACCTTATATCCTTTAGCATTTCCATGAAGTTAGGAAGCAATGGAAATAATGACAGATAATATTAAATGATCCAGAAGGAAGGAACCCCCCCTGACATGGCAACACCATCAGGGGAACACATCACTAAAAACAACACAGCGCATTAACAGGAGCAGGTTTTAACACCTTGGTCATTAAAGCAGGAAAAAACAGGAAGGAACAGGAAACAGGAAACTAACTCATCTGCTGATTTAAATCATGTCTCACACCAAAAGACACCTCATGTAGCAGCACATGCGAACAGTTCAAGCTGACTTTGAGATACTTAAAGCCAACAGCAGCGAAACATCAGGAGCAATGAGTGTAAACAAAGCAGCTCAGGAGCAGGCTCTTACCTGAGACCCAGGTGTGATGGCGAGTGGAGACCACGTGAGAATCCCCGCATCAACAGTGGCAGCAGTCACACAGCAAACACGGTGAAACCCACGGCTGTGACGCAGCAACCAGAAACGTGATGAAGGGCCCATCCACGCGAAGCCGCGTCAGGGTGAATACGCCAAAGTTTTTAACCGGTTCATCCTTTCACCCACACGAAACCGCATCTCTCTGAAACCAGGTTCCAGAATGCAGAAATCAGGGGGTGTTCCAGGTGGGAGGTTCAACAAACTCTGAGTTGACTTACCCTGAGATGGGAAACTCCGAGCATCCGGTTCCAGAACAGCTGATCTGAATTAGTTCAATCAACTCTGAGTGTGTTCACCTCGCGTTACGCGCGAGCCATCATCAATGGAGCGCCGATACGTCGATTCACCATGGCAACCAGAGAGAAAAAGCGACCAACTTATTTTACACCTGTGGAATTGGAGGTGCTCATGAACGCCTACAGCGAATATGGGCATATATTTCGTAAAAAAAAAAAAAAAAGAGTAATACCGCTGCAGCTGCCAAGGAGAGAGAGGCATCATGGGAGGAAACTGCTGCCCGCGTTTGAACGCACCAGTCCATTCATTTAACATTTAACCACACTTAATTAAAATCGTAGCATACAGGTGAAAAAGTGGTGCAGTGGTTTTGAATAAAATCTGATTTTCATGTAGGTGCAATCTCACAGGGGAAAAACACACCTGGAAGCAGCTTAAAATAAAATATAAAAACATCATTCAAACAGGTGAGGCATATTTCACTGGGCCATGATTGGACCTTTCTTTAGTTTGATTCATGTTTGATTTACTAAACAAAGTAGCTTCAATAATCTGTCATTCAGCGGCTATTTCATCATGTCCTGTAGACCACTAGTAATTTAGGAAGAAAGAAGGAAGGCAGAGGCCTGCAAAACAGGTGGAGGGCCACCACCACTCCCTTAGACAAAAGTGTAACATGTGTAGACACACACACACACACACACACACATGTTCTGTATCACCAATATCACATAAAAAGCTACAGTTTGCAAAAAAAAAAAAAACGTAGCGCGATGCACAACATTTGCTCTGATGAGAGCGCACGTCCACGGTGTGTCAGATTTGACATGTGTGGCTGGAGAATGTTGTTGAGGTAAATGATTGACTCTAATGAAAAGCGATAGCGTTCAAACAGATATTCATTGGGGAATGACAGCACATCTAAACAGGGTCTGAAGATCCTCTCCCAGCGTCGATTGGATTTCCTACATATGGGCAACCCATGACTACGGTGGCCCTGAGGTGCAAATCACAACAGCAAATCAGAAAACACAACGACATTAACCAAATCGGAAAAGGTAGGTACCCTCGGGCGACATGAATCGTCGCTGATTGGACGAAAGAACTGGTCTGTCCTTTGAACCGGAAAGACAACATGCCAGACCTATGCTGTGCGCCAGACAAGCGGGAACACAGAGGAGCATGCCGCTATGTATTGCCAAAATTGTGGGAAAGAGTTTGAGGAAAAACTGAACTTCTGCAGTTTTCTCTTTTGCCGTTGTGTTTTCTGATTTGCCGTTGTGATTTGCACCTCAGGGCCACTGTACATGACAGCTTGCTTCAGGCTCGGCAGGAGGGAGGAGACAGGGTGAACTCAGGGTTTCTTAAAAACCTGCCAGCGAGCAGGTTATGTTCACAGGGTCTGTTACCATGGTGACGGACTCAGAGTTTCATTTACCTCTTTCTGGAACGGATAACTCAGAGTTTCCCTTATCTCAGGGTTAACTTACTCTGAGTTGTGGAATACCCCCCTGAAGATGCCGCCTTTGCGTCTTCATGCGCACGGCCAATACGCAGCCTTTGGCTGGCAATGATGTCATAGCCCCACCTCTCTAACCTCTGACTTTATCCCGTCGTCGTCCAAATACGGGAACATATGAGCCATTGTAACATTTGGATATGTGTTGCAGATATCCGTAATTCTATTATTTCAATTCAAAAATAACATTTCAGATATCCACAACGTCATTTTTACTCGGACAAATGACGTCACTTTTCCCATTCTTGTGTATGAGGTTTGTCATTACAGATAGCCATAATTAAGTTGCAGATATCCACAGCTCACATTGCAGTCGTAGTAATTAAATCATAGTCGTAATTCCAGGGGGGGTGAAGATAACTTGAACTGGAATCCCTATCCCAGCTGACACTGGGTGAGAGGCAGGGTACACCCTGGACAGGTCACCAGACTATCACAGGGCTGACACATAGAGACAGACAACCATTCACACTCACATTCACACCTACGGACAATTTAGAGTCACCAATTAACCTGCATGTCTTTGGACTGTGGGAGGAAGCTGGAGTACCCAGAGAAAACCCAACTCAACTCAACATTTTAGGAACTAGCTACTAATTGCTGTGAAATAAATCAAATAATTAAACGGTAGATCGATTACATAGGAAGGTTGGGGTGAAGAGGTGATGGGGTGGTTGTCTGGCAACAATTAAAAGGCACAGCAAGCATTTTTTACTATTGGCAAGGGAGTGCGGTGTGCCTTGCATTTTACAACCTGCAAAACACTTCCTGTGTGATGGGAGCCTTTAAGTCTTCTGCAGCTGCCCGGGTTTGATTCTGTCAACAAATCAATATCAGTAAAAAGGCAAAATCTTAATTAAAAAAAAAACAGTGTCGGAATGTTGTGGAACTCAAAATTAGATAGATAATTAGCAACATTAACTGTAAAATAAGAAACCAAAGTGGATCAGTATGCCATTCCTTAATTCTGTTGACATAGTTTTTAACTAGCCTAATATACATCAACAGCATAAAAGAATTCCTGAAATGCAGTTCATGGCTTTAGGTTTTGCTGAACTTATGAAAAATGTCTGGGGGTGTCACTGGTTGGTGTTAAGCATGTTCTTTTACTGTCTCACTTAAAAAAAAAACAGGCAGGAACACTTCAGTCAAAGTAAACTTTAATTCCATTTGCAGTATTATGTTTGGCAGTATGGCTCTGTTCTGGGGCCTCTCTGCCTTTCCTAGGTCTACGCAGAAAACCTCTTCCACACACTTACCTGGAAACATAAGGTGAAGTGAGCACACCTCTCTGCCCTTCCATGTGCAAACGAGGAAAACCTGAGACAGACTGCAAACCTCCCTGCCCTTCCATGCACCTACATTGAAAGCCTAAGGCAGGGAGAGCAGCAGCAAAGACCCCCTGGGAACAGAACAGAGCAGCATCAATGACAAACAGAAATGACACTGATATGTCAGACACAGCATGAAAAGGAGGAGCTGGGGTGGAGGCAGGTTGCAAAGCGGCTTGCAGAGGAAGCAGCAACAGTTTAAATAGGGCGCCCTGAATGAGATTCACCAGTTGGTTGCATAGAAAGGAATCATGTGATCTATCTGCTGACTCCCTTCATCAATCAGCTGCTACATCAGTTGATTGGGCTGTTTGAGATCAGCTGATGTAGCTGGGATGTGAGCTGAGCTTGACATCGTGTCCTGCCTGAACTAACACTATGAGTATGGCTTTTGGTTTTGGTGTGCCACCCCAAGACTTTCAGTGGCCCCATCTGGCCAACCCTGTGAAAAATGTCTGGGGCGTCACTGGTTGGGTTTACAGCATGAATACCTCTACGTTGTACTGGCCTCTGCTTTATATATGACATCTTTCCTTCTCTGTGTTTGTGTCCAGATTAAAGGCAGTGACGCAGGCTGGACGCTGGGCTACATGTTAAATCTGACCAATATGATTCCAGCTGAGGCTCCTGACACTCCCATTCTGCCCCACGCTGGCTACGTCTCCATAGTCACCATCATCGCAATACTGCTTTTTATCCTCTTCATCCTCTGCCTGTGCCGTCTCTGGCCCCGCTGCCCCAAACAGCCTCAGATCGTATAAACACACACACACACACACACATGTAAATATATATATGTTTAGGGAGGAAATGTCTGTGAGGGCTATTCGGCCAGTTTGTGAATACGATAGTCAACTTTACACTTTCCAGATTTTGTGGGGAGGTGGAAGGTCAACGTCTGCTGCACATCAACAGTCCTGCAGCTGGTGTGGATTTCAAGGACATTTCAGAAGGACAAATACTTTCTCCACTCTTTCTAAAGAGGGAGTTTTGCTTCTCCAGTTGAAGGACAGTTTCTGTGTTTGCGTGCAAGTGTGTGTGTGTTTGGATTCGAATGTGTGCCTGAGTGTGTGTACCCACATCAGTCTGCATGTATGTGTCTTGAATTATGATGTGAATATGATACTGTATAAATAAAATAACCCAAGTTTATATAAAATGTTGGATTAGCTTGTCATTTTTAGATTTGGAAAAAAATAATCAATTAGGAAATGTTTGTTGTTGCATGATTTATTTACACATTATCCACAATGCTAATTAGATTTTATAAAAATGACCATTACAGAGTTCAGCTCTTCCCAAAACCAGCAAAATGATGATGAAAACAGCAGCAAAATTATCTTTGGAAGAAGTTTGTTTTCTTTGATTTTTGTGAAGTGAAGCCATTTTTAAGGAGAGACACCCCAGGTGAATGAGTTAAAGCTTTTAACATACAGGTAACACCATTTTAAAAAATCAACCTGTTGGCTACTTACATTAAGATTAAATCATTTTTTATATTAAAAGTTCTCTGAAAATGTTTGTTTAAATATGCAAATAAGGTATATCTAATTAAAGATCTGCTGATTTGCATCCATTTCCAGAACAAAAATGTGAACATTGAATAAATAAAGGTCCAAAATTCTTGTTTAATTTGCTGAAGCATTTGAGTCAAAGGTTTTTGCAGAGGGAATTTTAGATATCTGTTTTTTTAATCACTCCTTAAATCAGAAAATAGTGTCAACAGCCGTAAAAAATCTGGGTCTAAATCAGGCTATGAATGATACATGAACAACCCCCCTGTAAAAACCTTCAGGATATAGACAGGAATAAAACTAAAGTTTGGTGTATTTAAGTGATACTGAAGTGAAGATTCTGGTTCAGGGAATGAGAAAAAAATCATTTTAAGAAAATATATGTACTGAAAATTTTCATACATTTTAAAGACACTACAGGTGAACAGAGTAAAACTTTTAACTAACAGATATCACCATGAACGTTCCCAGTTGTTTTTTCTTGTATTACAAGTTTTCAGAATTTTATGTTTAAATATGCAAATATAACGTTATCTAATTAAATACACACTTTTTGCACACAATTCCAGAGCAGCAATCTGAACTAAAATAAAGGTTGCACTTTATAATAAGGGTAAAAATCAAATATTTAAGCAATGTTTTACTAATGCATGACTCATGGTGATTTAATGCAGGTCGTTTCACAGCTTCCTGTTGCTCATCATAACAAATGATTAAGTCACTATGACTCGATGTGATTAGCCCACACTTATTAGATCATCAACTAAGAATATTAATTCACAGTTACTTCACACATTAATTGATGTTCAAACAGATTAGCTGGACTCCACTTATACTGCAGTTTATTTCAGGGCCATGCTTTTGCTCAGCCTCTCTTAAAGCAGAACAGTACTTACTTACCTTATTTACAGCCTATGAGGGTAGAACTTAAGTTCCACTTGTTATATGTGTATAAAAGGAGGGGATAGAGGCCACTGATATCAAGACAAAGAAGCTTCTCACAGTGCATGGAGGGTTTCATCCCAAGTCCAGCACCCTGAGACTGAACACTAAGCTGAACAAGGGTGGCCGAGGACTGGCAAGCATCAGAGCCACTGTCCAGGACGAAACAACCAAGATCCAGGAATACATCAGCAAAACGGCGCCCAAAGATGAGCTGCTGAGTGAATACCTCAGGCAGCAGAAACCTCAGACGAACCGTCATTGAAGGACAAGGCCCTTTACGGCACGTACCACCGACAGATTGCAGAAGCAGCTGACATCAAGAAATCCTACCAGTGGCTGGAAAAGGCCGGACTGAAAGACAGCACAGAAGCACTGACCACAGCAGCACAGGAACAGGCACTTAGCACACGATCAATAGAAGCAAGGGTCTACCGCAGCGGACAGGACCCCAGGTGCAGGCTGTGCAAAGATGCTCCTGAGACACTTCAGCACATAATAGCAGGGTGTAAGATGCAGGCAGGAAGAGCGTACATGGGACGCCATTACCAAGAGGCTGGCATAGTGTACAGGAGCATCTGCACTGAGTATGGGCTGGAAGTCCCAAGGTCAGAATGCAAGACACTTTCTAAGGTGGTTGAGAATGACCGAGCTAAGATCCTGTGGGACGTCTAGATCCAGACTGACAAACTGGTGATGGCTAACCGACCGGGCATCGTGTTGAGGGACCAACAACAGAAGAAGACAGTGGTGATGGACGTAGCAATCCTGAGCGACAGCAACATCAGGAAGAAGGAACACAGGAAGCTTGAAAAATACCAAGGGCTGAAAGAGGAGCTAGAAAAGATGTGGGGAGTAAAGGCAACAGTGGGGCCAGTGGTAATGGGAGCACTCGGGGGAAACTGGGAGAGTGGCGCCAGCTGATTCCAGGTACAACATCTGAGGTCTCAACCCAGAAGAGTGCAGTCCTTGGAGCAGCTAAGATACTGTGCAGAACCCTCAAACTCCCAGGCCTCTGGTAGAGGACCCGAACTTGAGGAAGACACAAAGGGGGGCGTATGCATTAAATCTTGCATTAGTTAAACATTACATATGTATTTCTTTATCAACCTCATATAGTGTTGAAACCTCAAGATCTCAAAGTTAGACCAGTGCCTGAAAAAACAGTTTCCACCTGTGGTGTCTCGCCGGAAGATGATTTGCTTGCTGGTGAGTAAAATGGATAATAAAAGCAACAACATGCTCCCTCACCCTAGCGATGACATATTCTTGCAATCTAATTATATTTCTAAGCAACACTCCCCTGAGCAGATGGCAGATGAACTCCCAGTAACAGCAAACCTCATGTAAAGCTACCCTTTTGTATGTAAAATGGAAGTGCTGCCCTCTGGTGGTCAAAGGCACACACTGCAGTATGAGCACCCCAATGGAACACATTCAGAAAACATGCACTCTGATACATTTCTGCAATAATTCCTCTCTCTATAAAGGTTATAGTGTTTAGTTTTAGTTGAAACTGTTTTAGGGAGGTGTTGATTCAACTGTATGGTCATTATGGAGGCTGCAGTTTGTGGTGCTGTTGATCTGTTCTGCATTACACCGACAGATTTCTATTATTTTCTCCACCCAGTTCATATTTTCTTCTTGGAATTGTTGCACATGCTGCACAGTAGGCCTACTGATGATACACCTGATACCCCTGCTGCTGCTTTTATGCTACGTCCAAGAAGGCAAATGTCCTATGCAAATCCCACCATAGATTATACAAAGTGCAAAGAGTGGGTGTGAAATCCTCTGGAGCAAACTGTGCCACTTCAGAATTACGACATCAAGACTTTGGCAGGAAGTGTAACCTTGTGGGGTTTCCCTCCGTTTGGGGGCCCGGCCCTTCCTCTGTGTCACGGATCTAGCCCTTATCTGCAGGGAATGGAGCTACAGGGGAGAACAAGAAAACAATGCCATCCTGATAGTCTGTGGGTGGTTCCTGCTTTTACGCCACAAATGTCTGTTGGTGTTGGCAAAGGCAGAGAGCCATTCTCAAGGGATTAAGAGATATACACACAAGCGTGCTAAGGCTCCTTCATATATGTTTAGGCAGAGGTCAAAGCCGGTGTGTCCTGAGCAGCCATGAAGACAAATAAAATGTTTTACAGACAGTTTGTCATCTCAGTTTCCTCACAACAGACCCTGGTGCTTGGTAAGGCGTTGACTTGCTGTCCCGCCGTAGGGACGCAGCCTGCTCTGACACAGACGGTATGACTGGTTGGTGATCTGTCAGGTGATCCACAGGGTCGCTCAGCTGATCCCGGTCGATGATGTTGGCGGTCTCGGAGTCCAGCTCGCGAACTTTTTCACGGTAGAACTTCTGTCTGAAGCGTTTCATCTGGGGCAGCTCGCAGCACGTCTCCAGCACCACCAGGACGACGACCAAGCCCAGCAGCAAGTAGACTGGGAGGGCAAACACACACACGCCATCATGAAACAAAGACCAGTGCAGTGTGACTAATAAGATCAAATCAGGGTTTGGTGAATAAACAGAGGGTGTGTGAGCTAAGAGTCATGGCTTTGTTTAACCTTGTCAATCAGGAGAGCTAATGAGGCGAATGGAAGAAAACATTATGATCCTGTTGTCCAACAAACACCGACTTTAACCCGGGAGAGGTGTTTTTTTTGCCTAAATCTAACCTGCGTTAGTTGTCAATTGTCAATTTGCGGCGTTGTACTGACGTAGTGCATTTATTTTGAAAGAGACTGTATGCAAACAGTAAATTTCCTGTGAAAACAGAAGTGTATTTTGAAAGAAGACAATGCATGTAATAGGCAGAACTTGACATGGCGTCCCAGAACGTCAACAACCAACACACCCAGGGTACCTTTCATGTCGTATGTGGACGTGGAAGGTTCATGACCAAATGTCAATATGTGACGAGGTCGGAGTGAGAATGTGTTGATTAATTAAGGAAATTCCAGATACACCTACATTTAAAAACACCATCTGAAACATGGGTAAGTATTCGAATATTTAAGGGTGAGGCCTTTTTAACACTTGTGCTTTCAGCAATCATTGAAGAACTCTTTCATCTAAAAAAGGTTCTTTGGATGAAAAGGGTTCCCAGTGGAGACCTTAGTCTGACAAAGAATCCTTGAAGAGCATTTTCCTCAAAAAAGGGTTTTTCAGAGGCAGATGGTTTTGTGTGCAACATCGGCCCTTCAGGAGGAACCCTTTGGGAACCCTTATTTCTAAGAGCGTAGCTTGGCTGTAGACACTCGTTGTTTTTTCCCTGTGAAATACTGGATATGATTTTCCTTTCTCAGGGCCTCTAAAAACAAAACCGGAGGAAACCTGACAAGAAAAGTCACTTTTTGGTTGAGCAGCTTACGACTATGTTGTGCAATCAAAAAAGTTTTGTTTCCTGGCTTTATAATCCAACAAGGCTGAGAACCACCTCTCTGCATGATGAGAAAATTTACCACTGCCTGATCTGTTGAAACCATCTCTATTTTTTAAGATAAAAAGCTTCCGCCTGTTGGCAGCACATTCAGCCACCTCCTCACCTGTAATAGCCAGCCTGTAGAGGTGTGGGTGTGGGTTTTCCTCTTTACTGTGTGTGTTTCCAGGGACATAATCCCCGAGGCCAATGGTCGTCAGACTGATGAAACAGAAATACAGAGACTCCAGAAAGTCCCATTCCTTCTCCAGGGTGACAAAGATCCACGCAGGGATGATGAGGAAGAGCAGGGTCACGATGATGGTTAGGCAGATGGCATGTATGCCGGCTAGCTTCGATTTAGACATGGCCCATCGCCGGTGGAAATACGACACTGGACGTCGAGTCACCACGACCATGATCCTCTGCACCACAACAGTGAGGAAGAAGAGGGTGACCGGGATGCCGAAGAGGGAGTAGAAGATACAGAAGGCCTTCCCTTCATCCGAGAGAGGAACAGAGTGGCCATAACCTGGAGACACAACCAAACGTGCAGCATAGCGTTAATCACAGAGGCGTAACTACAGGTGAGATCCATGAGCCACTTAGACCCTGTAAAGCTCAGCACACATGACAATGACTAGACAGAGGGAAGAAAGATGGAAGCACATTCAACAGCAACATATCTGCTTGTGAAAGACATGTTTCATCCTATACTGACTAAATCTTAAACCCATAAATAAAGGCTGGTAGGTTTAGCAGAACTAAAGATTAAACTGGAGCTTCAGGGACGTCAATACTCATCGAAACCCACAATGATTTCCCACCAGCATCTCTCAATCTGCTTCTGATTACTCAATAACAACTGGTGCTGCGGCTTCAGCCTGATAAGATCTTAGCATAGTCAGTGTAAACTTGTAAATGCCCTGAGATATTACTGGACCATATACATTTAGTCGACTTTCCCCTGATGTCATGTGATGACTTTGAGATAAGTCAAAGTGTCAGAGGCACCCTGGCTTTCACCTACAAAATGTCACTTGAAGTGAAATGCACCCACTACTCAAAATGACCTCAAAGAGACACAAAACGACCACAAAGAGATGCAAAAAAAGCTGTAAAGAGATGCAAAGCAATTACATACAGAAGCAAAGTAACTACAAAGAGGCACAAAAAGACTACAAAGACACACAAAGAAGCTCCAAAGAGACACATAGCAACTACAAACAGGCACAAAACAACTAAATGGAGATGCAAAGCAACTACAAAGATTAACGAAATTACCACAAACATAAAATGACTACAAAGAGATGCAAAACAGCTGCAAAGAGACACAAAACAACTACAAAGGGAGACAAAATAACCACAATGAGATGCAAAATGACAACAAAGAGACCCAAAACAGCTGTAGGAGACACAAAGCAACTACAATGAGACACAAAGTGGTTACAAACAAACATTAAATGACTACAAAGAGATTTGAAACAACTGCAAAGAGACACAAAACAACTACAAAGAGACATAAATGACCACAGAGACACAAAATGACTAAATGAGATACAAAACAGCTGCAAAGAGACACAAAACAATTTCAAATAGACACAAAATGACCACAAACAGATGCAAAACAGCTACAAAGAGACACAAAAAGACCACAAAAAGATGCAAAACAGCTACAAAGAGACACAAAACAACTACAAAGCAACACAAAAAGACCACAAAGAGACACAAAATGACTACAAAGACATGTAAAACAGCTGCAAAGACACACAAAGCAACTACAAAGTGACAAAAATGACTACAAAGAGACACAAAATGACTAAAGGACATACAAAACAGCTGCAAAGAGACACAGAGCAACTACAAAGGGACACAAAATGACCACAAAGAGATGCAGAATGAGTACAAAGAGACACAAAGTAACTATAAGGAGACATAAAATAACCACAAAGAAACATTACATGACTACAGCTGCAAAGAGACATATAGCAACTACAAGGAGACACAAAACGACTACAAAGAGATGCTACACAACTGTAAAGAGACACAAAATTACGACAAAGACACACAATGACTACAAAGATGCAAAAAAGCTGCAAAGATACACAAAGCAACTTTAAGGAGACACAAAATAACCACAAAGAGACACAAAATGACAACAAAGAGACACATAGAAACTACAAGAATACAAAAAATAAACACAAAAAGACACAAAATGACTACAAAGATGCAAAAAAACTGCAAAGAGACACAAAGCAACTTTAAGGAGACACAAAATAAACACAAAGAGACACAATTTAACTACAAGGAGATACAAATAATACCGTAGCTATTAATTAAAGTTTTATGTTATATGATTTATTCTATCCCTCATTAATCAAATATGTGTTTGGCATCTTGTTACATGAGTTGCACATTTGACCTTCACTGTGCAGACTGATGCACATGCAGATTTTGACACTGGCAGGCTTAAGGAGGAAGTTTATCTGTGATCACCTTAAGTCTAAAATCAACATGTGGACATAGGAGCAGGATTCAGTGACATCACAACTTGTTCAAAAGCCAATCATGGCCCAGTATTCAGTTTATATAAGAGTGGTTTGGAAATCTGAAACTCTAAGTTAACACTGGAGGGATCTTTGTCTTTTGTCCTGTAGTTTAACTTTTGGAATGAAGATGTGAGACTGTAGACTGAGAGTAGATGTGATTTGAGAGTTTGAAAGAAGCTTGTGAAACTTTTTCTGCTATAAAAACACATCTAAGACAAATGATGAGTATTTTCATGTGCTTTAAAACATGTCTGGAGGCCATAAAAGCCACTGGCAACAACAAAGCAGTCCTCACACCTTACAGTTTGAACACCTGTCCATCCGGACCTCACCTGTCGTGGTCAGCACGGTG
Source organism: Cephalopholis sonnerati (assembly GCA_019142605.1). Classification (NCBI taxonomy): domain Eukaryota; kingdom Metazoa; phylum Chordata; class Actinopteri; order Perciformes; family Serranidae; genus Cephalopholis; species Cephalopholis sonnerati. Next base: position 26,634,987 of record JAGQAX010000020.1, read on the forward strand.
CTGGTGAAGAACAGGGAGGACACAAAGTCCCAGTTTCGGTCGGTGTCGTTACCCAGCACGGACACTCCATAGTTATTGGCCTCCAGCGCGCGGATAAGCAGCTCCTCCAGGCGCGCGTCAGACACACAAGTGTTGTTGCTCAGGAAGTCCCGACGAGCTGCCTTCAGCTCCTCACGGAGCTCCTGCTCGTAGGGCAGCTCGATGGCGGAGAAGATCCCGGCGCCGATGATCAGGTAAAAGATGTAACCAACAACCAGCAGCGCAAAATTCAGCGCTGACCGGTGTCGCTCCACGAAGCGAGCGCACCAGTCGTTGGTACAGCTGCGCACCATCACTCCAGGTTCCAGGTAATGGTGCTTGATTTAACAACAAATGACGCCTCAGTTAACTGCAGGAAATGACACCTCGGATAATGAGACAATAAACTGCTTTTAATAGTGACTTCTGTCTTCTCTACTCGGTGGATGGACTCGTCTTCCTCATTCCTCATCTCATTGAAGCGGGTGGTGACGTCGCTCATTCACTGCACCAGGTGTGTGTTGGTCTGAGTGTGTGTGTGTGTGTGTGTGTGCGCGTGTGTCTTGCAGCACTTCCCTCTCCAACCGGTTTAACAGGTTTAGTGTTTTGAGTCATTACAAAGGATTTATTTTTCCGCAAGGCGCAAGGTCAACTTTCATTGTAGACACAGATTTACTACCGTAACAACTTTTGTGTTTTTACACGGTTACACCAGACACACAATGAAAATGATGTAAGAGGCTGAAAAATAGAGCTGACGAGACAAGAACACTAAAATAAAACAATAAAAATGAACCAGTTAATTTTTTAAGGGGTGATGGCGTCATGTTTCCCTGAAATATGGAGTTTCTATTTTAGGTTTTTCCAGAGGCGTAGCAGGAGGTGGCCTCTGGGGCCCCGGCCCTGAAAGTTTTTACCTTCAACTTTGTGTCATTCAGATAATAATATACGCCCATGTTGTTGACAGAGAATCCATTTCTTCCTTCCCAGTACTGATTCCAACACCTGGACTTGCATATCGGCCAGAGTACCGATCCAATACCAGTGCTAACCCTGCGTGGATGTGAAGTGACCGCTATCGCTGTATGGAAGGCTCCAATTAAAGCCGTTGTAAATCAACACATTCTCACTCCGACCATGTCACATATCGACTTTTGGTCATGGACTTTCTACGTCCACATACGATGTGCAAGGTACCCTGGGTGTGTTGGTTGTTGACGTTCTTTGACACCGTGTCAAGTTCTGCCTGTTACATGCATTGTCTTCTTTCAAACTACTCTTCCTTATTCACAGGAAATTTAACGTTTACACACAGTCTCTTTCAAAATAAAAGCACTACGTCAGTACAACAACGCGAATAAACCTTTTTTTTTTACGCCTAACATCTATCGCACGTGGTTAGGTTTAGCTACATGAAGAAAATAGTTGCCGATTAGCTGACATTTTGCTCACTGTTCATTGGGAATCAATTCTTCTTTGTCGCTCTAAAACAGTAGTTGTCTGTAGTTGACGACAGCCAACAAGCTTGTATGTTCTGCGCCTACATAAAAGGAAATAACCGTCCGTACCAGCAGACGTTGATAGTCATTATAAAAGGAAAACCGGAGGACTGTCTTGATGCTAGTTAAGCAGGAGAGCCTACGCCTTAGCTGACGCATGTGTGAGAGCATTTATACCTGTGTGGTGGTGTGTCTGTGTCACTCTGCAGTTACACCTCCAAAACACTAGATGGCGGCAGGGTTTCTCTGAAGTATTGTAAACTTTAGTTGATTCAAAACACAATTTAAAACACAAGTACACAAAGCATTTGTCTTTATCTGGACACATTTTCCCCACAAATACAACATGCTAATATTTTTAGCACAAGCCTATGGCATTTTACATTGTATAAATTAGCCTAGCGGCTAGCTGACTTTTCCTCAACTCATATGAAACCAGGGACAACAGCAACATTTAACAAAGGTAACGGTACAAAAATTTTTCGCAGAGAAGTAAACCCCAAACTATTTTGATAATTGATTAATCATTGAAGGATTTTTAAATGCAAAAAGGATAGAAAATGCTGTTTTTAGTTGCTCAGATATGTCAATTTCCTGTTTTATTGTTTTATATCACATTAAACTGAATAACTTTGTACTCTGAATGGACAAAATAAGACATTTAAAGACATGACCTTGCATTTTGAGAAACTGGAATGGACATTTTTCACAATATTTTTAACAATTTATAGACCAAATGATTAGAAAATAATCATCATATTAATTAATAATAAACATAAACATTAATTGTTGCCCTATTGGGCAATATTTAGGTACAAAATGTAGACTCTGTGATTTCTTTCCTTCCCAAATGAGGTAAAGATTTTTTAGGTATTCTTTTATCTCAACTGGTTTAAAACAATCTTGCATATAGCCGCTGCAAATGGCAAAAAAGGCCCTGAACCCCTTTATGTGTTGGCTGATCCTCGAATATTTACAATGTCTGGCTCCGCCCCTGAATATTTAATCAATAATCTAGTGTATCAGTTAAGAAACTAATCTAATTTCTGTACGCAGTGGTATAAGAATCAGAAATACTTTATTGATCCATGAGGAAAAATACAGCTGCTCTAATATATAATATAGAAAATTAAATTAGTATGAAAATAAGTATGTAAAAATGTAAATATATTAACATGTGCATTTTGCTACACTATGTGAAATATTTAAAAAATAAAAAAATATGTATAATATGCTAAGTTTTACACACCAGTGTGTAAAACGAGTATGTAAAGTTTTAGAAATGTAAAAATATGTATGCTACAATGTACAACACAACATATGACCAACATAAAGAGAAATAAGAATAATAAACATGTTCAATATGTTCATCACATGTTAAACATACATTCAGGAATTAAGTAACAATGAAAGTACTTTAATGTAATTTTGAGTTTCTTGGATTTTACTTAAGTATTTTCATTTATTGCTATTTTGTATCTCTACTCGTTACATTACAGGGGAAATTATTGTACATTTTTCTTCACCACTTTTATCTGATAGTTTATGTCACTAGTTACTTGTGAGATTTTACAAATAAAAAAATAAATAAATAAATAAAACACTGACAGGGGCCATTCTGTACTGAGCACTTTTAGTTTTGACTTTAATATAATTTGCTGATAATAATTCTGTATTAAAGTGTGAATGCATGCCTTTAATTGTAATGACGTATTTTTTAGGGTGTTATTGTCACTTAAATAAATTTGACTTTACTGACCTCAACTAACCTTTGTCAGCTCTCTCCCACTCATCATTTGTAGTTACCACTTTGACCACTAAAGGGTGCTGGAGACCACATTTCCACAGTCGTGTGGCACAGCTACTGCAATCATCAGAAAAAAATAGAAACACTTGGAAAAAAAAAAAGTGTTTTATTGACAAGTTAGCACCAGACATTTGCCAAGTGCGTCTCTGTTTACTCCATCATCAGTTTATCCTCCCATCTCCTCCCTTCATATCTGACATCTGACAATAAATAATTATTTACAACCATGAGCAAAAAAAGCAAATGAAAAGCAACAAGAAGGCACAGCCATTAGAGATGCTGTCTGGGTGTCTCACAGTTATATACAGCGATTGTGATGTACAGCCTGAAATCAATACCGTCGCATAAAAAGCTGATAGATAGATGATGATCAGTCACTTATTGATCTGTCTCTCTCTGTTGTGTTAAGCTTTTTCGGAAATTAATGTGGATCTCCGGTGGGTTGTTGAAGAGTTTCCTAGATATCTCACCAAGATAATTCAGTTATCTGAGGAAAAAAAATAAAGGAAAATAGATCACAGATATGACAGAGACACGACTTTTTTAAGAGGAACTACATTTACAAACGCCAGAGGAAAGAGGCACAGTGATCAGTGGCAGTGCTATGAAGTGACTAAGTACAAAAACTCAAGTATTGTGCTTGAGTTTTTCCATTTCACACTGCTTTATACCTCTACTCCACTAGAATTCACAGGGAAATGTGTATTTTATATTATTTACTCCTCTACATTCAGTTGACAGGTGTAGTTATAGTCACAGATTTAGACAACACAGTGTCAAAGATTAAACCAGTGGTTTCCAACCTTTTTGGCTTGTGACCTCGTACAAAAACATGTTCAGTTGAGGCCTCTTATCACATTTGAGATATGAGGCGCTATCACTGCCAACAAAGGAGAGATTACCTCTCTAAACTTCTCACATGTTTCAGTGAAATAACAGTCCGAGGCCAAAAGAGCTCAGATTATCTAATCGTTCACAAAAAAAGCAAATATCAAAGAAAAGTCCAAACATTCGGTAGTAGCCTACATTTTTTAAAAAATAGGTCTGAGCTTGCACTTTGTTTGGAGTTTGAATGCAGGACTTTTGGTGCTGTAACTTAAGGATAAGTAATCTTCCCGTGTTTTAGTGTCATAGTGACTCATGAGAACAATTTTAAGCCCTGTTTCCACCAAGCAGTACGGTATGGTTCAGTTTGGTACGCTTTTTTTTTTTTGTTTCCACCGTGAAAAGTTGTGGATGGTACCAGTGGAACCATTCTGTACCGTCCCCATTTTTGGTCCCTCCTCTGTTGGGGTACCTAGCACACAGATCTGGTACTAAAAGGTGGAGCTGTGAACACTGCAGTCTGATTGGTCAGTAGAGGACGGTCACTCTGCTCAGGGCTGAGTTGTGTCTGGTTTTGAGGCTCATGTAACCACTGTTCATACTGTGGAGAGTTTTATTAGTAAACTGGAACTATAAAATGAAAGGATGTTTTGCTGCCTCTCACAGCAGCTGGAGTCTGAGAAAAAATAACTTCATTCACTGGGCCGACTGCCGGTGACTTTTAAGGTGGAACGTTAACTTGTAATGTTACTCAATATATGTGGTGACGACGTGAATCAATCAACACACCTTAAATTTCACTGTGACAACTTTGACCATCACTTTAGTTTTTATATGACATACACTTTTAGTAATGAGTGGATCTTCAAGCGTTTATATATATTAATTTTGACCAGGTTATGTGAACTGCATATATTCTAATCCTCACTTGAAAAAAAAAAAAAAAAAAGCATCGTGGAGCGTTGTTCCTGTGGGCTCCAGCAACACTAAACCCCTGAGCTTGCCTGAGAAGGACTAAATGCACAAACCCACTATTTTTAAATATCCCATGGAGAGAGACTCTCACTGCAGCCTGTTTTATTTTGTTCAGCGTGCAACCTCATTCTGTGGATGATAAACGAGGTGCAGACTTCCATCTGAGGAAATACAGTGAGTGCTGGATGGAGCAGTGAGTGACAACAGGCCCGCCCACATTTAAGAGTACTGTTTGCAGTGGAAACTCTAGGGTCTAGGTACCATGTCTGAAGGGTTACTGTTGGTTCCAAAGGTACCATACTGAAAGTGTTTGGTGGAAACAGGGCTTTAGAGATTGGTTCAGTATATTTACATGAACTAAAAGTGCATGTTTTTGCCACTGACAGGCTCAGAGTCATCAATAGTGTCTGACAACATTATGGAGAGGATAACTTACAGAGACAGACCTTTATGCTGAAGAGTAAGATCCTTTATGTTTAACAAAAAGCAACCCTGAAATTGCTAAACCAAAATCCACCAGACTCCATTTAAATAAACAGTAATTTTATCATCATAAAACACACTTTATTCAAAGTCAATATAAAAAAGATAAAGCTCACAAAGGCTGTCTTGGTTTGTCTTTCCACTGTTCCAACAATCACCAACTCTGGTTTGTTTTAAATAAACCCTTAAGTCATACAGTTAGCTGTGAAAATATACTGGCTATATACACGCTAAAATGACTGATTATTTAAATGGACTTTGAATGGCTAGGCGATAGTGATTTCCAGGATCTTATCTATCTCATCTGTCTCTTTATCTTTTAGGGATTCTTTCCGTAATGTTGTCAGACACCCCTAAAAACAGTCTGAGTCAGTGGCAAAAACAAGCACTTTTGGTGGACGTACATTGACAGCGCCATAAGCCCTGGGTGGTTACATTGCAGCCTGTTTCACTGCTGCCAGCCCTCTCGCTCAATACTGGACTAATTTCAAAAACAGTTGCCTCCATTAGTTATTTAGAGACAAAAACATGGGGAAAAATAGAGAAGTTACCCTTTAAATAAAGGATCAGAGTATGTCTTACACGGCTGATCAGCAGTCAGGTCTGATGTTTAGACAGGATATCTTACCTCTGCACTCGTATCTGAGGTCTGAGAAGAGGACGTGTTCCTGAGAGAAGACAAACAGTCCCAGTCTGCCTCCAGCCAGGGTGTGGTCGTACACCGCCCCCGAGTCAGATAAAATCTCCCTCCCCTCGTACACCACCACCCTGCAACACAACCAAGCTAACAACGTCATACACAGCATTCATCATGTGTTTTAACATCGATGCAGACCACCTTCAGCTGTGCGTACCTGCAGCAAACTCAATTGCATTTTTTGGAAAGTATCTAAGTATTTCTTTGTGTATTTTTCTCCCTGTTCCATATTTTACCATTTATTCCTGAACAAAAGGGAGGACGTGACGTCAAACGCAGCTATATTTAAAGCGGTTACAACAGAGCTTCGTAGCAGCCATCCAAAATATCAATGCATGTCTGTCCTTCACAATCAAAGAGCAGGAGCCTCTTTTCAGTCTCACATTCAATAAGCACAGTCCTCCTACAATCATTCAGTACCCAGAATGCAACACAGCCATCGCTTGCATCTTCTAAGATAGCCTTCTTTAAGATTATTTTTATCATTCAACAACTGGGCCACGCACATTTCTTTCCCTTCAGTTTTTTTCAGCTTGAAAAATCTCACTATGTACTCACGTTGTTCTCTCCATCTGCACATAAACAGCACAAAGCTCAGAGAACTTATTGCCTTCTCTATTTTTTCTTTTTTAAGTCCATTAGTGTGAAGTACAACTAAGTAAAAGTAGATGTGGCAGGTTGAGGAGAACCGGGTACAACAAAGAAAGTGAATTACGCTGTTATCATAAAATAACTCTTGGAGATTGATGATATCCTCGAGTGCAAGCACATCTGTGGGTGATATTTTCTTCAAAAAAGTGCCACTGAATGTGATTCTCACAATTTAAGAAGTTATTCAGCAGATTGCTGCTCCACTAAAACCTACATTAACTGATCTGGTACTGACTGAGCCCAAAATGTTTGATTTAAAGAACCAAACCAGGGTTTCTGGCATGTTTTATCCCATTTCATATAAATCACATTTACTTTGCAGAGGTCTGCTTTAGTGTTTGAGTTTAGGCAGTTACAGTAAAACCTGCTCTAAATTGGTGATCTCAAGTGTTCACTGATATTGATGTAATACAGCTTCACATGTAAAAACAGATTGATTTGAAAACTCTGCACTGAATTTGTACATATCAGTAATGTTACTGGCACAGAAATTATGTTCACAAATCCTAAAACAAAACAGGAAAATGATAAATAAGTGATTAAACTCTGGTCCCACTTTCTGTTTATCAGACGACAAATGAGACAAAAATTAGCTTGCTAGCCACCCCACGGTCCCTCCACCTTGCTCCACGTTGCTGTGGGCAGCAGTTGGAGTGGCTCAGTTTCAGGCAGTGCAAACCCCAGCACCGGGATAACTTGTGTAACAGCAGCAACAGAAAGTTTGCTGATCCTGCAGTGAGTCAGGCTGCCTGTTCCCCCTACACTGGGTTGCTGCAGCCACTGAATGGGCGTCCATCTCCAGGGCTGTTGCCTACTCTCCTCCTGGTGAGGTGGTCTGTAGCGGCAGGGAGTGAGGCAGAGGACGCACTGTGATTCAAGGATCTAGCTAATGTTAGCTACATAAACATGAACTTGAAGCTGCAGCCATGAGCCTTTGACTCCAGTTAGCAGAAGGGTGAACTATTAGCAACATTTTCGGTCCATCTCTGAAACACTTTGCTGATAGTGGCACTTTAAAAAAAAATACTAACTCATTTTGTCGAGATACTACCTCATTGTTGTGGGATACTAAGTCATTAAAGTCATTGATAAGAATCAGCTAACTAGCCACACCACGGTCCCTCTACCTTGCCCCATGTTGCTGTGGACTTCTTTGCCAGTAGGAGAACAGACAGCAGCTCCTTTGGGCGACAGCTGGAATAGCTCAATTTCAGCTATTGCAAACATCAGCACTGGGGAACGTGTGTAACAGCAGCAACAGAAAGTTCCTGCTGTGATGTTTTCCTAGCACCGAGGTTTGTGCTGGCTGGATTTGGGTTGCTACAGGCATCCATCTCCAGAGCTGTTGTCCACTCTCCTCCTGGTGAGGTGGTCTGTAGCGGCAGGGAGTGAGGCAGAGGACGCACTGTGAATTGAGGCTCTAGCTAATGTCAGCTACATAAACATGAACTTGAAGCTGCAGCTGTGAGCCTTTGGCTCTAGTTAGCATAAGGCTAAACTGTTAGAAACATTTTCTCTCCTTCCCTGAAACGCTTTGCCGATACTGGCATGTTTGGGTTTGTTTTTGTTTTTTTTAAATACTAACTCATTTATTTTAGATACGAACTCATTTTGTTGAGATACCCCACAGTCCCCCCACCTCATTCCAGGTTGCTGTGGATTGCTTTGCCAGTAGGACAGCAAACAGCAGCTCCTTTGGACGGCAGCTCGAGTGACTCAGTTCTAGCCAGTGCAAGCCCCAGCACAGAGGTAACTTGTGTAACAGCAGCAACAGAAAGTTTGCTGCGCTTGCAGTGAGTCAGGCTGCGTGTTCTCCTTACACTGGGGTTTGTGCTGGCTGGATGTAGGTTGCTACAGCCTCTGAACAGACATCTTTCTCCAGGGCTGTTGGACACTCTCCTCCTGGTGATTTGAGGATCTAGCTAATGTCAGCTGGCTCGGGTTAGCATAAGGCTAAACTGTTAGCAACATTTTCTCTCCGTCTCTGAAACTCTTTGCCTATACTGACACGTGTTTCATTCTGTTTATTGTCAGACTGTCTTTCAAACTCTCTACCTTTGTTGGATTGCTTTGCAGTGTAGGCACTTTAGCAACTTTATTTGCAGGATTCTCCACCATTGAATCAGGCTTTCGCCAAGTGGACATGCATGCATATCTGCATTGGTAGAACAGCCAATAGGAGCGCCTTCCCTCTCTGATATGACCTGTGAACGGCCAAAGTCTCCCATTACCTTTTCTAAAGCCTAAAAACAGAGCAAAGATGAGGTGCAGAACTCAAGTTTTCTCTGAGCCCACTTGAATTACAATATGGTGAAAGGTTTCTTGAGATTTTTGCCCAATGACACCGAAATAAAACTGCCTACCCCAGCTTTAACAGTAAATTAAAATGTAAAGGTTACTGCTAATGTTGAGCCATCTCCACTTGGGAGGTCCACATATCTTCAAAAGTTAGGTGATTTCCATGATCCAGCTGTGGTTTGACGGCTCAAAACTGAAAATATAAATTCAGCCAAGATGCTGGATATTATGAGGTCATGAATAAATCTCACCACTGTTGGATCACCCAGTGATAAAAAATGACACTTCATATGATGAGAGTATTTGTACCTGATGAACCCAGTCTTGGGTCTATGGATAAGGTGCATGCGGTAAGCTGTGTAGTCCTTCCAGCCAATTTTATTGGGATCATGCCACAATGTTCTGACCTGAAACACACACACGTACACACACACACAGATGTCAGGGTGGAGAAAGAAAATTGTGCTTGAGTAACTGATCTATACTGTGCCAGTGTTCAAGGTTATTTTAGTGAAGGTTTATCTGTTCTAATAAAGGATTTAGTGTGATTTATGACAAGCAGAACAGAAAGAGACAAAGACATAAAGTCACTGAGTCGTGCCTGGTGTCTGGTATTTCCAGTGTGCCACAGTGCATTGCGTAGATACTCTCCGGGTCCTGTGGTGGAGTTGACCAGTTTGATCGAGACTCCTGCTGTGCCAAACGCTTTAGACGGCTTTTTCTCCCAGTAGGCCTGAGACACCTGCTCTCATAGAAAGACGGAATGTGGAGGATAAAAGAGAGTGAAGGTTGAGTTCATGTTCGTACAGTATTACATTACTGAGGACTGTCGCCTCTCTGCACAGAAAGAGGTGAGGTTGAAAAGTCAATGCGCTATTTTTTTGATAATGAGAAATGTAATTTACGTTTCATTAGGACATAGAAAGGCAACATAAAGGAGATGATGGTCAAGGAGATATTTAAAGATGTATTAAGATGGAAATACATAGCTTTTGATTCAAACTCCACATTAAAAGTTTTAAAGGGCAGTTTAGGTTAAATTTCTCCTAGTGAAGCCAGTTGGTATGGAAGCCCATTTCTGCCAGTGTGATTAAGAATGAGATAATGACTTAGTATGTCAAAATAATGACAAACTTTCTCACAATAATGAGTTAATAAATTAGTATCTCAAAATAATATTAATGAGTAACAATAATAATATAAATAAGTTTCTCATTAATTTTGTCATAAACGTCATTATTTTGAGATACCAACTTTCATTAATTTGAGAAGATTTTTTATTATTTTCAAATAACTCATTATTTTTAAGTACTAACTCATAATTTTGAGACAAAAATTCAGTATTTTAAGAACATTTCTCATTATTCTGAGAAAGTTTTATATTATTTTAAGATAATAACTCCTTTTTTAAAAGATAATAACTCGTTATTTTGGGATTCTAATTAATTATTTACGAACGTTCTTTTTTTAAAATAAAGTCTTTCATTATTTTGAGATAATAAGTCATTATTTTGAGAAGGTTTACATTATTCTGAAAAACTAACTCATTATTTTGAGATACTAACTCATTATTTTATGATTTTAAGTTCTTTTTTAAGAATTTTTTTCATTATTTTGAAACACGAACTCATTGTTATTAAATACTGACTCATTATTTTGGAAACTAACTCATTATCTTCAGTTACTGACTTATTATTTTTAGATACTAAGCCATGTATTAATGAAGTTTCTTATTTTAAAATACTAACTCAATATTATTAGATACTAAGTCATTATTTTGGAATGCTAAATAATCATTTTTAGATACTAACTTATTATTTTAAGAAAGTTTCTCATTATTTGAGCTTATAACTCATAATTTTGAGAAGCATTCCATTATTTAGAAATACTAACTCTCATTTTGTTGAGATACTAACTCTGTTTTGAGATACTAAGTCATTATTTTATTATTCTAAGTTCTTTTGGTTTTTTTTTTTAGATTTTTATTCATTATTATGAGATACTAACTCATTATTTTGGGATACTAAGTCATTATTTTTAGATACTCTTTCATTTTGTTAGGAAAGTTCCTAATTGTTTTGAGATAAGAACTCCTTATTTTGAGGGGGTTTACAACATTTTGAGATGCAAACTCATTCGTTTGAGTTACTAAGTTGCTGTTTTAAGTTACTAACTCACTATTTTTTAGATATTAAGCCATTTATTGAGAAAGTTTCTTATTGTTTTGAGATACTAACTTATTATTATTAGATACTTACTCAGTATTTTTAGATACTAACTAATTTTGTTGAGAAAGTTTCTCATTATTTTCAGTTTCTAAGTTGCTGTTTTAAGTTACTAACTCACTATTTTTAGATACTTAGAAGTTATTTTGGGAAAACGTCTCATCATTCTTATTTTTAGATAGGCCACACTACTGTAGGTCTCTGGATAGGTCACTTATTATTTAAGATACTAACTCGTTATGTCAAGAAGGTTTCTCATTGTAGTGACTTACAGTTTTTTTTTTATTTCATCACACTGGTGGGAATAGGCTTCCATAAATGGTAGTTATCATCCATTGTTAAAGTCAGCATTCAAACCTCACCTGTTTCCACATGACGACGTAGAAGCGTCGACTGGACTGGTAGGCGAACACAATGCCTGCGTAGTCGTCATCTCGGTTGGTATTTACATAAAATGTCACACTGAAGTCCACAGCGCTGAACTTGTCATATCCTGTTTAAACAAGGGGATATTAATGTATGATACATTTTATGGGTTAAGTTTTTTTAACAGTTAATCTCACCTAAAGCGATGCCAGGGTCTGAGTTGGCCGTCTGCAGCAGCTCAGTGCCTTGGCTGCGGATCACCCAGAGAGGGTCGGACTGCGTGGTGCCTTGAGGGTCCAACAAAACAACCTGAAACTTCCTGAAGTCTGTAGACCCGATATCCTGGTTCAGCGGGCATGGATCCAGCGCATCTGGAATACTGTCATTGTCAAAGTCATCAAAGCATGCATCTCCACTCCCGTCACCTGCAAGAGGGAGGAATAAGGAGAAAGAATGCAACAATGCTATTTCCTGGATTCTGTTTTGCCAAGAAGGGAAAAAAAAACGCCTGTAAGAGACAATGTGTAAAAGCAGTGAGAAAGTCCCGTGTGATGGTGAATAGATTTAAGAATATTTTATTTATGATTAATCCCACGGCTGAGAGCCGTAAACTGTTTATGTTGATGTCCAACATTAACATGACCTGGATCACTGGAAATATACTAAACTTTTACTGCATGACTGCAAAATCCATTTATCATAAATCGCACAAAATATCTTCCCCATGTGACAATCAGCATTTGTTCACATCTGTGTGTCGTGACATTAGAGACACTATCAGCTCTACTGATTCATTTTCAGTAGGTGTTACAGGTGTTTTATTTGTTTTGAGGCCACCTAAAAATTAAGAAAATCTGTAGCAACACCGACCATCAGAGTCCCGCTGGTCCCTGTTGGGTACAAGTCTGCAGTTGTCGCGGTCGTCTGGGATACCGTCGTTGTCGTCATCATGGTCACAGACGTCTCCCTTCCCGTCGTTGTCATGGTCGGCCTGGTTGCTATTGGCGATGTAGGGACAGTTGTCTAGAGAGTTTTGGTGGCCGTCCTCATCTATGTCCTCATTGTCGTCACACATGTCCCCCACCAGGTCGCTGTCAGAGTCAAACTGCAAACACACACACACACAAACGCACACAGTATATTTAAATAGTGTTAAATCACAAGTCTCCATGCTTGGTTCTACCTCCACCAGCACTCCCACTCCCTGCACAGACTTCCAAGATTTCCTTTTCATGTTTTGAAAAAAACATTAATCCATCCACCAGATTGATTGCCACAAATAAATTGTTAGAACGGCTTTGTTGGATCCCTGTTAGAAATGTGCACCCCCATACCAGATGTTCTGCGAGGCAACAGCGCCAGACACATGTGCGCTTTTAAGCATTTGTGTTTTTCAGGAACCTGCAGTGGGTTGTGTAGGAGGGGACAGTTGTCACACTGGTCTCCAACACCATCCAGGTCGGTGTCCCTCTGGTCAGTGTTGTAGACTAAGGGACAGTTGTCATGGTCATTCAGAATCTCTAAGAGAAAGAGACGCGCGCACACACACACACACACACACACACACACACACACACACACACACACACACACACACACACAGAGCAGATGTATTGCATGTCTTGTGGCTTTTTCTCTTTTATTACACATAAAAACAAAACAATCAACATTAATCATGTTTGGACAAATGTAATTCGATCCATATTTAAAGACTAACTCAGCACTGAATCCACTTTGAATTGATCCTGGTCCCAGCCTGTAGTGCTCATTACAACAGAATTTATTCTCCTTTTTCAAGAGAAAATCAAGTAATTATGTCCTCTAGACCAGTGATTCTACACCTTCTTCATGTCAAGGACCCCTAAATCAATACACATTAGGTCATGGAGCCCCATCTGATCAGATTTTGCTTAGGGACCTCCATCTAAAAACACTTCAGGTTAATAGAAGTGAATTCTATAGTTGTCAACTAAAGTTGAGAGGCTAACGGTGGAGAATGTAAAACCTATGATCACAATAGTCACTCTAATGACTCTTCCTCACATTGGCCTCACTTCTACAGTAAATTAAACAGTGGAAATAAACTTCTCCCCATTTTTCTGGGGACCCCTGGATCTCCCTCAATAAAGCATGATTGAGACCCATTGCTTTAGACTAGGCTGACCCCCGATAGTCAGGGAAAAAAACAAACAAAAAAAATAAACAAATGCCAATATTCAGTCTGATAAATACAGAAAAGTTGATCATGTTAGTGCAGGGCTACCCAGAGCTTTACATCTGTCCCACAGACGATAGGTCTACACACTTATAAACAGCTCCTGGAAGAAGATCAGCTCTGCACTCAGGACCTCAGGTAAATACACTATACGATGCTTGTTAGGGTTGCTTAGCAACCTCAGACACAACCTGCCACCGCGCTCTTGAAAGCTGGCTAAAAAGGCACAAGAGTAGCGCCCAGTGCCCGACTTCACATTTTCCAGGGCTGGTACCTGCGGTTACTCCACAGGCTAGTTAATAACATGTCGGGCAGGAAATCCAAAGTGTGGGATCATTTTGAGAAGGTGAAGGACCAACCCAAGGTGATATGTAAACTCATCTTCATTGCTCCACTACAAACATGACGTATCATGTGAAACATGGAAGTAGCTACATGCCCATTAGCCCACAGCGTCATTAACAGGCGGCTCGCTCAGTGTGTGACGTGCACTTGGAGATAAAATATAGGCCTATATTAATGAAGGTTCATTAGTACGGTTTGTATTTCTCTGTAATGTAGCACAGTGTTAACAATGTTACTGAGACTATTCTTTCTCACACCTTCAACTCAAACCATAAATATATAATTTAATCATTTAATTAATATCGTAAACATGCAGGAGACTAGTCGACCAATGACCCTAAATGACGACTATTGGTTGACTAGATATATTCTTAGTATGGGCAGCCATACCCCAAAAAATCTGTGAAAAATCTGATATAGTCCTGCACCAATCGTCATGTTAACCCTTCACCCACCCAACATATAAATACAGCAAACACCTCTCAGCAGTGTGATTGACAGCAGCTCAGAGTAGCAGCCATAAGAATACTATTGTTTTGTTTTTTTAAATATTATTTTTCCAGGCTTTTTGCCTTTTTTTGACAGGACAGTTTGAAGTGTGAAAGGGAGAGAGAAGGGGGAACACATGCAGCAAAGGGCCATGGGCTGGAATCGAGCCCACGAGCCCTGCCTTTTGTACATGGGGCACCCACTCTTTCCACTGAGCTACTAGGCACCTCAAGAATACTAGTGTTTTGTTTGCTTTTTCTCATTAACAGCATTCATATACAGTTATCTGTTTACAGAGATTAACCACAATGTTTGGACCTGTCTCAAGTTGCGTATCAAACTGTAACCAATCAGGGGCACACAAGGTCATGGTTAGGCACTTGAGAAATAACTGGTTGGGGTTAGGATAAGGCTGGGTTCAAGTAAAGCATCACAGAAAACGACTTTTCTAAATCTGTGACGTTAGCTAAACCGTTGTGTTAAGTTTCTCTTTGATTTTAATGTGGATACATAAAACATGTTTCCACCCATGGGACCTCGTGGAAATCTAAAAGTGAAAATATTAGTTGAGCTACTTGTTTCATAATTATGGAGCTCTCTAAATAGACTGGAATAATTGGTCATGTCCCAGGCCTGGTTTCCAGCTCCTACCATCTCCATCAATGTCAATGCTGCAGGCGTCTCCCTCTCCGTTGTCATCAGTGTCTGTCTGCAGCGGGTTGCTATCAAACGGACAGTTGTCACAGCGGTCTCCGACCCCATCTCTGTCAGAATCAAACTGCCGAGGGTTGTACACCAGCGGGCAGTTGTCCTACACCGAACACACACATTAGTTCACACACACACAGGTGAAGTGAAGTGAATATTCTCCTGTTTTCTATCATGGCATCCTCAGAGTTACTCCATGTCTCACCCTCTCGTCTATGATGTCATCATTGTCGTCATCAGGATCACAGGCGTCTCCCTGTCCGTCCTTGTCCAGGTCTTCCTGTCCAGAGTTTGGTATCATGGGGCAATTATCCTGCAGCCAATCACAGCTCACTTTAGCAAAATCCCAGCCAATCAGACGACATTTTTCATTATTATTATTATTATTATTATTATTATTATTATTATTTTACCCTTTGACAGTGATAGGTTGCATTCTGCTTGCAGGGCAATCTGTAGTTGGGCCAGCCGTCCAGATCAGAGTCTTCACCACACAGGAAGCCGTCGCCCGCGAACCCGACAGCGCACACACACTTGAACAACACCTCAGACGCCAGGCCCAGGTAGATACACTCAGCATACTTGTGGCAGGTGTGTGTGTTGTCTTTGCAAGGATTGTAAGGCTCACACACCTACAACCAAACCAAACATTTGAGAGGACAAATAGTGATTTGTGATTGTAGTTTAATGCTTCGAGAGTAGTTCACACAAGGAAAATGTTTATTCAGCAACATTTATTGTTGTTTTTTGTGTTTTTTGTTTTTGTTTTTTGGGTAATGATTGCTTGTGTGGACCCCAGGAAGTAGTTGCTACCCTGGTTGTGACTCATGAGGATCAAAATGAATAAATTAATAAATTCAAATAGTAAAAAAACAACAACACGTGCCTGTCTGGTTTCCAGGGCTTCCTGCAGTCCAAGGCCGAACGGCTGAGTGCCTTTATAGCGAGGAGGACAGGGCAGACAGTAGAAGCCAGGGTCTGTGTTTACACACTCTGTGACACAAACACTCTCCACTTCACACTGCAGAGATAGAGGGATTAACCATGTTCAGCATATCAAACACTAACAGTGGATACAAAGGTTTGACAGGTGAGGTGTACGGGGTCAGACTACACAACATTTATTCCTCTCGAGATGGCTACTGTCTGATTAGCTGATCACAGCGCCTTCAGTTACAGGCTGGAGGTTAAACTCTGACCAATTATAGCTTGTACAACCTGCATGATGTGCAAAGGTGATGACACAGGAGAAACTTTCAGGATGTGGAAAGTGTAAAATGCATCTTTAAAGGACAGATCACCAAAAAATTAAAATACAGATTTTCTCTGTAGGGGTATTCATCAGTCTCGATCGATGGTTCCCTATTGGTCCAGCCACAGGGTCCAGATTTCTCCTCAGTCGTTGTTCAAGGTCCACATAGTTTAATGTAATAAGCCATGCCACTGTCTCTGTAATGTAGCTGTCTGTTAGTCACTCACTCTACAGCAGGGAATGGCACTTCAAAGTAAAAGCTCTGTGCCGGAAATTCACTGTACTTCAAAATAAAGTGTGTTTTTTACAAATTTGACACGTTTGTAAGTCACTTGTGGTCCATTCAGAATGGACTCAGGACCCACTTTTGGACCGTGACCCACCATTTTGGAGCCACTGATCTAGATTGTTTTGGTGTGAGGTGCAGAGTGTTGGAGATATCGGCCATAGAGATGTCTGCCTTCTCTTGAACATAATGGATCTAGATGGCTCTCGGCTTGTGGTGCTCAAAGGGCAGAAAAAATAATTTTTAAAAAACTTAACAGCAATGTCTCTGTCTAGAAATCATGACCTGGTAACTCAAGATAATTCACAGAACTTGTTGTGAGCATTTTCATTAGCTATTTTCTTCCTACTGAACTACATCACCAGATTTTTTGCCACTATGAGCACCACAAGCAAAGTGCCATCTAGTTCCATTATACGCAAGATAAGGCAGACATCCCTACAGCTGATATCTCCAACACTCTGCAACTCACACCAAAACTATCTGGATTAATGAATACCACTACAGGTAAGAGGAAAAATATGCATGTTTGATTTTAGGGTGAACTATCCCTTTAAGTGTCACCATACATGTCGAAGATGTTGTCAAACATGAGCACTGATGTGTTTTTATTACCTCATTTTCATCTTCACAGTGAGTGCCATTGCCTTTTAAACCCTGCGGACAACGTCCACAATCCCACGATCCATCGCTATGTGATGTGCACTCCACTCCAGGAAAACATGGATTTGAAAGCAAACATATATCTGAAAACACATATGCACATAAAGCCAGTGAGTCTTTCATACCAAAAGCAACTAAATTATTCTTAAAGGAATTCTTCACACCCAAAATGATAATTTGTATATCAACTACTCACCCTGTGTGATGTTGAATTTGTGATGATGACATAGTTTTTTTGCATGCCTCTACGCTGAGCATAGTGAACAAGAAAATTCTTGATAAATTAGAGTAAAAGGGGGCCATGTTTAACAACAGCAAATCAACAGCAACAGCATATCAAAACATACATTTACAAACTCTCATAAAGCTAGGCTCCGGGCATAGGCTCAGTACTCCCCAACACATACACGTACATTTGACCTTGCTGATATGTTCCAATAAAATTCCTGTCCCTCAGCTCATTCATTGGCCAGGGAGTGACAGGTGTAGGTGAGTGACGGCAGCACTCATTCTCAGACTTCTCTGTTTTTCTTTTCTTTGTTTACTATGGAGGCATGTGAGGAAAACATTTTCCTCGCAAATTCAAGGTAACACAGGGTGAGTAATTGATATACAAATGACCATTTTGGGGATGAAGTATTCCTTTAAGGAAATTCATATTTGAATGATTTGTCAGCTCCATCCTAAGCTTCAATAATTAAATAAAGGCAGCATAAACGCTGAAGGATATTACTTTTTAATCCTCTATTGTTTGAAAATATGTTGCAGCCAATAAAAAGGAATAAGGCTGACACGCAGATGTGAGGCTTAGCCTACTTATGGGATAATGTCTGCTCTCGCAGTTAAGATGCACTGATAGCCTGAGATTTGTGGACAGGTTTACCTATAGGACATGGTTGTTTGTTACATGCTTCATAGTCCACAGCGTCTCCAGCACAAGGCTTCCCCCCGTGCTGAGGGGCAGGGTTCAAACACTCCCGCTGACGACTCATAAGACCTCCACCGCACGACTCCGAGCACAGTGACCATTCAGTCCAGCTCGTCCAGCCTCCAGCAACTACACACAGATACATCATTTTCCTGTGAGCCATCTGAGTTCCACAGGGCAGCCTGCATGTGTATTTGTGTACTCACTGGGGCAGAGTGTATTGTTGCAAGGTTGTGTCTCCCTGGCGCTGCCGGTGCACCCTCTGCCCCCCTTCTGTGGCGGAGGGTTGTTGCAGAGACGAACCCGTGTGATGACGCCTTCTCCACATGTGGTTGTACACGCAGACCAGGGAGACCAAAGGCCCCAGTTCCCGTCAGCACGCCCTAGACATGACACAAGCACATAAAGATTGTAAAACGGTCCTTTTCTTTGTGCAGTAGCCTGGAAAAGTCTTCAACACAGACCACCACCACAGCTCCACACTGTGTATACATTTACAGAAATACAACATGTTTCAAATTACGATTACAATCTCTAAAATCCATTTATCTTAAGTTCCATGCTTTTTGCTCTGTGGTGGAATATTCAATTTGTTCCCTTGGACCCGCCAATCAATCACAAAAACTAAATTAAATGAAGACGTGACAGATTAGACGTGCAGAGTGATGTCCTACCCTTGCGGTCACATTTCATCAGCATGCAGCTGCGGGTTTGGACTGACGGCCCGGCACAGGATGGCATGATGCCGTTGCAGGATCGTCCCCTCTGATGCCCTCCTCGTCCACAGGTGACAGAGCAGTGGGTCCACTCAGACCAAGGGGACCAGCCATCCTCATTATCTTTATATACATACACAAACTGTTGGTATATTTGTTACCTTAACACATATTTTCGACCTGAAATTTTAGCTGCAGACAAACCAAACTCACTGAGACAGACAGGACAGCACTTATCTTCGATAAAAGATGGATTGATGCAGGATACAGGAGGGCAAGACACCTGATGACACACCACCTTTCCATCCTACACAAAGTGAGGAAGATAGACACACATAGATTCAGCATTTTTAACAATGTTATTAGTCAAACCATGTGAGCCGGAGCCAGATGTTTTGCTAAATGCCAGTCCTCGCAGAGGAATGGTATGCTGTCATGACTCATAATAAGTCTGGCTGCTCCCTCAATCCATCCTCAATAAAACTAATGATATTTTATAAAGAGAAACAGACTCAGAGAGGATGAAGCAAGCATGAAATATAGGAGTATACCAAAGGCAGCTCTGGAAATAAATGAAACCACATTGGGTGCAAGTGAAATTTACAGTAACTGGATCGTGCATTTTAAAGGAATTTTGAAAAATATGTTTATTCGAATTTTTGTAAAGAGTCAGATGAGGAGATTAAAACCATTCTCAGATCTGTTTGTTAAAGTGGCAGGTCCCAAAATCAAAAACACATATTTTTCCTTTTACCTATTCATGCTATTTATCAGCGTAGATTGTTTGCACCAAAAAATACTTCAGTCACAACCACTTTAATCAAAGAAAACGTTATTTCCATTTGCAGTATTATATTTGGCGGTATGGCTCTGTTCTGGGGCCTCTCAACCTTTCCTAGGTCTATGCAGAAAGTCTTTTCCACATGTCTACATGGAAAGGCTTAACGCAGAGAGAGCAAACCTCTTTGCCGAGCCCGAAATAACTCCGAAGTCGTCAAAATCCTGCACTTGGGCAGTGACTTGCAGCATCAGAAACCAACAAAAAAAAAGGCATCCTTTAGTGTCGATATGCCGTTATAGTTTAACGGTGCCCGGCAGCATCGGGGGAGAGGCGGCGGAACAAGGACAAAGCGGTGTTTGTGTCCTGTAAGATTCTAAAGCCAAACCCTGTTCTTTTTTCCTAAACCTAACCATGTGTGTTTGTTGTTGAAGGAAAGAAAATATGTGGTGTTGTATCGATGTAGTGCTTTTATTAAAAAAAAAAAAAACTTTATGTAAACATTAAATTTCCTGTGAAAATGGAGGTGTATCTTGAAAGAAGAAAAATTGATACAATGTCCTAGAACGTCAACAACCAAAGAACCCACAGTACCTTGCATGGACATGAAAAGTCCTGTGACCAAAACAGCAATATGTGACAAGGTCAGAGTGAGAATGTGTTGCTTTGCCCTTCCACGCGCAAACAAGGAAAGCCTGAGGCAGAGACAGCACACCTCCCTGCCCTTCCATGTGCCTACATGGAAAGCCTAAGGCAGAGAGAGCAGCAGCAAAGACCCCCCGGGAACAGAACGGAGCAGCATCAATGACAAATAGAAATGACGTTGATAAGTCAGACACAGCATGAAAACAAGGAGCTGGGGTGGAGGCAGGTTGCAAAGCGACTTGCAGAGGAAGCAGCAACAGTAGGCAGGCCAGAGCAGTTTAAATAGAGCGCAATGAATGAGATTCACCAGCTGGTTGCATAGAAAGGAATCATGTGATCTATCAGCTGACTGCCTTCATCAATCAGCTGCTACATCAGTTGATTGGACTATTTACATAATTTTTTATGTACATTAATATGCATTGTCTCGTCTAAATAAACAAAAGTAAAGTAAAGTAAAGTTTGAGATGTAGCTGGGATGTGGGCTGAGCTTGACATCGTGTCCTGCCTGAACTACCGCTATGCTCAATATTTGAAAAACTCAACAGCAATGTTTCTTTCCAGAAATCTTGACCTGGGTTCTCAAGATAACCCACAGACCTTGTTGTGAGCAGTTTCAAGTAGGAACTATTTTCTCTCTACCAAACTACACCCACCAACTGTATCACGAAACAGAAGGAAGTGAATTCACTGACAGCTCACCTAGCACCACTGAGCTAATCTTGGAACCGATCAGCAAATGATCTGACAACAATAGGCAGCCAATATTTCAGGATATCCAGTGACGCAAGCAGATATCAGGGGCTAAGACTTCCTCTTCTGTGTGCTTGTTATATCAGTCAATCTCTATAAAGAGATATCTGCAAAGGAAAATATTGGAGAGGACGCAGACATCTCTAGCGCTCGGCATCTCACAGAAAAGAATCTAGATTGATAAATAGCACTACAGGTCAGAGGAAAAGTACGTATGTGTGATTTTGGCGTAAACTGTCCCTTTAAATATGAAGCCACAGCCAAGAGGCCGTTAGCTTAGCACAAAGCTCTCCATAAAAGCACAACTTGACGTTTCTGCCTTTCATTATCTGTACGAATAGAACAAACCAGATATAATGAGATTTAGAGGTGCTTTCAGGCAGATTTTTCCAACCTTTCAAGAGAGCCAGTCTTCATGCCAAACTAAGCTAACTGTCTCCTGGCTGTAATATAAGAGAAGTGTCAATCTTCTCATTTAAATTATTTTTGGATTCATGATTTTAAGTCAGAGTAAGAACTTGAGAACTTGGCTTTCAAGTCTCAAGTCAAGACAAGTTTTGACTCAAGTCTTTCAAGTTAAGTCTTGGATAATTCGAGCACTGCAGCAGCCAAGTGCAAATTCAGAGATGCTGCGCAAATAAATGAACCAAAAACTAAATAACAAAAAGAAACTTGAACTTTAGCCACATTTAGGTCACAACGAGGACTTGAGACTTCAAAACTGCTCTGGGCTACACATGAAATGGAATTACTGAAGTGATTGCTGTGTAAAAGATCAATCGTCCACACTAGATGATGCATGTGATAGTCAGACTGTTGTCTTTCCATGACAGAAGACAGACGTGCATGGCGCTCTCCCAGGAAACACCTCACTGCGAATATTTTAGATCACAGTTACATAACACTCATCCAAGACTAACCTTGCAAACACAGGAGGTGCAGCTGTCAACATCCCAGTCCTCTCCATGCTCATACACTCGTCCATCCTGCATACACCACACCTCCCTGTCTCTGTCTCTGTCTCTGTCAAGACCATTGACATCATGGCCGTTGCCATCATCGCCATCACTGTCGCCATGGCCACTGCTGCTACTGCTGCTACTGCTGCTGCTGCTGCTGCTGCTGCTGTTGCTGCTCCAGTTGCTGCGCGCAGTTGCTGCTCCGCCAGTTGCTGCTCCAGGTGATGCTCCAGTTGCTGCTGCTGCTCCAGTTGCTGCTGCTGCTGTTGCTCAGCTCAGCCAGAAATATCCGCATCTCTTCATTTTCTTTTGACTGAGAATACAAAAACATACACGTAGCATTTTCAAAACATTACAATCATAATAAAAAACATATATATTTCTCTCTTTTCTTTAGCGTCGCCTTGTATTAGTACACAGAGACCTGTTAAAGTAGGCTACAATGGTGGCTGAGTTGATCACTAGCCAATATTTTAACACTGATGGTATTCTTTCTGCATGTTTTTTTTTCCCCCCAAAAATTAGTAGGGCATTTACCACAAACCACAGCGCTTCCTGCCAGTAAAAAGGGATGTTGCTGCTTGTTCCATTTGCACTGGCAGAAGAGCTACTCTCTGTTGGTTTTGTCACACAGATTTCCCGAAAAACTAAACCCTGTCAAATTCGATGTAAAGTGCATTGCAGAGGCTGGCAGACTTAGACAGTGTTCCCCACAATTTATTTATTCTTATCACAAAAAAATATTAATTTTGAAACGTTTCACTGGTGTTTAAATGTTACACCTAAAGGGGACCTATTATGCTTTCACCTATTGTGTCACTTATATATTGTTACAATGAAGGACGTTCATATTAAACGTGGCCAATGTGTCAAACAGGACGTAAACGTATGTACAAGTAATCCTGTGAGCCAAAACCTCAGGCTTCTTACCGCTCTGAACGCTCTGTTTCCAGTAGTTTTTTGCTCTGGTTACAATATGATGTCATAGTGTGCTGGATTTCTTTATATGGTCATCTGCTGTAATCACTACTGCAAGTGTTTACAATATGCAGACCACACAGCTAAGCAAAACTACACGCTAATGTCAGGGAAACATGTAGTCTTGGTTGCCAAAACCTCCTCCCTGATTTCAGATCATATTCCTGCTGCAACACATCCAGTTGAAAATATTTTGGTTTAGAGACTTTTGGTAGTGATTTGTCACTGTAGAAAATGCCACTATCCTCTGTTACAGTCAATCCCAGCTGTAACTACACTGCTAATGTCAGGTAAACATGTTAACTTGGTTGCCAATGTTGCAAATTTCTCCCTGGTTTCCGATCATATTCCTCCTATAACATGTCAGGTCATGTTTAAAAGCTTTTTTTGGTGATTTTTTTTACAGTAGAAAGTGCCACTGTAATTATTTACAGTCATTCCACGGCTGCAAGTACACTGCTACATGTAGCTTTTGCCAAAGAAACATGGAATGTTGGTTGCTGCTGTTGATAATTTCTCCCCAATTTCAGATCATATTCCTACTGGAACATGTCTGATTGAAAAGATTTTTGGTTTAGAAGATTGTCTTGGTGATTTTTTTTTTTTTTTTTACAGTCGAAAGAGGCTTATTTCTGTTACAGTCATTCCCTGGCCGTAAGTACACTGCTAACATTCATTTTGGTGCATGCTAACATAAGGTAAACCTGTAAGCCTGGTTGCAGATGTTGTAAATTTCTCCTGGATTTCAGATCATGCCCCTGCTGGAACATGTTAAGTTGTGTTTTGAAGCTTTTTTGTTTTTTTTTTTTGTGATATAAAGTGCAACTACACCTGATTGCAGTCATTCTGTAGCTGCAAGTACACTGCTAACATACATGTAGCTACATACTAATGTCAGGAAAACCTGCAATCCTGGTCGCTGATGTTGCAAATTTCTCCCTGATTTCTGATTATATTCCTTTGATTTTGTTTTAGAAGCTTTTCTTGGTGATATTTCGCGGTAAAAAGGGCTGCTATTCACCATTAAAGTAATTCCCCTAGCTGCAATGATGGTGCAGAGACGCCAAGATACAGAAGACTCAGATATGCTGACCAATCAGAGCAGAATGGGGTTTTTGGGTTTTTTTGGGAAGGGACAGGTGCTAAAAGGAGCGTTTGAGACAAAGGTGAATACAGGTGCTCCAGCACAGACAGCATGAAGAAAATAAAGTGTTTTCTGAACATTAAAGTATGTAAACTCATCCTAGTTAAAACCCAAAACCCAAGAATGAACCCCAAAATTAGCATTATAGGTCCTCATTAGCACCAATAACTGGGCATTTTCATGTGTTTAAAAATGTTTTTAAAAGAAAAGAAGACACCATTTCTTACAATTTCATGCTCATGTCATATCAAAACAAACATAGGATCCAGGAGTTTAACACAACAGCCAAACACCAACATGCAGCTGATACATGTGCATGCACAGATTTGTGTGCCTTACGACTCTATCCAGGTCTTCGAGCAGGTTGCTGGTCACAATACGCAGGCCTTGGATTTCTGTGAGCAAGCCCACCAGCTCCTCACACGGATGACGACAGACTTCTGACGACACATTGTTGACCTTTGCACCGCCCACACCTGCAGAGGAGGCACAACATATGTTCTGTGCTACATTTTATACTTGCAAAGAAAAAGAGGTAAATAAACTGTGCTGGAATGCACTATGTTTGTGTTTGCACATGTGTGGTACCTGCACACACAGCTGACGCATAGAGGAATATCAAAAGCCAGGGGAAACCTCTCTGCGGACTCATTCCTGTTCACACATAAATCACATATGCAGCCACCGTGAAATAAAGCACCTATACTGCTCCACCACTGCACCATACAAGCAGGACTGCTGCTGAGGAGATAGGAGAAGAAGAAGAAGAAGATAAAGAGGGAATTAACCATGCATACCTGCGTACTCCTCGCTGTTCAGCCTTTCTCCACGATTAGAAATCACGGCTGGTAGGCTCGTCCCCGCTGCAGCTCCACAGGGGCTGTGATGGAATGTGTGTCTCCTCGTCTTCTTCTTAATTCCCTTGTCTCCTTGTTTCCTTCACACCGGATCAGGGCTTATCAATACAACTTCCTCAGTACTTTGTTGTCCAACAGAAATAGGGAAGAGGTGGGTGAGAGTGAAATCTGAGTGAAAACATGAAGACAGCTCTCTTAGTTCTGTAGAAACTTCTAATGTGGCTATGTATTTGTTTGAGTGTGTGTGTGTGTGTGTTTGAGTGTGTGAGTGTGTGTGTGTGCGTGTGTGTGTGTGTGTGTGTGTGTGTGTGAGGCAGGAGCGGGAGCCATATATTACCCGTCTGTCTGGCGATGAACTGGGCTGCATATCTCCCAGCGAGAAACCCAGCTGGATGGAAGGAACTTGTGTGTGTATGTGTGTGTGTGTGTGTGTGTGTGTGTTGACGTTTCGATGCAGGTTTCCCAGACACATCATTTACACTCTTCACTCTCCAAACTGAGACACACACACAAAATCATGCACTCACACATCGATACACACATACACACACACTTATTGGCTGCCCGAGTTTTTCCAATATTTTAGGAGCGAGAAAACTGGCATCACCATTAATCCCTGGTGAAAATGAGAGGCTCGGTGTGTTTGTGGGCGTGTGTGTGTGTGTGTGTGTGTGTGTTCTTAGGACTGATTTTTCTTGATGCCTGCAGAGGATCGTGAGGTAAAGATGAGCAAGCTGATGGAATACAAAAACATCTACTCCCATTGGGACCATCATCTCTCTTTCCCTTCTCCCGCTCTCTCTTTTTCCTCCATCACTTTCCTCCTTTCCTCCCTCCTCTCCCCCCCTCTCTCTGTTTGGTCTTCTCCCTGCTGTGTCAAAGAGGCATCATCATCATCCTGAATCATATTTTCCATCTGTAGACTCCACTTGTGGAATAATGAATCCCGCAGATGTGTGCACACACGCACGCACACACACGCAAGCGCCTGTGCCCATACAAACACACAACTTCTCTATATCCAGATACATAGAAACATCACAACCAAGAACAAATGAGGACAGGCACCATGTTTCCATCCTGGAAGTGGTTCAGCGGTGGAGACGTTGAAAGCAGGTGCTGTCACTGCTCTGAGGAGCAGAAAAAACCCCCAAAAGTAATACGATCTGAGGGATATAAAAGGTAAGGACTTGGGCGAGATTGCTTGGCAAAGTCCAGAGTGACATTCTTGGACTGATATGCCCTGTGGAAGGCACATTCTGTTCTGGGATCTCTCTTAAAGTCTGTGACTGTCAGTCTTCCCCTGTTTTTATAGAGAAAATAGTTTCAAAGAGGGCACCTCGCTCGCTGTCTCATGACACTGTTCAGGGCTGTAATCACCCTTTTAACTTTGGCGGGGACCGTTTTCAATCTACACCTTCTGCGAACCCTCAAGGGGGGTCGGGGGAAATCACCCCCAGGAGAAAGTTTTAGAAACTTCACAGCTGAAGTGAGCATTTAGAACATTTTTAAATAAACATCTTAGATCAGTGATTCTCAAAAACACATTCTCACTCCAACCTCGTCACATATTGACGTTTGGTCATGGACATTTAGTCCACCTATGACGTGCAAGATACCCTGGATGCGTTGGTTGTTGACGTTCTGGGACACTGTGTCAAATTCTGCCTTCTTTCAAAACACTCTTCGGTTAATTTATCGTTTGCACATAGCCTCTGTCAAAATCAACACACTACGTCAGACAGTGCGTTTTGATTTTTTTTCCTTCAACAACAAACACACATGGTTAGGTTTAGCAAAAAAGAACAGGATTTGGCTTTAGAATCTTACTGAGTTCTCTCAGGTGAAAGTTAGTGTTTGTTGGACCCATCCACCACCTGCCCAGCTCACCCCAGTTGCACCTTCAGGCGCCTTATTTTTCATCCTTGTTCCACTGCGTTTCCCCCTGATGCTGTTAAACTGTAGCTGCAACCGAGCGCGTATCATGCCGATGTTAAAGGATGCCTTTTTTCACTGATTTCTGACGCTGCAAGTCACTGCCCAAGCGCAGGGTTTCAACAACTTCGGAGTGAGACTGGGCTCTCCTCACAGTTTTGATGACTGAGTGCCATTTTAGGGAGCCAGCATATGATTGAAGGCCGCACAGGAAAAGTGCACACACTGAATTTTTTGAGACATATTAAAACATTACAAAAAAAAAATAATTGACAGTGTTATGCAGTCAGTCTATCCTGTTGCTAAACTAAAATTAGTGTACTGCCTAATTAAGATCTGAATCTGAGGATATTATGTGATGTGTGCTTTTTATGGACATGTTTTGTTTGTGTAATTGTCAAATTCGTGTGTGAACTTCTCGAGCAGAGATGTCTGCGGATGTAAAATGAATTTCAGTGTAAACTGACAAAGTTGTATCATCGTATCGTATCGTATCGTATCTTATTATATCGTATAGTATCTTAACCCTCAAATTACATTCTACTTTTCAACTTTAATGCATTTGAATGTAATTAAATAGAGAGACAGTACAGTGTCTGACACTGACTGTTCCCACAACAGTCGAGCAACAGTGGCTTTTGCTGGGGTACGGCAACACGACTTAACCACATGCAGATCTACACAACATCATAATACTAGAGCCGGTAGTAATAATAATGGCAGTCTGTAAAGTTTATTTATGATAAGGATTACACTGACTGATGATTATTTCGGACAGTGGTGCACGGTTGCCTGTCAGAGCATAACAGTTTTTTGTCTCAATCAGACGCTTGGACTGGTTGTCAAACAGTTTTGTTTTTTTTAATAGAAGTTCTTTGGATGTCTAAAAGTGGGTTTTTGGCTACTTCAAATTATGTGTCCATTCCTCAATTACCCTGTAACTTATTCATATTCCTTTAGTCCGTAAGGGTCCTCAGAACAAAAAGATCAAAAGGATCAAAAGGATACTTCATAAAAATTAATCCAAGTTGCGAGTGTTGTTTTAACAGGATGAAGTGGTGTTGTGTCAGTATGCTAAGTGCTGTAATCCTCAAGTGCTGTAACTCACTCTCTGTGATGCACTGTCTGTTGGAGTTAGATCAAATGAATGATTTATAACTGATATATTATCTGAAGCCTACTTTTTATGCAAGTAAATAAACAAAATAAATAAGTCTAGTAAATAAACAATTTGATTGTACTTCCTAATCTTTGCTGAGAAACAATTTTGTGTGAAAGGAAGTGAAGGCCTGTCCCACATATAGGCCTGTTGATATCAGTGATTTAAACAAATAATAGCCCAGGCTATTAAATGAAGTTTTACAGTATATCTATATCTACATCTGGGCGTATATATATTTATATTGCCTCAGCACTGGAGCAGACACATATAACATGTGTAGGGTGCTTTGCCAGAAAATCTGAGCATCAAATACTTAATTTCTCGCATTTCTGTGAATGTTTTTGCACCAGTTTATGGTGTAAATGTCTTAAACTTCGTCAGAATAACAGTCCTCTGCTACTTATATGTATTTATTTTTACTGGGGGGGACGAATGCATTTGTTCTAAATATCGAGGGGGACGTGTCCCCTGCGTTCCCCCTACAATCTACACCTATAGAAACTGATGCTAGGTTGCAGGGCTATCATGGGCTGTATGACCTCCAGAAGAAGACCGCTGGTGAGATTGAGGCAGGGCTGAAAACACTTTATGCAATCAGGCGGCTTAAGAAAGGCCGAGGTGGAGTTGCAGCAATTGGCCCATTTCTTTGAAAGTAACCAGACCAGACATCTCAAGGGGCTTTTGCATTATGCTCTAAGCCCTCCGCTGTGAGCAGCAACCTTATTTGCTAGGCAGGCCAGACAATATCCTGCAATTGCAACAGCACTCCTAAGCATGCAGTGGTCAGAGAATTACATGGGCTTAAAGTAAAAGGATTTACATGGAAGGGTGCACAGTAACGCAAGAAAAGAGAAGGTCACAGACAAAGGTGTCATAAGACGGCAAGGTTAGATATCATGAGTGGGACCTATTGTCAGGGATGTATTTAACTGCACATTTAAGTGTACAGATAAATAAATGTTTCTGTGGCATGCAGCCAAATCATACAGCCACGTGTTTGCTGGCCTAGCTGCCTGACAGACAGATAGATGCTGATTCACTAATGCTCCGTGTCTGTCCCAATAACAGCCACAGTGGGTCAGTAGAACATGAGAGGGGCATTAATCCAGTTATCAGATCATCCTATTATTCTGCAGATTAGCTTGCAGCACACACGTTTATAGCGCCTCTGGGATTTGTAGTCCAAAATCATGCCTTCCAGGTAGCCCACTACCCAAAGCCTACACATGAAAGCTTTTTATAGATATCAAAGCCTGCTCTCTTACTGGTGCTGAAATCAAAGCCTGGCCATTGAATAACGCACCCTTCCTAGCAACCTGTGGGGTAGTCATCACTGTGAGTGCACGACCCCCCCCTCCCCCACCACCATCCCTCTTTTTTTGTACCGGTGAGGTGTGAAGTGAGAGGTGACGCAGCGCCTGACACTGCAGGTCAGAGAGGAACCGGCCCCTGCGCGCGCTCAGGGCTTTGCACAGCTCAATTAGCGTGACACACTTTCCCCCGTGATCGCCTGCCTGCCTTCCGCCCGGTCTCTGGACACACCGGATTATGCCCTTTAGACTTCTCAGACGCACCAGCATTCATTAGAGAAAGAGGAACGGGGTTTCTTTACCTTTTTTACGCACAGCAGAAAGGTGACCAGACCATCGGTGGGATATGACTGTGGATGGGGACATGGAGGGGTTTACCCCCCAGAAGGAGATCGTGTATAACGGCCTGCTGCCTTACGCTGACCGGTTGGACAAAGAGGCCACGGAGCTGTTGGCGGACATCAAGGCGAACCTGTCCAGAGCTGTCCTCCTCAGAGAGCTGTGGCCCGGGGTCGCCTTCTGGTCCAGGAAACTCTTCTCGTAAGTGTTGAAGCAAACCCATGAGTATTACCTATTATTAGGGCTTAAAAAGTCAGTCAGTTATTTTATTTTTAATTTATTTAACCTTTATTTAACCAGAAAGTCCCATTGAGACTGAAAATCTCTTTTACAAGAGAGACCTGGCCGAGGTAGCAGCCAATCAGAGCACATTTAAAATGCAACAAATACAACATATGATACAGAAATCCACAATAAAACAACAACTATTCAAACATAGTGGCCATAGTGTGCTTGATTTCCTTGAGAAATCAAGCACATGTCTCTGTCACCACATTCTTTATGATGCCCTTAAATTCATCAATGGATATAAGTGTTTCTAATTCTAATTCTAAATCTAAATCTAAAACCCAGGATACATTAAAAAGCAACCACCTGGAGGAGCATAGCTGGTAACTACCAGAGCTGACACACAGATGGGAGCAGAGGTAGGCCGGACATTTGACCAGTATTGCTTTATAGATAAAAATATACCAGTGCTGTTGTCTTTGAGTGCTCAGTGACGTCCAAGCCACCAAATCATAGAATGCAGTGATGAGTAAGTGACTTTGCATTTGTAATAAAACCTTGAGATGCATGGTACACTGAATCAATGCTATGTAAAATGGAGGAGGTTGCATGCATATACAATATGTCACTGTGATCAGTCACAGACAGAAAAGTAGCTTCCGCAAGTTTGTTTCTAGCACTGAAAGTAAAACAAGACTAAAATAAAAGCCAATCTTTACTTTAAGCTTTCTAACTAGAGTAGCAACATTAAACAAAAGCTTGTCATCTATCCATATACCTAAGTGCTTCTATGAGGACACTCTTTCAATGGATTTACTGTCAGAAGTGAAGATGCTCATCAAGCAACTGTGAGCGAGTTTTTGAGAAGACCATCAGCTTCGTTTTCTGAGCATTTGTTTTCTGCTTTCTGAAGCTGAACCGCCTGCACTATGGAGGGCACATGTGTGTAAATTAGGGCTGCTACTAACGATTATTTTTGTTATGGACTACTCTGATTATTTTCTCGATTAATCGATCAAGTGTATACTCTATAAATGTAAAAAATAATTATAAAAAAAAAAAGCTCCTTATGCTTATTTTCTCCCCTACCAATAGTCCAAAACCCAAAGACCCTTTATTTACTGTCACACTCTGGGGTTCATGGGTAGCACATAACCGCTTATCCTCTTGAGGGTCGCGGGGGGGCTGGAGCCTATCCCAGCTGACATTGGGCGAGAGACAGAGTACACCCTGGACAGGTCGCCAGACTATCACAGGGCTGACACATAGAGACAGACAACCATTCACACTCACATTCACACCTACGAGCAATTTAGAGTCACCAATTAACCTGCATGTCTTTGGACTGTGGGAGGAAGCCGGAGTACCCGGAGAGAACCCACGCTCACACGGGGAGAACATGCAAACTCCGCACAGATGGGCTCCCGCACCCGGGATCGAACCAGCTGTGAGGCGACAGTGCTAACCACCACACCACCATGCCGCCCTAAAATAAAATAATTTCTTTAAAATAAAGTCTTTCAGCATAAAAAAATTATGTTTGTTTCATGAACGTTTTAGTCGGTTGACAACTTATCTTAAGACGTCGGTCAAAAATAGACTTTTTTTTTTTTTTTTACATTTTTGAATAGAATGGAATTAAAATAAATAATTTAGAATATCAAGTTTTTGATAATATTAAGTTGGTTCGATTTAATTAAGTTTTCACAAGGTCAAAGCAAATCATGTTGGTTTCACTAAACTAGTTGAGTTTGTCAGATTATAAAAAACTCATGGGACTCAATACTCAATAATTCCATTGTTGGAACTACTTAAAAAGATGCATGGAAATTGTTATCGTAATTTTTTTTTTAGCTGAGCCAGTTGCTTATTTTTTTAATGCATAAATTACAAAGAAGCTGGAACCGGCAAATGTTTAACGTTTTTGCTAAAAAAAAAAAAAAAAGACTGAAACGATTAATCTATTACAAAATCAAACAATCAAACAATTGATTAATCATTGCAGCTCTGAAGTCAATAGTCTTAAATTTGACTTTGTGAGGTCTTAATTGCCACAAACATTCATGTAGTTCAGTGATTCCCAACTGGTCCAGCCACAGGGTCCAGATTTCTCCTCAGCCATTAGTTCAAGGTCCACACAGTTTAATACACTCAGCGTCATACTTGTGTTTGGTGTCTCTGTCAAGTAGCAGTCCATTAGTGATTCACTTTCCAGCAGGAAACAGCACTACAAAATAACGACTTTGTACCAGAAAATCACTGTGCTTCAAAGTAAAGTGTATTTTTAACACATTTGAAATGGTCGCGAGTCACTTGCAGTCCGTCAGAATGGACCTGTGATCCAATTTTGGACCATGACCCACCAGTTGGGAACCACTGAGCTAGTTTAATATATCCATCTTTTAATTTCTGTTTTGTCAAAATAACTCTAGCTCTTCTGTGTGAAAGTCCACATTTGTGATGTTGCCAATCTTTAAACCTACTACTGATCAGTACTTAATACTTGCACTCACCTGTCCTTAATAAACCCTACCTCTGCACAGGACCACATATATAAACTACTTATCTTTATACCTACCTGTAATGCCTGAACACAAAAGATGATTTGTCCAAAATGTTTTAAATTTGGTAAAAAAAGATCTTTCTCTTAATTATCTTTGTCTTAAAACACATTAGATTTAAGTATCTGATACCTGTAGACACCCCATTCGTAATAATGATCTATACTATCGCAGTTTATTTAGATTATTGATGTCATTTTTGAGGTTATCATATCACACCCCACAGCCTCACAAACAAATCTGAGTCGCTTTAACACTTCTGTGGCATAGTTACAATAAAAACAAAATTAATTTGCTTCATAAAAGGTGTAATATTATTTGTTACATGTCAGTTATTTTGATTTACATTGTGCAGTGTCAGTATTTCCTTACATGTGGCCACAGCTATAAAAATTCCATATTAGGTCTTTTGCACTTTAAGAAAAGGGGAATTAATTGCCAAATATATCCTCATCATGTGAGTACTTAAAAAGGAGACTTCAAGGAATACTTTGCCAACAAAAATGATAATTTTTATATCAGTAAATCACTGTGTGTTACATTGAATTCTTGAAGGAAACGGGGAACATAATGATTTATTGATTGACTGGGGACATTGTTCACAACAACAAAACTATGTTAAAACATACCTTTACAAACTCTCACACAATTTGTGAAGTATAATCCAAGTCTCATGTATCCAGTCGTATGTGCAGTACCTCCTGAACACAAGCATTTTTGCTAAAACTTTACGATTTAAGACACTTACTGCGTACAAACAGTCTCAAACACGAACGAGTATTGTGCTGGGGCATGACAAAGAATGTTCGCCTTTTTGTGAATGTCCCTTCACTGTGGAGACATGCAAGGAAAACAAAATTTCCTTCACAAATTCAAGTTAACACGCGATCAGTAATAAATATACAAATTATCATTTTGTGGGTTAAGTATCAGTTTACTGGAATTTGTCTGCTCGGCATCAACTTTATTTGCCCCTTACTGAACCAGAAAGGTCCAATTCAAAGACAATATCTGCTCTGCCAGGGAGTTCTGGTCAAGATGGGCCACAAAATAAACATTTCATTTACAAGTATAACTGTGGACAGATGATATCATAAAAAACATACCAGAACACAACAACAAACAGAAAACTTACAGGAATCAGGGGCTAAAAAGAGTCATGGCAAAACAGACTGCTTGTTTAAAGCATTAAGATCATTCTCAATTAGGTTATTTCATGTTTAGACGCTGGGCTGCTGAAGTACTGCACTGATGTACTTACTGTACTTTGAGGATATGGGTCAGCCGTGTGAAGCAGGAAGTGATCAGCTGCTCACTGACAGTGACATGCCCTAACCTCTGCCCCTCAGGTTTCTGAAGCTGTACGGCCGCAGGTTCAGCAAGGAGGACCACATTCTCTTCATCAAGCTGCTCTATGAGTTGGTGACGCTGCCGAACCTGGAGCCTCACATGATGCAGAGCTACGCCAGGCTGCTCATTCAGCTTCTCAAGTGGGTGTGACACAAACACAGACATAACAGTAATCTAGCTTTATTTGTGTAGCACCTATCTTATCATGGTCACGAAGTGCCTCAAAAATGCATAAGAATAAAACAATAAAACTGTAGTTACAGTGATAACAACTAAGAAAAATAGTGCGCAGAAAAGCAAACACAACAAAGGAGAATTCCAGAGGCTTAGGGTTGGCAAAAGGTCCGATCACTCTTGGTCACCAGCTTTGACCGAGGGACAGCTAGGGAAGGTTTAGGCTTTAGGATCTCAGGTTACGACTTGGAGCACAGGGAGTCAGGGGCTTAGTATTATAACTGGGGGTCAAACCTTGTCAAGCCTTGACATTAAAAGAATCTTAAAAACAATCCTAAAGTTAACAACTAATGAAGGGAGGCAAGAATTGGGAGGATACGGGACCTACAGTAGGTCCTGGTCAAAATTCAAGCAGATGCACTCTGCACTAGCTGAAGCCAAGCCACTGAGTATTTACTGATGCCAACCACACACACTAAAGTCTGACACCCTCGCACATCTGAAGACAGTGTGAGTTTTTAATCACACACTATAAGATTTTGCAAAGACTTGGAATCTTGCAGGGTCAGTATTTTCAGGACGACAACAAAATTCCTTGACACCAAACTCTCTTTAAGAAATATGACATATTCATAATTACTTATCTGCAAAAGCACATAACTCAAGATAAAAGGCGTCATATGTCGACAGGATTCTTGTTAATTCCGCATTAATATAATCTATAAACTGTATTTGCGTACAACAATACATTTTCAATGTTTCTATACGCTACTGGCCTCCATAGGTTAGCTGCACTATTTAAGTGGAAGGAGACCGTGGGAATGAGAGGGGAACCATTTCAAATAATAAAGATTTCTCACTAAAATAAGTGCTATTTTGGCAGATTAAATGCACGCCAAATTAAACACAGTTTGCACCACTACTCCACCAGTTTCTTCTCCTTTTCCACAGTCCAAGAGAACCAAGACTTGTCCAGTTCCACCTCCCCATAGTACCCTCCATGTTTACTCTTTACCTGGTTTGCCCCTTTTTGTTTGGTGTTGGAGAGAGCGCATTAAATTTGTATGAGCCAAGACTGAAAAGTCACAGTAATGTTTAACATGCTTTATTTTGTGGGAACGTCATCAAGATCAGAAAAAGACTGACTTAAGACAGCTTGGACTGAGGTTTATGACCACCTTACACCAAACGACTGAGATAAGAGAAGCACGCCATGACTGAGATAAACTCATGATTTTATCTTGACATTGGAAATTTGTCTGCAACAATGAAATAGCTTGAAAAGTCGTTTGGTGTAAGGTCGGCATAAAGCATGTTAACGGTGCACTGCAGTAGTCCAGGAGTAAAAATATAAAGGTGTGAACAAGTCTAAGTCAAGAAAAGACAAAGCTGATTTAATTTTGGTAATATTTAAGTTGAAGTAGCAGGATATGATGAGATTATTGACATGTGGTTCAAAGTTCAATTGAGAATCAAATGTATTACCTGGATTTCTGGCTTTAAATTTTATATTAGTTGCCAGTGGACAAATAAATGGTTGTAATTTGCCTGCTAGGTGATCAATAATCAGGGCCAAAGATTATTACTCCAGTCTTGTTTAAGTTTAAATGCAGAAAGTTACAAGTCATCTTTTTCTCAACAGCAATTAAGAACTCCATTAAACTGTTCAGGCAGCTAACATTACCCTGCTTAAAGGACAGGTAGAGTTGAGTATCATCAGCGTAAGAGTGGGGTCACACATGAGCAAAATAAACATTGGCTAATGTTCACTTCTATTCAGTGCGAGGGAAGGGGCAAATAAAACATTCGCTTCTGGTGGCAAATTTGCATCTTCTCATCCTGTAGATATCAACTGTGGTAAATTCTGACTGGCAATGTCACAGCCTCAACCAATACCAAAGAAGTATGTGTGGAGGAGACAGTGATTGTTGCCTTGTTTTAACAGCCAATATTGTATGATAATGGTCATGAAAAATACAAACTGCCCCACGTGAGAGATGCTGCCTGGCATTGAGTCAGAAGCTAGGCATGGAACCTAGGAGAATGAAAAATGTACCAATAACATCATATTTCACGGTATTTATCAGCAAGCAGCTAACATTTGCTAGCAAGATAGCTTTGCGTGTGCATCAAATCCCGCACTGCCCACGTTTAGCTCGAATATCGTCTCAGCAAGCAATGGCCACTCGCCTGTAGTCGCTCTTGTTAGACCGTGCCTTAAGAGTGAGAGGGAATAGGGATAGGCAAAACAAAATGGGACCAAAAACAGATTCCTGTGGCACCCCGCCCTTCAGTGGAGGCTGAAGATGAAACAGATGGAAACAGAAAATTCTGTTTGAGAGAGATGACTCAAACCATTTAGGAGCAGTTACACACTCATAAGAATGTTACGATCGACAGTGTCAGCAGCAGCACTGAGCTCAAGAAGCAATAAAATAGAACATTCCTCTGCATCAGCACCCACATGCAGACAGAAATACATAAGAGACATCTGAGCTCCTCACCCTCAGGGACCAGGTGAGGAGCTCAGACATCTGGATGGAGCTCAGAGAACTGCAGCTCCTTTATATTAATAAAAGAAGCCAGTTGAGGTGGTTCAAGCATCTGATCTGAACGCCTTCCTATGGACCCCGGGGCAGACCCAGATCATGAGGGACTGCATATCCCATCTGGCCTGGGAATGCCTCGGGGTCCCTCAGGAGGAGTTGGAGGACGTAGCTGGGGAGAAGCATGTTTGGGTAGCCTGCTGCTGGCTGGCTGGATGGGTTATAGTATGAAGCACAAGGCAGTAAAATAACTGTATAGCTCGTAAAACATGACATGAACTAAAAGTCAGTATAACAAGCAATGACAGTCTGACATCTTTTTATATGTTTTTTATAGCAATGAGAGCTTTTAAATGTAGAAAGCTGCACCCTCTCTTGCCCTTTTGTATCCTTACTATAATGAGATCAGAGAGCAGCCCGACTGGTACACATCACTGTGCTACAAGTGGTAGGCTGCGCCGATGTCAAGTCCCATGACGTGTTAAAGTGGATTTTTCACTTACCTCTCAGCCATTTGGATTGCTGCCATTTGGAGCTTTAGACAACCTGCAGACTCGAGAAAGAAAAACAAAAGTAATTTAGCAAGCACTCAGAGAGCAGATACCTCAGTGAAGGCTGCGCAATCCTCTGAATGTGTTATTTTAATTATAGAAAGGCATCTGCTGCATCAAAATAAACACAGTGGTAGATACTCATTCAAGAAAACACATTGAGAGAATTCATATGAAAAGAGCAACCATCTCAAAAGAGCTTAATTTCAAAATTTAAGTACAAAATGAGTCTGGCAACCCTGAAGTTTCAACAGATGGTTAACTTCAATGGACAACAATATAATCCTGAACGTTGCCCAATTTTGAGATTTTGTCTTGTTGATGGAGTGAGAATTAAAAGGCAGTTCAAACTGATTTTTGGGTGACAGTCATATAACTGCCATGTATGTTTTTGTAGTGATTACAAAACACACATGACGAACATATGAAATAGTCTTTCACTGTAGTATTGAATTTTCAATTCAAATTAATTTTGGCAGACGTGTCGGAGAAAAGCTTTTGGATTTTGGACACAATTGTCCCCCTGTCCTCTGTCACCCAAACTGGTCTGCAGTCCGTTACCAATTTAGTAAGGGAGTTAGTTAGTCAATCACAGGTAGACTTACTACCTTACTACTACCGACTTTACTCAGTTTGAACGCCTGGTCGAGTGTGGCTGGACGAGGCGGGCTGCTAGTGCTAGCATCAGAGGCTGTGTTTGCTAGGACCTCCAGGTTCGCTGCTAAATGCAATGTGTTGAGGTGATATTTCAGGCTTGATGTACTCCAAGGTACAAAAATTCCTTACTGCAGAAACAGTGCTCCTATCAACAGTTCCATCTAGACGAGCACTCGTCTCGTCTGCCTCCATCATGTGACAAAGCCACTGTAGCCTTCAGTGACGCACAGGGTCAAAGGGCACGACAGAATGCGATAAATCAGCGTTAATTTTTTTAACGTGTTCGAAATTTAAGCCTTATTTTGAGAGCCCTACTATAAAAGTCATTGTAAGTTTGTGGGGACACAAACCAGTGGCAAAAGTTCTCAGACTCTTGACTAAAAATAGCAGTACAACAAAAATACTTAATTACAGGTAACTCAGAAAGGTCAGTTAAAATCCTGCTTAAATAAAAGTACAAAAATATTATCAGAAAGATGTACTTAAAGTACTGTATCAAAAGTAGAAGAAAACAGTGGAGTGAGCAACATTTTACTGTTGTAGCTGGCTACCGGTGAGCTTATTTAAAAGATACAGTTCAATGGTTTAGTCCCATGGCTCCCTCAGAGGGTCTCAAAATAAATCTAGGGGGTCATTAGATGATAAATGTGGTATAGGAAAGAAGAAAAGACAAAGCTCATCTGTACTTCTTTTGTCCTTCACTCTAATCTAAAAAAAATGGATAATATGAAATTTAAAGGCGTCAAACTGTCACTTAAACATAACTATCTTAAAAGTTTAGTAGGGAAATCTCTGATTTTGGTAGAACCACTTTAAACTTCTATGTGAAATGGGGCCATAGCTAGATGTCTGTTTAGGAAGGCACAACAAGCCAAAGAGTGTTTATGTGCAAAGTTTGTCACTAGAGAGATGCTTTCACATTCCTCTGCTGAAGGGGACGATGTGTGTGGACTTCTCTAAAATCTGCCAGACAAGCTAGATGAGGAAGATCACTAAACAAAACAAGTAGGTATAGCTGCAGCTGGAGCAGCTACGTGACCCGATCACCAGCTACATGATTTGCCCACTATACCTTCACATTTAGTCCCCTTCGCCTGTTTGGTACAAAAGTGGAAGCCCTGAAGAAAATACCGAGTTAGCATTTATTCATTCATTCATTCATTTTCAGTAATCGCTTATCGTGTTACACCGTTGGAGGGGGGCTGGAGTCATCCCAGCTGATGTTGAGCGAGTGGCAGGGTACACCCTGGACAGGTCACCAGGCTATCACAGAGCTGACATGCAGTCTCTCATCCACTGCCACTAAGCTTATGTTTTACACAAGGACAGCTAGCTAGTTCGGCTGATAGTGAATTGTTACTAATAAGCTCAAATGACAGCTGTGTGTATGTAGACTAACTTAAGTTTGACACTTATCTTAAAATTGGGCAAATGCTTTTAAACTTAGCTGCTGGCTGACGCAAGTAGTCCCTCCTCTCCCAGCACTAATGTTACCTGCACACAGTGAAACACATCGGGGGGGAGCAGGACAGCAGGACAGGAGGACTGACTGATAAATACTAAACTTCACTCAGTATTGTGATGTCAGGAATATTATTTACATAGTGAGTTTGCTGTTGTAAAAATTACCATTGCTGCTCTATAAACAACAAATTGTTCTATTAAAACATTTAGTAATCCTGTTCTGAATTTATTCTTTTGTAAATTAATATATTTTCTAAAAAGCAATTATTTAGAAATAAAAAAGAACCAATAAGAGTACCAATAAAGCACCGAATTGATAAGGAGTGTTGATAAAAGTAGTAGCATTGATAAAATCTTAACGATACCAATCCCTAGTCAGGATACACCTTGCCAAATTTCATACTTGTATAACTATTTATGCCATTTTAGTGCCCTAATATTTGCATTTACATCATTTTGCCAGAAACATATCCCAACAAGGGGTTATGGACCCCGTGAGATCAAATGGCCTCGAGTTGGGGGTGCTTGTT
Source organism: Cephalopholis sonnerati (assembly GCA_019142605.1). Taxonomy (NCBI): domain Eukaryota; kingdom Metazoa; phylum Chordata; class Actinopteri; order Perciformes; family Serranidae; genus Cephalopholis; species Cephalopholis sonnerati. The sequence goes on from JAGQAX010000020.1 coordinate 26,675,354, forward strand.
AGCAGCTTGTGATGGCCTGAGATATGGGCTAACAGAAAATAATAATAATGGAAAAAAAAGTAGGAGAAAACATCATGAGGGCTGGACCTGACTCCTGGCCTATAAGAATGTTTATGTTTCTTGCGGCCTTTAAAGTATACTTGTGACATCACAAAGTCACAGAAATCCAGATGGCTCATTTAAAGGCGGCACAGTTTCTGAATACAAACCATGTGCATTTCTCTTTTGATATTTTCACAGTATTTATTTAGCACCACCTGCTTTATTTTTAGAAAGACATAAAAATCTCATATTTCACAATATGAGACCTTTAATTTTTTTCAGTTTAAGTGTACAGTTTCAATCTGAAATAAAACTAGTAACTGTCAAATGAATGTTGTGCATCAAAAAGTACAATATTTCCCTCTGAAATTTAGTGCAGTAAAGGTTTAAAGTAGAAAACGGAAAAGTACAAGTATGTCTAAATAGGTCAGTACAGTGAGTACAGTTCTGGAGTAATTGTATTTAGTTACACACCTACACATGGTAAGTAATAAGGACAGTGAAGTACGTTCACCTACAGTACATTTATTAGTTTTTAAGCTCTGACCTACATTGTAACTCCCTGCTTTTGTCCCTTAAATCAGATCAGTCTCTGCTCAAGTGACTGCAGGATATTCTCTAAGGTGGTCACATTCATCACGTCCCCTTTGTCTCCAGTTGTTTCCATGATTTTCACATCCATCACAAAACAACATCTTAATGTAGATGTCATTTGTCTGAGTGTTTTCCATGAGATGAAAAGAGAAAGATCTGGGCTAACCGTATATTAAGTACCAGGTCTCACAGCTGAGAGATGAATTTGATACTCAACATCACACATCAGGTCTCCATTGGCTTCTCCTTTTTTTTCTTCTTCAGCCCTCGCATTTCACCGTCATTTCCCCGATTGTCTCTTCTTTCCTTCATTTTTCAAGTCTCCCCAATGAGAGTCTGTTAGATGAATGAGAGAGGAGACGACAAGAGGAATGTGAGGCTGTGGAAATTGTGCATATTCTTCAGTGCAGGGACTCTCAACCTTTCTGTGGGGTTTATTCCTATAGAAACTGTGATTTTTACAAAGTAATGGAGTACAAAGAAAGCAGTGTGAAAGTTTCTCAGGAGGATTAAAAATCCTGCTCTGCTTTAAAGCTTATGAAGTACTCATCAGTTAGTGTGCAATTTAAAAGCTTAACGGGGTGTTTGAAAAATCAAGAATCATTACAAAAAGGTAACTGCACTGCGTGGTCTTCATTTTTCTCTACGGAGCCTCTTATAGGAGGGTTGTAATGCATTTTCTAGCAGCCGAGTCTACACCTGCAAATTACTAATGTCTGCAGCTGTCAGTCCAGTTATGCTTTAATGAACACAAAGAATCACAGCGCTGTGTTTGCAGACATGTCTGGAAGTTGGCAGTCATCATGTCGAGTGCAGCCCGCTAGGTAGTGACTCATTTTCCCACGATTACAGACTCTGTTCAGACACCCTGTAGTTTCTCACTTCAATAGAACAGTATTACCATCATTTTGTCTTGACTGGGGTTTTAATATCAAAGAATCTGACTCAAGTCCTGCAAAAATCCTTATAAACAGTCGGTAATTGGCTCCTTTTTTTTTCAAACAGGAAGAAGGAACTGCTGTCGAGGGATGACCTGCAGTTGCCATGGCGACCACTTTATGATCTGTACGAGAGGGTCGTCTACTCCAAAACGGAGCACCTTGGACTCATCTGGTTTCCCAAGTATGAAGTTTTACCTTTTATACTGACCTGGTGTGAAGATGAAACGCTGTATTGTCACTGTTAATGTGCTTCCTGTCAACGCACCCGCTTTATACACATTTATTTACTACCTACCTTAACTGTATCCTAAGTATCCTTACCTCTTGCAAAGTTATATGTGAATATTCCACTGTTGTGTGCATGGTAAATATGAAGCTACTACCAACAGCCAGCTAACTTAGCTTAGCATAAAGACTAGAAATAAGAGGAAACTTATTTTTGGCTCTTACCAAAGGTGAGGAAATCCACTTAAAGGGACAGTATACCCCAAAATCAAAGTTACATATTTTCACTCTTACCTGTGGTGCTATTTATCAGTCTAGATTGTGTTGGTGTGAGTTGCCGAGTGTTGGAGATATCGGCCGTAGAGATGTCTGCCCTCTCTGGAATAATAGATGGCACTCAGCTTGTGGTGCTCAGAGGGCCAAAAAATACATTTGAAAAACTCAACAGCAGTGTCTCTTTACAGAAGTCATGACCCGGTTACTCAAGGTAATCCACAGACCTTGTTGTGAGCAGTTTCATGTAGGAACGATTTTCTTTCTAGAAGCATGCATCTACTCACAGACGAGAGGCTCCACTATGCTTTTTTTTTCCTCCGAGTGAGGATTAGAATATATGATGTTCACATAATCTAGTCGAAATTAACATAAATAAACACTTGCAGATCCACTCATTACTAAAAGTGTCTGTCATATAAAAACTAAAGTGATGGTCAAAGTTGTCACAGTGAAATTTAAGGTGTGTTGATGGATTCACGTCGTCACCTCATACATTGAGTAACATTACAAGTTAACGTTCCACCTTAAAAGTCTCCGGCAGTCGTCCCAGTGAATGAAGTTATTTTTTCTCAGACTCCAGCTGCTGTGAGAGGCAGCAAAACATCCTTTCATTTTATAGTTCCAGTTTACTAATAAAACTCTCCACAGTATGAACAGTGGTTACATGAGCCTCAAAACCAGACACAACTCAGCCCTGAGCAGAGTGACCGTCCTCTACTGACCAATCAGACTGCAGTGTTCACAGCTCCACCTTTTAGTACCAGATCTGTGTGCTAGGTACCCTAACAGAGGGGGGACCAAAAATGGGGACGGCTACAGAACGGTTCATTGGTACCATCCACAACTTTTCACTGTGGAAACGGGAAAAAAAAGCGTACCGACACTGAACCATACTGTACTGCTTGATGGAAGCGGGGCTTTTGAGTCCGCCGTCTACTGGCTGTAGCTTCATCTTTACCCCACAGACACAACAGTGGTATCAATAATCACATCTAACTCTTGACAATAAAGCAGATAGGAATATTATTTATATCAGTATAGCTCTATTACAATTCTAGGCCAAACCCTAAACTGACAAAATTAACCTCTTTCCCATCACAGAGGTGACTGCGAGGTAGCAATAAAAGAGCACAGACACAGACAGTCGAGGCAGACAGGGACAGCTGAAAGAGTTATTGACAAAAGCTCACGGGCATGGATAGAAAGTCCAAACAGCAGCAACTGATAATCCACAGGTAACCAAACAGGGCAGGAAGGCACAGATACAGGTTTCAGGACACAGCGACATTGACATACTGGAAACTGACTGGGAAAAAGGGCTCCTATATGTGCTGCAGGGCTGATGAGGGAAAGTGGAAACAGGTGAGCAGGTGAAGTAGAGTCAGGTGACTGGGAGGCAGGTGACTCGGACCAGTGGGAAGTCCTGAGGGCATGTGGTGGGCAGGAAGAGAATGGTATGTCTGGGGAGTTGGAGGAGAGAACATGGCCTGGGGAAAGTGAGCAGGGGCTAGAGCAGCGATCGTCAACTGGCGGCCTGCGGGCCACGTCTGGCCTGCCAAAGCTTTCCATCCAGCCCGGAGAATATTAATTAATTCAGAAAATGTGGGGAGGAAAAATGCATTACAGTATTAAGGATGTCTAGTACTCATTTCTTACTATATTAAAGCAACCCCAAAATCAAATGGAGGTTATTGTATTAGGAATGATTTACCAACCCACAATATGTGCCTTTGGCTTGCAGGTACTAAAGATGATTTAAATCCATCTTTCAGCTTATTATTAGTAGTGATAATAACCTACAGCATCTGTATGAAGAGAGGGTCACCTCTAAAGCTCTGTCTATTGTCTCTGACTCTCAACATCCCCTCCATGTTGAGTTTCAAATGCTTCGATCAGGGCAGATGTTTTGTCTCGCTAAACATAGCGCAAAGCGTTACAGATGGTTGTTTGTCCCATAGAATTGAAATGAAAAAGGAATATAGGGGGTCAGAGGTTTGATTTCAACCCACAGCCCTTTGCTGCGTGTCATTCCCCTCTCCACCTTGATCCATCTTCAGCTGTACTATCAATTAAAGACAAAATGCTTACCAGTCACAAAGGTGAAACAAAATGGTTGTCACACTGAGAATGGTCGCTTGTGCCCACCCTCCATGATCTCATCTCCTTTCATAAAGGATGGACCAGTGTAGCGTATGCTAAAGGAGATACGAAAGGAAGCGTTTAGACACCTTTTTTAAGCATTCTGAGAATTCGACTAGCTCTTAAGATGGCTGCCATTTCAATACTTGCAGGTAATTTCCCTTAGTTTAAATGTTCCTGTGCAAAACAGACAGTTCTAGTCAGGGACAGAGCGTCAGGCCTGGAAAAACAAACAAACGACAGTCCTCCAGACAGTTTTCTAAAGAATTTAAGGAATAGTTTATGTCAAATAGTGCTGAAACCATTAGTCAGCTGTTAGGGGCTTTCAACCAGAAGGGAGCCCGAATCTTAACCCCTACGAATGTTCCAGTGGAGCTGCTCCGTGGCCAGCTCCGTTAAATAAATAATGGCTAAGAATAGTAAATTATCAAGCAAAGATACAAAACATTCTGTTTTCTGAAATATGAGGGTTTCCATCTTTTCTTGCTCCAACTCTACTATGTTACCTTTATTTATTATTTATTTAACCTTTACTTAACCAGGAAGTCCCACTGAGATTAAAAGTCTGAAACCTGGCCGAGGTAGCAGCCAATCAAAACACATTAAAACCACTGTTGGCCGGACAATACAAGGAACTTTTAGAAGTTACCTTGAACTTTTATGGTCACTATTTTTACATTTTACATACGACATTTTATAGACTTTATGAGAGTAATTTTGAAAAATAAGCAAAAGACTAATTAGTGATGAAGAAAAAATTGCTTGAATGTTAAAGTTATTTTATCCTGGGTGGGGGCGTTTGGCTCTCACAAGATAGTAAAAGCAGAATTCCTTCACAAACATAAACTCACACACACCTCCTCTCTCTGCTTGTTTGCAGCTCAGTGGACCACATTTTGAAGGCTTTGATCAAAAGCTGCAGACTGTAAGTCTCATCCTCTGTGATCATGTAATTTGTGCACCGGATAATGCGTTGCTTTGATCTCCAGTTGAGCTGTGTGCTGTAGATCAATGTGTGTATTTGTATCTCCAGTCTGTCTTTGCTTGTCTGCATCTATTTGTGCTCATGTCTGTCCTCGCTCGGTGTGTGTGTGTGTGTTTTTGTGAATTTCCCAGGTATTTCCCCGCGTCGTCCACCAAGGAGATGCTGGATGAGTGGCGCCCCCTGCTGTGCGTGTTTGACATGGTCATGCAGAAGGCCGTCAGCAACATGGAGCTGTTCCTGCCCACCATCATGCCCCCAGAGGAGCACAGCCAGAGCTTCCTGTAAGTGGGCCAACTTGAACGGCTCTGTTTAGGAACAAGACTAGACGCCAAGTGCAGCTTGTCTCGGCCAGAGCTAACACAAAGGGTGTATAAAGTTTTCAAGCGTACCCCTTTGTTTATTTATAGAATAGTCACTGCCAGCAGAGAAAAAGGTAAAATATGTTGCATTAATTGCCATTTTTGGTCCTGAGATGGAAACTCTAATTTGGTTGGATCTTATGACCGTGCATCGCCCCAGGCATGTCATGAATAATCCCCTCTTTCAGGCTCTGCAAGCGTTAACACCTCTGCACCTGGGAGAGTCAATAAATAATGTTCTTTTTAGCGTGAGCAGTGCTTCCCCCTCTCCTTGTTTTGCTAATATTTTGCTGCCTTGGAAAACCTTTGCCCCTCTCTCTCTCTCTCTGCACCCTTCATGGTGGTGTTCCAGCTACCAAGCCTCTTCACAGCGTTCACCGCATTCTTCAGTGTGTTCGCTCTTTCGCAAGCTATTTGTCTGGATTTACTCTTGGATTCATCAGCAGTTTCCGCACAGTTTCCACAATACATCATCTTTAATACTCTATTTTTCCGCTTCAGTTTTTCTCTCACTGCTCCAGAATCAACCAGGGAGGGAGTGAGTTTATATTTTGGGGAATTGGAGATAGATGAGGGGAATTCTGCTTCAGGTGTGTGTGTGAATATAATGTTTTTTGTGTGTGTTCTCAGGTTGTGGTTTGAGGAATTGATGAATCTTTGGATGTCTGTGCAAAATCAGCCAAGCTGGGAAGGGGTGAGACACACACACACACACACACACACACACACGGATGGATTACTGAACAAGTCTTCCATGCTCAGACCTCAGGGGGCCTCCCTGGTCTCCACCTGCAAAATGTCACTCAAATTAACATGTGCCAACTGGGAAGAGACTCAAAATGACCACAAAGAGATACAAAGCAACTACAAAGCGACACAAAATAACTACAAAAAGGGGTAAATCAACCACAAATACCCCCTTTCCACCAAATTAGCTCTGCTTCTTGAACTGGTTCCCTTCAGATCTCTTGGAACCTTGGCACTATCCAGTGAACCAGCCCATGTTTCCACCAGTTTTGACCAGAATCACTGTAATCAAAGACGATCATCAACAAAGGGCACTGCACACTGCAAAACAGAATTACTTTGAGCTTTTGTTATAATAATTTTTATCCAAAGACAAGCATGGATTAACCATTAATGAGACCACTGCACACTCTTTTTTCCCGAATATTTCTCACTTAAGCCCTGTTTCCACTGAGCAGTACGGTACAGTTCAGTTTGGTACGCTTTTTCTTTCTGTTTCCACTGTGAAAAGTTGTGGATGGTACCAATGAACTGTTCTGTACCGTCCCCATTTTTGGTCCCCCCTCTGTTGGGGTACCTAGTACACAGATCTGGTACTAAAAGGTGGAGCTGTGAACACTGCAGTCTGTTGATTGGTCAGTAGAGGACGCTCACTCTGCTCAGGGCTGAGTTGTGTCTCGTTTTGAGGCTCATGTAACCACTGTTCATACTGTGGAGAGTTTTATTAGTAAACTGTAACTATACAATGAAAGGATGTTTTGCTGCCTCTCACAGCAGCTGGAGTCAGAGAAAAAATAACTTCATCCACTGAGCCAACTGCTGGCGACTTTTAAGGTGGAACGTTAACTTGTAATGTTACTCAATGCATGAGGTGACGACGTGAATCCATCAACACACCTTAAATTTCACTGTGACAACTTTGACCATCACTTTAGTTTTTATATGACAGACACTTTTAGTAATGAGCGGATCTTCAAGCGTTTATATATATAAATTTCGACCAGGTTATGTGAACTGCATATATTCTAATCCTCACTCTGAGAATAAAAAAGTGTCGTGGAGCGTTGTTCCTGTGGGCTACAGCAACACTAAACCCCTGAGCTTGCCTGAGAAGGACTAAATGCACAAACCCACTATTTTTAAATATCCCATGGAGAGAGACTCTCACTGCAGCCTGTTTTATTTTGTTCTGAAAATGTCGGCGTGCAGCCTCGTTCTGTGGACGATAAACGAGGTGCAGACTTCCATCTGTGTCACCAGTAATGAGGAAATACAGTGAGTGCTGGACGGAGCAGTGAGTGACAACAACCCCGCCCACATTTAAGAGTACTGTTTGCAGTGGAAACGCTAGGGTCTAGGTACCATGTCTGAAGGGTTACTTGTGTTTCCAAAGGTACCATACCGAAAGTGTTTGGTGGAAACGGGGCTTTAACATCTCAATTGTTGCCTCTCTTTTCAACCTGTAGAATATGACACACCCACTGATGTCGTAGTGGTTCAGGGTTCAGGTCAAGGACAACCTGTTTTCGACAGTTTTCAAACCAATGTGTTTTTGGTCGGTTCAAAATTAGTTGCGGGAACTGGAACAGAAGCCAAAGCAATCGATGACCAAAATTACCTCAAAGAGACATGAACGCCTACAAAGAGCTGCAAAACAACAAAATAAATAAGCGTAACCACCACAAAGTCCACGTGTCTTGCTCCTATGTAGGGGAGGTAGGTGGGGCTTTTTGCATATCTGTTTCCAGGGGCCACTTGTCTCATAGTCCGCCAAGGCATACACGCACAATATTTCTGGTATTTTCTGAGTATTTTTCTTATCATTTGACACCTAGTTCACTCTTGGAAGTTTAAGTCTTTGTCCAAAGTTAAATGAAGTTGAAATGAATGAGAATTCCACCTCTCAAATTTCTGTGTAAATCTTCAACAGCAAGTGGTGGATTTTTAAAAACATTTTCAAATGATTGAGCGATGACTCATGTAGCTCTCCAGTTTCCTAAATATGGATGGAGTAATTTGGAATGACACACATTTCCTGACGACGATGATTGAAATGTTGAAATGTTGCTGAAGCATTGGTCGGTTTCCACTCGGCATGCAGATAAGATTTTCCATTTGTGCCTCCGCTCTGCTTTCATGCAGCCTCTTGGCCTGAAGTGGCCTGGCTGCACGCACTTCCTTCAACATCCCTTGGTTTTTTTTTGGTTTTTTTTAGAGTGGCTATATTTAATTCTTGGAATGACGGCCTTCACTTCTGGGAATGTTCTTTGTACTTGCAGTGATTGTTTGCCTGATGTTGTTTCACAGCACCTAGTGAACCTGTTTGCTCGACTCGCCAACGATAACATCGGCTACGTGGACTGGACCCCTTATATTCCCACCGTGAGTCATTAGGAGGATTATGTGGATGTAAAGTGTGTCTGTTAATGTATTTTATTTGGGGACCGCTGGGCCTTGTGAGTGACTGTACACTGTGTGTGTGTGTGTGAGTAGATCTTCACCAGGATCCTGCGCAGTCTGAACCTTCCAGTCGGGGTCAGCCAGATGGTGGCACCGCGCTATCTCACCAACTCCTATGACATCGGACACTTGGTGTTGTGGATCACAGCACTTCTGGTACACACTCCGCAGACTTTTTTCTCCTAAAACACATTAAAAATATATATTTTCATCGCTGTTTAATTAGGGTTATTACCTGATTTAAATCACTGCAGGGAGGACCAGGAAACCCTGCACAGAAACAGCTGACCTGCCTCTTCAACAGCATCGCCTCCTTCTACCATCCCTCCAACCATGGCCGCTGGCAGGTAAGCCTCTCTCTCAGACACACACACACACACACACACACACACACACACACACACACACACACACACACACACTCTGAGCAAGTTGTGAGCACATTTTCAGCTGCTCGCTGTCACACTCCTTTGATTTATAACCTGTCATTCAGGACTTGGCTGGCTCTCTTCGCTCTAACAACACAATAATGAAATGCACAACTCCTGGAGAAAAAGAGCGATATCACAGATCTGTTTACGGCAGACTGTGCGAATGTGTCTCTGGATGATAACGTTAATGTTGAATGTGTGTGTGTGTGTGTGTGTGTGTGTGGTGTGTGTGTGTGTGTGTGTGTGTGCGCCTGCAGTCTCGACTGATGCGGCTGCTCCAGCGTCTCCCGGCGAGTGTTGTCCGCCGTGTGCACCGAGAACGTCACGCTGCCCCAAGCTGGATCACGCTGGTTCCTGAGAGTCAGAGGCTGACTGATGAAGACTTGCAGGAGTTCACCCGCAGCCTCATAGGAGCCGCCCTGCTGGCCATGTTCAGGTACTGCACTTTGGCAGATGTTAACCACAATAATAACTACAACCTGTCTCTCTGTTTGAAATCTTGCATGGTTACACTCGTGCTTCTGGAGGCATTTTAACATCTAGGAAACCTGTTGTTATGAGGATTATAACACATATACATGCATGCATCCACATTTATAAAGACATATATCCACATATACACCTATAGCCACGTGCATTCATATATTATATACACAAATATATGTACAATACCTATGCCTAGGACAAGATAACTAGTGAAGCAAAGTTAACATGACATGATGTTGTTAATTTAACCACAGTATGGACAGTTATTACACATACAACGACCAGCATTATTCAGTGAGTGATTTATTTTTGGAACACTTTCAAAGCAAAGACGCACAAAGTGGTGAGAAGATGAAACACAATTAGAAGACATAAAGTGAGAGGCTGTAAAAAAGAGCACAGCAGAAATTACGCAACAAATATGAATCCAACACAGCGGAAAAATACAAGTGAAAAAGTAAAATCACAGTCATAGAATCCAACAAAAGAGAGAGACTGAAAGAAAGCTTAGAATAAATAGAAGCCAGTCTGTAAAAATAGGTTGTAAGATGACATTTAAAAACAAAGGCAATGCAAGGCCACCTTGTGCTAAGTGGGAAGGCCGATAGAAACTATTTCTACTCAGGCAGGAATAGACAGCATAGGTGTGATTGTGGAGGTAGGTGTGAGCTTTCTGTTGCACAGTCACACCGGGTGGTCTTGTTAATCCATGTTTAATGACCAAAGTTTCCTCAGACTTCCATCTTTTGAGCCAGAACTTTGGTTCCCAAATAGATTCTAAATGCATATTTGTTTCTTTATACCTTGCAGTGATCAGTTGTATCTCAGCATTAATGTTCTTTTGTACACCAAATATCACAGCCAGCAAAACCCTACTGATAATTTGGCTTACATGCTGTGCAATGCTGCGCATGTTGTTTCAAAAGCATTTTAAAGACCATGTTTACATGCACAAAATATCATGTTTTTTGCTGTTATTCCAAAATAGACAATATTCCTTCTAAGCTGTTTCAATTACTAATGAAAATAAATATGCCATTAATATTCCTTTTTACATGAGGCTGTGTATACGCCAATAACGTGCCATTACACATCGTTCATCGTGGCAGTGAACGTCCAAACACAGCCTCCCTCTTTCATTCCGTTAACCAACTTCTCTAAAACGTCGACATTTTGATATTTGCACATATCCCAAAACCTGTCGATATCCATGTCTTTCATAATGTTTAAAAGTGTGTTTCTTCTTCTAACCACAAATGTGGGCTTTTGTTTTGGGCATGTATCTCTACGCCAGCCTTGCAAACTTTTGGCGAGGTGGTTTGTGTACGATGCACAGAGCTGACTGTTCCAGGCAGGAGGCCATGTGTCGCAAACTGTGGTAAAAACCCAACTGAGATGCATATTCCAAATGCGTTGTACACATGCCCAAAGAATATTATTAAAGCTCAAATGATGCTGGCATATCCCGCGTCTTCATCAAAAAATGAAGAGAACTGGCAATAGGGCAGCACGGTGGTGCAGTGGTTGGCATCGTCACCTCCCAGCAAGAGGGTTCCTGGTTCGTAGCCAGGATGGTGGGTCGGAAAAAAACCTGAGGTGGGGGAGCCCTTCTGTGTGGAGTTTCCATGTTTTCCCCATGACAGCGTGGATTTTCTCTAGGTACTCCAGCTTCCTCCCACAGTCCAAGTCCAATTGGTGACTTTAAGGGTGCTTTCAAACCTGCCCTGTTTGGTTCAGTTCAATCCAACTCAAGTTCATTTGCCGCCTCAGTGCGGTTCATTTGGGCAGGTGTGAACACAGCAATCACACTCAGGTGCGCACCAAAACAACTAGACCGAGACCTTCTTGAATAGGTGGTCTCGGTTCGGATACAAATGAACTCTGGTGCGGTTCGTTTGTCAATCTGCAGTCTGCAGTCACTATGAAGCTCCAGTGGCGCAATCGGTTAGCGCGCGGTACTTATATGACAGTATGCAGCAGAGCAATGCCGAGGTTGTGAGTTCGAGCCTCACCTGGAGCAGAGTTTTTGTGCATGTGTGTGGGTATCTTCAGGCCGGTGTGTATATGTTAAACAGAGTGAAAACTAATAAGGGTATATAAAATTAAAAATGGCACATTGCTTGGGTTAAACATGAGCATGTTACAGTCCTGGAGGATTATTAATGTGCGCCTCCTCCTGTACTGCCTTAATATGCACATTCAGCACATCCAATGCATCAAAACATTGTTTTCTAGTTGGAGCCGCGCCTCGTTTTCAAACTGTATGCTTTGACTCAAATGAACAATGACAGCAATATAGTCCACGATGAGCAGCGCTAACATCAACCTGCGTAGTTGTCCCTCCATTGTGACATTAGAAAGTGTCACATTTATCTTGCAAGTGTACTCTTCTTCAACGTTTTGTTTACTTCCTGGATTTTTCCCACATGGAAATTCTGACCAATCAAGAGCAGCTTTCTCACACAAGGCATTTGATCTGGTCCGCTTGTAAATGCTGCCGTGAGAACACGAACCAACTCTAGGCAATTATACAACTTTGTAATAAGAATTAGTCCCTGATTCGGACCAAAGCAAGACAACTCTCGGTCTGAAAGCACCTTAAGTTGCATCGATGCGTGAATATGAGCAGATAAGCAGTTATGGAAAAAGAACAAATGAATAATACCTGCATATTCTGCATGTCTTCACTGGAAAATGCTACATTCGTAAAATAGCCTAATTCAAATGATCCAAACAGAGCATACTGTTTAAATGACCTGCATCTAAGTCACAATATCTTCATATTCAGAATAATGGTGGAATATTAGTGTGCATGTAAACGTAGCCAGTGATTCTATTTAAGTGTGTCGTTAGGAGGGACTTCATATTAAAATACAGACTGAAATGTAGTTAAAACAGTTGTAACCTAGACATCTAACCAACCTCCACCCAGCGCCCAGTTTTGACCTACAAGTCACTCTGTCGCGCTAACTGGGTTGTTGCCATTTGAATAACTGCCAGTCAGTTATCTAAGCAGTCTGCTGTGTCTCACTGGCGAGTGCCGACACACGGCCTCAGCAACAACAAGCCTAATCTGGGACAAAGACAGGTCATCTGTGATTATCTACCTGTGCATGTGCATGTGTGCTGTTGTTGTTGACGCTGTACTTAATGTTGTTCATCTGTCCCCGTGTGGTCATGTGCAGTAAAACCGGCAGTACGGACGCAGCCTACGCCCTTCAGAACCTGGCTCTCCTGACACCTGAACTCGCCATACCACCTGTACTTGAGAAGTGAGTGTTTGTGTGAGGTATCTGTCATGAACCATGTTGTTGGATAAATCTTGATATTGCAACATAACAAAAAAAGAGTTAATGACTCCTATTATTTTTCCTTGTCTTACTTTGGTTTGGGGGATAATCATGCTCTAAGTTCTGGAGCCACAGTTCTCATAATTTTAGGGCTTTTGAAGGAAGTAAACAGGAAAGTATAATTATCACCATGGAGTCAGTTAGACAGCTGTGGGCAACAAACCAAGTCCCATTTCTTTAGCTTATATTTGTTTAGATTTTGGCAAATTCCCACCATTAAAAGAATGCTGAATTTGCTATTAGCAGTTCCTGTTAGCAATTTATCAATGGATGCACAAACAACTTTCAGAGGATTACTCTGATACTGAGGAAAACTTTAAAACGTGATGATACTCAGGGATGTTCTGCAGTTATGAGGAGCTTCTTTTTTCTCATTTCCAAGCAGATTTATAGACATTTATTTGCAGTAGACTGTGGGATAATGATATCATCAGGAAGTGTCAGTGTCACACTGACATGCACCTGTCCCTCAGCGCCTCCCCTTAAACTCTCCCATCATCTCATTTTGTTATTTACCTCCTCATATCCTGTGTATCACAGGACCTATGCAGCAATGGAGACCCTGACGGAGCCGCACACCCTCACTGCCACTCTCAGCTGCATGATCGGTATGGCTCGCAGCCTGGTGTCCCCAAACAACCATTACCCAGAGGGCCGTGCGCACGTGATCCCACTGCTCATGGGCTCTCTGCCGGGGGTGGACCCCAACGACTTCAGCAAGTGCATGGTGCGTAATGGATGTGTTGATTAGTAATGAAGAAGGATTATAAGACAAGTAGACAATAGAGCTCTTGCTGATTAAATTCCCTTCTCGCAGTACTCCGGTCTATCCTATTAATAATTCCTAAAAGTGGAATGAATATCTCAGTTTGAAGAACTCGCAATTACCGAGGCTCAGCCCCCGAGTTTCTGCTTGGATTGTGAAATGGATTGGTTTTCTTTTTCTTGGTGTGCTCATTGTCTCCAGACTACATTAATCCGTCATCACACCAGAATGAATTGATACATTTGAAAAAGTTATTCCACCGACATCTGGTAGGTTATTTAACTTGGGTCTTGATCACCTCAGATGATGTAAATTGATCTGTTTCCCGTTGTGCCGCTCTGTCCAGATAACGTTCCAGTTCATCGCTACCTTCACCACTCTGGTGCCTTTAGTGGATTGTTCATCTGCTCCCTCTCAACACAGCGATCTCACAGAGGTATACACACGACACACATTAACCGTGTAGTCATGACAGATTAAATAAATATCTGTAATATGTTGAGCTAAACTCTTGAAACCTTCTCTTTTTTTCTTAAGTTAGTTTGACAGATTTGGAGAGTTAGCTCAAAAGATTGATACCACTCACATATAAACTCTTAAATATGCAACCGGTGATCTGTGGTGGAAGAAGCTCATTTACTGAAGTAAAAGTACTAATGCCATGCCTTTAAAAATACTCTGCTACAAAGTACAGCATTTATAGTTTTAGTTAAAGGTTCAGTGTGTAGGATTTAGGAGGATTTAGTGGCATATTGGTGATTCCACCATTCCCATTCCACCATTGCTGTTTAGCTTAGCTTAGCACAAAGACTGGAAATGAAGAGACAGTTGGCCTGACTCTCTTCGCTCCAAAAACCGAAGTGTGAAAATGACTAGTTGCGGTTTTGCACCACCACAAACTGCAGGACGGGAGCAGTGACTTTTTGGAGTCCTGTCGTTGCTGTGAGGTTGCCAGTACCAGGCTAGCTGTTTCCCCCTGCTCTCAGTCTTTATGCTAAGCTAAGCTAACCGTCTCCTGCTTCATATTTAGTATCCAAACATGAGAGTGGTATCAATCTTCTCATCTAACTCTCAGCAAGAAAGCGAATAAGCGATTTTCTCCAAATGTTGAACTAAACTTTTTCTTATTTGAAGTAAAACCAGCTCACATACAGAGTCATATTGAATATATCCACTAACCAATCATCACTCTTTCTCCCTCTCAGATTGAGAAAGATCTGTGCTTTGCTTCAGCAGAATTTGAAGACTTTGTTCTGCAGTTTCTGGATAGGTAAGAGACAAATTAACAAGTCAAGCTGTCACTTTGTAAAGCCTCGATGTTTTGAGTATAAATGTATTTCTTTCTGTCTGAAATGCAGCAGTCTGCATCGTTTGCTCTGCTGGCCACGTTTAACAGCCTTTTTCTTTTTGTTTTGTTTTTTTTTTTACACTGCAGCACTGTTGACATTTTCGTCGCTGACAAATGTATAAGTGTGTGCTTGTGTATGTGTGTGTATCTGCAGGTGTTTTGCACTGATAGACAGCAGCACCCTGGAACAGACGAGAGACGAGATGGAGACGGATACCCAGACTCATCTGGAGAGCCTGGTGGAGCTGGGCCTGTCCTCCACTGTTAGCACTATTTTAACACAATGCTCCATAGAAATATACAAGGTAGAACACACATGCTCTCACACACCCCTCTCTTTCAGTTTCATTAAATCAACTCTGAGAGTCGCCTATTTAGTCCATGACTATATAAAGGGGATGGTTCAGATCTTTGCAGTACGGCTGTATGAGGTACTTATCCATAGTCAGTGTATCACCTACAGTAGATGGCGATCAGCACGCCCCCAGTTTGGAGAAGCAGACAGGAGTACTGACAGCTAAGCTACATACTGCTGTGGAGGGGTCAACAACAAAACATATTTTGACACCTAAAGCAACCAAAAAAAAAATCAATATTAGTTTACATGTATGCTGTATTTTAAATTTTACTGCTGTACCTTGCCTTTAGACAGCAAGAAAGGAAGCTGTTTGTTAATTTCTTCAAAGCCAGACTTCATAGAGAAAAACAGCAATTTAACATCACTGAACACAGGAGCTGCTGATCGACTGATGCTTTGGTCAGTTATTTTGTTTGTGTTATCATGTGACTTCGGTGTTTTAAAGCAATAGCTCGGATTCACCAAAGTCACTAAAATAACACAAACTAACTAACTGATGGAGGCAGCGGTAGACCAGCAGCTCTTATGTTCAGCAGGCTAAAATGACTGTTTTTCTCAATGGAGTCTGGCGGCCTTGATGAGAGCATATATGGGGAACTGAAACTGTCAGAACAGGCTGTCTGACGGAAAGATAAATGGTTGAAAATGTTATCAATATAACATACGCTTAACCTATTATACATTTTTTTAGGTGGGACATTTGTTAAGGTGGCTGAAATATGTTTTGCTACTGCCCAAATCCACAGCAGTGCATTGCTTTGCCTCTGTTTCGGCACTCCTATGCTTCTCCAAACAAGGAGCATGCTGATGGACATACTGTTTGTAACCAGTGTTGGGCAGTAATGCGTTACTAGTAACATGTTACAGTAATATTATTACTTTTTCCCAGTAAGAAGTAGTGTAACTAATTACTAATGATATTTCAGTAATATTATTAAAATTACCCCAAAACCAAACAACGCGTTGTTACGTAACTTCTGTTATTACATGACTACTGACTTGAAATACGCAGTCACGCCACGCACATGCTAGTTTGGAGATGGAAACGCTTACCTTAGCGGCTAGAGATATTCCCATTTCTTTGATTCTGGTGGACAGATGACAAGAACAGGTAAAAAACACGCCCTCAATCCTTTGGTCTGTAACACCAACTACAAGTGACAGCATAACAAAATGAAGCTCCAGGAAATACACGCCACCAAAGGTGAGCCGTCCTCGGCCGCTGTAGCCCTACATTGGCTAAAAACCAAAACTGGATTTTAATCGTGGGAAAATACTGGTCCCAGGTAACTGAAGACCCCCAGGTGCACACTTTCTAGCCATAGCTACACATCCCGGCAAGTACACTGACATTTGCACAGAGGCACACATCTGAATTTCGGGGAGATGCACAACCACCAATTTTATGGGGTGTAACGGAAAAGTAATATAATGAATAGTGTAAGGAATAACTGTTAGCAGGGAGTAATAAGTAAAGTAATGTTATTACTTTTGAAACTAATGAGTAATGTGTTACATTTTTTGGAGTAATGAGCCCAAAACTGATTGTAATGCAACGACTACGGGGAAGTACCTCATGCAACTACAGTTAAAAAAAATATGGGCCGTACTGTACCTTTAATGTTACAGAGAAATAGTCGTTAGTTCTGAAACCAAGTTTTCAGGGGCTTTAAAGGTACATAGTCACTCCTAATACAGATTTAAGCAGAATGATAAGCATTAAATGACTCTACATTCATTTGGCGTATGCATTTATCCAACACAGTTTACACTAAGGCCATCCAACCTCAGTGGATAACTCACCACCAGGAATCAAAACACAAGACTGGAACCTATTATCACTCTCATCTTGACTCACAAATACTTTTACACACTGATTAAAACTGGAAAACAAATAAATCTGAGCTGTTATTGATTTATGATGGAGTTATCTTTTTAAGCTGGAAAGTTCAGATTTGTAAAATTTAAGTGGTGAATATGCATCATCTAATCACTCTAAATTTTGCCCTTGTGTTAGATGGCATTGCAGAAGGTGTATAACTTTGCCACCTCCAACGTCTTTGAGACGTGTGTGTCGGGCAGGATGGTGGCTGACATGTGCAGAGCTGCAGCAAAGGTTTGTGTTAATCAGATTTTTATCTTTGTCTCTCTCTTTGCGTCACATATTTAACAGTAACGCATTCACTGTGGGTTTGTGAATTTCACTCAGTAATAGACAGAAGAGAGATGTGAGGACTGTCATGTTTCATATGTTGATGTATTTTAGATATAACGGCATGACAGTATAATCTTATATGGTCATGCTTGATCGAGAATCTTTCTTTTTTCATTCAGCACCTCCATTTATATGTCACACTGTTGTTACATCCTCGTTCACCAATTATTATTGTCTTCATTTTCAGTGTCTGTGCTAATTTTTTGGGAGCAATCAGTCCTTACTGGTGCCATTTTCTGCATGCTTGTGTTTCTGCTCGGGCATCTAAATGTGTGTGTGCATGCGTGTCTGTTCGCAGTGTCATCCCGCTGAGTCTCTCCGTCTGTTCGTCCCTCACTGCTGCAGCGTCATTTTCCACATTACTGACAGTCAGTACCACACAGTGTGTGTGTCTGTGTGTAGAGCAGTCTAGTGTGTGTGTGTGTGTGTGTGTGTGTGTGTGTGTATAGAGTAGATTCAACTGCTGTGTGTTTGTATTAGGAATGTACAAAGCCTTTTAAATCTAATGAGTTCATTCACACTTTTATTCACAGCTAGACGAAACCTGCAGTTTGCAAGTTTGTCTTTATAAGGTTTTTAACACCTCGTCAGATTTCAGAAGGAATAACAGATCTTATTAGACACAGTGTGAAGTCATTAGGGGATTAAAAATCTGATGAAAATGAAAATCAAATGTGCTAACAATTTTTTGTAATAATTACACAATTTTCTACTGAGTGAAAATAGTCTTTAAAACGTCAGTAAGTGGAACAAGTGTTATATTTTAAGAGCATTAACATATAAGATAACAACTGACCCTTTGCTAAGTCCCGCCCCCTGTGGTAACTGTTTTTAAGTGCATCAAGCTTTTGCATGTTTTGCATGTCAATAGAGAGCTGCAGGGGTGACATTTTTTTCCACACCAACTCAGACGCTAACGTCGCCCTGGTTCCCTCATTAAAAAGCCTATGAGATTTTTCCATTGGATTTTGGATCATAGCAGAAAATAAGCTCTGCGGCTAAAAAATGTTTGTGATACTTTCACGTTTTCTTCAGCAAACTACAATTAAAAGCCTACTCCCTTTTACTAGCCTGGTGTGGCTACATAAAACTGGGTTATTGGCTACCTCAACTTAACCTTTTGCTAAGCCCCGTCCCTTTGTGATGGTCCGACAAGCTGTCGCAGTAAGCATGGAGCCCACACTGTAACTAACTGCACTCCCTGAAGAAATATTATCATATTTTTGGAGAAATGAAACAGTGATTGCAGAGAGAAGCAGACAGAGGGGTCTACAGTCTGTGTTTGAAGGATATATCCAGGATGTCAAACTGACTCAGCAGCAACAACAGGTTAAAAAGACAAAGATAGTTAGAAGCTAAAGCCCAACTATAGGCTACAGATCACAGTGTCAAAGTGAACCACCACATCACTGCTGATCAACACAGAAGACAGTGAATATAAAGGGAAACTAATGGTGAATGGCTTTTGCCGGACGGGCAGGAAAGGTCAAACAACATTCATGTGATGACACACAGCTGGTTGAATATGAGCAAAGTTTCCCTGCTTCCCTTCCCTGGTTCCTGTACAGCAGGCTCAGTCTTTGTTTCACTGTTATAATCATTACAAAGCAAAAGCAGCATGTGTATACATTCAGTAGGCTATATCTTCAGTAGCTAGCTAGCTAACCCTACACTTTTCAGGGTTTGATTTTGGTTTTGGAACAGGGAAGAAACGTATATCTTTTTCCAACCTCTCCAGGTAACGAGTATCATTAATACACGACGTGCCCCAGGCACAACATTTAGCTCCAAATCCACAAAACCAGCCTGAAAATGAAGGAAATCTGAAACAAATGAAGCACAGCTGTGTTGTGTCTGCGTCCTGGGGCGGGACATAGTGAAGGGACATTCATCCTGTAAGTTATTGATATTTCTTTAGTCCGTAAGGGTCCTCAGATCAAAAGAATTTAAAGGGTTTTTCACAAAAATGAATCCAAGTTCTGAGTATTGTTTTAACAGGAAAAAGTGGTGTTGTGTTAGTATGCCAGGTGCCGTAATCCTCAGATGCCATAACTCTCTCTCTGTGATGCGCTATCTGTTGGGATTAGATTAAATTAATGATTCATAATTGATATATTATCTTAAACTTAATTTTTAGTCAAGTAATATTCAGACTGGTTTAAATAAACAGATCTTTGATCTTTGCTGAGCAACAGTTTTGTGTGAGAGAAATTACAGGCCTGTTGTTTTCAGTGATTTAAGCAAATAAAAGCCCGGGCTATTAATTGAAGTTTTACATTGACTGCAGTGGCCGGAAGTTAAAAAGCTAATGGCTATAAAATAACTACACTGCGGTTGCATGGCTTCAATGTCGCCACCACAACAAGACTGTAAAGCCACGTTCAATGTGATGATGTTTTGTAGTCTCATTTAGCAACTTGTTGGCAACCATCTTTTTTAGAACACATAAAGGCTTTAAAATTCCCAAAGGGGGTATGAATTTTATGTCGTAGGACAAAACGTGAAAATCTTTCTTAACCACAGACGTGTTCAGGCATCTAACCAAAAGCCCATTTAAAAAAAAACATTGACTTCAACATGAGAGAACCGGGAGCGCTAAAATGTTGACTCATTTCTGGGTTTTAGGACTCATGCCGGCACCACACTAAAGAAAAATCATTCATGTAGCTACATATAGTCTGTTTTTCAAATGTTATTTCAATAAAAACAGTCAAATCGATGGATTTATCCAAGATAGCAAAACAACACTGTGAGCACAGTCATGCCAGAGTCGCTAAAATGGTGCTAAGTCATGCTAACAACTCTGTGATAGACTACTTTTCAGAACAGCTTTGTTTGGAGCTAAATGCTAACTTTTGCATGCTAACTCACACATACAACCCTAACATGTTGGTGTCATCAAGTTTAGCAGATGTAATGTTTCTCATGCTGACTATTTCAGTTCAGCAGGTTAGCATGCTAACATTGGTAACAAGTGCCAAGACAAAGTACAGCTGAGGCTGTATTGGATGTAATTTTGCAGGTTTTTTAATCATGAACATTTTTGTCAAGATGGTGGCTCTAAATGAGAAGTCAAGAAATCCCCCAAAATTATCCTGAGAGGAACATGAATGTCTGTAAAAAAAAATCACTGAAATCCATCCAGTAGTTGTTGAGATGTTTCAGTCTGGACCAGAGTGGTTACTGACCGACAGCCGCCCACAAAGCTGTGCAGCGAGCATGTCTAAAACCTGAAATGACCCCGAATTCAGTAAAAGGAGCTCAGTCTGTCAGGGGAGCAATACACTGCATTATTCATCTTATTTATGTATATTTGTGTGTGTGTGTGTAGATGAGGAGCTGCAGAGTGAAGACGAACTGGATAAGGAGCTGTTGTGGAATCTCCAGCTGCTCTCTGAGGTGAGACGAGGATCTATCACGTCCCAAGGGCTTCAACACTCCAAAAAAAATCTGAATCCTGCTCATTTATTTTATACGGCGTGCGTCCTAAAATGATACTTAATCTCAAAATGATTGAAAAGTATGCCAGTGGGGTCGGCATATCTACTTGATTCCATTACAGATCAATTTGTTTTAGAATATTCGAGAGTCAGGTGTCATTTCCTCGCCACTTACCAAAGTGATTTGTCTATTCTCCTTTGACTCAAGGTCTCATCAAGTGCTCCCACAAAACTTCAGAATCAGATGAAACACTTATAATGAGTGGAACAGAGAGATGTTTTCCCTTGTCTTGGAAAATAAGAATATGATTGTGACATTGCATGAGAAAAAAAAAAGATGAATAATGACATTTCTTGCAGCGTGCGCCCCGCGCGGTCATAAATATCAAGGAGCTTTTGTCGTTAACCAGAACATATTGATACCCTTTCTGTTTTGTTTTATTACTCCTGGGAGCTTAATGCGAGTGGGAGCGAGCCAGATGCTGTGATTTACAGGAGAACCTCAATATTTAAGACACAACTCTCCACTGAATTGCCCGTGTTTGTGTGTGTGTGCATGTACTCCTGTGTGTGTGTGTTGTTTTTAGGTAACCCGTGTGGATGGTGAACAGCTGTTAAAATACCAGGGGGACCTGGAGCGGATCCTGTGCGTGTGTGTGCGTCTGCGCTGTAAACGTGCATACACACTCGCCTGCAGCCTGCTGGAGCACACACTCCGGTCGCTGTCCCTCATCTATCCCACCGAGTACAGAAGCACCTCTGGAGGGTTTGACACTGACCTTCCTATACGGGTAAACACACACACACAAACGCCTGCATCACCACACCGCAAAGAGGGAGATTACTTTAAGAGCCGAAACAATGACCACCATTATTTAATCTTACCAAAGTTAAATCTAGTCCCTCGACTCTAACTGCATAGTTTCAACCGGGGCTTATTTGCTAACCTCCTTCAGTGCAAATTGGCTCTTATCACAGCTATTACAGTATCTAGTCTAGGACAGGAAACAATGAGGTTTTCCTGGAAACACAAAATGCCACAAATAGCCTACAACCTTTAAAACTGCTTTTTCTCGCAGTTTAATTAAATGGGATGTTACAGGTTCGGTAATTGCAATGCAATTTCCATTTCCAGGAAGAGAATCAGAAAGCATTTATCAAATCCAAATTAAATGGCTACACCGCTGCAGAGTTATTATAGTTTTATATTTTTCTTTCCTTTCTATTTCTCATTAGCTTCAGGTCAGTTTTTCAGTTTGTTTCCAGAGGGCTGTATCACAAAGCAAGTTCTTGACAGACCCCAAAGTCTGGCCCGGGGGCCAATTGTGGCCCATGGACGGAATTTAAACGGCCCAGGGCTTGTCTTTCAAAATATACTATATTTGGCCTGCCACACAATATTGGTTAATCAAGCATGTTCATGTATTGCATTAGCTTTGTTCACCTCACAATGGCAGGACTATCATACAGTTTGTTGACATACTCCTAGTAGGAACTACGCAGGCCAAACTGGTGTGTTATAACAAACAGAATTACATACTTTTTCAGTTAAGCAATATTGCACGAGAGGGTGTGCTTTAACCAGTACAAGCGCCTCGGTCTTGACCACATCACTGTTGTGCCATAAACTGAGCATAAAGTTAGTTCAGGCAGGACACGATGTCCTTGGGCCCTTGGAACAATGGTGTGACACCAGCCACCGTGAGCAACCAGTCATACCAGACCAAATGATGCCTTAGCAGCAAACCCCCTGAGTGTATTAAATGGAGAAAAGGTAAAATGTTCTTGCTTGTAACTTTAAGTTTTTATTTTAAATTGCACAAATGTGTTAAATCGTCTTTTTAAACCTCAGTGATCTCGCTTCAAGGCAGCTAAATGCAAGTTCAAAGATGATTTCCCTCATGTCTGTTTTGCGTTGTTGTGGCAGTAGGAGACAAACACGAGCTCCTTGCCCTGCAGTGTTTCTGAGAAAAGCCTTTTCAATAATATTTTGTCATGTTTTTGTACATGAGCGCCAGGGAAGTGTGTTTCTGTTATGATGTCAAGGTAGCGGTAACTACAGCTATGTCTCTCTGATGCTTTCAAACATTGACCTCTTGTCATCTGCAGTTCATGGTCACTGATGTGGTTTTGTTTTGTTGTTGATCTTTCATTTTGGGGGCATTGGTTGGATTCATCTGCTCGTCTGTCATTCGATAGCAGATGACTTTGTTGCAAAATTTGTTTTCTTCTGTCCATTGCTTAGTGTCCTTGTCCTTTACATGTGTTTCAAATACCAGCCAATGACACAGATCTGTGGTTTTGAGGCGGACTGGTTGTGCTGGTTTGCGTGCCAGTTGTTCCAGTGGAAATTCCCCCCCTTCTCTACAACTTCTCTCTCTTCCTCTAAAGGACTGGGGCAAAGCTGGAGATGTGGCAGACTTGGGTGTGTGTTGGCACGTGCCCGATCAGGAGGAGGAGAACTTCGTTTTCCAGCTGTTGTCCCGCCTCCTGCACCCCGAGCTGCAGCGAATCAAGGCCCACGTCTCTGGAGACCAGCCAATGAGCAGGTGTGCTGTCGTTTTCCTCAGTTTTCCAATTTTAGAAGTAATCAGGCACAAACAAAACAAAGAAACCTTTCATCACTGATAAATGAGATTCATCTGCATCCAAAAAATGAAACCTGGAGATTAACATCTGTTTTTAATATCTCTCTTCACGCTCTTGATGAAGCCTAATCAAGAGCACCGAGTGATGAAAAGCTGAATTTAGCTGCTGTGTTGAAACACTATTATTGACTTGCCAAGTGAGATCACAACAAACACACTGCTGTGCGAGGACTGTAACGTGTTGCCTGACTCACAGGGAGGAGCTGTTGCAGAGTCTTGCTGTTGTGCAGCACTGCCTCCTTGGAGCTGGAAGCATGCTGCCCCCTCTGGATGGACCACACGTATCTGACCTGTGAGTCCTGCAGCTACACACACATAAAAAAACACATATTCCTGCAGGCTTGTCACGTTTCGCCCCTTACATTTTGTTTCTCCTCAGCGTGCCCTCCATGGTAAACCTAGGGGAGATCGAGCTGCATATAGGTGTCGACTACGGTAAGAAAACACAAGGCACACAACACATATGCACAAGTAGTCGCTCTCTGAACAGTTTCGGTAGATGATAAGGCCGCTCATCCTGTATTCTGTGCCCATACGGGACGCCTGTGTGTCTCCTCCCCTCCAGATGATTCACGGGAGAACTACAGAGAGTCCATCTGCCAAACCATGAGACTGCTGCTACGTGAGTGAAGACTTTAACACCGCCACACTCCAGCTCTAAACTCCTCGCTTTGTTCAGAGTGTACAATTAATCTATATCCACTTTTATCCAGATCACATCCTGGAGCACTCGGAGGATGACACAAAGTCACTCTTCGTCATCATTAAGGTGATTTTTCTATAATTCATGAGTGTTGTTGTTCAGTCCTGCGGTGGGCCCGCAAAGGTCTCACAGCACCCTTTTTCTGTCTCTCTGACTACAGATCATCAGTGACCTCATGTTTTTCCGAGGCACTCACAAGAAGGAGTTTGACTCACGGTGGAAAAGCTTCACTCTCGTCAAGAAGTCCATGGAAAACAGGGTGAGTTGGAAAAGTGCAACAAGGCCGCTGATTGTTGTCAGTTTCAGTGAGTCAGGGTGATTTAAGTGTGTCGCCTCTTCTCCTGCAGCTTCATGGGAAAAAGCAGCACATTAGAGCACTGCTCATCGACCGGGTTCTACTCCAGCATGAGGTGAGTTTAACAACATGCGCACTTTACGAAGGGTCACAGATGTAACTGTAACCACATGCATATGGAATAGAGCTTTTAACGGGCCCAAAAATTCAGACCTGACCCAACATGCACCCACATAGTTTCAATTCAAGCCAGAGCTGAGTCCCCGAGGCACAGCAGCAAGTTTGGGCCTGAGCCTGATTAAAAACATATTTTTTTGTTTTCTATAATAAAACTTTTATTTATACATGGAGTGTATATGATTCACAGGAGGCTTTATTTAATGAAAGTATTTTCTGACCTTTATTTGTCCTCTGTGCTCTATAAAGGCTGTTGGCACTTATTTCCACATGTTTTGACAACGTTCCCCAGTAGCCAGATTCTGGGAAGTGGTTGCCTCTAACCTCTCTGATATAGTTGAGATCACTGAGCCTCATTCACCCGTGTAAATCATTCTTAATGACCTATCGTAGCTGGGCTTGACATTGATCAAAAAGAGCGCGTTATTGGCTGCGCTCACAGCTGCGAAAAAAATTGGAAGCCACCTCACTCCCTCTGTTTTTGAGCATGGGTTTTCATGTATCTAGAAATAGTGTTGTTTGACAGGCTGTTCTCAGAAACTGTTTGTATGTTTTCTTATGAAAATTACTGCACCCTAATTTGTACATATCCCACATACTTTGAAAGGCTGCGATCATGTGACCAATGCACACACAGGAGTCTGTCAAGGTAGTGGATGGGTCACACATACCCGGGCTTTTTTTACGTTGAGTTAGAGGTGTCGACAGACCGTGCGTGGGGCGAAGGAGTCAGTGCTAGAGATGTGGTCCTCAGTCTCATTCATTCATTTTCCGTAACCACTTATCCTGTTGGAGGTCGCGGAGGGGATAGAGCCTGGCCGGAGCCAGCTGACATTGGGCAAGGCGTGCTACACCCTGGACAGGTCACCAGACTATCACAGGGCTGACACATAGAGACAGACAACCATTCACGCTCACATTCACACCTACGGACAGTTACCCTAACATGCTTGTCTTTGGACTGTGGGAGGAAGCCGGAGTACCCAGAGAAAACCAACGCTGACACAGGGAGAACATGCAAACTCCACACAGAAGGGCTCCCTCACTCTGGGTTCGAAACAAGAACCCTCTTGCTGTGAGGCTACACTGCCGCTGAGCTTAGCTTCAGTGAACCGTAAAAGGGTCGGGGTCAGGCCCAGTCAGGCTCAGGCTGAGAATCAAAGCTCTAATATGGAATAAAATGATTTTCTCAGTCAGACGTTGGTGTTTTTTTTATAATATTTGTTGTATTTCTGTGTGAATAGATGAGGAAGCTGGTGGTTGAGGGCAGTGAATATAAAGTTGTTCACCAGGAGCTGCTCTGTGATCTGCTGCTGCTCTCTACCAGCACGTACAGCCAGGTAAAATTAACAAGACAAATTCAATTAGGACATCTGCTGGTATTGATTTTCCTGATGGTATGAACGTAAATATCTCTGGTGAAATAGTAATTAATTGAGCACGTATGCATGTGCATCTGTGAATATACTTGTTTGTGTGTGCGTGTGTGTGTGTGTGTGTCTTTGCAGGTACGTAGCAAAGCCCAGCATGTGCTGACGACTGCACTGGGAACCTTTAGCTTCTCCTACAGAGACCTGATTCCCCGAATCCTACAACTGCTCTCACCGCAACACACCAATGGAACACAACAGCAGTTTAAGGTAACACACACACACACACACACACACAGTGACAAACACAGTTGTCGCTCTGAGCTTGCTCATAATAGTCCCTGTCCGTGGTGCTGAAACTTGAAGGGAGTCCAAATCTGTATTTGATGGCTACACTGAACTCCCTGCACTGGATACCTGTGTATCAACATTGATTTTAAAGTTTTACTGCTTGTTTTTAAGGCAGCTCGGCCTTGCCTCATCCTGCAGTGTTGCCCTTTTCTCTCCTCACACTCCTGATCTTTGCCAGCAGTCTGCTGACCACTTTATGTTGACCATCTCCAGGGCTGAACTGGAGGCAGAGGGTGATAGCACTGGGCAGTGGTTCTCAAACATTCTTTAAAAATGTACCCCCCTTTGAAATATTTTCTCTGCCAAGTACCCGCTGACCAGTGCGAAACATTTTTTGGTTAGAAAAAAAAAAAAGCCGCCTGTATAGAGAAGTATAATACAGTGCCGATTTACTGAGCCACAACCTTGAAACTGAAAAACACTGAAATGCTACATATCAAATGCTTGAAATCCATCGCTAAATTTATGGCACAGAAACATTCAGTAACGTTAAGACGACGAGGAACACTGACATATAAGGCGGGTATCGTTTAAAAAATACACTAAAACCACCAATACCAGAACCTTTAAAGTGATACCGATATTAATACTTAATTTAATACTGTTTTTTAATTTAATTTGATACCAATTTTGTTGAATGTTGCGCAAAATGCCATCAGACGCCACTGGCGTATAGTACGCCCACACTTTCCAACATTTTGATTGCATCCTGAACTGCCAACTCCGTGAAATACACCACACCACAGACTGTATGGGTTATAGCTGCTGCGGTAGTGGGCCAATCACACGTCGCATTAAACTGCAGATCACGTGCAGTGACTGGCTGTAAGCAAAACCATAAAAATAGTCTTTTTTTTAGATCTTGGTACAAAAGACTGACTGAGGAAGTTTTAAAACTACTTGGTGCTGGGTTATTTCAGTTGATACCTTAAGGGTATAAAGAGCTGATACCCAGTCTTATTGGCATAGGGCACATTTACTGTCAGGGTGACAAAACTTTTCTATTGGAACTCAGGCGATTAACATCAGCATCCTCTTCTAGCATGTGTATATATTCAGTAGGCTATATCTTCAGTAGCTAGCTAGCTAACCCTACACTTTTCAGGGTTTGATTTTGGTTTTGGAACAGGGAAGAAACTATGCCTGACCTGTACATACAGAAATACACAGGCTGTGTCCTTCAGATTCAAACAATAGGCCATATTTCTCTGACGCAGACTGTGAAGGATCCAGGATCTAATTCAGCCACAGCACTTGACTCTCAGTGTTTGCCTGTGCTGTAGCTGTTTATACCACCATACACAGTATAATCTGTCATGTCTTTACCCTGTGTGTGTGTGTGTTTCAGGGCGCTCTGTACTGTCTGCTGGCTCTGCACAGTGGTCCTTGCCAGGCCAGTGCGAGGGACTGGGATTGTGTTGGGGAGGTGTGGACCGCCCTGGTCCGCTGTGGCCTGTCGCCCTCCATGACCCTGGAGAAGCCGTCCATCGGTGGACTGCTTGACGACATCACCGACCGGATCCATCGCCAGCATGACACCATAGGGATCTATTTTACTGTGAGCAACATGTTCATTAACAGTCAGTAACACTACCCTCACCTGATCTGTTTTTTTTAATTGCTCCTCATTGTTCTCTACTTCTAGGTGTCTGAATCATGTGTAGACATAGCCAATGAAATCGCACAATCTGAAAATCCAACGCCTTGTTTTGAGGCTCCGTCCGTAGAGGAGCTGAAAGAGGGGCTTCAGCGTCAGCGAATCAGAAACGTGGTTGCTGCAAGGTAACTTTGTATTCTGTCATTTGCTTTAATACCTTCATAGTTTAGGATTATTACTTTTACTGTTATTACTGTTATTATTAGTAGCAGGAGGAGAAATACTCGTGACTAACACTTCTTTTTTTTGTACAGGAAATACGAGAAGCTGGTTAACGATCTCTTGGACTGCCTTGAAGACAGTAATTTGTAGGTTTCCTTTCCACCTGTATATGTGTTAATGCACTGGCTATGTCTGTATTTAAAAAGGCCTTCAGTTCAATAATCAGTAACAGTGTATGTTCCAATTTTTAGTAGCAGAGACTTGCTACAAAAGTTGAGTGAAAAGATAGCACATTGCAGAATTACTTGGGTTTTCTTGTCACCAACAGGACTTGTTTGCATGCATGTGTGCTTGCGTTTCAGGCCCTGGAAGTTTGAGCACATGGCGACAGATTTGTTGTCTCTCCTGCTGAGAGATGATCACCCGCTGCCCCCCGACGCTGTCCTCTTCTTCACACAGGGCCTCATACACGACTCCATCAGCATACGCAAGGTGTGTGTGTGTGCTGTGTCGCTGTCTGAGTGTGTGAATGGAGATGTGATGGATAATCAAATGTGACATGCAGTTCCTTGATACCACCAAAGCGGAAACGATTTAGTTCTTTTCAAACATTAAGATTATGTGATGATTCAGACATGGAGTTACATGTCCTACTCACATACTACATACTATCTGTATACAGTACATCAGTGATACTCAACTGACAGCCCCAGGGCTAAATCTGGCCCGGGATAAGGGCGCCACATGATCCATCAACCATTTTCCAGTTCACAATGAAAATAAATTGATGAACACAGCGAGAGAGTTCAAGTATCTCGGGGTCTTGTTCACAAGTGAGGGTAAAATGGAGCGTGAGATGCATCAGCGGTTTGGTGCGGCTTCTTCAGTGATGCAGGCGCTGCGCCGGACCACTGTGGTGAAGAGGGAGCTGAGCCGAAAGGAGACGCTTTAGATTTACTGGTCCATCTACGTCCCAACCCTCACCTATGGTCATGAGCTCTGGGTAGTGACCGAAAGAATGAGATTGCGGATACAAGCGGCCGAAATGAGTTTCCTCCAGGGGTGTCTGGGCTCAGCCTTAGAGATAGGGTAAGGAGCTCGGAGTAGAGCTGCTGCTACTTCGCACTGAAAGGGGTCAGTTGAGGTGGTTGGGGCATCTGATCAGGATCCTCCTGGGCGCCTCCAGTTAGAGATGTTCTGGGCAGGTCCCACTGGTAGGAGGCCCCGGGGCAGACCCAGAACACACTGGAGGGATTACATATCTTGTCTGGCCTGGGAACGCCTTGGGGTCCTTTCAGAAGGAGCTGGAAAGTGTTGCAGGGGAGAGGGACGTCTGGGGTGCTTTGCTTGGCCTGCTCCCCTCACGACTTGGCCTTGGATAAGCGGATGAAAAAGGATGGATGGACGGTTTATGGATGATTGACACTGGCATTTTTTTTATCATCATCAAAATAAAAGATCCAAATTAAAGCATCAAATTAAAGCTTGAAGAAAGTGTGAGGGGAGGATCCCCCGAACCCGCCAACGGAGGTCACTGACCCCTGGACTCTTGTCATTTTGCAACAGTGACCCCCAGGCAAAGACAGTTGGAGTAGGTACTATGAATTTATGTTGGTAGTATTCTCTTTTTCCAGTTTGCATACAAGAAGTCAACGTACTTTATTGTTTTAAATTAACTGGAAATGACAGGTGCACCTTTGGGTGTCAGAAAACTGTGACTTTAGATTGTCACTTACAATTATACTTTACAAAAAGAAAGGAAAATATCTTTCTAAATATTTAATACTTTTATATTTCCAAGATCTTTCTTGAGCTGTCACCACTGCCTACATTTCCTTTGTGCATTACATTGTGGGACAATAGTGCAATCAACAGCACACTCAATAACTGAGTGTTTTTTAGTATGCATACTGGATTTTTGGGTAACTACATTTTCCAAATCTGCTCAGAATTAGTGCATCATATTGTTTTGGGACACAGATTGAAGTTTCATTTGTTTTGTATACAGTAACAAATTATCAAGTCCCAAAGAGGCCAGTGTAAAAAGTGTGAGTGAACAGTAAAATTAAAAGTATCTGCAATGTATTAAAAATTAAGCAGCAGTGCCAAAGAATAACTGAGACTGACCAGTGCTCCAATATTCCTTCCCACTATCACAAGCACAGGCGGCACTTTCAGTACCAGCAGCTGCTGTATTTGTGCTAGACTCTACTTTACTACTGTATAAACTTTCTGTCTCTCAGGTGGCAATCTCAGCAGTGGCCGGCATCCTAAAACAGCTGAAACGACCGAGAAAGAAAGTGGCAGTGAAGCCATCAGATATCAGTGAGTATAAGCACGCAAACACAGCAACAGTCGTATACAGTATAAAACTTTTACGTTTAGATCTGATGCAGAAAAATGCAGCAATTTCAGTTGCACTGTCATCTCTCAATCCAGCCACGGATACTGTATTACACTGTTTTTGTCAACACCACCTAAACCGAGACCAAGTCATGACCAAGACCAGAGTGAATCGAGATAAGACCAAAACTTGGAGGGGTTGAGACAGAAAGATTTGCGACAAGACAAAACAGTTGCAGCCGTGTGAGCTGGTCCATCTCAAGCCAACTCAAGCCGGCTGATGGTGTCACCCTACGAGTTAGCTTGCCAAGTTGCCAGTGGCTGGTTTTAGCCAATCGGCTTGTAGGGAAGTCCGCTGGCCAACTCAGTTACAAACTCTCAGCAGTTGGCATGTTCACTTTCTGTGACATTCTCTGACAACAGTCCTCCGTCCCCACCAAGTCCGTCTCATTACATCCCCGCAGCTGGTGACACGTATGTCGGTCTCTGTCCTTACAGTGCGTCTGTGTTGTACGGTGGGGCATGTCACACACGTAGCCTACTCACTGACTGATTAATCGGCACTTCTTATTCAAGCTGATTGTTTTGTTTATATTTTCAGCGTTTTATCACCACAAAAAAATGCATCTGTAGCAAGTATCACTATACTTATATTTTTAAGACGCCACAAATTATGTTCAGTTACAAAATAAGCCTGAAAAGCTGGGAATCACAACCACCAGAGGATCCACGATACGATATTATCACGATACTTATGTCATTATACAATATTATTATGATTTTAAATATGTTGCTGAGTATTGCAGTAACATATATGTCGATATATTACATTTCTCAACAGTAAATTATGTCCCCCAAAAATCTTTTTTTATTGAATAAGATCAGGTTTTCAGTCTGTTCATCTCACCTCAGCCATTTTTGTTGCAGCAGCAAAATGTAAAAAGCAAAATGACCAAAAAGCAATTGATTATATAATTCTAGTAGACCACCTAAAGTTTAATTTGTATTTGTGATATTAATTATTTATTTAATTTCAAAAACCAATACATGGCGCTGTGTGATGATACGATATTGCCACACAAAAATATTGCGATACTTTTCTGTATCGATTTTTTACCCATTCTTAGGAAGTACAGAGAATCGTTGCTGTGGAGACGATATATCATCTCGTCAAGTCGCATTGGTGTACACTGGCAGGTTTTTAGAATGTTGCAGACGGGCATACTACAAGCACTTGAAAGTTTCAACTTGTCTTGTTGTGAATCTTTGGTCTAAACAGGGCGTAACACTAAGACCAAGTCAAGACCAAGACCAGACCAGAGCAGGTCCCACACTGAATGAGACATGATAAAATGTGGAACATGCAAACCACAAGCACTCCTCAAATTGATCTGAAAGATCCTAATTCTCGCAAAAACACCCACAGAAAACAAATGAAGATTCCTCTTCATTCACCTCTTTATTGCCATATACTGTACATATTTATGTATATTTAAGTGCACCATTAGGCAGTAATTAATTCGTTCATTTTCCGTAACCGCATATCCTGTTGAGGGTTGCGGGGGGTGCTGGAGCCTATCCCAGCTGACATTGGGTGAGAGGCGGGGTACACCCTGGACAGGTCGCCAGACTATCGCAGGGCTGACACATATAGACAGACAACCATTCATACTCTTTAGCCTGCATGTCTTTGGACTGTAGGAGGAAGCCGGGGTACCCAGAGAAAACCCACGCTGACACGGGGAG
This sequence comes from Cephalopholis sonnerati, assembly GCA_019142605.1. NCBI lineage: Eukaryota > Metazoa > Chordata > Actinopteri > Perciformes > Serranidae > Cephalopholis > Cephalopholis sonnerati. The sequence goes on from JAGQAX010000020.1 coordinate 26,707,968, forward strand.
AACATACAAACTCCGCACAAGAGGGCTCTCTTCATCCCTGGGTTCAAACCAGGTGTGAGGCAACAGTGCTAACCACTGCACCAACGTGCCGCCACCATAAGAAATGTCCCGATAAAATAATCAAAAGGCATCACAGAGATTATTTTTTGTATGGACATTTTCCTTTGTTTTCTATGAGCAAACAAACACCGAGGAGCTTAAACTCAACTTTTGAGATGAGACAGAGACCTTCAAAAAGTAGCCTTGAGACCAACACCAATCTTGAGTACTAAAAACTGCAATATCAGTTGCAATTTGAGCTTCTAATTTAGATTGAATATTACATAATGATGTGCAGAGTCATTGTGTGGTCATTTCCCACTGAGCCAGCAATATGACGAGTATATAAATTTACATTTGCTTTCTATTAAAAGATAAATTGCTTCAAATTAGAAAATCTTTTTACAAACAGGGCAACTTTACAACGCAACACACACTCACCCACAAATGCTGATAGATGTGTGTTCGTGACTTTGCATGTGTTTGCGTGTGTGTTCAGGTGGTATAGAGGATCCAGAGGGTGTGTGTGTTGGGGATCGTGAGGGGAATCGCTGGCTCCAGTACGACAGCAACAACCTTCCTCTGAGTGAGGAACAGTGGGACTCTCAGTATTTTGTGGAGAAAACACACTGGGGCTACTACTCATGGCCGAGGTAAGGAGAGTGACTGAGTGTGTTTAGGTGGAGGATTCAGAAACTGGATGGCTGACTAACTGCGTGGTTGGATGGAGCTAAATAGCTGACTGACTTAACTGCTGTCTGGTTGATTTGATGCTTGGCTTTGCGGCTAACTTTACGTCTGACTAACTAGCTGCTGGATGACTGATCTGGGCTGCTGAATGACTAGCAGGGTGTTGAACTGACTTCCTGTCACGGCCTGGCCTAGATAAGGCTCAGTGAACGACTTACTGCCTGGCCTAGATAGGAGAATTGATGTATAGGTGGAGTGCCGGCTGGCTTGCTGACTAACTGACTTTTTAATCATTCATTTATCCTTGCTGCTTAGTTGAAGACAGTATGTGTCTATCCATATTCTGTTTGTTGTTATCTATAAATCACGGCGGCGTCCTCTTTGTCTCCCACTCCTTTCAGAGAAATGATGATCCACGCAGCTTCTGAAAAGCCAAAAGATGACCTGCCGTATGAGGAGATGAGTGAGGTGCTGCTCACACTGTAACCGCACACAAAATCTCTCACTGACGCTGATGCTGTTATTACATTTGGTGTTTGTTTCTGTGTCACTCAGGGTGAGAAGATCATCTTTGAATATTTCTCGGACCCAGAGTTTATTGACCAGCTTATAGAGTTTCTCTCTCTGGAGGATCGGAAAGGAAAAGACAGCTTCAATCCGCGACGCTTCTGTCTCTTCAAGGTGCAATTTAAACTCTCAGCCTCAATCGATCGGGCAAACCTTTTACAAAGAAGTGACACAGCATACCACCGCTAGCCAAGGCTGAATTGAAGTGGAATTTGTGTCATCAACTGCTGTGATTCATTGTTCTCCGTAAGACAGCTGACAGTTTACTTGCGTCAAGCGAATGACTGTAATCTGTCTTTCTTTGGTGAAAAAAAAAAAAAAAAAATCTTGGTTCCTCCACATCGAACAAACCTTCATGCTCACGTTTGATTGACAGGGGCTGTTTTGTAACTATGGCGACGTGTTCCTGCCGTTACTATGGCCTCACCTGGAGCAGCTTGCCAGCGACCCCCATGAGAGCTCCCAGCGCTGTGTGTGTGAGATTACTGCAGGACTAATCAGAGGCAGCAAACTCTGGAGTTTCAGCAAGGTGCCGGAGACACACACACACACACACACACACACACACACACGGCGACAAATACACACACTGCACTACTTTTTGATAAGAAAAGTCAATATTAATAAAAACTTTCATTATTGTGTGTGTGTGTGTGTTCAGGTGGACAGGTTATGGCAGCTTTTGTGCCCTTTGATCAGGACTGCATTGACCAACATCACAGTGGAAACCTACGCAGACTGGGGCACCTGCATCGCTACTGCCTGCGTGAGTTGCTCACATGCATACAAATACAACACACACACAACACAGTTTAGGGCTCAGTAAAGAAAATGGGGATTTCTATCTATGTTTTTCATTCAAAAAATGTTGAAAATTGGATTTTTTAAAAATCAATAAAACAAATATTCGGGTGAAAATTGGATTTTGAAAACACAATTTGCAGCACAAACACTCTTTACTTGGCAATTTTTCTTTTGTTATTTTTGTGCCGCAAGCGTTGCTCCATGTCAGTGCGTCTGAAGTCTGTCTGGAATATCTCAACAACTACTGAACTGATTGCCATTTAACGTTGCACAGATATTTATGGTTTCCACAGACTGAATCCGAATGACTTTGGTGATCTCCTGACTTTTCCTCTAGCTCCACCGTATGGCTGACATTTGTAATTTTGAGTGAAATGACTACTGAATATGTTCCCCTCAAGATAAGTTGTACAATGCATGTACATAGCGCCTTCTCACACTCAGATTAAGCTAAGCACATGGCTATGCACTTCACACTGCACCTCTACAGGCCCTGGGTTAAGTCTCCACTGAAACAAGCCACAAGAGTTTACATTCTAGAGTAACTTGTGACTACTCTTTAACAGCAAGCAGCAATGTTAAAATGTCACCGTTAGCAGGGCTTCGTGTGAGATCGGTACCGAAACATCAAAAGAGAGAGCTGCGGAGAATGGACCGACTCACAACAAGGCGTCTATTGTTTTACCTTTTTCAGCAGTGACAAACAAAAGGAGATCTTGTTGTTTTTGTGCCTAATGGGTGTCTTTCCTGTACATTTTATTGTCGTTTTAAGTTAGCTAGCTTGCTAACCACGTAACCTCTGGTTTCAGTTAGGAGTAGTTACCATGGTTACAATACATAAAGCCTCATCTAGACTGTGACATTTTAGCAGTCTTATACATTTAGTGCAACTACACTGTGCGACATGGATCTAATAAACTTGGGTATGACATCAAGTTCCAATAAATATTCACAAATTTGATCTGCACACAGTCGAAAACTGTTTGCTTCCTAACATCAGCAACACCTGTGCTTACTGGGATGAACTTAAATACCACGGCCTGCCTCGGCCAGTGGCGTAGTGGGAGAATACACTTCATAAATCAAACCCAACAGCCCATGATACACCTTTCCATGAACATCGGGCCAGTAGTTTTAACATAACCTCCGTCCTGGTAGTAACTAACGCCATTGTCATTTAATGAGGAAATATTAGCATGCTATGATGCTAAGCTAAAATGGTGACAGTTCTTGTATGTGATACAAAGAATCCTACAGTTTTCAACCAGGGACCACTTCCTGTTTCAACTGCAAGTCAAATTGTGGGAATGTGTGCTTGCAGTATCTCAGCGGATGTGTACATGTTGCCCTCCTGAAATAACAGTTCCAAAAATAATCCTGTTTTGTATTGGCTGCTGTCCAACAGGAGGGCCGAGACCCCAGGAAACTCCACTGGCTGTTTGAGCTGCTGATGGAGAGCCCGCTGAGCGGAGAGGGCGGCTCGTTCAGGGACGCCAGGTATGTGCGTGTGTGTACTGTATGCACAGAGTATGTGTGTATGTCATCCACAGTATTTCTGAGGTTTCTGATTTCAGGCTGCAGTAGTAACCTGAGCTGATGTATGCTGAGCTGACGTGCCGCAATAACACAACGACCCCCTATCCCTCCTTTTCCCCCTCTCTTTGTCTCTGTCAGTTTGCTGTATGTGCTCCAGGGAGGTCTGGCCCAGCAGCAGTGGAGAGTTTCTGAACTGCTGCACAGGCTGCTGGCTTACCTGGAGCCCAAACTCACCCAGGTGTATAAGAATGTCAGGGAGCGCATTGGAAGGTACCAAATTACCTTGGTGTTATCTCTTCTGGGTTACATAATCATGGTTAAATAGGTTAATCTAATTAGTTTGTGTGCACTGTTTGGGCTGTTCAGTGCTAAGCCTCTTTATTTATCTCCATGTCTGTCTCAAGTGCTGCCGTCCTGTGACTGTTTTCTTTATCTTTCCTCTCCTCCCTTCCCCCTTCTCTCTCCCCCCTCTCTCTCCAGTGTCCTGACCTATATCTTCATGATCGACGTGGCCCTGCCCCACACCCGGCCCACGTCCTCCCCCCACGTGGCAGAGTTCGTCACTCGGGTCCTGGAGCGGCTCAAGCCCCTCACGTCGGAGCCCGAGATCCACAACCACGTCCACGAGGAGAACACCCAGGAGACGGACGAGCGCACCCAGGCTGTCAAACTGCTCAAGACGGGTCAGAATGTAGATGCAAGCATGTAAACTGTGTAGTGGATGGACATGGTGTAGACAGTGACTGTGGGAAAAAATAAAGTATATATATATATATATATATATATATATATATATATATATACACCAGGACAGCTTGTTCTCTTGATGAAATAGACAGTCACACTGAAGCTAGATGAAACAAGCTAAAAGCTATGATCCCTTATTGATTTCACCTTTTATATCCACTTTAAAAGGTAGTGAAGTGTAGATGAAGGGGACTTTCAAGGATGTGTGTTCAAGCATTTCAAAAAAAGTTACGGAAAGGAGTCTAACTCAATATTTTGGAGGGTGTCTCTGATATTAACATCTGTAAGGGCCACATAGTGCCCATACAAATGTTCTAGGTTTTAGTATTGATTTGGTTCTCCTTGTAGTTACAGTCTCCAATAGCAGTTAGATAAATGAAGTCCAGTTTGGTTTTAAGAAAATGCTTTATATTATATTCCATTAAAGGGTCAGTTCTTGCCAGAATATTAACCTTTTTTTTTAAATATCTCTTACCTTTAGTGGTGTCTAGCTATGCATATAGTTTGGTTTTTATTCTCACCGCCTACTGTGTCCGCAGCTAATCTCACAGCCTCAAATTCTGTATGCTCAAGGACCTGTCGTGGTTGCAGTGATTCACAGTCGTTGGAAAAACCTGTATTATTGACTGTTTTGTACCGTCATCTACTCCTCACTGCTCCTGCCAGTAGGGGCCACAAGTTTTCCAGAAATTGTCTCAGCTAAAAACAGCAAGCCTTACTGTCTGTTGAAGGCCAGAATGTTGTGATTGTCGTGGCTAAAAAAGTGACATTCATGAAAAAGCTTCGGTCGTATTTTTAACCAGTGCATTCATTCATTCATTTTCTGTAACCGCTTATCCTCTTGGGGGTTCGCGGGGGGGCTGGAGCCTATCTGACACTGGGTGAGAGGCAGGGTACACAATGGACAGGTCACCAGACTATCACAGGGCTGACACATAGAGACAGACAACCATTCACACTCACATTCACACCTACGGCCGATTTAGAGTCACCAGTTAACCTAACCTGTATGTTGTTGGACTGTAGGAGGAAGCTGGAGTACCCAGAGAAAGCCTGTTATGTTAAGACTCACTAAAGTTAGACACAATACGCTCAATCTTTGCCGCTGTCTTGGTTGTCAGGGAGGCGGTAGAGACAGTTCCACTACGTGCAGCTTTAAGCCAGCTGTTTATTGTCCGTCCCACAGCGTCACACCACACCAATAGCATTTCAGAAGTGTTTTGCCAGCCTGAATTTTTTGCTTTGGTAATTTTTTGTTGATGTTTTTGTTTCTACCGTAAGTAATTAAATAGGCAGTAGGTGTCTTTTCTTTGTCTGTTTAACTTGTGTTTATTGTTGTTATTTCCTGCTTTGTGCTTTAGCCTACAGCCTAAGTTAGTAGCATCAAAAACTCATTTATAAATGACATCGATCAAAGAATTAGGCTATGTTTTAGTCTTTAAAAATACATCCTCAGCATCCTCATAATGACATTGTATGTTCTGAAATCTGAGCTGTGGTGAATCTGCTGGAAATAGGCCCACAAGAACTGTCTGGAGTGACCGTGATCACCTCTGGCAGACATGTTGCTGCTGGGTTACAGCTGCCAGACGTAGATGTTTTTAAGCTTGCCTCCACCCATGTACAGTTGAAGTGGACTTTAACAGTTGGTACTTAGAGCACTAATATTACATTTACAGTATCAATAGCAACATACGGAAAGAGGTGGCTCTGCTATGTTTATAACCTGGGCACATAAAATCAGAGCTATGGGCATGGCTAAATACTGCTATAGGACACAATTTGGTGGTTTAAGTAGCATGCTTGGACTCAAAAACTACGATAATATATATATAATGTGACTAATTTTATATTAAATAATAAAGCGTTGAATATCTCTGACTAGAATTTCCACGAAAAAACAAAACAAAATATAAGCAAAAGTTAACGGAATAAATAAAATATGAGATGTGTGTCATAATTATAGCAATTAAATCGTTTTTTTAAAAAGTAGTTTTATTTTGCTACTCGAGGCCAAGTAGTACGTGTGTCTCTAAAGGCTAAAAAAATATTTTAAAATAAAATTCTTCCATTTTTTTCAGCACATATTTGATTTCAGATCAAGATTTCTTATTTTACGTTTATTAGGACCTGCTACGGTTTTCGTTGTGTTCACCCAAGACTGAATTTAGATCTCATTTCTTGTCTCGACATTCGTGCATTGTTGTTTTTTCATAATCTCCATTATCCAGATAAATATCTGGTTATGAAATTATCCAAATCATTAGATACTAAATCATGATAGATTGTGTTTTATTACCAGAGCAATGCAGTAAGGTCACAGCGCCAAGTCTGTTGTTTTTATTATTTGGCAGCAACCCAATATCTCCTCCATGTGTGTGTGTGTTTGTGTGTGTGTGTTCCATTTGCAGTGTTGAAATGGTTGATGGCGAGCGCAGGGCGCACTTTCACCACTCCTGTTCAGCAGCAACTACAGCTCCTGCCTCTTCTCTTCAAGGTAAGAACACACACACACATACACACACACACATTCACACACAGGTCCCAGCGCAGCATTATTACCCACTCAATCTTACTTGCCCATTAAACTCAATTTCTCTCTTCATTTACTCAAAATGGTGCGTAGCTCTGTGTCTTCCTACCTCTCTCCATCTCCCTCTCTCTGTTTCTCCCTCCCTGCAGATTGCCCCGGTGGAGATTGATGAGAGCTATGATGAGATGAAGCAGGATGCTCGCACGTGTCTCTCTCTCATGTCCCAGGGCCTGCTGTATCCTGAGCACATCCCTCTGGTTCTGGCAGCGCTGGAAGAGGTAATATGCACACACACTCAAACACACACATACACACACACACACACTGCCCCACCTGCCTGCTGTCAGTGTTGAGAGCCTAATGCTGCCCAAGGTGTTGTTAAACTAAAAACAACCTGTGCTATTTTAATTTGCTTACTTTGTGATGCAGTTGCAGTGTTTGTGCTGTGATGTGTTCTGTGTGTGAGCGGCACCCCTGTTGAGAAATTCTCGAATGCTCTCGGGATATCTAACCATCATATCTGCAGTTTCAGATTTGATGCTAGACGGGAGGAGAAAGCTCTGCAACATTTTTTGGTTTCACCTTGACACCCTAAGCTAAACTTTTAATCCTGCGGGAACACAATCGCATGTTGCGCACACAAATTATTCAAAGGAATACGTCGACATTTTGGGAAATATTTGCCTTCTCCAGAGAGTTAGATGAAATAATTAATGCCATCCTCATATCTGTATGCTAAATATAGAGTAAGAACCAGTACATGGTTAGCTTAGCTTAGCATGAAGACTGGAAGCAGATGCAAACAGCTAGCCTGGTGGTTATCTTTTTATACTGTTCAATATTTTGCTTTATAACTAACACCTGCAAAACTAATGTTCACATAAGCCCCATATGTTTAGTGATATTTAGTAAATGTTAGCATGCTAACAAGCAAATAAGATGGTGAGCAAGGTAAATATCATACCTGTTTAACATTAGCGTGTCACTGTGACTATGTTAGCATGCTGGAATTAGCATTTAGCTTAAAGCACCACTGTGCCTAAGCAGTGCTGAGGTATTTGCTGTTTAGTTGTGATATTCACAATTTTTCTGACAGCTTCATGTTCACGACTTTGCATACACAACTTCCCATGTCATTAACACAAGGTCGCGAGTTGCGTTTGAACATCATACACCTCACAGAGCTGTTATAATAACTGCAGACACTTGGCTAGCTGTATGCCAGCATGTTAGTAATGTCTTTGTTAGCATATTAGCATTCTGACATAAGCATTTTGTTCGAAGTAAAACCTCACAGACCTGCTAGTGTAATTGTAGACTCTTCACCCTACTTCCAGTCTTTACGCCAGGATGTTAGCAATGTCATTGTTAGCATGTTAGTGATACGACATTAGCATTTGGCTCAAAACACTTCTGCACCTAAGCATGGCCTCACAGAGCTGCTAGCATGACTGTACTCTTTATGCCAGATTGTTAGCATTGTCATTGTTAGCATGTTGGCATTCTGATGTTAGCATTTAGCTCAAAACGCTGCTGCACCTAAGCAAGGCCTTACAGAGCTGCTAGCATTACTGAATATTCTTGGCTAGCTATTTCCCCTATTTTCTTTACTTTACTTTATACAGCAACAGCATGTAGTATTGACATTGTTAGCATGTTAGCATTGGGACATTGGTATTTAGCTCAAAGTGTAACCTCACAAACTTGCTAACATGACTGTAGACTCTTGGCTAGTTTTTTTCCCCGTTTCCGGTCTTTATGTTAGCATGTTAGTTTTGCCATTGTTAGCATGTTAGCATTGTGACATTAGCATTTAGCTCAACCTCACAGAGCTGCTAGCTTGATTGTAGACTTGTAGCTAGCTGTTTTACCTCTGTTTCAAGTCTTTATAGTATTGCCAGGATAGTATTGTCATCGTTAGCATGTTAGCAATTCGACTTTAGCATTTAGCTTAAAACACTGCTGCACCTAAGCAAGGCCTTACAGAGCTGCTAGCGTTACTGTAGTCTTTTGGCTAGCTGTTTCCCACTATTTTCAGTCTTTATACGACATGTAGCATTACCATTATTAGCATGTTAGCATTCTGACATTGGCATTTAGCTCAAAGTGTAACCTCACATACCTGCTAGTGTGACTGTAGACTGCTAGCTGTCAAGTCTTTCTGCCAGCATCATAGCATTGTCATTGTTAGCATGTTAGCATTCAGCTGTTAGTATTTGGTTCATAGCACAGCTGCACCCACATCCAGCCTCACAGGGCCGTCAGCATAGCTGTAGACTTGTAGTGTTGTTATGCTAAAACCGAAGCATTTTTATTCTATGACAGGTACAGGTGTTGCAATACCTGTGATATTTAAAAGTGAAATATGTATTTTATTATACAGCAATTATAGAATAATTTACATGAGATGATGTCATATAAATAATCCAGCACCTCTTAAATTGTTTCCGTTTCTTGCTGTTCTGGCTTTGTCTCCCTCCTGCAATGCCATCTGGTTGCCTTTTCACTTCCAATTAAGTGTAATTGCTCTTTGTACGCTTTTGTACAGTTATGGTTACAGACTGCCTGTCCACCTGCTTACTCTTGTATTTTGAGTGTAATTCATTCGCCAAAAAAGAGACAAACGCACAATAATCAAGAAGAATTTGACTGATAGAAGCATATGAACTGACACAACATTACAAGATAAAAACTTGTGCACACAAGGTATGAGTCTTGTGTACACAGCATATTAACTTGTGTCCACACTACAGTATTTTGTCTGCACAAGATACATAAAACTAAAAGGACTTAAAGAGCTCTGTAACAAACCCCAACCCATGTCTCTCCCCCCTCTGTGTAGATGGCAGGCAGCAGATCGTGGCATGCACGCTTCTCAGTACTGACCTACCTCCAGATCATGGTTTTCTACAACTTGTTTACCCTGCTCAGTTTGCCTGCTGAGGTGCTCCGCATCCGAAAGCTGGTGATGCAGCTGCTGCTTGATGAACAGCTTGAGGTAATGTATGCACACAAAGGCAGCAAACACTGGTTTAATACAGCCATCGCCCCTGTGTACGGTATAATTGTCACAGGATTATAAATGGCCACTTATTGTCCCCTAGTCTCCCCTCACTAAATCTTAATCCTTCTTTTCTATTCACGGTTATTGCTTAAAAATAACCCTCTACCTCTCTCCTCGGCTCTTAATTTATTTTCTTGTGTTGATGCCTTTCTCTTCTTCTGTGGTTACAGGGATGTTGATAGAGCACTATGGCCGCCTTGCAGTCCTTTGTAGGTAGCAGGTTGTGATTAAAGTCATCTAAAAATAACACCATAAATCAATCTAATGCTCAGAGTATAATTTGGCATGGTATATTTGCTTTGACTATTAGTCTTGACCAACTGTTGTCTGTTTATTGAGTGCAATAAGTCTCGTCTGGTACTGAGTTACGTCATCTTTTGTTCAATCCATGTCTCGCCTTTCTCCGTGCTTTTAAAGCCTGCTTTAACCCGTCTCTTTCCATTGATCCTGATGTACAGGTGAAAATCAATACGCTTCTCTCGGGGTTGTCTGACTTACAGAAACAAGTTGCTTCTCTCAATATTTTGTAAACAGTGTAAAGTGTACAGCTGGCGAATGTGTTGTCTTTGTATCATTGTCTATTTCAATGCATCAGCCGTCACTCAGTGCTTATTCATAATTTATGCAAAGTGATGCAGGAAGGCAGTGATGTTCTGCAAGTGGATTTTACCTCAGTTCAACTCAGCATCCACCCCTCCTCCTCCTCTTTCTCCTCCCTCCTCCCCCTCCTCTGCTCATCTCTGTCCCTTGTACCTCGCTTTCCCCCGATCTCTTCGCACTCGCCTCTTTTAATAAATTGTGTATGCCGTTTCTCGCCCTAAAACTGCCTCGCGCTTTCCTCCGCATCCTTTATTTGTCTGTTCTGATCTTCACAGGTCTCTTTTTTCTTCCTCTCTTCTTGCCGCCCCCCCCCCCACAACTCCCTGTAGGTGAGGGACATGGCAGGCACCACCCTCAGTGGTTTACTGCAGTGCCAGTTCTTCCCCCTGGACTCCAGTCTGCAGACACAGCTCCAGACGCTGAGTCAGACTCTCCTCCCCAAGGCCAGAGGAGAGCTGGCCTCTACAGGTACACACACACACACACGCACACATTTACGTGCACAATCACACAGTGAGGCAATCACAGTAATACTTGCCCTATTACCCTTTCTTATCCCACGGGAATTGTGAACCTTGAAATTCTAAGGCTCATTTTAACTCCCTGTGTGTGTGCATGTGTGTGTGTGTGTGGGTGCAGACTTAGTGCGGCGCCATGCCGGAGTGCTCGGCCTCAGTGCGTGCATCCTGTCGAGCCCCTACGACGTCCCAGACTGGATGCCTCAGATACTGATGGACCTGAGCGACCACCTCAACGACCCACAGCCTATAGAGGTACACACACACACATTTGCACACACATACACACTCTCGCATACAAACATCTCGCTCAACACAGTGTGAGCTGAAAGAATACAATTTCATTGTCCAATTGAGGAGAAAATTGTGTCTTTGGCCTTACTTCAGGCATGAAGAAGACATACAATGTAATCCGTAGTGCAGAGTTTGAATAATACATTACAGTGGTGGGGAGCCAATGATGATGATAATTTACTGCTTCTCCTGTTGCAAAGTGAAAGAGATGAGAAAGAAAATACAATGGAATACAGTTAAAGAATATATTTGCGAGTAGATGAATCACCCAGTGTGTTACAAAAGCTCCAGAAAAGAGTAGTCGTACAATTTCTATATAAAAATGGTGGAAGTAGCAGATTTTGTCGCAGAATAATAAGGATATAATATCGTGGCTTCTTCAGTCAGACTAAATAATCTGTAGTTAAATTCAGTTCTGCTTGTCATCCCACAGGCACCTCCTTTCTTCCTCCCTTCAAACCTGATCCAGTCATTTTGTTTGAAGGCCGTAATGTAAAATAAATGCACTGGATGTTTAAGTCATGAATACATTCTTGGTTATAGTGATCATCAGTTTAATTCCCTGTTACTGTGTCCTTGCTGAACCACGCTAACTTTTCACTCTGAACTCGCCTCACTTTAAATAATTTCTAAAGTTGCTTATTTAGATTGTTACACGTGGCATTTTAACATCAATAAATTACTATCACCTCATTAGTTTTTCATTAATGTAAACAAATGCTGACAGTATTGTCAGCTGCTGTTGGATTCTACACTGCATTTTACATCATGTGTCGGCGGATCAGCATGTGGCGTTGTTGTTGCAGCGCTCAGAACAGGAACTGTTTACTGTGCGAGTCAGCCTTGCTCCAGTTCTGCTGCTAAACGTGAGGGGAGCTCTCGTTGTGAGAACTGATAGTGGCTGCAATCAAAGGCTGTTATCAGCTCTTAACTTTTTTTCGCCCCACAAAACAAATGAAGCGACACACAGAACTATCAACAGCCTCCTTATTGCAGGAGTTCACTGCAGTGTTTCATGGAATTGTCCTCATTTTGAGAGACAAACACGCCACTTTAAAATGTACATTTTTATTCCAGTGATGGAATATTATAGTTCTGCATGGGCAAAAGAGCTCTGCCACATCTCTGAGGAGGCTGATGCGCTGTGTGGAAATAGGAATATATTGTGTGAGTAAGCTTTGAATAAATATGAATAGAAAATGTCTTGTCTAAATCCAAATTAGGTGCGTGCATTTTATGTCATATATGTTACTAAACTGTAGTATTGCCTTCAATCATGTGTTACATCTAGTGATCTATGATCAATGACTAATGTTGCACGATGTAATGGCTATAGGATGATGACGTCATCTGCGCTTAAACTGGCTCCCGATAGAAAAGGGGTGTCAAACCAGCCAAAACTAGCCTCCCAAAGAGTCCAATGCGGCCCACTAGATGACTTTGCACACCTAATATTGATGCACTTGTGAAGGCTGAGAGGTTTCAGGAGCAATTCAAACAGTGAGCAGATGCTTTTCCGCCCACTTGAGATCAAATTGGGCTGTATGTGGCCCCTGAACTAAAATGAGTTTAACACCCCTGCCCTTTTTGAATCAATGTCACAATGACGTCATTTTAATAGCTGGAGGCAAAACCTGCCTCTCCACCACAGGGCTGTAGGCTACATAGGAGTCTTAAAATGTCGTCTTGTTGTGTTATTGGGAGCCAGAATAGAAGGAGTCATGGCTCAAAACTTGAACTTTATCACATGCCAGCTGCCACTGCCCATCAACAAAAACAAAGACAACCATGGTTAAAGGAGAAGTCCAGTATTTTGCACTTTGAGCCCCATTCCTGGTTGTTTATGATGAAATAGAGTGGTTAAGACCAAAATCTTGATGATTGCTCCTTCTCTGAGAATTTGAGAGAATTTGTCTTTCCCCTGCATGGCTTAACAATGCTGTCTATGGCCATGTGTAAATCTGTCCTAAAACCACCTTAAACGTTAGTTTTCAAAGCCATGAAACTCACCCAGTGGTCAGTGGTGTTCCTTGATGTTCCCACATAAAAATCGTAGCAAACTGTGGTTTCTGTGATGATTTATTTGACATTTTGTCCATGCATTGATTTCCTATAGGAAGCCTCATTGTCCGTTGGTAGTAATCCACCACCGGAAACGGAAAGGGGGTTGTTTACAACAAGGTTGTAGTCATTGTAGTCTTTTAGCTCAGCGAAAGTGCCGGCTCGACAGTGCTGTGTGCGCTCCTCCTCTTCGGAGGAATTCTCCTGCAGTCGCTGACCACACAAAACTTGCCCATTATTACTCGCTTGTAAACAACTTTCGCAGTACGATGCCTTTGAACACAACGCCAGCCTTCTTCTGCTTCTTTCTGTGTCCCATTACATTGCAATGGTTTCCTGCCGGTTGGCGACACTCACGTAAAGGAGCATTATCGCCATCAAGTGGGCTGGAGTCTATAACGCTTCAGGGTTATACACTATCCCATTTCTGTGTTTGCGCATGTAAATACCATATCCTGTTTACAAGAAACCAAAGTATGCTAGCCGTAGTACTCCAAAGAAAGCAGGATGTGTACGGTGATTACAAATAACCTGATTTCTCTGGGCTCATGTAAACACCATATCCCGAGTATGATTATAACAGGGTTAAGCCTTATAGACGGGTTATTCGTGTCCATGTAATCACACTCATTACGTCAATGACAGGACTTGAACTTCACCATGTATACATGCCTGAATGCGTTGAGTCGCTGCCGCGCAATCGGCTGATTAGCTATTTGCGTTAAGAAGCAGTTGAACGGGGTACCTGATAAAGTGGCCGGTGAGTGTATGTGGGGTATTAAATGGCGTATTTAAGAACAAAGTGTGAAAATCTCTGAACCTTGTGGACCTTATTTCAGGCATCTAACCCCAAACATGTTCAAAAAACCTACTGACCTCAAGACGAGGGAACCAGAAGTGCAACTGATGCTTCAATGTGTTAGTAACATTGTCAAGGAGATGCTGATTTTAACTTCTTGCATAGATGTACATGTGTCATGATTCATTCACAGTATTTTCTGTTTTCCCACGGTGTCAGTAATGATGTTCATGTTTGTTGTCCCAAGATGACGGTGAAGAAGACCCTGTCGGAGTTCAGGCGCACTCACTACGATAACTGGCAGGAGCACCGCCAGTGCTTCACTGACGACCAGCTGCTCGTGCTCACAGACCTGCTGGTGTCGCCCTGTTACTACGCCTAGCCGGCCAGCTGCCTTTGCCGGTCCTCTACAGACACAGTGACCAGTACCATAGTTAGAGGAGAATAACTCCAGCAGTGTTGGGATGCTCTGTGCAGCCTGATAAAATACTGTCTGCTGTCATTGGCAGTGGCTGAGAGCCCTGCCTCTGGAACCTCACGTGCCAATGTTGGCCTTCGGTAAACCCGGCGGAAAAGCAGTTCTGGGCAAAGTGGTTTCAAATATTTGACTTACTTGGTGTTTGTTTTGTCTCGCCAAGCAGCTCAATAGCCCCAAAGGTGGCCACTCTACTTTAGAGATAATCAGTATATATATTCAGCCTCTGAATTTCTCACATTTGTAATAAAACTCTATCTTTTCAGTAAATAATACATAAAAAGTTGGAACTGTCAATTCATTAAATACAAGAAAAAATTAATATAAATATGTGTAATAAATATAAAAAATGACATTAATAGTACCAAATATTTCAAACTCTAATGGTGTTTCTTGTAACCCGGAACGTAATGTTCCTAATACTGTATAATATATAATACTTAATATTAATATAATTGATATTAATGTATATTTACTTATAAGCGCTACTGTGTACGTAACATGCTGTAATATTCTACCATTCCTGTACAACCTGCTGTGTTGTGTTATACAATAGCTCAACTCTGAGAATTTTCCCTGTTGAATAAACTCACTGCATCATTTGTAAAGAGAGCTGTATTTTATTTCAAAGTGGAAGAGTGAGTGCGGCGTGCTGTATGTCTGCCAGGGTTGACTGATCATGTAAAATACCTGCAGTTTATCTGCGTACGTCCGTATCACATAGATGCCCACGGCAGATTATGTTCCGCACAGAGGCAGAGATCAAACATAGATGAGATGTTTCTTTCTGCACGGATAGTTTTTAGTTATGTTGTGCAGATGCTGCTACAAACCACAGCCATTAAACACTGGTAACGGTGTGTGTGTGTGTATGTGTGTGTGTTTAAGAAAGACAGGATCACAGATAGAGCTGTCACCATTTTTATTCTGCATGCTGATTTTTTCTGATGCAGTGCTGTTGACTTTGATATGTTCACTGTGCTGAGACGTATGCAGGCAGAATGAGAAGAAGCGTAGCTGTTAAATATGATCTTGTGTGGCCGTTCACTGAGTGATAGTGTGATTACACTTGATTATGATGATACCTGCCCTGAAACTTGGGTATCATGTGACAAAGAGAGATCAAGGACATTTGCCAAAGCAGCATTACCTGGTTAGACTAGTAACTGGAAAGAGTTTTTATAATGAAGGGTTCAACAGTAAGGATTGCCTGATTGCGTGGGGCAACTAAAATGCCTAAAATGGTAAAAAAAAATAAAAAAAAATAAAAAAGAATTAAAGATGTTTTTCTGGAGCTGATAATGGAAGTAGCTAACGACTGAGCCACCTCGCTTACTTCTCATCTATTTTAAGACTTGCAAATGCGTACCACCGATCAGGTATTCACAGTAAAATGGCAGCAAGTGAAGACAAGCTCGTGCAACAGAGCATTTCAGTTATACTGGAAACAGGAGTTCAGTTAAACTGGGTTGTGTTAGAGAATGTGGGTGAAACTCCGACTCTGCACTTAGCAATTTGCCACAAGTTTGAGAGCAAAGGCAGATAAAATTGTTATTTAAAACACGATTAAATAAAACTATTTGTGTGGGGGCAAGTAAAAATTGGTAAGTGAAAAAAAATTTGGGCATGAGTCATGATGTTTTTAGAGACTGAAAAACAGTGTCATAAATTGTCTGAACGCAACACTCAAAGCATCTGCACACTGTCAACATGGAGGTGGCTGAGCTGGCCGGAGAGCCCCCGCAGACCCACAGTTAAGGATGTGTACGTAAGCAAGCTGGCGGCTAACAGCTAACTGTGCTAACTCATAGACTGCATAATAAAGATGGACGTCGTGACAGGTCCCAGAAAGTGAAGCCAAAACATCTGTGCCGCCTCCTGGTGGCTGGCTGCAGTGTAGGTCATACACTCCGCCCCCTCTATGTTTGTGTGTGGCACATATGCAAAACTAAAAAGTCAAAGTACACATCAAATAAATTTTCCCAAAGGTGGTTTCTGTCATTATTACACTGATGTGTGTTCAAGCTTGTTTTTAGTTAGTTATCTGATGCCATAAAAAGGAGGGTTGACGTCATGATTGACAGCTGTGTATACCAATCATTATGCTACATCACTACTGGCTCCAAATGACACCACCAGTGCAAGATGGCAGCGTCCATATCTGGGTTATTTTGGCTTCATTTTTGTACAGTGAGGAGTGGAGACATGTTGTCCATCTTCATATTCAGTGTATGTGCCAGGTCCATATACAGAGCTTACAATGCCAACAGTGCTGACAGAGCTACATTGTTAACCAGGAGGGAAACTGTGTGTTGACACTGTGCCAATATTAGTGCTAACCGCTGTTTGAGTGCAGTGCAGAGTGGCTGCTATTAGCTAGCAAGTGGGCGACAGTAACAGGTATTCACATGCACTAGCATGCGTGTAGATGGACCGGCCACCACAACAACCCACAGAAAAGCATGACTTCATTCTTTGGTCAGGATGCCATTACTCCACTGTATCTTTACATGGGAAATAGCTGTTAACTGTTATATTAATGCTCAGAATGTCACATTAAGAACCTTTAATATCATCTAAATCAGTGGTTCCCAACCAGTGCAGCAATAATGTCCAGATTTTTCCTTAGAGGCCGTAAACATGCAGAGCTGATCTTCTTCCAGGAGCTGTTTATAAGTGTGTAAGCCTATCGTCTGTGGGACAGATGTAAAGCTCTGGGTAGCCCCGCACTAACATGATCAACTTTTCCGTATTTACCAGACTGAATATTTACATAAGAAGGGAAAGATATCTGTCGGCTGTTATTGGTTCTTCCTCGTCATGACATGCGGTACGTTCCAAAAGTTGAACTCTATAGGCGCAGCTATCGCACCCTGAAAAATAGGCGCTTGGGAACGCATGCACACCGCGACAGTGTTGCTCTGGAATTTGAGCGCACCTGCTGCGCGCCTACATTGAAAACAATGAATTTGAAGGCGCAAAAAAACGCGGCATGTGTACGGCCCCAAAGTCATTAATTAGTTCAGGTTCCACACAGCTTAATACATTAGGTGTCATACCTGTTGTTGAGTTAGTTTGCAGCCTCTGTTAAGAAGCTTTCCTTTAGTCACTCACTCTACAGCAGAATGGACCCACCAGTTAGGGACCACTGATCTAAACAATCTAAAATATCAAATTAAGAAGGTGGGGAAATAAAATGGTGGTTACATCAGTTTTGGTTACATCTCAGAGACTGTTGTTTTCACAAGCTTTTAGGGACTTTAAATCTTTAAATGAACCACAAAGGAACAAACTGAAATAACACTGCTCTTCTTTAACACAGTAAACCTCCTGGAATTATAACATGGGCTCTATATTGTACCCAGTAGTACACACATACATCACCAGATGTTTTCATGTTTAAAAATTCATTAAAACAGACTAAATGTAGATGTATCCACTCAGAATAAATTATTCATCCATAACATTATTTATTTGTGTTGTTGTATATTGTACGGCTCAAATGACAAGTTTATCCGAAGCATATTTTGTGATCGCTCCACAGTGCCTTTATGTATTTTACATTTTTCTTGTTCTGAAGTAGTTTTCAATACATATTATTTGCACTAAGATGTGTTTTTCTGCATGAGATAAAAATGGAGACATTTACTTGTGGTATGAGACACTACAAACAGACTTTGTCAACATATTTTTTAGTACCTGACAAATATCATTATTGGCTCCACGTACATCTTAAACCCTGAGATTATTTGATGAATCAAGCCTGGTATGTATTATTGATCAAGTATTATTTGTTAACTAACCACAATCAACCTGTCTGAGTGTGTGAGTGTTTCTGCCTGCTGTGCATTCTTTCTCTTACTAAAGTCTCTAGAGAAAACAGGTGTGTGTCTGAGTCCTCGGGCAGAATTGTCCTCACAGCATCAGCCAGCTGAAACAGATACTCCGTGTTCTGCCCGCTTGGACCGGTAGAGTTGAGGATCTGGTTGGCTATCTCCTCCAGAGGGGCAGGGCCGAGGTAGTTCGGATTGTCCCGAGAGCCGATGTAGAGCAGCGTCTGGTTGGGCGGGGGGGGGAGTGGTGGACGGGGGTGAAAGGTCACCGTGATGACCTGATAACCACCTTTTTCTCTGTAGTCGAGGTAGCTCTTCACTTCCTGCTCCCGGCCCGTCGGCAGCTTGTAGGCAACACCCCAAACACACCCCTGAAGAAGAACAAAAGAAGAAAAACAGGTAGCTTGGCATCCGTAGTAAAGAATGCAGGGTTGACCTCTATACATAAAGGTGTGGAAGAAAAATTCCTTTAATATTTTTTACCTTCTACTAGTAACAACTGCAGTTAAGGCCTTACTGTTGTATGCCTATACAACCAGCTGTGAGCTGGTATCGAACCCGTAGCTGCTGCAGCAAAGACAGTGCCTTTGTGGATGGGGTGCCTGCTCTACCCACTGAGCTACTGGGCGCACCCAGTGAGCATAATCTCAAGGTGGGCACTCAAGTGTTTTTGCAGTATGATGTCACTGTGAAGGTGACCTTTGACCTTTTGCATATAAAATGTCATCACTTCATCATTATATTCTGTTAGACATCTGTGTGTAACTTTGACACAATAATTAGGCCCCAGTCACATAGAAAGCGTTTTATAGGTGGCAAAATGCGCACTGCCTTTTTTAAAAAAAAATTGAATCCCCCTAGTAAAAAAAAAAAGCCTGCTGTGCCATTTTATTGTTGCCAGGCGACCAATCCATCGCGTCCTTATTCTAACCTTCCCGTAGTCAATCTACCATTTTTTATTTGTTTTGTTTCATGTTGAGGCAGAGGGTACTTGCTGTAGCTCTGGTTGAGGGTGAGAGGCTGTCAGTAAACAGTTTGTTGGGCACAGGGAAACAGAGATCTGTGTGGGTACATGAGACCCTAAAAAAGAGGGTGGATCATGGGGAGTACCACCAGCTGGTCCAGGAGCTTCGCCTCAATGATGGCCGTTTCCAGGCATATTTTAGGATGACTCAGGGGCAGTTTGACAACCTGCTGTCTATCGTCAGGCCGTATAGCTCTGGGTATCCAGCAGCCGCTACCACCAGTTTCTCTTCCATTGTTTACCAACTGTAAACTTGTTGTCGTGACCACCACAGAAGGCCTGACTCTCAAATCATGCCATTGGACAATGGGGAAAAAGGATGATGTGGGGCGTTTTTCTGCTCTGAATTGATGTTATTTCAACTCGAGGAGTTCAGAGCGCGCTGGCAAAAGCCAGGCACTTAGAGTGCAGAATTGCGAGGCGCGTCGCAACGCAAAAAACGCGAGCTAATAGCTTCATTCTCATTAAAATCAACTACAAAAAGGCGCCCCTAGTTGCGATCAGGGCCTTAGCAATGGCCAAAAGCATGTTTTGTGATGTCACAGTGACCTTTGACCTTCGACTACCAAATTCTAATCAGTTCATTCTTGAGTACAAATGGACGTGTAAGCCACATTTGAAAAAATTCACTCGAGGCCTTCCTGAGAAATCGCATTCACAAGAATGACATGGCTGCAAGGTCACTTCATCGCTGAGTCCAAGTTAATATATGTGCCGAATCTGAAAAAGATTCCCTCAAAGTGTTCTTGAAATATTGCATTCACGGGCATGGAAATGACGGATGGATGGATGGATAGATGGACAGACAACCTGAATACATAATGCCTCTGGCCACGGCTGTTGCCATTGCGGAGTCATAAAAAAGCTACAATTTCACTGGCTCCAGTTTCTCAAATGTGAATATTTGCTGTTTTTTCTTGGTTTATATCATATTACAGTGAACATCTTTGGGTACTGGACCATTGGTTGGAAAACAACAAGAAATCTGAACATGTCAATTTGGACTTTAGGAGACTACGATAAGCATATTTTATTATTTTCCGACCTTTTCTGAGCAAGCAATTCATTGATTAATCATGAAAAGAATCTGCAGAATAATCAATAGTGAGAATCATCTGTTACTGTCTCATCGACATACTGTTTGTGATCACTACCTGCTACAGCTGCAGTAGAACAATGATTTTGACTTTATCAGTAAAATTTTTAAATACTCATCAGTCACCTCTAAATACATGCTTTCCAGATGCTTACCATGTTCTCGCTACATCACACACTCTGCATCTCTCTATCTCTTTCCCATCAACTGCGACAAATTATCTGTCATCCAAGGTCAGAATACAATGGGCTGTCCTTTGCTTTGTTTCTACTGTACAAGATGCCATCTCCTCCTCCGCACTCTAGCTCACCTTGCTCAGCACGTGTCTTTGTCTCACGTCATGCGTATATGCTGATCAATAAGACACCCATAATATTGTGGCAGTCCACTGTTTTAGCTTTAGTATAGATTTATCATTTTCCATACAATCTGGAAAAACAGGATAAAGTGCAAATAAAGAACTCTGTTTTGTATTACACAGAGTCTCATTTTTATAATCTTGGTGTTCCTGCTAGTTTGTTGGCCTTCACACTGCATGTTTTTGTTAGTTTTATACCCGATAATACAGTGATGAATAACAAAGTGGGTGAATTATGACCCTCAGGTAGTGATAAGCTGTTATTATTTTATGAATAACATGACATTTTGTTTGCTTTTTCCCTTAACATGATTAGTTTTTTCATAAAAACATCACATTCATAGCAACTATGTCAAATGTAATTAATATCATAAAGATTTATATCACTTTAAACAGGATGCCCAACCATTTAAAACTGCAAATTTTTAATGATAATTTAGGTATTCTATTAAAAGTGTGGGTGAAGCTACTGTAGAACTGATCATGGGTGCAATTTCCAGTGAGGCAGTGGAAGTAGCAGTGAGCTAGTGCGTCGCATTGACTGTCTGTTGTTCAGTGGCTAATCGCGGTGACTAAGGGCAAATAATATGTATGGTCCTTTTCCAAAGCAATTCGCCTTCAATCTTACAAATACTGCTTTGTTTTTTAACAAATATTTTACTAAACTCTGGTGCCTGTCACGCTGTCCAAGTCTGAAATCTTACCAACAGCCAGCCTTAGCTATATTTGAGGCTTCAACAACAGTGTGTTGAACATGCACCTCAAACAAAAGGGATGGTTCCTGTAACAAACAGTACATTTTTCCTCGCCTACCAACAAAGAAGAACACGTTGCCACCTGTCCCATTAATACCGGATCATCTGGTATCGAAAAACAAAAAACACTGGGTGCGGCACTGCAGCTGTCATTAAAAAGTACAAACTCTCACATGCAGTATGAACACAACCAGGACGTACTACTTACTCATAATGTTACGTCCTGAGCTTTGACATGCTCACATACCTGTTACCATGGAGATAAAACAAAACGACGTTCACTGAGCTTGCAGGAGTTTAAGTTCAACCCGGACAGCTCTGATGTTTTCATTTTGCAAAAAGTAATAACTGCATACACTGTAGATTCTAACAAATTATATTCATGACAGTAACAAAAATGTTGCTGTCACTGTAGTTTAATACTTACACCCTTTTGTTGTTGGTCATATTTATGATTATTTTAATCAATTAAACATTTAATATTCCTATTATTACTAATCAGCTGGTCATCAGTCACCTGAATGCGCTGACAGTTAATGTGACATATCTTTCACTGCACAGTTGATTGTGGGTCAGAACAGCCAGATAAGCATGCTGGCTTGCACACTGCAAAATCAGCCTGAATGTGTTGGAACATCCTGGTATTTTTGCCAGACTGCATTTGACATACTATGTATTAGGACATACTAAATCTTTTTCTGGCATACTATATAGGATAGTTGTATGGGTATTGGAACGCACAGACTGTGTTGCTGAATCAATATGGGCTGTGCCCCGTGTTTTCATCTACACCAAACTCTAATGCATACACCACGTTGGCATGCTTGGAATACCATAAGCGAAGAAGTATTTAACAGAATTTGCAAAATGACACTTACTTAGACACTACATTAGAAAACTGTCCATTGTAGAATAAACTCAGCTGTGTACCTTGAATCAGGTGTTTTGTCGTCTAGGCTGAGAATGTGATACTGATTTAAATGAAATCCCAAAGTTACTTAGTTTGCCACAACTTTACTAACGTGCTTGGTTAAAAAGGTAAGCATCCATTGCTTTGAGGCGGCTGTCAGAGGTAGCAGAGGTATGATCACAATGTTGCATCTGAGGTGTGACAGGTGGTGTGTTTGGAATAAGGTTGACAGGATGAACATACACTATTTGATATGTCACAAAGGATAGCTGAGAATATATGTTCATTTAGCAAGAGAAAATAAACCAGCAACTCTTTTAATCATTCAAATCATTTTCTATATAAAAATCTCTGTATGTATTGATTAGTTGATGGAAAATTAATCGATAAAAATGTTGCAAAAATGCCAAATATTTGCTGTTCCCAGCCTCTCCAATGTAAGTTTTTTCTTCAGTTCTCAGCTTTATATTATTGCAAACTGACTAAATTAGGTTTTGGAGCGTTGCTTGGACATAACGACATCTGAAGACATCACCATGGGCTCTGGGGAAGTAGGATGGACATTTTTCACCATTCGCTAGATGAAACAATTAATGAGGAACGTAATTGGCAAAGTAATAGACAGTGAAATTAATCATTAGTTGCAGCTCTATTACAAAATAATGTATCGTACCATTAAGTTTAGCCTCTCTACTTCTACGGTCTTACCTCAGGATCCTCCACCAGTGTCACCACCCGGCCAGGCTGGAGAGGACACGGACAGAGAGCAAGATTAGGGACAGCAGCAAAAACACATACAGTACAGCAAGTAGGATTATGTATCAGTTCTTTTTTTTGTCGGCAAAACAGACTGTGGAAAGGTTATTGGAATAATACAAGCCACAGTAGTGTATACACTGTAATGAGTGACAAGTACTGTTTACCATATTGATGGCTAAAAATGACAAAAAGTAAAGGGATACCTAAAATAACAACCTAATGAGCTGCTGTATGAGATCTATTTTTAAAAGATGGATAACAATTTGTGGATCTAAGCTACATGGCGACATCCGAAAACTTCTCTTTCCTACAGTGCGGGTGAAGTCAGGTCATTTGGGACATCAGGTAACATGTCATCTGAGTGAGACAGCAGGTCTTTATGAGATTCTACATTATTGTACTTGGCAACCTATTTTCTGTTATAGAAATATAGCAGAAAATCATGACAAGTTCTTAAAGTAACACCCAAGGTAGTATTATTTGGTTTTATTTGTAAACTACAAAAAAAACCTGCCCCAAACTAGCTGACTTCACCCTCACTTCGCAGTCACGTGATGCTAGTAGCAGTGTTACTGTATAACCAGGTACTGTTGTTTTTTATGGATAGCTACGGGCCAAATGTTAACTACCCGTGTTTACACTCTAAGTTAACAGATATACAATTACAATAAGGGAATTAACTAAAAACTGTTAGACGTTTAACTTTAAAGGAGCTCTTTTGTATTCTGCTTTCCCCTGTTTTTGCCCCATTTGATAAGGCAACCCTGAGCCCACAGACATGGCAACCTCACATCAGTAACCCGTTGAAAAGAAGTAAGCCCAAGAGCACTCACCTTGCCCGGTACTCCCCGGTGGTCGGTGCTGCCCTGCCAAAACCGACGGCTGAAGCCTTTAATGTAACCAATTCTTTTTTCCTCGTAAGGAAAATCCACTTTCCATATAAGAGACCCGTAACCGAAAACCCACATATTAAGCTAACCGTTACCGCGACACGACAACAAGGACGGTTAAGACTTGAACTAACTGACGACGTTTTGGTGTGACAGCTGTGTCACAGTGACGGTCATAACATTGTAACCACGACGGGGACACCTGTCTCAGTGTAGGTGTTGACTAACGGTGGCAGCGTGGGCTCATTTCGGCTCTAAGAGGTCTCAGGACGGATTGTCAAGTCATGGTGACTACATTAGTACGCGAACTTCCGCTCATCACATTTCAGTATAAAGCGCATATTACGATCATATTGCACATATATCGATAACACAAGCTATTTAGAGAGTTTGTCGGCAGTGAATCATAACACGATGTTGCTTTTTATAGCATTTTGTTTTGCTATGCTGCGTCGTATGACTTGTCATGATTGTCAGAGCTTTCCGCTTTTATTCTGAAGGCAAGTCGCCATTCCGGATGTTTGAGCTGTTTCTGTGTAAAGTCAAATTTCATGCAAATAACCCTGTTTTGTTTGGTTTATGTTTCATATTGTAGAATAGTAAATATTTTTTATTTTGTTGTATTTCTATCATTTTAATTTCATATTATATATATCATCTATAATTTTGCATCTGGTTTTCGCATTTTGCATCTATTTTTTGCATCTATTTCACAAACAGCACTTTAAAAAGGTGTCTTGTCTGTTTGTACTTATAAAGTTCTCAGAAAAAAAAAACTGACACCTGTGTATTCATAACTGACACACCTCATTTCCACCCACTAAAAGTTTTCTCCATCCACTATAGTAAACTTTTTTATGCCTTTTTTCAAATAAGCAAGTTGCAATAACATCCTAGGGTTAAACCATTGAGTGTTGTATAAGGAATTATTTTTATGTTATCTTTACTTCATTTTAAATACATGCCAGCAGAATATAGTTGTTTATATATATTTTTTTTAATCATATTTTAATGTTTCTGTTAAAACCAGACAATGACCAGCCATGAAAGGTGGATCTAGAATACTAGAAATCTAGTATTGCCTGTATTTTAGGAAGTTTTTCATCTGCTGTGAGGGTCCGAAAACAGAGGGATGTCTTATTTTGTAAAGTCCTCTGACTTTGAGGCAAATTGTGATTTGTGATGTCAGACTTTTTATATAAAATTTAAAATAAAATTGAAATTATTACCTGTACAGCCGTTTGAGGCATGCTTTGTGAAACTGTGCTATGATTAACTTTTACTTGACTTTTTAGAAAGAAATAGTAACACATTGAGAAAAAAACAACATTAATAAATAAGCATGTGTTGATGTGACCTTGTCCTCTTGTTTGGAAAAGGGTTCATTTAAGTCTCAGAAACAATGTTGAGCACTTTTTTAATGATATAAATAACCTATGCTCCTGGATATGCAACCATTAATGTATTTTTAATGAATGTCTACTTGTGCCTTTGCATTTGTTAAAACATGAACTGGGACAAATAACACAGCAAATCTGGGCTTCAGTGCCGACACCAGGGGGTGCTGAGTTTCTATTTCCCTCCGTGTTTCATTGTGTGTTCTCCCAAAAATAACATGCTCCTCATGTGTGCCGTGTGAGCACTGATTCAGAACCAAACAAAGTGGACAGCCACAGTCTGGCCTGTAATGTCAGCTCCATGAACAGCAGCCGTGCTCATTCTTCTGCCTCTGAGAGAGGCTAGTCAGCAAACCTTTTATGTAACTCACCAGCCTCGAATTTGGAGATGCAGATCTGTGCTTGAAATCCACAGCTCAACTGGAAAATGCTGCTGACGAAACATCTGCCATGAAGATACCCCTGTTCAAGACACCAAAACCAGACCTGATGGCGCAGTGGAGCTGGTCACTGAGGGTCAGCTCTCAGGTGGGAATGTGTGTAAATATGTGTGTGAAGTATAAAAATAATGTCAGAGCACTCTATATTTTTATTTTAAAGCAGGTAAATGTAGCAGTTTCAAATAGTTCATGTTCTCTGCTGGGGAAATGATGAGCTATTTATTCTACACTATTCCATAAACCTCTACAGAGCTGCACAGAAGTGTACTCACAGGCTAAATCCCACTCCAAATATCTTAAACCGCATGTACACATAATTGTTATCTCATTCATTTGTGGATCATAAGGTGGCACTGAGCACTCAATGCATTGCAAATTAAGAAAACACTTGCAGTACACACAATAATGAAGAAACATTCTCACCAGTTTGACAACACATGCGCAGCGTTTAGGAAAAGGGCTGCAAAGAGAAAAATGCACTGCAAAGATTTTACATCACAACAGATAATGTTTCCAGGAGACACTAAAATGGAACGCACATGGCAGCTTTGTGGCCATAGATGTATTGTCATAACTAGATACGTGAACTGGACCCCAAGATGGTGTCTATTTAATTGTTTGCATGACTTCCAGAGAATAAGCATGGTCAATAGACTTAACATTGTGATGACACCACAGATTTTAAACTGCTTTTTTTGACTGGAGGGAATATTTACAAATATAAAACCTCCAGGGATCAGAAATTCACAATAAAATGAGCCATAATAGATCATCTTTTTTACCATGGCGGTCTATGGACCTAGGGTTTTAGGGCCAGAGGGGAATTTTTTGCTGCAATACCAGGAGTGGCCACTGGGAAAAATTGGAGGCAGGACTGAGCTGAGTTTCTACATGCTTGTTATTTTTTTTTAGTCCCATCCTTGTATGCTGGGATTGGCTAGTACAACTGTGACCACGATCTTTTTGCCCTGACCCCAACCATGTCTGACCTCAAAGCGACCTTGATGTGTTGATGCGATGAAGACAAACTAATCACAGCACAGTAGGGCAGGTCTAAGTGCAACACTCTTGAGGAAAAAATTGTGCTGTACACGGTTGTTGTTGTTGTTGTTATTTAGGTCAAATATGCGTCATTGGTGTCACAAATAAATCACCTAAAATTTAGGTTTATAAAGGCTTATTTCAACACTGTTATCACATGATTAAG
The DNA here is from genome assembly GCA_019142605.1 of Cephalopholis sonnerati. NCBI lineage: Eukaryota > Metazoa > Chordata > Actinopteri > Perciformes > Serranidae > Cephalopholis > Cephalopholis sonnerati. Next base: position 26,735,364 of record JAGQAX010000020.1, read on the forward strand.
GGTGTGTTCACACCTGCCCTGTTTGGTTCGGTTTAACCGAACTCAAGTTCGTTTGCCTCCTAAGTGCAGTTTGTTTGGGCAGGTGTGTGCACCAAAACAACCGGACTGAGACCTTCTTGAAGAGGTGGTCTCAGTCCGGTTACAAATGAACTCTGGTGCAGTTCGTTTGTGGTGAGAACGTGTTCCGACCTGGATCTGAACCAACTGCAGTCACATGACACATTGTTTGGGTTAAACATGAGCATGTTACAGTCCTGGAGGATTATTAATGTGCGCCTCCTCCTGTACTGCCTTAATATGCACATTCAGCACATCCAATGCATCAAAACATTGTTTTCTAGTTGGAGCCGCGCCTCGTTTTCAAACTGTATGCTTTGACTCAAATGAACAATGACAGCAATATAGTCCACGATGAGCAGCGCTAAAATCAACCTGTGTAGTTGTCCCTCCATTGTGACATTAGAAAGTGTCACATTTATCTTGACAGTGTACTCTTCTTCAACGTTTTGTTTACTTCCTAGATTTTTCCCACATGGAAATTCTGACCAATCAAAAGCAGCTTTCTCACACAAGGCATTTGATCTGGTCCGCTTGTAAATGCTGCCGTGAGAACATGAACCAACTCTAGGCAGTTATACAAGTTTGTAACAAAACTAGTCCCTGATTCAGACCAAAGCAAGACAACTCTAGGTCTGAAAGCAGCCTCAGATATTATTGTCGATATCTGCTGTTAACCTAGCGTTAGCCTTTTGCCCATTATTATGTCTCCTGAGAACAGTTTCCCTCTATGATGTAAGGTTCTTGCAGTATGTTTTTCTTTTTGCAGCTTTTTACAAATGCTGTGCATGTGCTGAGCAAACTGGTGGAGAGTGGTGGTTCTTTACTTGCCTGTGTTGTGTCTATTTTCATGTGTTCTCTTAATTTGCAGGGCCTTGAATTCTCAGGGCCACTACAGGGATCATTCATTCATTCATTATCCATGACCACTTATCCTGATTCAGGGTCATGAATGTGCTGGAGCCTATCCCAGATGGACTAGGCGACAGGCGGGGTACACCCTGGACAGGTTGTCAGACTATCACAGGCCTGACTCATAGAGACAGACAACCATTTACGCTCTCATTCACACCTACGGGCAATTTAGAGTCACCATTAACCTGCATGTCTTTGGACTGTGGGAGAAAGCCGGAGAACTCGGAGAAAACCCACGCTGCGTCGAGGGGAACATGCAAACTCCACACAGAAGGGCCTCAGCCAGCTGGCGGGTTCAAATCTGGAACCGTCTTGCTGTGAGGCGACAGCGCTAACCACTGCACTGTTGCTCCCACCGTCCCCGGGCGGCACGGTGGGAGCAACACCACAAAATGTTTACAGACTGTCCCGTGAGCTCACCTTTTGTGCAGCATTTGCTTTTTATGGGGCCACATTTGCAGGGGAAAATATATGGCATATATTTTAATATGATGACAAACAACACAGAAATTTAGGGAAGCATAAAGAGCCCCCTTTACAGCCTGTTTGTTGCATAAGAAAAGAGGCAGTTTTCATGATGAGGAATATATTTTGTTTGCTCTGTTGAGGAAACAGGCAGTTGTGCCTTCACTTGGCATATTTGGCAAATTTGTTAGCTCTTGTTTGGAAGATGGAAAACAAAGATGTTGCAGTAAATATGAAGATGACTCAAGAGGAATTCATGCAAATAGAATTGAAAATAGAGAAAGAAAAACTTTTTTTTTAACACTTGCCCGATGCTTTCAATTCTTAAATCGACCATAAGCAGTTAAATTACTTTTTTTAAAAATCCAAATGTACTTTAATCCCATCTCACTGTAGCAACATGATAATCAAACCTCATTATTCCAAAACAATGAATCAGTACTGGTATGAAGGTGGCTTTGCCATTGTGCCTTCCTCCATCAGTGTTTTTCTCCCAGTCTCCTCACACGTTCCATTGACTTCATCTTACTCTCACAGGCCTTGTTCCTTTCTGACAAGCACAGTCTCGGAGCCTCTTTCCCCTGTGCTCCACCTCTCTTTGTGTTCCTTCTCCATCTCCAGAGCTGCTGCTAAACCTTCTTGTTCTCTTCCTGCAGAGCCTTCTGTTTATTCAATAGGGAGGTGACCAAGAGAGATTTACTCCACCATTTTCTTCTTCATTTTATTTAAGAAAGTCTACATTTTCCTCACAGATATTTCATTTGGTATTTCTTGCCTTTTTTAATCGTTTGACACAAGCATTACACAGCATTTGAAAATCAACAACAGGAGACCACTGTTCAATTCTACCGACAGGAAACGTTGTTTTCTTTCTTAGAATGCATATAAAGACGGACAACATGTCTCCACTTCCTCCCACTGTACAAAAATGGAGCCAAAACATACAGCTGCTGACATCTTGCCCTGGTGACGTAATTTAGAGCCCGAGTCTGTACGCTAGTGATCAGGAAGTAAGGCTGTAATCTCAATCCTGAGCGACGCTGTTGATCGCCAGCACACTGATTGACACACAGCTGCCAATCATGACATCACACCCCCTTTTTATAGCATCAAATAACTAATTAAAACCAAGCTTATCAGGAAAACGAACACTTGAACATACATCAGTGATTTCAATAAGGAGAGACAGAAGAATGAAGTAAACATAATATTTAAAACACACCTTCTCAGTCAGCCTATCATCTTACTACACTTCATTTTAAATATGGTCCCCATCACTACCTAGTCTTTACAGATTCATCAGCCGCATACGCCTCAGCAGTCAGCAGCCTCAGGTTATCAGCCACCACCACCACCAGTGTCTGGACTCCATGTGGGGATTTATCCTGCTGCCGCTCAGATGTCCCTCGGTCACAAAATATCTCCCTCTGGTGTCCAAGCGCCAAAGACACGAATCATCTGTTCATCTGTACACTCATATTCTGTATTAAATATTATCTTTACTTCTTTCTTCTGTCTCTCCTGATTTAAATAAACTGATGCAGAAAACACACAAGTTCCCATTCACCAGAATGCAGGAAATTAAATGTTTGACATTCCAAAATTTCTGGCAGAAGACCCCCAAACCCCACGTTTAAGAACCTATGCCCTTGAGATCCGACGAGTCACAATTCAAGTCTGTTCCATCAATTCTGACCACTTTTTTTTTTGCCCATCTGTTTTTTCACCCAGCCTTATGGAAGTTCAGCACTAAGTTGCAGCAGTGTCCCTTTAATAAAAGTTGTACGCTCCCCATTGTCTGTTTTCTTGCGGCGCCTATGCTCTGTGTGGGTTTTCTTGTTGTAATTCGTGCCGTGGCCTTATCCTCTTTAACCCACTTCCATTGTGCATTGCCGAATGGAGCTGTCAACGTCCAGAACATCTTTTGAGTTTGTTTGTTCCCGCCAAGGCTGAAGGCTATGTGAGAGACTCTGCTCAATGCTGGCCGGCTTAATCAATTCATTCCTTGTTACTGAACATAGTGAGCAAACATGTGCCACACATGTTGCTCTCTGTCAGCATGTCCTTGCAGAGAGTCCACACGGTCTCTATCTCTTTAACCTGCTCTTTCCTCTCTGCTTTGAAAAGAGATTTTCTTTGGTTAGAAGAACTCTTTTTTTTCCACCATCCACCTGCAGGATCGTCTAACTAACCTCCAATATTTAGTTGTTCTCCTGCAGCGATTGAGGTCTACAAAACCCATCCAAAGGTCTCCTCCATACTGACTCACTCTAGCAGCAGTGGTTGCACACACAAAAAACAGCTCTTGAACCTCTGACTCCATCTCAGCAGCCATAGTGAGGAATTGGCCAGCCGAGCCATAAAAGTCCACTATATGTAGAGAGTAGAGTTGAGTGGGCCATTTTGGGCTCTGAGGGCCTCAGACTGTTTGATCCTGAACTGCTCATATGACTCCTGAGATTTCCCTCACAGGCTCAAATACAGGCTCGCTGAATGCAGCCACATCTGTCAGCGCTGTTGTACTTGCCCGAGAGTATGATTCTATTCTGGGTATAACAACTAATAATGATGATGTGGAGGACTGTAAGATAAGAAAGTCATTATTAGCAAGTCAATATTATCTATTTTGACTCAGTTTTTACACTGAGACGGCAAAAAGCTCATTTGCAAAAATGTCGGACCAGCACGAGCATTGACTAATTAGAATAATAGAATTAGAATCATGTTCACATTGGCATCACTGATATTGTGCCCCTGTCTTCAAACAAGATGTAATAATAGAAACAATGATAAAATAGTAGGTTTCATAGATAAACGCTGCGTTCTGGTTCGTCTCAGCAACAACAAAAGCCAAACATTTGAAGTCCATGTGATGAGAGAGGCTTCTGTTTAATCGTATATTCAGAATTTGATTTGATTTGAGCCATCACTTGTCTTGAGAAAGGTCTTTTGACTGAGATGGTGACAATAAAGTAAAGAAAAGGTGATGTGGACTCTTCTATATTTGGTTTCCTGCACCACTACGAAGTGAGCAATATCCATGTTATTCATTTTCTTTAAAAGGGAGGCTTTTTTACACCTAAATTAGATTACTGCTGATCTTAATTTGTTTTATAATAATGAACCACAGGCTACTTTTCCTCATTGACTGATATTAAATAGCAAACCCTCTGCCAGCAATGCAGTTAAACATTGCTCTCTTTTCCTCATTTAATTTTTTAAAGTTAGATAAATTAAATTGGGGTCATTGTAACCTTTGAAAATTTTTGTTCAATCATCCAACTCATATTTTCATTCTTCCTGCATTTGGTGAGGAGCTACAAAGATATATTCCCCACTTGGAACTGACATCCCTGAAGGGATTTGAGATATTTTCCCCCAAAATTGGTATAAATAAGGCTTAAGTCCAGACGCTGCAATAGAAACTAATGCTCTAAAGCTTCCTCAAGCTTAACCAAAGTCTATAACTTTATCAGAATGTTTGAGTGAGAACCATGAAGTGTTATAGGAGACTGATCAGAGGGGACTTCCTTTGGTTTTCTTGGCTGCAGGATTGTCCAGTATAAAATGATTTATGTTGGCAACAGTTGAATATGTGGCAGACTCCACAGTACAATTTGTGACTGACAGGATGTGTGGGATGTAGAAATGTAAATCTTTAATCTTAAAGGAGCAGTGTGTAGGATTTAGTGGCATCTAGTGGCAAGCTCTCTGAAACAAACACACCAGGTGAATAAAATCAGTAAACACACAGAATAAAGCAGTTTCACTTTACAAATGAGTGTTTCTCTGACGCTGTTTGACTCATCGCAGATGGGCTGCTAATGTATGCTCACCTTTTTTCCTCTGATAAAATAAGATTCAGACGTTCAGGGGCTTTTACCAGGAGCTGAGTTAACCACAGAGGTATCTTCCTTTCCAAAACAAACTGACATGATGATTCAAAACACTGAATAAAGCACTTTCACAGTAAAGATCTGTGAATTGAGGGACACAAAGACACGAAAACGTGAATGTCCCTCCAGAGCCAGTGTTTGGTTTGTCTGTTCTGGGCTACTGTAGAAACATGGCAGTGAAATATGTCAATCTACGTTGATGAGGGCACGCTTCCTATGTAGATGAACAATGACAGCAATATAGTCCACGATGAGCAGCGCTAAAATCAACCTGCGTAGTTGTCCCTCCATTGTGACATTAGAAAGTGTCACATTTATCTTGCAAGTGTACTCTTCTTCAACGTTTTCTTTACTTCCTGGATTTTTCCCACATGGAAATTCTGACCAATCAAGAGCAGCTTTCTCACACAAGGCATTTGATCTGGTCCGCTTATAAATGCTGCCATGAGAACATGAACCAACTCTAGGTAATTATGCAACTTTGTAACAAAACTAGTCCCTGATTCAGACCAAAGCAAGACAACTCTAGGTCTGAAAGAACCCTGAGGTAAAGAAAACAAATCAATTATTATTTTCATGTGACTACACACTAAAGAAAACATACTTATTACATCTCATTCCTGCCAATATATCCCCTTAAATCCTACACACTGGATTTTTAAATGTAAGAACAGGTAAGAATAAACCACGGATAAGAAGTGCAAGTTATGACACAGATCTGCGTTTGTACAACTTTGCCATTAGTAAAACCACTGAGGAAAAAAACCCTCAATACTTTGTGGAAATGTGTCAAGAATGTCTTTTTGCCCATTTTAAAGTGTGAATGGCTCAGATGTTGTGTTACTAACACAAGAGAATCAACCAGTTTTTGCTATGCTCAGAACTCAGAGTATGTATTTGGGCCAACTTCTTAGTCTGTGTCCTTGACATTCAGTTCGCATTACGTCAACTGATGTTGGTGCTACAATGGACTGTTTTAAATGACTGCAATCCTCAAGCACCTGTGTCAATGCTAACATGCTAATGTTACGCACATATAATGATTACCGTGTTCCAAAGTCATTAAGATATGTCATCTAGAACTCGTGAATATCTGTACAGAATTTCTTGGGAATCCTTTATATGGTTGTTGAGATATTTCAGTGGTTGTGGACTGACCGACTGACACACTCACATTGCCATACATAGAGCTACGCTGCTAGGATGGCTAAAAATTGACCCTGCCTGGAATAGGCTGCATCAGTGTTGACTATTCAGGCAGAACTTTGAGTAGAAAATAAAGTCTTACCACTGTGCTGGCATAGTTTTAAGATTGGAAATAGAACAGGCTTGGGTCTAAGGTTTAAGAGCAGAGATGAGTCAAAGCCAGAGCTGGTGGACAGCTGGCTCGGAGTCAAAATGGAGTCATGGCCAAAGTGGAGTCATAGCTGTATCAGAGCAGAGTCGGTGTTGGCGCCAATCTGGCCGCAGAGCCACGGTGGAGATGGAGCCGAGATTGAGCGAGTGCCAGAGAAAAAAAAATTTGAGCAGAGTTGGAGCTGATTCCCATCCTGTAGATGAGTAGGAGTTGATGTCAGAGAGGGAGTCTCGCTTTTACCGAGGAAGCAGGAGCTGATGACGAAGAAGACGATGAGTGGAGTCTGAGTTGCGTCAGAGTGGAACCAACCAGATAATTGCTGGAGAAGAGCCAGCATAAAGCTGCTGGAGTCTGTACTGAAGTCGGAGAGAGAAGTGGAGTGGGGGAGGAGAACTGAGATGAAGAGGTGTAACAGACTGGGGGATTCATGAAAGTTTTCTTTCTTTCTTACTCCATTTTATTCCTTTTCTGATCTTAACGATGTGTTGAATTTAGAAGCAGAGAACAGTGTGAAGCTGACGAAGAAAAATTGTGCTGTCAGTGAATATGTTGAGCTTGGCAGGTGAAGAGGACTGATTTGATATGATGAAAGGGAGTCTGTCACTCTGGCGGGAGACAGAACATTTTGCTCTGGACACTTGACAGACTCGCTGCTGGTAGCCACAGAAAAGAACATTTTCTTTCTCCTCTCTGTAAATATTGTCATCTGCCGTTCTTATTCTGACCTTAAACCATGCTAGTATTTGAGAGCTCAAAATCAAATCTGTCATTAATATAATTTTCAAATGGAGTAATTTACTGTAGTAGATGGCCCGCAGAAGCCTCTTGAATGACAATTTTGTCCTTTTGTCCTGCTACATCAAAGTCTATCCTCTTGTTTTTACCCTCAGTGCTCAATTTAAGTCATTTATTTCCTTATTTCCAGCCTTTGCTCTCTCTGTAGGTGCGTTTCCATCCAACTGTTTTACGCACATTTTCAATTTGCGAATTAAAAACCTGAGCCGAGATGACAAAAATTAAAAAAAAATCTCTAATTATCCTTTTGGAGAGGTAGTGCATTTATGAAAGGTAAATGCACCTAACTACTATGGAGACAGATTTAGTGACGCATGACATACTGTCATTGCACAGGCCATTGCAAGCTCTCTTTGTCATCTCTGGAGGCTTTTAACACACTTACACAAACAGGGCTGTTTCCAGAGCTCTTCCAAGAGAGCAAAGCTGTAATATCAGTTGTTTTTAAGTCTCTGTTTCCACTGTCCAGTGTGCTCTACGTTATTATACATCCATTCTTTTGGTTCTTTTTTCTTTGACTGAGGTTTAACTGGCGCTCACTGGCATCTCATTGCACGCTCTTTCTCTGCAGTGGTTAACATATCCTCATAAAAACTGTTAGTATGTTATCCTATGAAAATGCACACACAACGGTTCCCGCGATAGCACCAAATAAATAACATTACTTAGTTAACATGACGTAGTAGTGACGTAATAACCTAATGTTAAATAGGTTAAGTTTAGGCAAGTAAAGTCAGGCCCTGATTACACAGGAAGTATTTTGCAGGTTGGATTAGACACGCCGCACTGCCTTTTTTTTTTAATTGAATGCCGCTGTCCTTATTCTAACCTACCCATGTAATCAATGCACTGTTTATTTATTTATTTTTATTATTTGACAGTAATCAGTATCTAGCTCCTAAAATGTTGAGGCAGAGGGTACTTGCTGTAGCTCTGGTTGAGGGTGAGAGGCTGTCAGTTGGTCACAGGGAAACAGAGATCTGTGTGGGTACATGAGACCCTAAAACAGAGGGTGGATCATGCGGAGTACCACCAGTTGGTCCAGGAGCTTCTCCTCCATATTTTAGGATGACTCAGGGGCAGTTTGACAACCTGCCGTCTATCGTCAGGTCGTATAGCTCTGTGTATCCAGCAACTGCTACCACCAGTTTCTCCTCCATTGCTTACCAACTGTAAACTTTTTGTCGTGACCACCACAGAAGGCCCGCCTCTCAATTATCTGATTGGACAATGGGAAAAAAGATGATGAAAAAAGAGATGATGTGGGCCATTTTTGCGCTTTGAGTTGAAGTTTTTTCAACTCAAGGAGTTCAGAGTGCTCTGGCAAAAATGCCAAGTGCTTCAAGTACAGAAATGTGAGGTGCATTGCAATGCAAAAAACGTGAGCAAAAAGCTTCAAAGAAACGGCACAAAATTTAGTACAGACATTCAATGTCCACATAGGACAAAGGCAAATTTATAGTTGTACACTGGCTCTACAAAGAGTCTAGGCTGTAGCCTTCTCAAGTGTCCTAGAGCCTTGTAAGCATTTTATGCTTTTGTGGTGGTGTGTCTCTATTGCTATACCACTGTGCTGCGTTTCTGTGATTCAAAACACACCCAAAAAACCCCAAAAAGAAACATTGAACATGGCTTAATGGCAACAATACTAAACGTCAATATGAAATTCAGCTCCAGCAAAACTCACAAGGTTCAGAGACAAAACAATTTTGTTTAGCTAGGCACAGTTCGCCACAAATACAACATGCTAACCTTATTAGCATAAGCATATGACATTTTACATTGCGTAAATTAGCCTAGTGGCTAGCAGACTTCCTCTGCTCATATGCAACCTGCAACAACAGCGACATTCAACAAAGGTAACGTAACAAAATTTGGCTCCATTATAACTTCACTGACAAAAAAAATTGTAGTTCGCTAGACACATTTTCCCCGTAAATACAGCATGCTAACGTTATGAGCATGGGCCTATGACATTTTACATTGCATAAAGTATCCTAAGGACTAGCTGTGTTTTTCTGTACTCATGAAGCTATAAACAACAGCAACATTTAACAAAGGTAACGTAACAAAATTCAGCTCCATTACAACTCACAAGGTTCACTGACAGAACACGTTCCCCCCACAACATGCTAACATTATTGGCAAAAGCCTATGGCATTTTACATTAAATTAGCCTAGTTGTGAGTGAAATTTATTCTACTTAGCTTTTCTGATGGGCCTTTATTGTCTCATTGTTTCAAAAGTAAATACATTTTTGTTTCCTCCAAGGGAAATGGTTTTTCAGCTTACAAAAATAAACAGAAGGTCTGTGTTGCCGCAATGTGTAGTTACATTTCTGGGGAGGTGGACATCAAGTGCACCACGTAGGCTACAGCGTAAGGTACAGCGTCGATACAGACATTCATGGTCACAGGAGGATGAGTCCTTATGATTTTGGTATTCCTTCAAATTTACTTTTATGCCACTAGAAGTTCAAAACTTTCACTTATCCTGTAAAACATCTCAATGTATACTGACAGAATTGGTACAAACTTTGGTACAGATATTCATGTCCCCCTGAGGATGAATTGTAATCACTCTGATGGCTCCACTTTTTATACATAGCGCCAACATGTGGTCAAAATATGAATTTGTCCATGAGGTCTTTTTCATTCTTACATTCTGCTTTTAGTCTTTTTACTGATGCACCTCCAAGGTCTTTATCTCAATGACCCGTTCTTCTCTCTCTGCCTCAGCTTTGTGGAGAGTCTGATTTTACTCTCCACTTCTTCTCAGCTACAGGTCTGAGAGAGTAAATTATGCAAACAGTGATTTCTGACATAGTAGATCGAAAAACGGTGCATCTTGTCAGCGTACGACTGATAATGCTATAACTTGGAGCGTATTGTAACGAACACAATGACACGGCATTGACAGAGCGCTGAAAGGAAAGAAAGGAGGCGGCTCAGAGTTCATGGTAGGTCAGTCAGACATGTGTCATCTCTGTACATTTGATACAGACTAAATGAGAGCCCTTTCAACATGGGGTACGGCAGGCTGAGCACATGGAGTCTTGTTGATTTATGAAGGCTTTTGATTTATGTTCTTTTAAAATGAGTAATCAGTGATACAAAACTGATGCATTTCCCCTTTTCACTGCTCTAACTACTGAATATCTTCCCTGTGGTTTGAAGTGTTGACCATGTGATCTACACTCAGCTGATTATAACAGAATTTTGTAACACTTACACAGTGCTGCTGATTGAATGTCCTGAGAATCTAAGAAACAGAAAAAGTTAGACATTTTATGAAATACACTCATTCGCTTTCTTGCTGAGAGGTAGATGAGAAGATCAACACTGCTCTCATATCTGTATGTTAAATCTGAAGTGAGAGCCAACAGCTGATTAGCTTAGCATAAAGACCAGAATCTGGTAGAAACAGCTAACTTGGCTCAATCCAAAGGTAAAAAAGTCAACCTTTCAGCACATCAAAAGCTCAAACGCTGATACAGACCATCAACCATAATATCGGACAAAGAAGTTGGGCTTGTTTGTAAATTCAGTCTGATGCTCTACACTAAACTGAGACTTCTGATGTTCAAAGAAACAGAGCGTTCTTTTTCTACACGAATTCATATACCATTATAGCATTACCATAGAAAGTACCATTAAGAATGGTACTTTCTGGTTTCTTAGCAGCCGGCTGCCATATTGTTTCCTGTAGAAAAACAGCAAAGCTCACATTACAGTTGCATTCGTAAATCCAGTCTGACGCTTCACACTTAATGAGGGCGCTGTTGTTCAAAGAAACAGAGCATCCTATTATTACAGGACTTTACCCTTCGCTAAGTCCCGCCCGCGGACGCAGACTGGCCAATTTTAACGTAGCATCAGGCCGGTTCAGACCAGCTGTGCTCCATTGACTCTAATGCAGTCGTTTCAGATTTCCTTCATTTTCAGGCTGGTTTTGTGGATTTGGAGCTAAATGTTGTGCCTGGGACACGTCGTGTATTAATGATACTCGTTACCTGGAGAGGTTGGAAAAAGATCTACGTTTCTTCCCTGTTCCAAAACCAAAACCAAACCCTGAAAAGTGTAGGGTTAGCTAGCTAGCTACTGAAGATATAGCCTACTGAATGTATACACATGCTGCTTTTGCTTTGTAATGATTATAACAGTGAAACAAAGACCGACCCTGCTGTACAGGAACCAGTGAAGGGAAGCAGGGACACTTTGCTCGTATTCAACCAGCTGTGTGTCATCACATAAATGTTGTTTGACTTCCCTGGAGATCCCTGCCTATCCGGTGGCGGAGGTCCAGGGGCGAAAGCCAAACACGGTTCATCAGCACACACTGTGATGCCTCACAGCTGCTTCAGTATCAGCAAAGTTTCCCTTTATATTCATTGTCTTCTGTGTGGATCAGCAGTGATGTGGTGGTTCACTTTGACACTGTGATCTGTAGCCTATAGTTGGGCTTTAGCTTCTAACTATCTTTGTCTTTTTAACCTGTTGTTGCTGCTGAGTCAGTTTGACATCCTGGATATATCCTTCAAACACAGACTGTAGACCCCTCTGTCTGCTTCTCTCTGCAATCACTGTTTCATTTTTCCAAAAATATGATAATATTTCTTCAGAGAGTGCAGTTAGCTACAGTGTGGGCTCCATGCTTACTGTGACAGCTTGTCAGACCATCACAAAGGGGCGGGGCTTAGCAAAAGGTCAATTACCAAACCAAAAACTTAATCACACATTCATTCCTCTTGGCAACAACGCTCTGAATGTACGCATGGTCCAGTTTGTGCTAGAGTGCACTCTGAGTGAGTGTTGCCAAACTGACCCTAGGTGACCCACCAGTGGGAGCATTTATTGATTAATGCAGCACAGTGCATTCTGGTAGTTGTAGGTTTTCTGTCTGTTGAACAAAAGCAAATGCCACAGCCCTTTTTCTCTGTTTTCTTTGGTCACGTAGCACCAATTCCAAAAGTATTGGGTCTTTATACTGCACAGACAGCCCAGTGTAATAAAAAGACCTTCTTTCCAGCTGTGAAATACTAGGAAGCAAGAAAGACAGCAAAAATTCCTGTGCAGTGTTATCATTGTTATTCATTTGTGGGCTTGTGAAAATCCAAACAGTCAAAGTATTGCGGAACAAAATATTTATATCCCCTTGTGAAGGAATTTGTTGTGCAATTGACGACCCGCCTACGCTACAGTTTCCGAGCAGTGTTTCTGAATTCCAGGAAAGGGCCTTATCCAAACTGCTGCCGCAAAGTTGGACGCACTCAATTGTCATCATCATAGCATCAGGATTTACCTTAATGAAATACAACCCCAGACCAGAAGCACACAAAACATAGTTTGCATTGATCTCACACATGGAGAGCCCCACTTGTGTGTCTGCGCGCGCAGGAGCTTCAAGGTGCAAGTATGTGCACTCAGGCCACGATGGCGGAGAGGGGTAGCATGAATTAGGAAGTGTGAGCAGGGAGAGGAGGGTTACTATGACAACGGGGGAGAATGTTCCAGGTGACAGTGAGATCGTTGAGATGCTAATTGTCCATTTTCAATCCTCCATAAAGTTTAACAGCCACTCTGCCTCCACATGTTATTCTAACTCAGTCACAGAGTATACCTCTGGGATGTACAGCTATTCCTCTGTCTCTCCATCCCTCCCTCCTTTTTTTTTCTCGTTTATAATGACACCCCATCCTCCCTTCACACCCCTCCATCTCCTCCTCCTTCCTCCTGGCAGAGAGAGGGAGACTGTGTAAATATCATAGGCGATCTGGAGCATATGTGCGCATCTCTCACGAGGCCAACCAACACCTGATCATCAGACTCTCTTTCCATCCATCTCTCTTTTGCTCTCGTTTCATCCCCCTTCGTCCTTGCTCTCCACCCCTCTCCTTCTTTACCCCCTTCTCCTCATTTCCTCCTGTCCAAATTCATCTCCCTCCGAGTTCCCTCTCCATTTTTACCCCCCCCCCTCCTCCTCCTCCTCCTCCTCCTCCTCCTCCTCTCGCTCATTCCCCGCTGTTTATCTCTACCGCCGCTCCCTCCCAATGCAGTGCGTTTAACCACTTTGTTCCCCTTTAAGATAAAGATAATTAAATCAGCAGCTAAATGAGAGAGAGTGTGCTGCTGGCGTCACCATGGCAGCGCTTTGATGTTCTATTTCAGCGCGATAGTATCAACATCAACTCATCAGTCCCAAAACTACTGTTGCACACACATATGCACAATCCATGCATTCACGCACCCCACGTCCCACCTACCACCTCCCTCCTCCTCACCCTCCTCTTACAGTACACACACAAAGACGGATTCGACACGCTAAGCTCCACTGTCTTATTTCCTGTCATCCAAACCACAGCATTCTTTACTGTTGATCTCACCCACTTCTCTCCCTTCTTCCCTTCCCTCTCCAGACCTCTCTTTTCTAATCTTATGCCGCTCTCCCTCTCTCTCCCCCGCCTCCTTCCTCCCGATCAGCAGGTTGCTAGGCAACTGCGCTCCATTGATCTAGAGGAGCACGATGACAAGCTCCCATAACTGTCATGAAAACACACACACACGCACGCAGGCACACACATGAACACACACGTAGTTATTGGAGATGTCTAGTAGCACCTTTAGAAAGAAGGCGTCCTCGCTTATCTGATAAGGACAAGGAACGGGAGGAGAGAGGGAGGAGGGACAGAGTGATACAAATGACAGGAGAAGAGGAGGAGGAGGAGGAGAGAATGGCTCTTTATGTTGCTTACCCTCCCTCTCCAGTCTCCATTCCCTCTTTCTTCCTGTAGCTTTTCCCATGTAACCCTTGCCATCCCTGGAAAACAATTACCTTCCCTGGTGGCCTGGCTAAATTTCCAATCTGACCCATCACACAGTCACGGCCACCTCATCACTGCAAGTCGCAAACCGGTTTCCCTCCATTTGTGCCTCCACTTCAGCGCTTATAACGAACGCTGTCACAATAAAGTGAAACAAAAGAGGAGATTCATGGTGGGTGAGAGAAAGGGAGTCTGTAAGTGGTAATAGGTCCAAGGTTTGGTTGTAAAATGGATGCATTTTACTTTACAGATGATGAAAATGTCAATAGTGTCTAAATACTTCAGAGTGAAAAATTGCGTGGCAGGTTTACTGATGTGTATATGAATCACTAAAAGGTCCAGTGTGAAGGATTTAAGGGCATCCACTGGCAGAAATGGTATGTAATATTTACAACTATGTTTTCATTAGTGTATAATCACCTGAAAATGAGAATCGTCTTGTTTTTGTTACCTTCCTATGAACCAAAAGCTTATGTATCTACATATGGAGCAGGTTCTCTTCAGCGCTGCAGGCAAAGGCGCCATTCATTCAAGCTGCTCAGCGGTGCATGAAACTGAAAAAGCTCAATTTTCGCAGTTAAAATAATCAACACATTCTCACTCCGACCTCGTCACATATTGACGTTTGGTCATGGACTTTCCATGTCCACATACGGTGTGCAAGGTACCCTGAGTGCATTGGTTTTTGACGTTCTGAGAAGCCGTGTCAAGTTCTGCCTGTTACATGAATTGTCTTCTCTCAAAATACACTGTTTTCACAGGAAATTCGACGTTTACATACAGTCTCTTTCAAAATAAACACACTATGTCAGAACAACACAGGAACTGACCTTTTTCCTCTACCACAAATACACATGGTTAGGTTTAGGAAAAAAGAACAGGGTTTGGCTTTAGGATCTTACGGGACGCGAGCACCGCTCTCCCGGGTGAAAGTTGGTGTTTGTTGGACCCATCCACCACCTCTCCCATCTGCCCTACTGGGACTTTCGCCGCCTTAACTATCATCCTTGTCCCACTGCGTTTCCCCCTGATGTAACAGAGCGCTGTTGTTAGTGTAACGCCGACTGGCTGCTTATCATGCCCATGTTAAAGGACAGCCTTTTTCGTCAGTGTCTGACGCCCCAAGTCACCGCCCGAGCGCCAGGTTTCGACGACCGGGTTGACATAAAATTACGCAGATCTACTACCCATAGGGCCATAGAGCAAGCGCACTAGAGACTTAAGGCGACGGAGCACAGCTGAGTGGCCACCATCCAGTTCAACAGTTTAACTTGTATGGGGATAAAGGTAATCCAATTATGCAGCAGTTCTAGACTTCTGAAATGTTGTCGGACTGAATGGATTAAATCCCACTAGTGAGACAAGTCATTCTACGGGGGTTGTGGCGCTCAAAAGAATCTATCCCTTCTACAATATAGCCTAAGGCTACAGGAAAAAGTCCACTTGTGTCCCATGGTTTCATATATGATTCCATGTTAGGCCACAATGTAAAACTAGCATGCTTGCTAATTTAGCTGGAAAGTTGTCTATTTCGACATAAAAATGATCATTTAAACAAAGATTACGTTTCCTTAGAGTGGTCCAACTAAAATAAACTGTGGTGAAATTTGCTATTTGATCCACGATTAAGGAGTTGATAAGGAGAGTGTTAGCTAGCGAGCTAGTACGCTAATAAGTAGAAAGGTTTTCTGTTTCTTCTTTCAACAAGCATTTGTGAAAGCAAGGCTAACGTAATTTTTACAACAACAATCTAAAATATGTCTTAAGCAATCTGTCCGTACAACATGCAACTGAGAGTCTTGTACTCTCGCATGCGCACATCTGAAACAGTGGTGGCTCTCCGGCTCTGCAGGGGGGATGTTTCTCGTGCTCTCAGGTAGATTCAAGGGTCTCTAGTGATTGGTTAAGGAAAATCAAATCCCCCTCCTCCATGGAAATTGATTACAGCAGACGCAATGTCAGGCTGAAGAGTGTAATGAGTTGACATTTCTGTCTGATATCAGGCAAACTATGCATGTATATGAAGTATGTATGAATGAATGAATGTATGTATGAAGTACCTTGACATTTCCACCATAAAATATTGCAGATAAAGCATTAACTGGTGAAGTAGGACTGCCCTCCCCATCCCACCCTCACTGATTTAACTTTAACTAGATAGATGACTCTGGTGCTTTCTAAACTCAGCTCAAAATGTGACGTTTTTATCACATTTTGTACATAGACTGAATGCAAAGACACAAATACAGTCTGTGGTTTTGTGAATAAAGTTTTCAAATCTGGGCTTTTATTAAACTTTTAGTTAAATTGTCAACATACTTCAATATAAACGGCGGCACAGGTACACTGGTTAGCATTGTCGCCTCATAGCAAGAGGGTTCCTGGTTAAAATCCAGGGTGGGGGAGCCCGTCTGTGCGGAGTTTGCGTGGGTCTTCTTCGGGTACTCCGGCTTCCTCCCACAGTCCAAAGACATGCAGGTTAATTGGTGACTCTAAATTGTCCGTAGGTGTGAATGTGAGTGTGAATGGTTGTCTGTCTCTATGTGTCAGCCCTGTGATAGTCTGGTGACCTGTCCAGGGTGTACTCTGCCTCTTGGTCGATGAATATAAACATAAATACATCCGTGTAACATCAAACACGAGTTTACAGTTTGAGACTTTATTGGTTTTGGTTTTTGTTGTTTATTAATCACGAGTCATATCATCGACACAACATTCAACAACATTGTCACATATTGCTGTTTCCCTGATATCATGCAGTCCTAGTGTGTGTTTACTACAGAGTACGTGTGGTCAGGAATGCAAGTGTATCCACTTTATTTGATCCCCTCCTTCGCTCTGTGAGGTCCGTGTAGCTCCAGGCATTAGAGCGCTGCAGTGTTCTCTGAGTGTGCCGCGCAGTTATCATGACATTTTCGAGGCCACGGGGTCAAAGGTGAAAGGTGACAGGCGACGATGTGTTCCTTGTTACTGGTTTCTCTGTTCATTATCCGCTCTTAAAGTCTGTTCCGCTGCACAAACTGCTCTGACCCTCGACCCCTTACTGTAGGGCATGCGATGCCGCGGGCTGAGTGTGGCTGCATCGCCATGACAACCAGTAGGTCAAGATTTATGGTCATTCTGATGCGCGCACAAAGCTCTGCACACATGAACACACATATAGGCGTAAATCAGTGGTGCGAGGGCTAATGAACTATGGATCTTGAGATTTTTTTTTTTTCCGTTTGGACACACATTTAAGCAACCCTTCACACACACATCTCCTATCTTTCATTCAACCTCTTCACCCGCACACACACATACACAAACACACACACATACACACACAGTCTGACGGGCTTTGTTTGGCTCTTGTCGGTCACTCTCCATCTGCTGTTCAGATGATCAATGCTAATTCCTGTTGAGAGTCCTAATGACACACAGATCCATACAGATGGACTGCGCGTTTGCACTTGTGCTTGCTTGCGTGCTTGTGCACCTGTGCACGTGTGTGGGCGTCCATGTGTGCATGTTTGTGCACATGAGCTAATGTTATTTGTGTTTAGAAATTGCAATCCTTTGATGAGGACAGGTCAGCGCTATTGTTATAAATGAGAGTAAGATTGCAGGGAGGTGACCTCTCCTACCTCACACACACACACACCCACACACACACACACACATACACACATGCGCACGTGGCTGTTTGCACTATTGGCAAGTGGAATTAGTAAATGTATGAGCTACACAGAAACTCATTACAACACGATTAGAGACAAACCTCCCATTTAATCTCATTTAGAAAAGGGTGGTTGCCTGTCAAACACACTCACACACGCATACACACACTTATGCACAGTTACACACACATTTGTACTTACACAAAGCCCACCCTCTCTGTATGAATGACATCAGGGGTTTCTGTCTGACTCATAAAATGATACCCTCATAATCACATGCTCACACTACAGTGTAAGCACAGTGTTTTAAATGACACGGTGAGTCTTCTACATGCATATAATCCCACTGTTTCCACATTTCACCATTAAAATATAGAGATTTCTCTACATGTGGCACTTCGACTCCTCCCTCTCTCACCCCCCTCTGTGCCGTTTGTCACCATTCACAGCGCAAACTAGGTAAACCTCGCTGTCTCAAGCTCAGCTCCAAACACTGTAGCACAAACTGACATAAATGCAAGCACAAAATACGGGCACACAAACACACACATACCCGCTAGATGCTGACAGATGAGTTTTTATTTTTGGCTGTATATTCTCTCTGCTGGCAGTTCAGACACACACGCACTCATATATAAAGAAAATATGTATACACACTCCAGACACACACACATATACAGTGACCTTCTCTCTGCTGAGTAGGCAAAGAGTCAGGGGTCACTGCCTGCTGTCAGCCTGTCAGGGAGAAAGGAAGGGAGAAGGGGAAGTGAGAAGAGGCAGAGGAAGAGCAAACGTAGTTGGAGGAATGTACAGAATGGAGCTCCTCCGCCTCATCATTCAATAAAGACTAATGCAATCAGAGGCGGCCCATATCTGTCACGGTTAATGTTGGCTGATAGAGTCGCAGCAATTTAAAATGCTCATGCTATAATGCATTTCCCTGTGCCTCTTACAGACTGATGATGCATCACATCACGCCCTGATGGCTCTTGTAGAAACAGATAACCTGCTCTGCAGCATGCTGAATGAGGCCTCCATTATGCCTGACCATTTCTGCGCGTTTTTATCTCAATCGGCTACAAAGAAGTTTCATCCCGAAATCCATTAAAAATACAAAAGTTACCTGAAGTTCACTGCTCAATCTCTCAGAATTACTGCAGATAATTATATCCTCTGTTATGATTCCGTCAAGCAAAAGCAATGCTCCCACAAAGGCCACAAAGGATATCCGTCACTTTAGCAATCGGTCTCTCAGAATGGGTTTTTTTTTCAAATGTGAATATAATTTTGAGAAAATGCTGCAAAAATCTCCACATGAAGTCATACTGAGCCTGTTTACACATGGTATTAACGTGTTTTGGCGGCACTGTCTCCTAGAAATTATGTTTAAATATCACCAGTTTGAAACAGCAAATATGTTTTCAAGGGAAACGTAATGCCAAACTAATCATTTTTACCACAATGAGGAAATGTTGCTAATTAATGTACCTGGGAAATCACAAAAACATATCAGCAAAATGTTCATTGACAAGGTATTACAGTTGTTTTCCACCCAGAAAGGCAATTTTCGTGATACAGCATCCACTCACAGTCCAACACATTCTCACTTTGACCTCGTCACATGTTGACATTTTGGTCATGGACTTTCCACGTCCACATAGGTCGTGCAAGGTACCCTGGGTGCATTGGTGGTTGATGTTCTGGGACACCATGTCCAGTTTCCTTCTTTTAAGATACACTTCTGTTTTCACAGGAAATTTAACGCTTACATAAAGTCTCTTTAAAAATAAACGCACTACATTGGTACAGCACCACGTTTTTTTTCCTTCAACAGCAAACACACGTGGTTGGGTTTAGGAAAAAAGAACAGGGTTTGGCTTTAGAATCTTACAGGACGTGAACACCGCTCTCTCAGGTGAATGTCGGTGTTTGTTGGACCCATCCACCACCTTTCTCGGACTTTCGCCACCCTAACTTCTGTCCTTGTCCCGCTGCATTTCCCCCTGACACCCCCAGACACCATTAAACTATAACAGCAACTAGCTGCGTATCATGTCGACGTTAAAGGACACGTTTTTAGTTGGTTTCTGAGTAAGAGCACCTCAGAGTAAGACCGGGCTCCTCACAGTGACAACAGCATTATTTGTGTTATGATCAGCTTTTGTATTAACATTAAACTGAAAGCCAATCTTTCCCTAATCTTAACCAAAGTACAAAGTTTGTCACCTAAACCCAAGAAAAGAGTCTTTGTCTTTATGTTTTTCATTAAAATGCAACTGAAATCACAATCTCTTTTCCCCAACCACATCCTTGGAAAGTCTATGCGATACATAAATGTGTATGTTGTTACCAGAGGAAACATCTCTGAACATAATCCCTCTTACTTACATTGCCACAATAACGTAATTGAGAAAACAGTTCAGCAACATACAAACATAATTTCTCAGAGATAGGCTTGGTCTCTGTGTTCCGAACACAAGTGGACACCCAAGACACATTAGCGTTCTACGTGTCTGACCCAATCACCAGAAAAAAGGCGGGCATTGTACATTTCTGCACACTACGACCAGGTTTCCTTTGCACGTTATTACGAAGCAGATACGTTAAAACTAAGCTTAACAGCTGGTCGAAGAAACAGAGTGTTATATCTCTTCATGAATTAACGAATGGTCCAGTTTTTGCTAGAGCGCGCTCTGACACATGGAATGAGTATTTCTGAACGCACCACTAGCATCATCTTCCTCCATTGTCTAAAACAAGCCAACAGAACTTACTCGCTAGCGCTAACTAATGTCTGTGGAGAATTGTTTTGCCTCCAGCTAAGCCCCGCCCACCAAAAAACATCATACTGTTTACTAATAGTAAAAGGCTCCATACCACTTGGTGATTATTTACACTTGTATTTAGCGTTGTCCACTTGTGATCAGATTACCAAAGACAGATGCTAATAAAAGGTGTAAACAGGCTACTTTTTTACCCCCGTTTTTTGCAATCTGATTGCTCTTGACCACATGAAAGTACAGGTGTAAATACACTCGAAACGCATTGAGGACGTATTGTTATCCGATCTGCCAAACCACTTCTGATGATGGTCAGGGACGCATTGTGACCCCATCGAACACAAGCGTAAATGCAAATGCGTCTCCAATCCTCTTGCAACAACTCTGTGGATGAAAACACGTAAGCGAGGTGCGCCAGCTGGACACAGGAAGAAGGAGGAAGATAACAACAACAACAACACTCACCGGGTAGCGACTGCCAAGAAAAAGAAAACACGTATGCTAGCCGAGGATGGAGTCACAGTGAGACGAAGTGTCTGCTCTCCACTTGGTCCAACAAAAGTGTCCATACCATAACGCAACTCCATGGGTGACTAACATCTTGTTGTTGTTGTTGTTATTGTGGTGCACATGATATGACGTTGTAGTGTGCCGCTAGGATTTGACGTCAGCGGGACGGAGCGTGATCAGACAGCAAACGGATCTGGATGTGGACACCGGAGACCCATATTAACACCAGGTATAAACGTATGTGGTCAAGCGCTATCCGATTGTAATCCAATCGCAAAAAACGCATGTTAATGCCAGGTGTAAATGGGGTAATAAAGTCATAAAAATGTGACATTGTTAAAACCAAAATAATTAAATCTGTTAAAGGCTTTTTTTAAGATACTGACGTGCACTTCTTTAAAATCCTTGAAACCAGTCTATTTGTATTGGAAGAGGTTGAAATAGTCCGACTGCACTGGCATGTTTTTTTTGTCTCTAGACAAAAGTTATTTAATAAGATTTGAGGTTTTTGTAGTATTTTTAGTTTAGGATGAACATCTTACTGCATTAAATGTGAATTGTTTGATCAATACGTTGTGTTAGAGCATCAATTAATCTGAAATTTCTTTCCCTTTGCATGTTTCCTTACATTGAAAATGTTTCTCCCACAGTTATCCGTGTTTTTTCCTTGCACAGGGAAGAGATGGAAGAACGTTATTATTTGATAATGCCATTTGGTCCAAAAGGTCAGCCTGGCCCAGGGATGGGGGAGGGGGGAGCGAAGGGGGAGGAGGGAGTGGCGGAGCAAGGGGGTTTGAGGAGTGATGGTGGTGGTGGTCAGTCCAATTGGAAACCAGGTGCTGATGTTGAGATAGTTTCCATAGTAACTCCTCCTCCTCCTCCTCCTCCTCCTCCTCCTCCTCCTCCTCCCAGTCTCATTCCCCCCACTTCCCTCTCTAACACTCCCCTCGCACACAACAGCACACACGACAACATGTGCACAACTGCCTGCTTATCCCAGCACTGCTCTCTGTGGTCAGCCCTTCTCGCTGTAATATCTGTTGCTCAAATCAATTTCAGCCTTCACATTCCAGTTGTGCGGTCACATGTTCCAGCTGTGTGGTCATGCGATATACCGTGGTATAACCATTAAAGCTGCCTCTCTGCCAGTCGCCTGTCTTCGCCCGAGCAAATACAAGCAAATATCTCATGGCACCAAACAGTAGGTACAGACTGTACAATCCACTGCAAACAGATAGAGATGACAACTACTGTACAAAAACAGGAGTGATGTATGTGTGTCGAGCCGCACGGCATTATGGGCTGAACGCTGCTCCATTCATCGTCTCTGTAGAGTGCATCTTGAATCAGCATCTGCGATCAGGTCAGGGCTGTTCTTTTTACAGGAGGCCCCAGCCTTCGGTTGTCAATTTTATAGCTTTACTACTCCTCCTTCTTCAGCTCCAGCACTCGATGAAGGTGAGAGTTAAAGCAGAGTAAAAGGAGTACAGCAGATGTGGCGCCTCGTCAGAGAGACATATACAGATTGAGGGAGAGGGAGAGAAAAAAGAGCAGCAGCAGCAGCTGGCTGACGGAGCCCAGGGAGAGCACCTCTGAGCTGGGCTCGACACAGCTGGAGTCCCTCCCTGGGACTGGCTGGAAAAAAAAAATCCCTGTGTGTGTGTGTGTATTTGGTGTGTTTGTCGATGATCTTGCACAGGATTGTGTGTATATGTGAGAGTATTTGTTAATGTAAATAAATTAATGTAAATAAACTATATGCCCCCAAATATGTGACACCTTGACGTTACATTCTCCTGCCTGAAGCGACATAAACCTCACATGAATCAAAAACACACACTGCACTGTAAACACAACACAGTGGGATCTTATACGTTATATGGCCAAAAATATGTGGACACTCGACCTTTCACCCATATGTGATTGTTGCACTCTAAACCAATGTTGCTCCAACAGCCTCCACCAGTGGCAGATCACTCCCACTCGGGGATATCACCAATCAGCCGCAGCATTAAAACCACTGACAGGTGAAGTAAATAATATTGATCATCTCGTCACAATGCAATATTCTGCTGGAAAACTTTAGGTCCACATAGGTGCCACCGGACACACTTAACCCATCCAAACACAGTTGCACACCATGTGTCCCCCCTCATAGCAACAGCACTCCCTGAGTGGCAGTGGCCCCCCAGCAGGACAATACACCATGCCACAGTGCAAACACTGCTCAGGAATGGCCCAAGAAGCATGACAAGTACCCAAGGTGTCGACCTGGCTTCCAAAATTCCCAGATCCTGATCGACGACAGGTCCCAAACACGGAGATGCAGAGATCCTGTGTCTGTGCCTTGACAGGTCAGAGCCAAGTCCGATCCAAGAAGGCCCCATCGTGAATCGGAGGTACCTCTATATATATATATATATATATATATATATATATATATATATATATAACATTTTTACATTAAATAATATAAAGGAAATGGTGGAGAGTAGCGAGGAGTGACAAATTTGCACATACCTTATATTGTTTGTTTTTTATTATTATTGTTTTCTAGCAAAGTTGTTTATTTGTGTTGATTTCTCATTAGCTCTTGTTATTGTCCAAAATAAATAATAATAATAATAGTAATAATAATAATAATAATAATAATAATAAAGGTAAAAATGAAAATAATAATAATAATAATAATTGGAACCTATCTGCGGGGATTTTTGGGGGGAAATTTGTTCCCATTCAGTCACACAAACATTTGTGTGGTCGGGCACTGATGTTGGATGATAAGACCTGGCTCTCAGTTGGTGTTCCAGTTCATCCCAAAGGTGTTGTTTGTATCTGGTCAGGGCTCTGTGAGCCAGTTAAGGTTTTCCACATCAAAGTGGTAAAACCATTTCCTGCTGAGGCAGGAAAGAGCCTTCCCCAAAATGTTGGAACAAATGGGTCTTGCCCGGTGTTGTAGTGGAGGGTATACGCAAGTATACAGGCTATACTCACCTCTTGTTCTGGCTGTTGGAATATACACTCACCAGTCACTTTATTAGGTACAGCTGTTCAACTGTTCATTAACGCAAACAGCTAATCAGCCAATCACATGGCAGCAACTCAATGCATTTAGGCATGTAGACATGGTCAAGATGACCTTCTGAGGTTCAAACTGATAATCAGAATGATGAAGAAAGGTGATTTAAGTGACTTTGAACGTGGCATGGTTGTTGGTGTCAGATGGGCTGGTTTTTGGGATTGGGATTTTTACACACAACCATCTCTAGGGTTTACAAAGGATGATCCCAAAAAGAGAAAATATCCAGTGACCTTGTTGATGCCAGAAGTCAGAGGAGAATGGCCAGACTGGTTCAAGATGATAGAAAGGCAACAGGAACTCAAATAACCACTGGTTACAACCAAGGTCTGCAGAAGACCATCTCTGAAGCAACAACACGTCCAACCTTGAAGCAGATGGGCTACAGCAGCAGAAGACCACACCAGGTGCCACTCCTGTCAGCTAACAACAGGAAACTGAGGCTACAATTCACACAGGCTCACCAAAACTGGACAATAGAAGATTGGAGAAACGTTGCCTGGTCTGATGAGTCTGGATTTCTGCTGCCACATTCAGATGGTAGGCTCAGAATTTGGTGTAAACAACATGAAAGCATGGATCCATCCTGCCTTGTATCAACGGTTCAGGCTGCTGCTGGTGTAATGGTGTGGGGGATATTTTCTTAGTACCAACTGAGCATGGTTTAAACACCACAGCCTACCTGAGTATTGTTGCTGACCGTGTCCATCCCTTTATGACCACAGTGTACCCATCTTCTGATGGCTACTTCCTGCAGGATAACGCACCATGTCACAAAGCTCACATCATCTCAAACTGGTTTCTTGAACATGACAATGAGTTCACTGTACTCCAATGGCCTCCACAGTCACTAGATCTCAGTCCAATAGAGCACCTTTGGGATGTGGTGGAATGGGAGATTCATCATGGATGTGCAGCAAATCTGCAGCAACTGTGCGCCGTAACCTACGCTACAGCCTGACGTGCACCTCCCCAGAAATGTAACTACATGTCGCAGCAACACAGCCCTCCTGTCTGTTTCTGTAAGCTGAAACCATTTCCCTCAGAACAAAGCTTTTATTTACTTTAATTTCACAGATAAGAAACAATAAATTGTGAAGACAATAAAGCCTCCACAAAAATAGCATTTTAAGTCTTGTGTGTGATTTATCCTGGCTTCATATGAGCACAGGAAATCTCTGCTCGTCGCTAGGCTAATTTATACAATGTAAAATGCCATAGGCTTGTGCTAATAACGTTAGCATGTTGTATTTGTTTGGAAAACGTGTTTAGTATGAGACAGTTGTTTTGTCAGTGAACCTTGTGAGTTGTAATAAAGCCTAATTTTGTAATATTACCGTTGTTAAATGTTGCTGTTGTCCCTGGATTCATATGCGTAGAGAGAAATCCGCTAGCCCCAAGGCTAATTTATACAATGTAAAATGCCATAGGCTTGTGCTAAAAACATTAGCATGTTGTATTTGTGGGGAAAATGTGTCCAGATAAAGACAAGTGTTTGTCTGTGAATGCTGCGAGTTATAGTGAAGCTGATTTGTGTACTTGGGTTTGAAATTGTCTCTATTAAGCCATGTTTAATGTGTGTTTAATGTGTGTTTAATGTGTGTTTTGAATCAACTAAACTTTACAGCACTTCCCAGACACCTATGCCGCCAACTAGTGTTTTGGAGGTGTAACTGCAGAGTGACACAGACACCAGCACAAGTATAAATGCTCACAGCGGCGTAGGCCATCTGCCGCACAGGTATAAATCCCCCTTAAGCATGTCAGGTAACAACTGAAACAGATTTTGTGTAATTATAATGCTTTACACTACAAATGTTCATCTGACCTTGCTACACACATCACTGCTGCACAGCTGACCCTGTTACATATAGTAAGCCCACCTCATCAGCTACCACTGTACCCCTGACCATGCCATGGGAAGTAGCACAGTGTCCGAATACATTTGGCCGTAAAGTGCACTCCTCCATCTACAGCCATGTGTGTGTGTGTGTGTGTGTGTGTGTTCAGGTGAATTAAGTGTGTGTTCTGTATGTGTGTCAGAGAGAAAAGGATTGAGACAGATTTGTAAATTGAGACGGCCTTTCTCTGTTTCCTTTTCATTTCGTCCTCTCTCCCCCCTCATCCACAAACACTTCACTGAATCGCTGACTTCCTCACACACGCGCCTGTAAGCACGAGAGAGGTAAAGGCCATCGTCACTGTCACTCGCGGATTTAATCACTCGGATCTACCCCGGTTCTCGCCTTATTTTCTGCCTCCGGTAATTGCGTTTCTGTTTCGTGCGGGCGGTGAGTGCGCGCTGTCCAAGGTGCTGCAGCAGCGCGCGGCCCCGCCCATCCCCTCTACCTCACACATACACACACACACTTTCTCTCTCGCGCGACCACGTGACTTTCCCTCTGCCGAGTCTCGCGGAGAGCATCAGACTGCACCTTTTCCTCCTCAAGAGGACGGAGAGAGAGAAGAGAGAAAGAGACATTGAGTCAGACAGAGAGAAGGAAGGAGCGCGAGAGAGGGAGAGCGCGCGCGCAAAAAAAGGGGGGAGAGCAATAGCACCTTGTCGCCTGGAGGCGAGCCTGTGATAATTCTGTCCCTGTCCGGTAGACCGGCTCCATCTACCGCCAGGCGCGCGGGTGCTCTCCCCTCTCTCCCGGCTTTGAGGTCCTCCTCAAATGGGGAAGGGAAATCGATGAGTCGCGCGCCGCACTGTTGCCACGGAACCACAGGATGCGCGTGAGGTAGGTCGGTTTCTACTCTGTGTGTGTGCCTGCATTGAGGGGAAACCGCTGCTGGCTTGTTTTTTATTTACCGGGGCGAGGCTGGCACGGCACCGCTGCAGCTTTTGATGCCAATTAACACAGTAAAAAAAAAAAAAAAAAAAAAAAAAAAAAAAGTAATCACCGTGTCATCGGCTTTAGTTAAGAGCCAGGGCTCAGGTGATGATGAAGCTGAACCCCCGGTGTAGCGGTGTAGTCAAGTAGCGGACGCGAATAGGAGGGGGGGATGAAGAGGAGGTATGGCCGCAAATCGAGAATCGATAATTCAACCGCATTCATTCACCCCGTCTATCAATAACTGTGATGTCGCCTTTCAAAGATGCGCGGAGAGGAAACTATGTGACGCTTACTGTGTATGCATGTGTGTGTTTATGTGTGCCTGTGTGTGTGTTTTCAGTAGTGTGTGAATGTTGTTAGAAACGGAGCTCCGGAGCCGTTAATTCGATAAAGCGAGGCGGTTTGAGTCATCCGCCGCAGCGCGCGGTGCTGCTCCCGCTCTTTGTGATGTAGCTAACAGAATCCTCGACGGTGGCGCGAGGTGGCCACCGCCAACCGTTATGAATTCATTTACAATAAAATAAATAAATAAATAAACTAAAAAAAAAATCCAGCTTTTAGTTTATTGACGTCGGAATACTGTTATTAAGTCTCAGAAGTGGTTACAAAAAAATATGCTTTGTGACGTGAAGGCAGTCGCAGGTATGCCACCTTATAAAAATCTCCTGCGGCATGATGGGAGCTCTACCAAGGAGGTGCTGTTTAAGTGTGTGTACGTATGTGTGCGCGTGCCTACAGTGTCATTAGTGTTGTGGGATATGTGGGAATAAAAATATAGATTTTATTGTGTATGTTCAGGGTCTTCATAAACAGATTTGGGCCTGTTAAATGTGTAATGTGACTGTGTGTGTGTGTGTGCTCAAAATGCATGAGAGAGAGTAATTTGAGAATAATAGCAGGCTCGGCTTGTGTGTGTGTGTGTGTGTGTGTGAGAAAAAGAGTTTGTGTGTTTATGTGTGTGTGTGACCCTGGTTGATTGTGCCGTCTCTGTTCTCTCTGTAGGTCGCTGGAGAGAGTGATGACGTGGCAGTGAAAGACACACATACCTCACTCGCACACACACACACACACACTCATACACACACACATACATATAGGCTACACACACACACGCACACACACATATTTGCCCACACACACTTTAAGTCTTGCCCTACTAAGACAGGGAGGAGGGAGAGAGAAAATTCTGCTATGACGGTGTCATTTCTCTCCATTACCAATGTGTGAGCCACACACCCACACACACACTCATACTCCGTGGGGAGTTGCCTTCATGGGGGATAAGGCCCTATCTAGGGCACAAAGATGGAGTTCACATCCTATTCGTCACTTATCTAACACTCACACAGATGTACACACAAATACACACACCTGGAATCTCATATGTCAGGAGTGAAGAATGAAAGACTGAATGGAGAGAGGACATTGAGCTTATCAAGAGAAGACACAAACACCAGGCCAAGGCGAGAGAAGATTCCCCAAGCGTGCTGAACGGACGGTGGGAGCTGCTGTTTGACCCCCTCCCCTACTGGAGCTGTGTTGTGTAGGGGCCTCGACTTATAAAGAGCACTGCCAAGAAAGCAGGGTGCACCTGAGACACATAGAAAGTGTACTGCGAAGGGCCCTACAGTTGTCACCATGAGCGGTAGGCTAGAGGGAACACCCCAGCTCTAGCCTCTATCTCCTCCCGTGTGTGTGTGAGTGTGAGCGCGAGTGTGTGTATGAGTGTTATGGCGGTGTGTGTTTGGGCGGCAGCCCCCCTGCTCTTCCTGGGGCTGTGCCTTTGCAGCGTGGGGGGCCAGGCCCAAGGGGAGGTCCTGGAGTTTGGAGGTGTGTCCAGCCAGTGGGGGCGGTTCCCAGTGTGGAACGCCTGCTGCGAAAGTGTGCTGAGCTTCAGCCTGCGGACTCACAGCCAGGAGGGCCTGCTGCTCTACCTGGATGACGAGGGCTTCTGCGACTTCCTCGAGCTGCTTCTTCTCCACGGCCACCTCCGCCTGCGCTTCTCCATCTTCTGCGCTGAGCCGGCAGAGCTGCAATCAGGCGTGGCGGTGAGTGACGGGCGCTGGCACGCAGTGCGTGTCAAGCGGGACTGGAGGAACACCTCATTGGAGGTGGACGGGCGACTGGAAGGATGGGCGGAAGTGAAGAGCAAGAGAAGAGACATGACAGTATTCAGCCACACCTACATGGGCGGGGTGACGCCAGAGCTCCACTCCTCGCCCCTGCGCCTCACGTCCCCTTCGGTACGGGAACACCCCGCCTTCCGTGGCTGGATCACGGCGGTGAGCATCAACGGCTCACTGGCGACGCTGGACAGCTCAGAGGGCGTCACAGTAACAGCCGGCTGTGGGCCGGATCACCAGTGCCAGAACGGAGGGGTGTGCAGCGTGGTCAACGACCAGGCCGTCTGCGACTGCTCCGACACCGGTTACCAAGGCAACGACTGCAGCGAAGGTAAGGCCCAGAACCATGCTGACCCATCATATACATCTCATCCTTCACGTACATACACACACACACCTGAATACACACATGCACACACAGTTACTGTTGTGGATCCATTTCTCCAAATTACCTCCAAACTCCAGGTCCTCCAGTGTAGACATCTATTTTTCATTCACACCTTCACAGCTGCCTTCAGTTGGGAGGCAGCTGTATGGACCAGCAGCCTTCACAAACAGTGCAAGACATGCATACTGATTATGTTTGATATTGATTTTTTTTATGGCTGCCAATGACTCCTAATTTAGTATGTACCTCCAGAAGTCAGAGCTGAGGCCCCCCCCCTCCCAAGAAGTGCAGTCAGTTTAGTGAAGCTGGAGCTGAGAGCTGAGAACAGCTGTTCTGAGCTGCAGTCAGACCGTCAAGCTCCAGAGCCAGAAGACTTGAGTGGAATTCCTGAAACCGTTACCTGGCTGGGAGCGTTACAGCCTTGATGGGCTCAGTTGGTGTGTTTGGCAAAACACAATCACCATATAGATCCAGTATGGATGTGGCTGTTGGCTCGTGTTGAGAGAGTTTAATTGGAACTAGGCTAAGAGGCTGGAAATCAGTGGTTGTTGCATGGCTGACACCTGGCTGCCTGTGTTAATGGATTTGCATTGATTCTAGATGGCCTTCACTGGTACAATACATCGGTTGTTGAAATGAAGTGTGTACAATCTATCGCCTGCCATTAATTTGAGCAGCTTGCCGCCTGCTAAGATGCTCTCTTTGTGTGTGTGTGTGTGTGTAGTGTGTGTTCTTATGCATTATAAAGGAGGAAATAGTGTCCTGTCAGTGGTACTTTATAAATATGAGGAACTGTGACAATAAACAGCCCGGTATAAAAATAAAACTTTTATGTGCAAGAGGCAAAAGAAAAATGCTGTTTCTCAAATGATTTAATATCTGGACTCCATGAGAACACCCTCCCTTAATACTGTCAAACAAGCCTTTGGTCAATAAGTGCCAATATACAGGGCACTGTAATGATGGCCATTACAAAAACGAAACAGCTGCTTAATGAACTCAGCTACCTTGTTATGGCCAGTACTGCAAATGCTTTCATTTCCCTCTGCTCAGTTGTGTGTGTCGCCAGATTTGCTTCAGTTCATTCAAGAGCAAATCTGCATTCTTAATCAATAGCGCTCTCAGCTCCTGCACGTTTTTTTTTTCCCCTTTACGATGCCACGGATACCTCCCAGCCTTGCCTCAGCGATTGATATTTTAATGACACAAATGCATCTGCCAAAAACGGCAAAGTGGCCTTGCCGTGCCTCCGTTTGTCACCGACCTGACCTCACACCCCACCCAGCGCCGCTGTCAGCATCACACCTCCCCTTAGCCACCCACCACATCACACCCTAGCATTTAGTGGGCAGTGGGATGGCCTAGGTTACCATGGAGACAGGACTAATAGGGAGACCTCATGCCAGGAGTGTTTCTCCGTCCTTGCTCTTCCGCCCTTCCTCCCTACCCCCATTCCTCCAGACTCCTTGCAGCTGCCTCAGCTCGTAGTGACTTCAGGCGTCACGTCTGCCACACAGATCTACTGTATTTACATGTTTGTGGTGGTTGAGTGTGTGCGTGTGTGTGTGTTTATGTATGACAGGCATCCTTACGGCGATAATGACCAGCGGTCTTAATTTCCCAAGCAGGTGGGGAGGGTAGCTGGTGCTCACTAGGTCCGTCAACTGACACAGAAATTAATGATTTAAGTGGAGCTGCCACGATTAATCGATAAGTTGCTCAAGAGAAAAATATAACTGAGTACTTGCTAGTTCCAGCTTCTCAAATGTGTGAACTTGATGCTTTTCTTCATCATATACGACAGTTAATTGTATTTTTTTTTTTTTTTTTCAGTTTTGGACTGATGATAAAACAACAAAGACTATCTGAATCAGGGCTGAGCGATATGCCAAACAAATCATAATGCTATTATTTTGACAGATAATGTGACACGAATCAGGATTTTAATGGGAATGGTAATTTTTGCATTTAATAGTCACTGAAAAAAAAAAGATAAAAATGACGATGATGTGATTTTCAAGCATGTTCCCCTACATCTGGAATACGATTGTTAGGCCTTGGCATCTCTGTAGCACCACTATACTTTAGTTATAATGGTATTTATGACACATTTACCTTTAGCCCTAATCTGAAGACGTCACATTGACCTGTGGAAAATCCAAACAGGCACTTTACTTTTTTTTTTTTTTAACAGATGAAACAATTAATCGAGTAAATAATCTCCAGATTATGAAATTAACAGTTAGTTGCAGCTTGACATTTAAGTTTCCCGAAAAGCAAAAATGCCAAATATTCCTGTTTGAGCTTCTAAAATGTGAGGATTTTTGGAGTGATGATTAAACAACAAAGACTATCTGAATAAGGGCTGCATGATATGCAAAACAAATCATAATGCTATTATTTTGACAGATAATGTGACACGAATCAGGATTTTAATGGGAATGGTAATTTTTTTCCATTCAAATTTCACTGAAAAAAATTATAAAAATGATGTTGATGTGATTTTCACTGGGGTCTGTACCAAACAAGCATGTTTCCCTACATCTGGAATAGGAGTTATATCTCTGTAGCACCACTTTGCTTTATTTAAAATGGTATTTATGACACATTTACCTTCATTAAAAACCTGCAGCTCCTGCTATTTTAATAAAGCACTTGGTGAAATTGCAATTTCGACAATATTTAGGTTAACTGTGCAGCCCTAATCTGAAGACAAACAGGCACTTTTCTTTCTTTTTTTTAAACAAACGAAATGATTAAAAAATAACAGTTAGCTGCAGCTTCACATTTAAGTTTCTCAAAAGACAAAAATGCCAAACATTCCCGTTTCAGCCTCTCAAACGTGAGGATTTGTGGCTTTTCTCTTTCTTTGTATCATTATAAATTAAATCACTTTGGGTTTTGGACTGTTGGTCAGACAAAACAGTGATTTGACGACCTCACCTTGTGCACCGGGAAACATGCCCGCCCACAGAAATGGCTGGGCCCCTGATAAAGTCCAGTAAACAGGCCCTCCCCAAATCTGCTTTACCCATACCCACACATGCGCTTGCTTTCTCTCTGCTAGTTTAGATCAGTACATTTCTCAGGTGTTGTGGCTCTATTGTTACTCAAGCAGTGATATAGTGTTTATTTTTGTTGTTTTAAGTAATGGTGAATATTTTGGTTCCAAATAAAATGTAGTTATCATTGCTTATATTAAGGATGAGCGTGATTATCGCTGGCCTCCATGCACCCCCCCCCCGGGCAGCTGGGCCCCTGAAAGCTTTCCCCCTTTTTCCCCCCGTATTGGCGGCCCTGCTGGGAAATATTAACAGGCATTAGTCGCAATTTATCCTTGCATTTTATAGACTTAAAGAGTAATTGATAAATCACAAGTATTGACAGGTTCATTGATTATGAAAACAATGGTTATTCGCAGCCCTCTGCGTGTGGGGTGTCTGTACATTCAGGAAGTGACAGGTGACGCTACGATCAGCTCTCTGCAGAAACTTGCTGCTGCATTAAGTATTAGGTGTGATCCAAGCCAGCCTAATCCAGTCTGCTGTTTTTCGCTGCTGGTTAGGGCACACTGGGAGACACAGACAGCACTGAGACACACACACACACATATACCTGCACGAACACGTGTGGCATACAAACACATGGAGAAACATTCTCACAGTGCTTCAGCACCACCATTAGTCACATCACCACCTAACAGCAGTGTAGCTCTACAGGCTAAATGGGAGGTGCAGACATTTTACATAAAGGCTCTCACTAGATACAATACCTGCTTTGGACTGGCACTTTGTCGCTCAACAAGAGGCTACTTATACCTTTTAAGGGGCTGTTTTATATTCCTAGAGATGGACTCACATTTCAGTTGTGAGTGATGCCAAGTGTTGATGTGTATAACAAGCTCTAAAATCCCTTTTCTCTTGGCAGTAGTGGCCGGTGTTAGTAATAGTAGTCTCATAAGATGGTTCCAGTTAGGAGGTCTGCTGGGGCTGGGATGGATAGAGCAGCACTGGGTTTGGTTGTAGTTACTTGCTATTATGTGAAATCATGTAGCATTACAGGAATAAATTCTGCTTTTATTCCACGTTGGCTCCTCAGATTCACTTTTCAGACTTTAGGTAGAAATCGCTGCAGGGTTTATGATGGTTAGATGATGGTGGAAATTGAGAGCAGCTTAATGGCTGGTTATAAAAGGTTACTTTTATGTCTTTTCTTCGGTTACTCACTGGTGGTGATATTACGCTAATTCATGGACATTAGCGCAGGAAAATGATTCAAGCTATTCCGGTGAACCAGCAGCTTTTCAGACAGAAATAAACAGCAGCAAATGGGGCCAGTTAACAAAAACATAAACCACGGACAACAGAGTGCAACAACATCTTAAGAGTGTTTCTGATGCCTGGTTCTTATCTCAGACCTCTCTGAATCACGGGGCTCGCTCTCTGAAAATAGTTCAGAGATACAGAGAGGTCTGAGAGGGGAATTGAGATGATGTACTCTTTGTGGATGGTTAAATTTTTTTTTTTGGTGCTGCCTTGTATAAAATGTTTTTTAAATCTGGCCCCATGTACTGTTGTTGATTTCGGTCTGACAACATGCCGGCTGGGTGACCACAGGATCTGCAGGATGAGCTAATATCCAAGCATCAATATCACTACCAGAGAGTAACTCACACCAGCTCATAGTACGTCAAAAGAAATCTCTGTTCAGGTGCACTCTGGAGATGAGAATTCAAAGGTTGTATCTGAGAGAAATTAAGTGGATGGCAAAGGGAGCAGGGAATAAAAGCTCAGGTCGAAATCCCTCTTTGAATGAAGAAAAAAATATTATGTTAACAGCATCTAAGGTTTTGTAAAATGTTGATCGTATATAGTGGAACCATGGCTGTCTCTTTGGAAATGGGGATCATCTATCCATGAGTCCAGGTTGTGTACTTGTTTTGTAAGAGTCAGGCAGAGTCAGTGTAAAGGTTTATCTCTTATATACAGTACCTTGAAATGATTGTGCTATTTTGAACCCAGCAACCTCACCCAGGCTGCACAATAAAGCTTTGAGATGAAATTATAACCCTCTGAAAATTAGAAAAAAAAAGCCTGTTATGAATCTTTAATACAGAATGAGTATGCTCTGCTAGAGGAGAAAAAAAGGATCCTTAGGACTGTGTTTGAAGCCAGAAATAAGTAATTTGAATGTGGCACTGCTGGTTTCCGTGCACGTTTACAATTACACGATATCTTCAAGGCTCCTTAATGATCCACTTTTACTCACATGCATATTCTTGCAGATTTGTGACAAGCTCAGAAACAGTTGCAAAGTAATATAGTATTATTATATACTGTAAGAAAAGACACTATATTACATCCTCCGTACCAGTGAGAGGAAAGGGTTTTGTTCCAAAGCACAACAACGTGACAGTTTTGGAGGAAAAAAATAAGAATTCGAGATATCGTGAGGAGAGTTTGAGCAGGGCCATGCATAAATGTAATTACTGTCGAAGCCATTCTGCCCTCCAGTGAAGGCAGAGTGAACCTGGCTTGTTAGGCCTGGCCTGGCTTGCATTGTCCTTGAGGGCAAATTGCTGTTAGCATGCTAATGGCTCCACCTGTTTCTGCCATGCTACTAGCACAAGGGCAGAGGAAACACTCAGATGAGCACACATCTCACAACACACACACACACACACATACACAAACACACACACACACACTCTGTCCCAGTATTGAACCATGCATGCCCCTCGTCTTCCTGCACTGCTAATCCATCCCTACATATTTTATATTTTCCTGCTATTTCACGTCATTATTACTGCCACATTCAATGTTAGCGTGTCCGTATGTATGGAAGACGGAGAGTGAGGGTGAGGTTGCGAGACCGAGTGTGTGTGTATGTTGCATGCTATCTGTCGGGGGGCTCTGGGGAGAGGAAGCGGCTGCAAGGTAAGTTCTGGGGTAAACGGCTCTTGAATCCAAATCATACAGGTAGGAAAGTATATGTTCGCCCACACCCTCCCCCCCTCCACCCTCTGTATCTACAAGTGTGGGTGGGTATGTGTGTGTGCCCCTTATGTAAGTGTATTTGTATACATGTGGAGTCATACAGAGAGATTGTGCTTTTTTTTTTTTAAATTTATTTATTTAAATGCGGCTGTAAGCGTATATTTATAAATGTAGACAAACCTCAGTTTTGGCTACCAGTGCAGCATGGTATCCATTGTGACGTTTGCGTGGACTTTGCATGTATGTTACCACGGTAACCCTGGACGGGTGTGCATGTACAGTAAGTAGCCATGGTAACCCAAGGGCTTAGCATGCATGTTAATGAATGTCTGTCTCTCTCTTTCCTCGCCCGGCCGCGACACCTTTCCAGAGCACAGCTACACCCCAGGTAGGTCGCACTTCTATCTATCAGTCTATCTCTCAGTTCCCTCTATGTCTGTCTGTATTTAAGTTTATCTTCCTGCTCTTTATTCAAACATCTTCTCTATCTGATTCCCTCTTTTCCATGATCTTAAACTTATTCTTAAACACACATTTCTTTAGCTCTGTCATCTTACGTTTGCCATTCTTCGCCACTCTCTCCCAGTTGTATATATTTTACGTTACTTCTGTCGTTTTTCTTTTTGGGTCATTTTACATCTTCTGTTGTGGAAATACAGTTCGAGGTAGCCAGCGTTTATGTATGTTGGTCTATGTGGGTATGTAGGGGTTGGTTGCTGACATCTGGTAAGTTCCACATCCCATGTGCAATCATCTGAAGTGGCTCTCGCCTCAAGGTTACAGAGACATACCATAGGCACACACAAGTACTGTACTGTATACGACCCAGCTCATGGCTGTGTGCAGACGTCTGTGTGCGTACCTGTTTGTGCGTAGGATCGCAGCCTAGGATGAGTAAGTGTCTTCAAAGCGAGTTTTTCTCTTAGACATTTTGAATAATTTAGAGGACTCACACACATACACACACTTTTACACAGAGAACGTTAGCCTTCACCAGCATGTCATTGACAAACTCCTGTATCACAAAGACACATATATGCACACACACACACTTCACGCCCCATGATCCTTTGCTGTGCTGACTGTGCTCTTGTCTTCCTTTAAGGTCTGGCACACCTGATGATTGGCGACCAAGGTATGGCCTCCTCTTACCTCACTTCCTGTTGTCCTCTGCTATACCATCACCCCTCCCCCTACCTCCTCACCCCACACTCACAACTCCCTGTATCCCTCCCTCACTTCACCGCCACATGGCGCGGGAGGAAGTTGTCTCTCTAGGCACTGAACTAAGGTCAGTTTTTTTTTCTCCCCTGTAATTGAGATTTCTACATTTTAAAACGGTCCCATTTGGTCTCATCAAGAATTTCACTTTTAATTTAAACTGAAATGGGCATTTTGCAGCGGAGCAATTTCGTAATAATAAATGAAATATGGCCTTAAAGATAATTTTTTGGGTTTGATTCTCGAAGATGAGCCTGAGAGCAACTTCTGCTGGGATATAAAGTATAATCATGGCTGCTGATGTGGGAGTGGGTAATGGGAGGGTTAAGACGGCTGCGGCTTGACGGTGCTTGGCTGGGTTAGACTTGGCAGGGCTCCAGGTCACGGAAATGGAGCCGACTGACCGACTGCCTCCATGGATGGTTTGAATTGGTCTTTACTCTTCCACCTCATTTCATTTTCTCTCATCTGTGTGTAAGAGTTTGATTGAGAGGGGATGGGAGCGCTGAGTGAGTGTGCGTGCATGATCTATACATATGTATGCATGCGTGCTTTTACATCAAGGTTTGCATCGACTGCTGTGGCAGTTTTCACAGGAACACTCCACATTTATCCATGGCTTTTTTATCCGCTTCTAGCACGTCCCGCTCTGCCGTCACTGCTCCTCACATGGGCTGCTGCTCATACATCGGCGAGCACATGTGATTCTGAACAGATGTTCAAGTTTATCAAAGCAATGCTGTTACCTTAACCCCCGAGTTGTCCAGTGTTTTTGATCAAAGCCCCAAAAACAAGTGCCACTGTTCTGCCTTTTGATACTCACTCACAATCTCACCACCTCTCTCTTCTTGCCCTCTTTCTCCTTTTTATTTTTTCTTCTTTGTTTCTGCCCTCTCTCTCACTGTTTGGGACACCATCCTCTGTGAATTTAGGGAAACTCAGAGGTACCCCCCCGCCCCCCTGATTATTTTTATGTGTATGGCTAATGGGCTGGTGGTTTTCAAGTTGAATGTATTGACAGGCTCTTGTATGTATGGTAATGTAGACCTTTAGAGCCATCCGACTTCAAGTTCTCATTTTGCCATTAAATTGGAATGTTTCATTTTTGGTAAGGTAAGCTGTTTGATGCATGTGTGTGCGAGCGTGCTCCTAAAAGCGTGCGTGCATGCGTGCGAATGACTCGGAGCTCCGGCCTACGGCGCCTTTTGAGAAATCCGAAGGTAGGTGCTGCTGGATCGGCCGGCTCTGCATGACGCTGATGAATACACTGATTGACCCACATAAAGACAGGCCTAACCGTGACAGGCTGATCCGCGTCTATTGTGCTCTTTGATTGGATGAGAGAGGACATGATGGCGGCTGTCTCCCATTGTGACAGGGCCGCCGTGTATTCGGTGCTATTTAATGAAATGTTCATCCAAGCTGGCGGATAGAAATATCTTGAATAGAGCACAAATGATGTCTTCAACCATCTATCACAGGGAGACATCTCTATTCTGACACGTATATTTCTATCTGAGCGTTTTTGCTATGTTTTGATTGCTCCTAGTGCCGGAGTTTCTGCCTTAAAATGTCTGGCATGAATCATCCAGGTGGCAGTGAAAATTTAATTGCTTCATCTGGCTTATGCTCAGCATTTTAAATCACCTACTTAAGGACTGACTTGTATTAACATATGTTTCCAGCATTATTACACAATGTATTCAGTGTATTTGTGTATAGTGGATGCCCTCACTATTACGGATGTTTGGATTGTGATCGGCTGAACGTAGAACTGTGGCTGATTCTTTTATTTCTTAAGAAACCTTTGAAGTCTCTTTCAGAAACTGTACACATGAAAAAGCTGTGTGTATGTGTGTGTGTGTGTGTGTGTGTTTTTGCTCTGCATACTGAGGAGTAAAGGCTGTCAAATGGTGCAGACGAAGCCTAGCTTAGGTTAGCTCAGCGTAAAGAGGCTTTTTGAGGAGCCCGCAAAGCTGAAATGAGTTTCTTTGAGGGGGCGGATTGGGTACGTGGAGGAGGGGGGGTGCCTTAGAAAGATATATAGCATGTGTGTCTGCTTGTGTGTGTGTGCGTGCCGGAGAAATGGAGAAAAAGCGACTGTGCCTGTGAGAGAGGAGCTAAAGGAATGAATGATAGAGGGAGAAGAGAGGGAAAGAGGAAGCGAGGGAGAGATAAAGTGAGTCGTCTTCTCTCCTGTGATGAAGAGCAACTGCCTGTATCTGCAAAGGGACAGCGGTGCTCCTGTCTGCCCTCCCAGCCCAGTCATTCTGCAAAGGGACATCAGCCCTGATGGGGAGCCCTGGACCTTTCCCCTCCTCCATAAAACACAGCTATCATTCTCCCTGGAAACGATACCCACAGATCACTAATCACTTTGAGTGGGTGAAAATGCACGAATTGTGGAGGGAAGAAAGAAAAGAGGGAGCCAAATTGGATTTTCATAAGTATCGAGCAGCCAAAGGAAGAGGGGGAAATGGATTTTTTTTTCTTTTTTTGAAAAGTATTGAGCAGCAATAATCTGGATGGAAAATGTGCTTAAAGCCAAGTAGCAGATTTTGCCCTTTCTCTTCTCTCTGTCTGGCCGAGAATAGACCGTGAAGGGTCCTGGGTGAATGAGTGATCGTAGGTTCTGAATAGGATTGAGGAGTGGCTCTTGGACGTAATTGGCAGCGATGCTCATTTATGATATTTATTTATTTATTTTCAGCCTCGAGGCAGGTTGTTCGGTTAATGACGGTTTGTCCAAGTGTTCTCGATATCTATCCAACAATCTGTGCACGGCGTAGACAAGTGGTCGGCCTCGCTTGAAGTGACCTTTACACGCGCACTTACGTGAACGGACGGACAAACAGACGCACACACTCACACACAGTAACCTTTAGAGAGTGCCCGCTGAGTAGGTGAGTGAGTGTGTGTTCAGTGTAAATATGCATGAGTAAGGCTGCCTGCACATATTCTTCACGGTCAGTGGATGAAGGCAGGACAGAGAGCGAGGTGTGTGTGTGTGTGTGTGTGTGTGTCCGTATGTTTATGTGTGTGCATGTCTTGTGTGAGTGCATGAGTGCGTGTTCAGGGGAGGTGGATTGTGAGTCATCACTTGTGACTCATAAAGCGTCGGCAATCAAAGCGGCTCATTTTAACACATTGTCTTATGGCAAAAACACACAGATGGACGCACACTCCCCTACACAAACACACACATGTTCTGTGTCACACTCTTTGCGTTCCTCTCTTTAAATTGCTCCCTTTTGTTTTTGTCCCCTCCACCTCGCTCTCGTTTTCTCCCGGATATACACATGTGCCTGCTTTTCTCCCAAAAACACACACGCATGCACGCACGCAGAGGACGGGCTCCGTGCTGACTCCACCATATGTGGGGTTGGGAGTGGTAGCAGACGCCAAGACAAGAGGAACCAGTCAGTACCAGCAAAGTACAGCATGTCTCCTACCTCTTACTCATCTAACGGTCCTAATAATAAATCACACAAGGACTGATTATTCTTTAATACAATACGAGCGAAGGAACTGAAATGAAAAACAGATTGTTGTTGTCTGAAAAAATATATATAATTTTTATTCTTAATAATAAAAATAATAATGTCATCGTCTATGTCTGATACGCTGTTTTTAGGTAGTAGGGCTCAAATAATTTTTTGATTATTAAACTAGGCAATCATTTTAAAATGAACAAAATAAATATACCTTAAAGGGTAACGTTCCTATTTTGCAACCTGAACTCTATATTCCCCTTTTTTGTCTGTGTCTAAGTGACTTATGGGAACAACAATTTTCTAAACTGGTTCAGAAGTGAAAGAGACACTGCAGCCAGCAGACGTGAAACAGGTGGCAATGTAACCATTAGGGGCAATTGAGCACCGTCAATTTACGTATACTGTAAGTGCTTATTTTGCCACTGACAGCCTGAGATTGTTATTGTAAGTGTCTGACAACATTATGGAAAGAATCCCCACAGAGATAGACCTCTTTGTTTAACCAGAAACAGAAATTGCAATCGTTACTCCCACCATTTATATAAACAGTCATTTTTATCATCATGAAGCACACTTTACTCAAAGTTGACGAAAAAAAAATAAAACACACAAAACTGTCTTGGTTCATCTCTAGATTGTTCCAACAATCAGCAGCTCTGATTTGGTTTAAATGAACTCTTAATTCACCCAGTTAGATCTGAAAGTATACTGGCTCCATACATGCTTAAAGTACTGTTTATTTAAATGGATTAGACATAAAAACAGTAGGGCCCAGGTTTCAAACAAACTTGCCAAACACTCACTAATTCCAGCTTCTCAAATGTGAGGATTCCCTGCTTTTTTATTTTATGTCATGTAGAGCTGCAGTTATTATTTATTGTCACTGTCAGTTTATCTGCTAATTATTTTCTTGAGCAATCATTTTATTTATTAAATGCCAAAAGAAATAGTGAAAAATGTCTGTTATAACTTCCCACAGACCAATTTGATGTCTTCAAATGTCTTGTTTGTGAGACCACCAGTTAAAAACACCAAAATATTCAATTTACAATCCATTTTATTTGACAAAGAAAAGCATCAAAACCCTCACATTTGAAAAATGGAAAACAGCAAATGGCCTGCTTTGTCTTTTAATGACTAAAATGACGACACAGTAATCAAAATAGTTGCTGATTTATGTTCTGTCTACTGATTAAATGATTAATCGACTAGTCGTTTTAGTTTTACTATCACTGTAAATAACATAACTGTAGGTTTGGGCCTGTTTGTAAGGCGTCACCTTGAGCTCCGGCAACATGCTGTTGTTTCTACCCACAAAGCTGAAGGGCCTGTAGAGTTCTCAGCCCGTCTACACTCACTAACACTCACTTAAAATGTATCATGGTTCTTTCTTGTGACATCTGTTTAGGCTGTTGCTTCAGTTTCACATTTTTAGGGCTGTTCTAGGAGGGAGCTCTGCTATTGACATGAATGACTAAGCCCTTTGGCAAGAAATGCAAAGTTAAGTACAGCAACTTCACTTAGAGGCTCTGGCCTAAGGGCCCCTGAGCTCTCGGCCGGGCCTGGTAGGCCCATCCATTACTACACCCAAACAAAAATGATTAAACAACAGTAGAGGTAATCATTACTTGCAGCTCTACTAGAAAGGAAGGAATGAAGTAGGTTACTTTATGTTGTACCTGTAGGTGTAGTGAATCAACTGTCCGTGTGCACAGCATTATCACATTATCTTTCAGTTGTATTGCAGAAATGTAACCCGAAATAATTAGCTTGCATTTGCCAAATTTCTGTACCTGCTCTCCAAAACCATCTAGGCCTTGAAGTAAGCACTGTCATACCCTTTTTTTAAAAACAAAATTAGCTTGTGTATGCGGGTTATAGGTTGCTTTCCCATTTCCAGTAGACCACAGTCATGTACACAGTTCTGCAGTAGATGATTGAGCCTTATTGGTTTTCTTTTTTCTGCTGTGTCATGTTCGACATCATGGACGAGCCAAAAACAGGTTAGCG
Source organism: Cephalopholis sonnerati (assembly GCA_019142605.1). NCBI lineage: Eukaryota > Metazoa > Chordata > Actinopteri > Perciformes > Serranidae > Cephalopholis > Cephalopholis sonnerati. The sequence continues at coordinate 26,777,766 of JAGQAX010000020.1, forward strand.
AACAGTGGAAAGCAGCAGGAAGGCAAGTTAAAATGTTATATCTGTGACTTATTTAGTCTCTCTCTTGGTGCTGACTAAATTTTGAATGATATTTGATATCTGCTAGGACGGAAACGGACAATATTCTGTGGTAGAGGGGCTAAAATTAGCACGTTCACCCAGGTGTCTTATTTCCACCACTCCAATCGGAGCTGAAGCCAATAAACACTCGTGACTACTGCAGAGTCATTCGTCCCTGGAGTGAATGCTGATTGTAACCTTTTCCATTAAACACAACAGCCAAATGTTGGTGGGTGTTTTTTTCATCCAGTGGGAAAGGGGCTTCATATGCTGTATAATTGTCAATTGAAGATATTTGCTACTGTAGTTGTAATGCTTACATAATTTAGCACGGCGGGCAAGTGAGCAGCACTCAGCTCGAGGTGAGAGAGAGCCGCTCGGTGTTAAGAGGCAAGTGTCTGGTGATTGGCTGCCTGCCCGACTGACTGGCATGAATTTGGCTCCTGATGGCCACATCTTGAGTTGCAAATAAAAAAATAAAAAAAACTGTTAAAACTAAGTTGTGCCCCCTCTGGCCATCAGCAGTGATAAAGCAATTGCAACAAAGTTCTTGCTGCAAAATGCACAATTTTTCTAGATATACCCTTTCCACTAATGGGACTAATTCTGCCTCTACTCTCTGCTGCTAACAACCATTACAGTTCTGTACTACAACACTCATTAATGCTTAACACCCATGCAGCTCTTGTAATGAAAGTCACAGCACCACATACAGAGCTCTACCCCCACATTATGAGGAAGATGCACAGTTACAGAATTCACCATGGGAAATGTGAAGCAATCCCACTAGTAAATGTATACATTTACTGGTAATTGTATGCAATTACCATCCTGTTAGCAAGCACACATTAACATATTCGCACATCCACCGCGACGCTAATAGGAAACACACAAAGCCGATGCACCCTGTAATCGCCTAAAAATAAAGACATCAAACGGACTCCCCATTTACAGAGGATGAAGGGAAAAGATAGAGCGGAGGCTGGCTGCGAGTGTGTGAGGGAGGGCGGGAGGAGGGGTGGGCAGGAGAGGGTGAAGGAGTGTAGAAAAGTGATGGTGAGGAAAGATAGGAGCGTATTCAGAAAGTGGGAAAAGAGAGGTGGAAAGAGAAGGTCGGAGACGCAGAGGGAGACAGGAAGGGAGATAAGACTGCAGCGTTTCTCAGCAGGGGCGCTGCATCTCTCCTTGGGCTCCCCGACTTGACACAGTCTCGCGTCAGCCAGGATGGTATTCATCAGCGATGCAGATACACACACACACACACACACACACACACACACACACACTCCCTTTTTTTTTTAGAAAGAAACAGAAAGAAACAGGCAAGTCGGTGCTCCAATTGTCTCCTACCTGTTCTAGCAATTTCCATTGTGTCTGCGTGGGAGCTGAGGGTAGTGGCCCAATTGGCGATTCACTCCAGTACCCCATCTGGCATTTGAAGTTCATTTCTTTGCTGTTTGCCAAAACAAGAACAAACACATGAACAAGCCCGCACACACACTTGCACTCGCAGGCGTCGCGCACACAAACACTCATTTATTTGTGGCGCTTTTCTATGACAACTGAAATAGCCACAGTATTCATTAAAAACCCATTACATTACCTTTATGAAAGGAGGTCTTTATGCACTTGTTATTTGTTAACAACCTGCTGTAAGGGGTTTCATTAGGTGGGTTAGTGTAACTGTGCAGTATATGTGTGTGTGTGGATCTACATGCATGCAAATCAAAATGTCTGTGTGGGTATATTTAAATGCCTGTATGCACAGTTTTGCACATTTTTTCCCACTGTATGTGCTCTCCAGCGCTCTATTGCCTTTCTCTGTGTATATGTGCCATGATGTATGCGCTAGTGTGCACGCCTGTGTGTGTGTGTGTGTGTGTGTGTGTGTGTGTGTGTGTGTGTGTGTGTGTGTGTGTGTGTGTCTAACACGAAACATGAAACTGACTCTGATCTTATCCAGCTTAAGACAAATACACTGTTCTGCCTGCAGACATTGTCATGGAAACAAGCCGGTTTCCCTGGGTACCAGAGAGAAGGCCAAATTCAAGCTACAGACAGAGAGAGGGAGATGAGCACAGATAAAAGAAACAAAAAGGGACAAGACATAAAAGATTGAACATAATGGCAGGAAGTGTGCTGTTCATTGTCTTTCCGTAAAATGAAATTCAAAGGGATTACCAATAAAATATATAATCAAGTTATTATCTATTTGTGTCTCAGGAAAATTCACTCTGAACTTCACCATTCTCTGCGCAAAAACAATTTTAATGTACAGTACTGTTTATCAAGCAAAGATGCTCCTTTTCACTGTTTTTATCACTGTAAATTGAAGATATTTGGGTTTTGATGACATCACATTGAGCTCTTGGAAAATGTGACGCCCATTTGCTTTATAGATTAAATGATTTACACTCCCAATTAAACACCCAGTCCCTTTACTAGCCCGCTGTGGCTACACATTTTGACAAATAAAGGCCTGTCTCAATCAGACGTCTGGTCTGGTTGCCAAGCAGTTCATTTTTTCTAAGGAGTTCTTCAGATGTATAAAGGCGGGTTGTTGGCTACCTCAAATCATGTGTCCATTCCTTGATTACCCTGTAAGGCAGAATTTATACTTCCGCGTTGAACTGACATCATACTCTACACCGTAGCCTGACGTGCACCTCCCCAGAAATACACATCGCAGTGACGCAGACCTCCTGTCTGTTTCTGTAAGCTGAAACCATTTCCCTCAGTGGAAACAAAGCTTTTATTTACTTTAATTTCACAGATAAGAAACAATAAATTGTGAAGACAATAAAGCCTCCACAAAAATAGCATTTTAAGTCTTGTGTGTGATTTATCCTGGCTTCATATGAGCAGAGGAAATCTCTGCTCGTCGCTAGGCTAATTTATACAATGTAAAATGCCATAGGCTTGTGCTAATAACGTTAGCATGTTATATTTGTTTGGAAAATGTGTTTAGTGTAAGACAGTTGTTTTGTCAGTGAACCTTGTGAGCTGTAATGGAGCCAAATTTTGTAACTTTACCTTTGTTAAATGTTGCTGTTGTCACTGGTTTTATATGAAAAGAGGAAATGTTAGCTTGCTGCTAGGGTAATTTATACAATGTAAAATGCCATAGGCTTGTGCTAATAACATTAGCATGTTGTATTTGTGGGGAAAATGTGTCCAGATAAAGACAAGTGTTTGTCTGTGAATGCTGCGAGTTATAGTGAAGCTGATTTGTGAACTTGTGTTTGAAATTGTCTCTATTAAGCCATGTTTAATGTGTGTTTAATGTGTGTTTTGAATCAACTAAAGTTAACAGCACTGCACAGAACTGCCAACTAGTGTTTTGGAGGTATAACTGCAGAGTGACATAGACACACCACCGCACAACAGCATAGGCCACGTGCGTAGGCTATGACGTAGGGTCAAGTATAAATCCTGCTCAAGTTATTCACATTTCTTGAATCTGTAAGGGTCCTCAGATCAAAAAAGTCAAAAGGGTTTTTCATAAAAATTAATCCAAGTTGTGAGTATTGTGAAGTAGTATTGTATCAATAACTCTCCATCTCTGGTGCGCTGTCTGTCGGAGTTTGATAAAAATAACGATTCGTAATTGATATATTATCTGAAGCCTAATTTTTAAACAAGTAATAATCATACTCATTTAAATAAACAAACAGACTGTATTGTTCGATCTTTGCTTAACAGCGGTTTTGTGTGAAAGGAATTAAAGGCCTATCCCAAATATAGGCCTGTTGAGGTCAGTGATTTAAGCAAATAATAGCTATTAATTAAGGTTTTACGGTAAGTTGATTCAAGCTTTAACAATTAATCAATTGCTTGATCAACAGAGAATGATCCATCTTGATAATCGATTAACTGTTTAAGTCATTTTTAAGTAAAAACACCCCAAAATTTGATGATTACAGCTTCTTCATTGTTTTAATTTTAGAGTAAATTGAATATCTTTTGGTTTTGGACTGTTTTTACTTTGGACTTTTTGACTAAACATTTAATCAATAACAATTACAAGACAAAAATCTGCAGATTACAGAGGAACGCCTCCTAAATTAAGAATTCCAATATGTTATTTCCATGGCCTAGGAAAGTTCAATCAATATTTGTGAACATGAGCTACTCTCTCTCAAAGCCAGAAACCAGAGAAGTAAGTCTCAAACTTGTGATGTCATAGGGTATAAAGTCTGGAGCTGCTCCATAGACGATGAATGGAAGCCTGGTTTTGTGGACCCACAGTTTCTTTGTTTTCTCTTTTTTTCTGTAACCCAAGTGAGCTTTATTCTATTGTAGAGTTGTGAGTTCTTAAAACAGTAATTGTACCCATATACTCAGAACACTCCCCTGGGTGCTCTTAGTGTCATCTAGAACATCTTTACCAATTCATTGTCTATGGAGCAGCTCCAGACTTTTTACCCTGTGACATCACAAATTTGAGCTTTAGCGCTCCAGCTTTTGGATTTGGGAGAATGAGTTGTTTATGTTTACTGATATTTGTGGACTTGAATCTTTATTAGATTATAAAAATAAATACCAAAGCTGTGTTTTTGACCCACTTGTGCCCAAAGACTTTATTTAGTAGGATTAGTATAAATGCATTTGTTCTGATTGGTATCGAAATCTGGTATGGACACACTTTAGGCAGATATCTAACACATGACGTATCACATGAAAGTCACACCTTGATCCACAGTCAAACTCAGGATTTCGAGCAATTAGGAAAAACAATAAATTTGTGTGTATTAATTATTAAAGGTACACTATGCAGGACTGTCGGTTGCTGCTTGTGAACACCGTTGCCGGTGTTTTGCCTGGCTATATTTCTGTTTTTTCATCGCTTTGTCTCTTTGATGCCGCTGCTTACAGTCTGGCAGCTTGTCGCTACCTTTTTCTTAAGTCCCGTTCTCGCCTGAGCACTGTGGAAGTACACGCCCATAAACATAAGCGACCATGGCGTCACCCATTAGTTTGTGGACTCCTGTTTTACAGCCTCAAGTTCTGCATCTAAGTCGTCACCATCTTGGTTTTCTGGTGCCAGAAGTGACCATATTTGGACAAGAGGGTGGAGCTGTTGCAGAGTGAGGGGCAGATCCGAGCCATAAGCCATTTTTATACAGAGTTTGTGCTATAGGGCCCCTAAGAAGTCTCGTCTTTATGCCGTCTTTGCATTTTTACACTGAGATCAAACAACAGCAGCATCATGCCGCACCGGTGTGTCATTTTAGACAGTGTGCAGGCAACGTGGAAGCAAAAGAGGCATGACAGGCGTGACATGTACCACAACAGTGTCCGCCTCTAGTGTGACACGTAACATATGCGTCAGCAGCACTTTATGAACAGTAACAACAGCATAACTTGGCAATAACAGTCATTTACTGGAGGGTAAGGAGCTCCCTGACCTCATTGTCTCCTCAGTTTGTGGACATTGTCAGATGCTGTTCTTCTTTGAGTTAGCTGCTAACTGCTACCTTTTAAACCTTGGGTTACATATATAAGATGTTGTCAAAACTTCACACCTGTGCCACCCATGGTCCCGTCCTGCTGGCTGTCCCTTTTACATAGGTTTTGGCACTATTAGTACCTCTAATGGTGACTTAAAGGCCAGACATTCTGCGACTGTACCTTTTTTACAGAAGGGTGAGATGGTATAACAGCATGAAATTCCCTTGAAGAGGCGGTGTAAAAAAAGGCTACAGACTGTAGCAACGCCTCACACTGAAGCAGCCCTGCCCTTTAAAATGTGTAACTTTAAAGCCTTAACCCTGTATGGTTGTCATGAACGTTGAAATTATTTCGAGGCCAAAACTGTTTTTGTACCAGGCTGTAAAAGTGTTTATTTCTGCTGTAAAGCTGGGCATTTTAACACGGGGTGTCACTTAAGGTTGACCTGCTCCTGGAGCCAGCCTCAAATGGCCATTCAAGGAATTGCAGTTTTCGGCTCTTCCATGTTGGCTTCATTTTGCCTGCGTGTGAGCAACCGTACGTGTTAGTTTTAAGCTGTTGTTTTAAGCCAAAGCATGATATTTTCCTAATCATGACCAAGTGGTTTTTGTGCCGATACGTCAACACTCTTTTACTACAGTGCTGTTGGGAAATGTAAAGTTTCATTATAAGTGCTACAAAATAATTTACAAATGTGGTTGTTCAATACACTGCAGTAAAAAGTTGGCTTCATTTCGCAGCCCCAGAGGTTTCCACTCTTCGCCTCACACTTCTGGTGGGTCATGAGTGATGACAGAGGGGGAATACTTTTGTATTAGTCTATATATTGTCTTTTAGAAAAATTCTGCATAGTATATTTTTTACATGTCTTTGCACATCAAATAATTGATTGTGCTCCTTGTAGTTTCTGAAACACAGCCATTTTTTGTCATGCTACATTTAGTCTTTTGGCACATGGGACTACTGTATTCTCCTGAAATATAATGGAATATCTTGGAAAAACATTGGTCTCGTGTGCCCAGACACTAAATATAGCATGATAACTCACTTTTCAGCCAAACAATGTGACCGATTTTACAAAAATTTCTTCAGACTTGTGCAAGGCAAGCCCAGTGAACACTTCCACCGAAGGAAATTTCAGTTGCGAGCACAAATGGGACTGTATATCTCATGTTGGAAATGAATGCTTTCAATTTAACAACAGCAACAACAAAACAAGGAATAAGAGCTCAACGTTGCAGACAGCCAATCTGTCACTTGTGTCCTGACAGTAATATCCTCCTCTACAGTATTGCTCCCTTGGCTGTGATGTGATAGCCCAATCGCTTTCAAAGCCAGATGCTGTATATCACTGAATAGAGATGGAAGCGGCAGTCGTAGCCTTTAGTGAACTTGGCTTGTATGGATTTTCACACTTTAACTTAATATAGAGACTATGCATATGTTAGCATACATCTGCATATATTTCCTACAGTGGTCATCTATCTGTATACTGTATGAGTGCATAGTTAATCCACCTGTCTGTTATTAAGGAGGGATGCCTTCATGCAGGATGTTTGAGTTTATGCTGTGTGTGCGTGTGTGTGTGTGCATTTGCGTGTGTGGACAGTCTGAGAGGAGCTGATAGCAGAACTGCATGGTGGGCTAAAAACGAGGTGCAGGGGAATTGCAGTGTGCTATCTCCAGAATGACAGGGCTGCCATGATTGAGGCTTGCTACACTAGGATTTAGATACACCAGCATTTTTCTCTCTTTCGTTCTCTCTAGCCATCCATCCCTCGCTCCCTGCCACTCCCTTTCCTTGTCTCTCTTTCTACCCCTCTACCTCTTTCTCTTCCATTTTGTGTCACCCATCTCAATGAGTCTCTCCATCTCCCCCCTTCTTTTTTTATTCCTTCGTCTTTCAACTTCCCCTCCCTATGCATCTTTCCCTTTTTCTCTACCCTGCATCTTTTCCACCCTGCTCCCTCTATCAGGTGCTGTATAATGTAGGCTCCCCTGATGTGCTCCCAGCCCCCATCCGCCATTTTGATTCAGTACAGCTGTCCATGATAATGTACTGTTCACTCAATCACTCTTTCTCTCCCTCGCCCTCCTTCTCCATCCCTCTTCCTCTCTCCCTGAAACACACATGCACGGACACATTTGCCGTAGCCCCTGCAACACAGGGTTGCCATGGAAATGACAAATTAGTGTGTGAAATGTTGAGGAGGAAACCCATGAGGAGAGACAAAGCCATATGAGACGCGCTCACAGTCGCCATACGCACACAAACACACAGAGAAATCCAAGTGATGTGTGTGTTTGATCGTCCGAGGGGCGGTGCAGTTGCAGCTGGTCCCAGTAGCAGCAACCATCAGATCAGTTATTCACTCTCTCTCCGTCTCCCTCCTGCCTCCCCACAGGCTGCTTTATTCATTAGAGTACTAGTTTAATGATAGCCTTCAAAACAGAATGCCAGTCATCCTCCATCTTTACATTCCTGCCTGTTTTCCCCTCCATTTAGTTCATTTCTCTCTGTTTTCCCATAGTTCCTTGCACATGTTAGTGATAATTTCTTACACAAATGCCTACCTCCCTCCTTTCCTTCCTCCCTTCGTGCTCTCCTCTACTTCATTCCTTTCCTTGCTTTCCTTTCGTAACTTAATTTAATCAGATAGTACCAGTGAGGTCAAGATGTGTGAGCTCGGTCTGATTCCGAAGTCATCAAAATCTGGCGTTCAGGCAGTGACTAGCGGCGTCAGAAACCAACAAAAAAAGGCGTCCTTTAACCTCAGCATTATAGTTTAACGGTGCCGCTTGGCATCAGGGGGAGTTAAAGCAGCAAAAGTCTGTTGGGGGCGGCTGGGAGGGGTGGTGGATGGGTTCGACAAACACCGACTTTCACCCGAGAGAGCGGTGTTCCCGTCCTGGAAGATCCTAAAGCCAAACCCTGTTCTTTTTTCCTAAACCTAACCACGTGTGTTTGTTGTTGAAGGAAAAAAACGTCAATTCGCGTTGTTGTACTGACATAGTGCATTTATTTTGAAAGAGACTGAATGTAAACGTTAAATTTCCTGTGAAAACAGAAGTGTATCTTGAAAGAAGACAATGCATGTAACAGGCAGAACTTGACACGGTGTCTGAGAACGTCAACAACCAACACACCCAGGGTACCTTGCATGTCGTATATGGACGTGGAAGGTCCATGACGAAACATAAATATGTGACGAGGTCGGAGAGAGAATGTGTTGGATTGGTTTTTGAAGGGAAGATTGAGAAAAAGAAAAACATTTTCAGCCAGGTAACAGGATTCAGGATTCACCAGCTTGATCGGGCAAATGGGTCAGAAATCTACTTGACCCCATACAAATTGTGTTCTTTATTAGAGGTTATCAAATAACAACAAAGACTTAAACTAATTTTTAAGAAAAATGACCCCTTGTTATCTGTCTGGCTCTCAAACTTGCAACAAACTGTGCTATCCATAGCTACCCACAGTTGTGCCCACATCCGCTAACGCAGGGATTCTCAACTTAGGCCACTTCTGCAAAATGATAGGTGACCAAGGTCCAATCATGAATGCAAGGGCGTTTCTAGGATTTGGGGGTGTAGGGGATCCTCCCCGGCACTTTTTTTTTTTTTTTATAAACAAGTTCTATTTTGATGCCTTTTTCTGCACTCTGTCACTGTATGTACGTTAAATGTACAAAAACAATTCCCAGTGTCAATAAATTCACACAGTTCAAAAGAAAATGGCTGGTGGGCCATCTGGCACCCTACTGGGGGCTAGATTTGGCCTGCAGGCCACAAGCTGAGCATCACTGCTTTAATGCCACCCAACTAAACTCCTGTTTCCAAAATAACTGAAAGGCTTGCTTGAGCTTCAGCTCATAAATTCTGTCTTTATCCAAACCTGATCGGTTCTGCACCTGTGCAGGAAGCAAGCTAGCTCCCTCCTGAGCTACTACTACATCATCAGCCCCAGAAAAAAACAATATGTTTACATTCTTTTCTACTACTTGTGCAGTTGGGTGAGTTGCTAGATTTACTAGTCCAACGTAACATTTTACTTGTCCCATGCAATCAGGCAATACTTATTATTAAGCCCTGTATAAGGCTCCAATTAAAGGTAATCATCAGTGTCACGATTGGCCAGTTAAACAAACACAAACATGTCTAAGCATGTCTAAGAAATGTCAAAAAAGTATGAAAAAAATGTATTTCCTAGAACCCAAAATTACATCATCAGTGTAGAGATGTCCCGATCCGATCTCAAAGATAGGTATCAGAGGCCGATCAAGACATTTTTAACTGATCAGGATTGGCTACATTTAGCTGTAGAGCCTGAGCCGATCTTTTGTTTTACCTCCACTGTCACACAGGCGCTTTTATTCACGAAGCTTTCATGCACAGCGAGTCAACCAAGCGCAGCCGTCGTTAACTCTCCGTCTCTCCTCCATTCCGCAAACCACAGGCCATAAACAACAGCAAAATGTAGTTTGAGGCTGTTAATTTATGTTATTGACCAAAGTTATGAGCACTCGTTTAATTTCAGCTCAGTGTGAGAGTCTCTTGTGTTTTGCTGTCCTCTGGCGCACGGTGTTTCTCCACCCGCCATACCCACCATACCACTGCCAGTGCAACAAAAGCCTTGCACGCAAAAGTAGCAATGTAATCCTTGCAAAAGATGTGCAGACGAAAAAGGAAACACGCAACAAAATACAGTTCATTCAGGTCGGCTAACAAAGGCTGCACCGAAACAACAAACACTGGAGACTTTGGACTTTCTTGTTTTGTCCAGCTAGTGGTCCAAAATCTTAAGATATTCAATTATATACATTATATACAAAATGCCATGTTTACCAGTGAAAAATGACTTGAAACAATCAATCGATTCTTAAGGTTGTCAATTAATCTTCTGTCAGATTACCAATCAATGAAATGACTTATCATTCCAGTACTGAAGGCAGACCTTACATACAGCCACACGACCAGTGTACAAAAAACAACAGTCACAGTTTAAGAAATATTAAGTCAAACCGCCAACAATCAAGCGAAAACAAGAAATGGTAAAAACATCTACAAAACTTGAGGTTGCTTTAGAGTTTTCCCGGTCCCTTATTTAATCAGATGGTCTTAGCGACGTACAGTAAGGATCTTTTTTTACAAAAGAGACTTGAAAGCAAAGAAAAACATTTACAGTCAGGCGTTACATAAACCCACGTATAAAAACAAGGATTAGAGTTAAAGAAATATAGTCAAACAAAAAAAGGACAACAAAAAATAAACAAGATAGTAAATAGCTTGAGAGATTCCTTATTCCTTTCCTTAGCTTTCTGACTTTCTTTAATCACGTAGTATCATTAAGATCAAGGTCTCTTCTGCGACGGAGTCCTGAGAGCAATCAAAAACATTTACAGTGAGACTTTACATTCCAGCACACGGCACAAGAACCCATTAGTTACACAGCTAATTGAAAAGAGACATATAAAACATAAGCTAATAGTGCTTGAAAATCTCCAAAGGAAATTAAATTTTAGCTCCTCTCCTCTCCTTCCCTGTTCCCTTTCTCTGTATTCCTTCATCCTCCTGCTCGCCTGCTTTGATCGACAGTGCTCTCCACAGGATGAAGTGTGACATGTGGTGTGTATGTCAGTGTCTGTCTCACTGTTTACTCTGAGCTAATACTGACTCACTCCATTAATCTGAGCTACAACAGATCCACTCCAACCTGCCCGATTCGAGAGCGTGCGTGTTTCTGCGTCTGTGCGTCCGAGGCGTGTCTGTGCACCGAGCACATGCGTGCACATGCGACACATGTTCTCCGTTGTGTTCGTGTCATCCAATATGCATTTTTCCTGCCTGATTTGTGTGTGTATGCCCGTTGTTGTTGCGGGGCCAGGGCTTGCAGATCGATGCAGAGATGCTTTATGTGCTCCTGTCTGGTCTAATGACATGTCTGTAAATTAGCAACAGAATGGTGGAGCACCACACTGAAACCTAATGGCACCTCTGTAAATTACCGCTAGAATGCTGCTGGACGGCTGCGTGTGTTCTCATTGTGAACAACTTGGCTCCCCCTCCTCACTCCGCCACCTCATCTACATTTGTCTACGTGTCTGCTTGTGTGTGTCAGCGTGATTGTGTTAGCATTTGTGGCTGTTCCTTCTGTGTGTGTGTTTTTGTGTGTGTGTGTGTGTGTGTGTCTCCCTCCTCCTCCCTGCTCTCGCTCCTCTCAGTAAAGACTAGCCCGAGGCCCTGAGTTGGTAATAGCTTTTCTGACAGCAATACACCAATATTTACAGAGACCAGCACCCACCCACACCCCCGCACATTTCATGCACACATAAAAAGCCTATACTTGTCCGCACACATTCATGTGCTCGAACACAAGTCGCGCGCACTTTTTTTTTTCTGTTTCGAAGTGTGCGCGCACACACACACTCTTAATTAACATGCTGGGAGGGAAGGAATCACACACTAGGGGGAACTCGCACGCATGCTGGCATACAACTTGTTGTTTCTCACTCATATATTGGCATTCGCACTTTGGCTTTTTTTTTCCTCATGCAACAGAAGCAAAGAAAGACAATTTGCCAGAATTGCTCTGTGAATTGTGATATATTCTCACTTTTTCCTTCTCATTATTCTCCCCGTGTTATATTCACTCAAGTGCGGCCGATTCCATTTCAACACTCTTCTCTCTGCCTCTCACTACCTTAATAACCTATTACACTTCAGTCTATTCATTACGTGGCAATCCCCCCCCTCCTCCTCCTCCCGTCTCTCCTCTCCAGCGGTTCCTCACCAAGTGTCTGTCTTGCTCCAGCCTGACCTAGTGTGTGTGCTAAATTCCCCTCTGTTCTCCTCATTATCGTGAACTACAAGTTGGTGGTTATGCCAGAGGCTCCACAGAGCAGAGAAAAAGAGGCCAGCGAGATGTGCGGAGAGGAATGGTGGCGTGAAGCTTAAAGGGAGGTGTGAGAGATATAGGGATGCTGGTGAGGAGAGCGGATGCGGAGGAAGGGTGATGCTTTGGGGGGGATGGGTGTGAAGGAGACAGATAATGTCGCCCCTGCTTGTGTATGCCAGCACAATAGTATGATCATTTTCTCGCAGATGTGTGTGTAGGTGTGCATATTTGTTCCTCTGCTCGCTCGGGTATATGGCTGTGCACTTGCTGTGTGAGTAGGCGTGAGAGAGTAGATAAGAGAGTGTGAGCTTAAGGATGATGGATTGCAAAACCTTGGTCTCGTGTCCTTGGGGGTCACTGAGGGTGTGCAAGGTAAGTTGCCATTGGCTGTCTGCTTGTTATTCTGAATTCTAATTGGCCAATCCTGCCTGCTTTGGCTGCCGCGATGCTTAGAGGCTGCCGATCTCCATCTCCATCTCCATCTCCATCCTTTTTCAAAACCTCTCGAACCTGCACATACATACGCAGACACATGCATTCTGGCTTTTGACGAACATCCCGAAATGAGCCATGTTGTCAAACAAGACCACATCGCTTCAGACTGCCAGCACAGCTGTTCTCTCAAAAGAGAGGATGGCAGGTTTCATAACGAGTTTGGAATGCTACAGACTCACGACTGTCTCTCTCGCATCCACACTGTTTAATCTCCAACCCACATGAGTGATCAAAGCTTGTTTACCCACCACTCCATGTACGATTAGAGGTATGGAAGGAAGTGTTTCTTCCAAGTGCTGGCATCAGTGAGGCTTTGCTTGACAATAACAACATTTTCAGCATCTTGAACAATATGTTTTGTACTGCACATCCGAATCAAATTTAACCAGGCCCAGCAGAGCTTTGTTTTACTCGGCTGGCTCTGATGAACACCCACCATTTTATCATCTTTGAGCATATTGTGAAGAGCAGTGTGGGAAGAAGCAATGTAGCCTGGATATTGTAGTAATCATTATGATAATGTTCAACAAGAGTGTAATGGCTCCGCTCTTCTTTGTTCTTCCTCCTTCCTCTTCCACCTCTCCCTTTCTGTCTCAGCTCGCGAGGAGTATGTTGCCACCTTCAAGGGCTCTGAGTTCTTCTGCTACGACTTGTCGCCCAACCCCATCCAGTCTAGCAGCGATGAAATTACGCTCTCCTTCAAGACGCTGCAGCGCAACGGCCTGATGCTGCACACCGGCAAGTCAGCCGACTACGTCAACCTAGCACTGAAGAACGGAGCCGTGTCGCTTGTCATCAACCTCGGCTCCGGGGCCTTCGAGGCCTTGGTGGAGCCCGTCAACGGCAAGTTCAACGACAACGCCTGGCACGACGTCAAGGTCACCCGCAACCTGAGACAGGTAACCAGACAACAGGAGGTGGAGGAGTGAGCGACCGAGCAAACAGGAGAAAAGAGGAGATAAAAAATTACTTGCATTATTGATGAGCCTTAAAGAGGGAAGATTTGAAAGGTCATAGCGAGGGACCAACAGATGGCAAGTGGTAGATTAAAGAATGGACGGATATAAGCTTGGATTTCAAATGATTTCAGTTAGTGACTGAATGTTTAGCCATCAACAGAAAATTAACTGACATCAGTTTTGATCAGCACATTCAAAAATACATATTTTTCCTCTTATGCCGGGTTCACACTACACGACATTTTTGTCTGTTCCGATGGTCACCATGTCAGATTGTGGAGTCATAATATCGTGTAGTGACTTCGCCGACAGACACGATGGTCCATACCAATTATCCCTGGTCGTCTGTCACGACGTGTGTGATGTCATCGGGTTATTCTTGTCCTGTTTTTATATATATTAATATTATTTCAGTCACTGCGACTGTTCATGTCCCAGCTGAAATGTTACTGTAGTAATGTAAACAGCACCACCAGATGTCAGGAGCTACATTTTAAGTACCGCATGCAAGCTATGCAAGACACTAAATCCTCCACAGCAACTTCCTGCAAATGTTTCACAATAAAAGCCTGTTTGGAAAGTGAAGGGATTCTCTCAACTGAAATTATAAGGGGCTTTTAATTTTAAACAGATACAGGAAGTGTTGAGTTTGCGATGCATTAACTTTAATAAGGCAAACGGATAAAATAGAAAAATAGAAACATACAGAGGGAATAATAAATAACAGCTCTTTTAAGTCTGTTCTAAATGAAGCTGGTACCCTCTGCAGTTGTGGTGATTAAAAGCCCCGCCACAATTTTTTAATTTTATTACTTCATATCCTGCATTATGAAGAAATAACATTCTTTGCTAGCTTGATGCTAATGGCAGCACTCAGCAGGTTGATGAAGTGCCTCTGCTGTTTGACACCATCAATTTTCCTGTTTCACTCTATCATGGTAACACCCCTGGAGGAAATATCAGAAAGGCTGGGGTGTTGTTGTCGTACAGTTATCTATGGCGGCAGATCGCTCTCTGTTCCAATTGGTCAAAGTGACAGCCGTGATGGGAGCAGTCATGAACGACAAAAAGAAAATCAAACATACCAGACATTGTGAGGCCTCCCAGACTATTTATCAGTCTAGATTGTTTTGGTGTGAGTTGCTGAGTGTTGGAGATGTCGGTTGTAGAGATGTCTGCCTTCGCTTGAATATAATGAAACTACATGGCACTTGACTTGTGGTGCTAAAAGCGCCCAAAAAATAGATTTGAAAAGCTCAGCAGTGTCTCTTTCCAGAAGTAATGACCTGGCTACTCAGATTGTGAGCAGTTTCATGCAGGAATAACTTTCTTTGTACCGCACTACACCTGCTAATTGTATCACCACGTTTAAGGAACTGTTCATTTACCTATGGACGAGAGGCTCATGACAGCACAAGATGTAATCATTAATGGTGTCCTCCTCCCGTGAGCTGTAACGTTAGCTAGCTCGGTTGGCAGGTGTAGTTTGGTAGAAATAAAGTAGTTCCTACATGAAACTGCTCACAACAAAGTCTGTGGATTATCTCGAGTATCCGCATCATGATTTCTTGTTCTGCTGTTGAGTTTTTCAAATGTATTTTTTGGCACTTTGAGCACCACAAGCTGAGTGCCATCTGGTTTTATTATATTTAAGAGAAGGCAGACATCTTTACGGCCGCCGATATCTCCAACACTCAGCAACTCACACCAAAACAATCCAGACTGATAAACAGCACTACAGGTAAGAGGAGAAATATGTATTTTTGATTTTTGGGTGAACTGTCCCTTTAAGTGAGGAATGTGAGGAATTCAGGTTTTCCTTGTTTTATATAGTTAGTGTGAATGGTGAAAGGCCGACTACTCCTCCTGCATGCTTTGAGCTACATTTAAATGTAAAACATTAAGCTTTCTCCAACAGATTTTTACAATGTAAATCAGTGACTACCTTGTGGAACCGATGGTCACTGGTTCGATACCCATCTTCTACTACTACTGCTGCTGCTACTACTGCTGATACCTTCTCCACTGCTACTACTATACTACTACAGCTGCTACTAGCACTAGAACTACTGCTACCACAACTACTACTACTGCTTCTGCTACTACTACTGTTGCTACTAGCACTACTACTTCTACTACTGCTACTGCAGCCTCCACTACTACAACTATTACTACTACAGCCTTTACTACTACTTGTCACCAGATTGTACAGTGGATGCAGCGTATGGCATATGACCATAGGGTTGGCAGGTAAAAAAAAAAAACCTCAGCTAACTTTGATTGATGATGACTATACCTGCAGCAGTTTCTAATTGGTGCATTACCATAAAGATCTGTTAGGACCTCTATCCTTTTTTTAATTTGATTTCAAGCCTGCTGTGCTGCGCTGTGGCAGAGTGGTTAGAGCGCAGAGCACGTGCAGATGTTTCAGGGGGCAGTGGGCAGCAGAAAGCACCACAGTCCGCAGCAAGAACCTAATCAATGTAGACGCTACGGTCAGTGGTCTGTTGTCCATCTGCAGCGATGCTGTGGTAGGAAGAAAGTACCTGAGGTTTTGGTCTTAGTTTACAGTGGGTTAACCACCAGACCAGCACTGCTTTCAGCTCTAGGTGAGTGCTTTTTCAATTGTGTGTATGAATGTGCGAGTGGGTGAATGAGGGAGAGCGTGAACTAGAGAACACTGAGGGTCACTTGCACTCAGGTGCTTGTAACCCACCTGTGCCCTGCCTCTACCGTTTGCCTGTTTGTACTACTAACTTGACTACTAACTTTACTAACCTGCTAGTGAAACTAACCACCATCCATGGAATGATTCATTCTACTAACCTAACCTGTGCCCTTCTCCTAGCGAAACCACTCCAACCAACCTACTAACCTCACCAGAGGCCTTCTAGCTTTCCTTTTTTTGTTCCCGAAGTTGTTCTGTTCACAGTTTTTTGCTTTCCTTTCTCCCCCTCTCCTACAAAGCACTCAGGCATTGGACACGCTATGGTAAACAAACTCCATTGTTCGGTAGATATCATTCTAATTGTTTCTTAGTTTGGGTTTGCCCCGTGTCTATTTCCTTTTGAACCATAGACTTCAAAACTAAACCAATAAAAGGATAAATGCGGTTGGTAATCTTTTACGCTTAAAAAGCCCCCGTCCCCCTCCTTGCCAACCACTTTTTTTCTTTAAATCCTTTACCAACCCTTTCTCTACCGTTTTTTTCACCCCATCACTCTGTGACTGACATGTAGGCGTGTTACTGATTGGCTCATCCCTCACCTGCACGCAAATGGCGAGCCCCCCCTTCCTGCATGGCGTGACTCAGAAACCCTCCCCCTCTCTGATTGGTCCGTAAAATGGATAGAGAGGTCCCTCCTTCCCCTCTTTTTTTTTTTTTCTTCTTTGGAATTTTCGTCCTCCACTCTGCCACTGCATGTCCTCCATGGTGCCCCTGATTCATCCTGATTCATTTTCTTTTTAATCTGCTGTGTCCTCTTTGCCAGTGGTTGCATGCAGAGAGAGGAACAGGCTGCATGTTTATATATTAATGTGCGTGTGTATGTGTGGAATGAGCCGTAACCCATCTAACACCTGTGCGTGTGTGTACATCAGTAAGTGTGTGTTCGTCCATGTGTCATATCATTCTGACTCGCTGATCTAACAAACCCCCCCCAGACCACAAACTAACTTACTAACTAACACCATCATCACAACTCACCCTAACAACACAACAACATAACATCATCACAACTACTAACAGCATTGAAATCATTAACCCTAACCTCAGTAACCCAACACAGCTTGGCCTGACACAAGTAGCACTACTGTGGCTGCCAGCAGTGCAACAACTAACAACTACTAACAAGTAAATAGTACTAACACCTACTGTAAAGCACGAAGAAGCCTGTGGAGACTTTACTAACACCTGCCTGGCCGGGCAAGTTTGCCTGGCAATGATAAGCACCATCAGTGAGAGGGAACTTACTGTAGTGGGGAAGTAAAGAGCTCATGACCTTTATGGGCAGTCGAACATGGTCAGTAATGTACGGTAGAATATCTGGGGGGATTAAAATACCACTAACTTTGACTTATGTGGGACAGGGTGGGGAACCAGTGCAAGATAAAAGCCCCATACAGGCTATTATACAGCAGAATAGGCTGGGTAAATTATAGGAACACCAGCGTCAGGTTCACTGCAGGTGGAGCATTAAGGAAAGTTGTTGGTATATTAGGAAGTTATTCTGCATCTTGTACTTCTTCTTAAGCAGCTGTAGCAGAGACATAAGGAGGATACGTAAAGTTTGAACTTGTACATGCTGGTTTAGTCAGTTTTGTAAAGTCAGTAGAGTGCAGGGACAGATTAACAGACTGGTTTTGAAGGCTAGGGGTACAAAATTAGCACTGACCACAAGCCAAATGCTGGTAAATATGTTAGAGCCTGGTAGACTGTCTTCACTCACCAGCCACAAAATGGTAATCTATTAACTGGCTGGTAAATCTGAACAATCACAAGCCATTTGGCCGGTGGCAAAAAGTTGATTTTGCACCCTGAATCCACCAATAGTAGCCCTGGAGCTTTGGGTGAATCTTTAGGAATCCCAAACAGGATCTAGTTGCCATTCTGTACTGCAGACTTACAGCTGAGAACAGGCAGACTGAATCCAGTTAGAGTGCACAAGTGGTAGATGGGGCTGCAGAGTGTATTACTAACTGTAGGCAGAGTGAGTGAGTGGCATTTAGCCGACTATAGCAACATATTTATAATGTCAGTAAAACCAGCAGAGGCGAGAGGCAGCACTCCTCAGTTACACCACACAGTTAGCGCCGACACACCAAAACAAAGTCCCAGCAGCACAACTAGCCAACTCCCCAAACCAATCAGGCCCTCTCCCCACCACAATGCATACACATTGGTTACCAGAGTAACGGGGGCTAATTTGGCTGGTCAGCGCCTAGCTAGCGCTTAGCGCTGCCTTTGGTGTGAGTATATAGCGTGTCCTTTCCCTGTGCTTTGTTGTGTAGGTGACCATCTCTGTGGACGGCATCCTGACCACTACGGGCTACACCCAGGAGGACTACACCATGCTGGGCTCTGACGACTTCTTCTACGTGGGAGGGAGCCCCAGCACCGCTGACCTGCCCGGTTCTCCAGTCAGCAATAACTTCATGGGCTGTCTCAAAGAGGTGGGATGTGTGCATGATACTTTATGTATGTGTAATATTTTGGACGTACAAGTGCTGAGCAGTGTGGTTGGAAAAAATAACTTGATATTAAGACGATTATTTCTTGTGTATCCAGTATGTTTGCAAAAACTGCTTTAAAGGTCCAGTGTGTAGGATTTAGGAGGATACAATGGCAGAAGTGAAATATAATAAGTATGTTTCTTTAGTGTTCATAAGAATTGTTGTGCTTTTGTTACCTTAGAATGAGCCGTTTAACTTTACAGAGGGAGTGCGTTGTCGTCTATGGAGATTGCCATGTTGCACCGCCATGTTTCTAGAGTGGCCTAGAAGGGACAAACCAAACACACAGTACATTTACATGCAGCTTGAAAAAATCGAATTATTGGCTTAGTCTGACTGAAACTGGACTTTTAAATGCATGTAAACAGCTTAGTCTGACTGAAATTGGACTATCCGTAGCTCGACTAATACACCTAGATAATTTGATTAAGAAATCAACTACTGCTGCATGTATCCACTTAGTCTGACTGGAGTCGGACTTGTACTCGGCGTTCTGTGCATGCACCACTTTTTCTTTCGTGGGCTTTCACAGAAGAAGTTCAGTATATAGCAGTGCAGTAGCTCGAGGAAAAACAAACAAACACCATGGCAACCGAGAAGCAAAAGACATTCTTCTGGACGGACGAGGAAACTACATTCATGCTCCGCCATCTTTGTTCGTTGTTAGCTTCCTCTTTGGGTCAACTGGAACTAGTTCAATACGCACTACATTAAAAAGGACACTATCGAGGCGGAGTCAGACGTACTTGATCAGAAATCCGATTTTCTCCTCTGCATGTATACTCAGACAAGACAAGAAGTCCGACTTGACTGATTAGCTGAGCTATGAGCTTAGCTCGACTACTGTGTGCATGTAAACGTACTGAATGGCTCTGGATAGGATCATTAGCATTTTCACGTCATCCACAGTAGTTAGCAGCTCCTTAGCGATGAGTGTCAGAAAAATGCAGATTTTTTTAACATGAAACTGCTTTATTCAGCGTTTTTACCAGTTTAAATCACCGGGATTGTTTGTTTTGGAGAGAAAGAGACCTCTGCAGATAATTTGACTCCCGGTAAAAACCCTCCTGAACAATGAACACTGAAGGAATTGCAACCAGGAGAAGTTTCAGCTGGTTGCAACCTGTACTCCTCTCTGCTAGATGCCCTTTAATCCCACTAAACCTTACACACCGTTCTTTTAAATTACATAAAACATGTCATTTTAAAAAGTTTTTTTAATCACTTTTATCCTTGACTTTGCACTCTGATGTTTTTAAATAATGACAAAAATAAAACTTGAACTTTATTGGACAAAACATGTCAAACAAAATCTTAAATAACTAATTTTGTTGGTTTTTAACTGCAATTTGCTCAGAATGATTAATTTAGAGTGAATTCAGGCTGAATGAGCGACTGATTTAATCTCCACATGATCGTTTGTTCGCAATATGATTCCACTGAATGCAAATAAATAATAATTACTGCTAAGTTCATACAGTCATGCTGCACAGATTTCTCTATACTCTCACCCTTTAAGAAACACCAGTCTTCTTTTTTCTCACTTTCTTACTTTCTCTCTTCCTCCCTTCACTTTCTGTCACACATCACGCAAACATTTTACACACATTATCTTATAAAGTGCACACACACACACACACACACACACACACACACACACACATATAGAAATGCTTCCATTTGGCAGACTCACACAAACAGTCCCCGACACACACACCCTCCCCAGCATCAGAGAGAATCAGTGATGAGTGTCGTTGAGGGAGTAGATACAGCACTAAGCACTAACATGCTAATTAGCTACGCCACAGAGACGCTCCATCCATCCGCTGTGCTTGAAATGGGCCACAACACTGCAACAACAGAAACTCACATGGCACGCCGATGAAAACACACCAATGCGCTCGCACGTGCACGCAAACACAGTCTCAGCATGCGCACATAGATGTGTACACATGTGAAAACGCACAAATACACCCACTGAAACACACACGGACCAAAATAGTCGAGCACAAATAAACACACATATGCGCTCAGAGCACCTGACACACAACGAAACTCCCAAATACATCCTCACACCCATTATAAACACACCCTGTCTGAGTCTCCCTTTCATTCACACAGACTCACACAGAGGCATAAACAAACAACCAAACAAGCCGACAGATGATGTGCCAAACAGAGAGCTATCTGTATCAGTGGTGAATGCGCTCTGTGTTGCTTCATTAAGACTGATGGCGTTTAAACGAGGCTGCCGCTGTCAAAGTGAACCCTCCACTGGCACATTTACATATTTAATACGATGATATGATAATCCGCGTGAGCAAATTAAGATGTATGCAGTGAATCACGCGCATGAACGATCACGGCTGTAACAATTTCTGCATTTGATGCGGCGCGCGCACACACACACACACACACACACACGCACGCTAACACCATTTTGCACACTTGCAGCACTTATATTCAAGAATCTCCCTCATTGCCCTACACACAGACACAAAAGCTCACTGGGTGCAAAAAATTCAAAACAGAGGTGAGAAGGCAACGCAGAGAAGAATTTTGTGATGTTGCCGAGTTGCTCACAGGTCATAGAAGGGGGTCTGGATTAATAAAGCGGAGCCTGTGTGTGCCCGTCTCTCTCGACATCAAAATGCTCAGCACAAGCACACTCTTTACACTCATGCTGCTCAGTCAGAGAGCGTACTGTGTCAGGGAAAGAGAGACACAGGGAAGAAGAGAGAGAGAGAGTAAAAGCGATCATGCAAGTGGCAGGGACAAATAGGAGTTATCAAAAGATGAGGCTGGAGTGGCTCGCTGCTCTTAAGGTTGTCACTTTCATATAAAAATACCAGAACACTTGAATAAAAAAATATGTTTCCTGAGTTGAAAGATTAATGGATGTGTGGTCATATTTAAAGCGTCTTGTTCCCTCTCTATCTTTTCTTCTTCTGAGAAGGTTAATCAAAGCTTGTCGTATTCTTTCTGATTGCCTGTTGTCGTGAAACACAAAGGTTAAATAAAGAAAAAATTACAACTCTGTGCCACAATATTTATATAGGGAACATCTGTTGACCAAAAGTAAAGAAAATGGCTTCTTTCTTTTTTTAATCCAAAGGGGAATTAATGTGTCATTTTTCTCCCCTTCAATCCCGTCCTTTCAAGGTGGTGTACAAGAACAATGATGTACGGTTGGAGCTGTCTAGACTGGCTAAACAGGGAGACCCAAAGATGAAGGTGTGTACTTTCAACATCGTGTACAACTTGAACTAGAAACATTATCCTCTTATACACAGAACACAGACATCATTTTGTATCACAACCTCTGTCAGGCCCTGTGAGATTTGTACTGTGGGAATTTTAAGTAAATGGGATTATATTCTTGAGAGGTAGCCACACGCTTTTGTCTGTTAGTCAGCTCACAGCTGGAAGCAGCTGGCTTTATTTCAATCCCACTACAAAGGAACCATTTTGGTCTTGATGTTCACTGGACATCAGTTAAACAACCCATTTTTTTAAGATGCTTGAACCCCTAAGTGTTTTCCTTTTCTTCTTCCCGCCCCAGGTAAGTGGGGTGGTGTCCTTTAAGTGCGAGAGTGTTGCCACGCTGGACCCCGTGACCTTTGACACCCCAGAGTCTTTCGTGGCGCTGAGCAAGTGGTCAGCGAAGAAGGCGGGATCGATTTCGTTCGACTTCAGGACCACGGAGCCGAACGGGTTGATGCTTTTCAGCCATGGCAAACCCAGGCAGCTGCAACGCAAGGACCCACGCACGCCTCCTACAGTCAAGGTGAAAATATTATGAACGTATTTTTAAAAAACACAGGGAAACTTAATTTGAAAAAAACAAGAATATGCTTAAGCTTAGTTTATTCTCATGTGACACACTGTGGCTCGCGCCTCCGTAGATGGCACGCAAGCTACAAGGCATGTATACTTGATGTGTCGTTCATTGCAAAATGCCAGGAGCGTGCAAATAAAATATTCTTTGGATAAGTCAACTGAAAAAACGTTACCGGAAAAGAAGGCTTCCTGGCAACAGCAGTAAAGACAGACGTACCACCAAACATTGTATATGTGTACAGTAATTGTCCCTCTTTCCATAAGACCGTTTTTTAGGTTTATTAGCGATCTCTCTGCGGCAAAAAGTCTCATCTTTCCTTAGTGTGGCGGGCTATTTCTGCTCAAGAATTTAAGGCCATTCGACTCGGCCTGTGGTCTCTTTATGACGAGTCGTTATTAGAGATCATTAGAGATGCCTGTGCAGGCGAACCCTCTTGGCCAG
Source organism: Cephalopholis sonnerati (assembly GCA_019142605.1). Classification (NCBI taxonomy): domain Eukaryota; kingdom Metazoa; phylum Chordata; class Actinopteri; order Perciformes; family Serranidae; genus Cephalopholis; species Cephalopholis sonnerati. Next base: position 26,801,140 of record JAGQAX010000020.1, read on the forward strand.
ACTTCCCTCAAAGGTGTCCATGTTAAACTGAAAAGTGTTCACAGGGTTCCTGCAAATCCTTAAAAAGTCTTTAGAAGTATTCATTTTGATTTTGAAAATTTAAGGCCATAAAATGTCTTAAAAAGTCTTATTTTTACTTGTGAGAAGTCTTGAATTTTGAGATGAAACTTAGACTAACATGTCTGAATACCTAATCAAATCTACCTATTACTGTATCTGGTTACATGATTAGTTATATGATTTTATTAGTTTATTACTCGTAACATGGTCTCAAGTGACGACATCGATGCGACTAAGACGATATGCTGAAAAACTTGGGACAATGGGAGTTAAAGCATCAGGCACTGGAGCACCGATGAGAAGTGAACATGATGTTTACTGCCGTGTATTAATGCCGTTTGTTGGTGTTAAATGGTTATAAATCTTTTTGTTGAGGTATTAAAACGTCTTAAATTTGACTTTTAAAAGAATTTTTGGTTCAGAGCCTTTCAGAGCCTTTGCTCGACGTGAAGACATTATGGCGCAAACCAGGCACTGAGGACACTACAGCAACTGTAAACGTAGCTTTAGACACAGCGGTGCTTTGAGGCAAATGCTAAGGCTGATGGGAATTTCACTACTTTTGCAGGTGGTCGCAAACCGAAGTGCTGGACAAATTAAAATTCTGATTTTAGTGGTGATGAACGAGAAGTTATGGGCTCCTAAAAGTCACTAGGATACATCGTATGAAAACCATGGTACAAAATTTAATGGCAGTTTTTATTGTTATTGTCAAAGTTGGCTATTGAAAGCAACGCCATATGATTGCTTTTTCAAACAGAAGCGATTTCACCTACATCCTAGACGGCTGTCAAAAGATGATGCCAATAATCCTCCTCTCCTATGAACCACAGAATTCCTGTTTGCCACTGAAAATGTGGTCGGGATCCATGAAATCAAGACTCTAAACAATCGAGAAATCCCCATGTAGTCATCCACGATGTCGTTTTTGAAATTTTACAGGCTTTAGGGCTGGGAAATTAACCAAATTTTGGTAGAGCAGGTCGCTCACTAATTGGAAAATCAGCGGTTTGATCCCAGCTCCTCCAGTCCGCATGTCGAAGTATCCTTGAGCAAGAAACTGAACCCCACATTGCTCCTGATGATGCTTCCATCGGTGTGTGAGTGTGTTAAAAACCGAGTAGCAGGTGGCACTTTGTATAGTAGCCTCGGCCACCAGTGTGTGAATGTGTGTGTGAATGGGTGAATGTGACTCGTAGTGTGAAAAGCACTTTAAGTGTTGGGATGAATAGAAAGGTGCTACAGAAGTGCAGGTCCATTTATCATCTACTTATCAAGATGAAATGATTGTGCCGCATTTCTCTTTGCTCTTGTTTTGTCTCTCTAAAACCCAAACTCACTCTCAGCTCGGCATGTTTAGTCCTCCTCGAGACAAGATGATGGAAAATGTCAAATAATCGTGATCTCAATAATGACCAAAATAATCATGATTATGATTTTTGCCATAATCGAGCAGCCCTAATAGGTTTACCAGTCTCCACTAAAACTGAATGGAATTGCACAAAGAACCTGATTATATATGGTTAGACCGGAGCCCAATCACCTTATTGTAACTTGCAGCTATAATTAGCATTTTTATTGCTAGCCATCAACGTCCCTGCTTTTTACAGAATACTAACGCCGTCCCTGTTTGACTCCCAGGTGGACTTCTTTGCCATCGAGATGCTGGACGGACACCTGTACCTGCTGCTGGACATGGGCTCAGGAACCACCAAGACCAAGGCTATCGACAGAAAGGTCAATGACGGAGAGTGGTATCATGTGGACTTCCAGAGGGACGGGCGCTCAGGTACTCTCACAGAACACTCTGTAAACTCTGACGCTAACCCTGACCGCAGAGGGTGATGAGGAGGAGGTGGAGGATAATGAGTAGGCGAGACCGTACTTCAACATTTTATAGTAAGCGCCAGCCGAGCAAGGCCGTTTGGCTGCTGCCATCCGTCTACTGTTAGTGTTTAATTCACACTGGGTTGCAAGGGTGCTGCGTAGACCAGTTTTAACACAATCAATATCCAGGAGCACTGTCAAATTTACTGTAATGTGTTGGTATAATTACCACAACACTGAGACTGTAATTAAAGCAAATGGTAGCCTCTTTGTGCAAGTGCAAGTTTTTTAAAGTTACAGCCACATTTCTGTTTTCCTTTTGCTGTTTTTTCATAATGTGTTTTATCCCTTCTCTTTGAACAAATGAGCTAAATTACTGAAACTACATATACAGTACAGTACCAGGATTTGAAATGTTTTTCAGCCTAATACCAGTATAATTATAGTTTTCATGCCAGTATTAATTAGAGTCTGGAAACCCACAGTAGTGGCTGACAATCTTCTCAATGGGGATCTTGTTTCTTTACTGTAACTGTAGCACTGTCTAAAAATAAATGTTTTAATGATTTATTGGAGGCAAAATGTTGGACATAGCACTTTAACACCAGCATGGGTTCGAAAGAGCTAACCGATGACTGTGGCCTGTGTAGTTTTAGATTTCTGTTGCTTCTGATTATAGAGGTAATGAGTGGCGATAAAGGAGGAGTACAAAGACTGGGGAAAGGATGATGATGATAAAGATGATAGTCATCATAGTGGTGGTGGTGGTGATTGTGATGAGGATGTTCACATTGAAGGTCACAACGATTACTAAGTTGTTTCGATGTCTCGCGGTGAATCCAGGAACCATCTCGGTGAACAGTGTGAGAACAGCGTACACGGCTCCGGGGGACAGTGAGATCCTGGACCTGGATGAGACTTTGTACCTCGGAGGACTGCCTGAGGACCGCGCCGGACTCATCTTCCCGACAGAGGTGTGTGTGCTGATATTGTGTGTCTACAGTTTAAATACTAAGGTTGATATTAGAGCTGCAACAGTCTGTTGTTTAAATGAACAGCAGAAAATAAATTGTCAACTGTTTTGAAAATCAGTTTTTTGTTTAAGTCATTTTTATCCAGCAAATGTCAAACACTTAATGCTTCCAGCCTCCAAAATGGAAGAATTCACTGCTTTTTCTTGTCTTAAATTATAGTAAATTTTTGACAGTTTGTTTGATGACATCTCCGTGTGGTAGAGGATCTTTTTTTGTATGTCAGAATAATCAGATTAATTAATAGTAAAAACTAATAATAATTAATAGGGGTGTAAATCATCAGTTTCATCACAACATGATATCATATCAATACTATGAACAACGATATGATATTTTCCAATATAACAAAGTGTGCTATGATACGATTTCGATTCGATATGATTCAGGGTCTGCGATCGATATTAGGCGATATTAAATGCCCATTTAACACAGTCTGTTACAGAAGAAGCTGACACCCCTTTCTTTTTTACTTGTGGCCATAAAACACATAAACACATAAATAATAAGTTCAGTAAAGTGCACTTTAAACTGACTCCACTGACACAAAGGGCTTTCTGACAGAGAGACCTTTCTGGAAGAAAAAAAACATCTTTTTCATCAAACTTCAGTAATATCTGGCTTAAAGCCCTGAAGGAAAACTTCTCCCAACAGCCATAAAACAGATTAACAACAGGACCATTTAACATTCAGCTCAGTAATAAGTGTCAAGGGTCAGAGACCTGTCAGTTGTTTTTTGCTAATCACCCATTATTAGCTTTAGCATGTTTCCACTGCATTAATTAGCCTAGCGGCTAGCGGACATTTTTCCTCTTCTCATAGCTTAACAAATGACACACAGCAGTAATATTTATCTTACTCACCGCTGGTTTAAGTCACTGTATCTCCCGACAGAACAGCTCGGTTGAATTTCAGCCTGCATGCACGGTTTTTCAGACGAACATTGTTAAAACAGAGCGGCTAATGTTGCTAAAGCCAGAAGCTAGCGGAGTGAGATACTCGTCCAGGCAGGTGACGTCACGTTGTGGTCTGTCTCGTGACGTCATTGTTTACATGCGCCATGTGCTGTCTGTTGATCCTTCTTTTCTCCGAAATCCATAATATTTCCATTATGCTGATTTATTCCCGAGTAAATAACGTTATCCTCATCGTCTTTCTCTTGGCTGCTAACCATCTGCCTGCCGCTGTTTGACAGTGACACAAACCTTCAAAATAAAAGCCTATAATAAAGATGACGATATGATCGATGTTTCCACTTTGCATCAATGTGATTGGATTGTTGATCATTAAATCGATGTATTGATCCAGATCAATGGATTGTTACACCCCTAACAATTAAATTAAATTCTTAAAATTTTTTAAAATATTTTTTTTTAAAAATGCAATAGTAAGTTGCAGTCCTATTCGAAACACTATATATTAAGATTTTTTTTTTTACTCAAAATATAAAACTAACGCACATCAAAAATAATAATGGGGAAAATAATAATAATAATAATAAGACCTGCTTTTAGAAAACAAGTGTCACACGCTCTGGCTCCATATGCATTTCTTTTATTTTTAAGACGTGTCGGCCTTTGGGCCTCCTACAAGATCAACAAGGACACTGAGACCCCCCTACACTGATCTGTCATATGGACCACACCTTTGTCACACACCTGATGATGATTAGGTGATCATGGTACACCTGACCTGGCTGACAATGGTTAGATAATCATGCCACAGCATTAGGCTGAACAAAAAAACTATTTTGAGGTCCTCAATAAATCAAGACCTTTAAACCAAAACGTTGTCAGGAGCTACAGCTGATCACATGTCATCCAAACAAATGACAACAACAGCCACTACATATTCTACCACATTTTAGTATAATACACATTTTTTTTAATTCACCATATTCAAAAAATGTTAAAATACAAACGTATTAAGCTGAATACTTATAGATAGACAGCACAGGTTAAGGCATCAGCTCTAAATGATCATCAATAAGGTTCACTATATATCCAATAATTAGACATGCATCACAGAAACATTTTAAGTCATAATCTATATTCAGTCCACGGGGTGAAAGCTTTCTTAGACAGTAGATCCAATAGTGGTCATCCAGATTACCTCCTCTTGGCCCATATATCAGATCAGTATACCTGTGTCTCTGCCAGAGTGTGTGACACTTGTTTTCTACAATCAAGATTTTTGTTACTAACAATCACACTGACACAGAAAAACAGCATTTCCCTGTTTGAGTTCCATGATACGTGAACGAAAGCTTGAAAAGCCAGTAAGCGATTCAAGAGTAATTCTAGACTGAAGTCTGGACCCAAATTCGAATGAAACAATAAAAACTAAAGGTTAAACACATTTTAACAGGCTTAAAAAGGGACAGCTCACCCCTAATTCAGAAACACGTATTTTTCCTGTAGTGCTGTTCATCAGTCTAGATTGTTTTGGTGTGAGTTACCGAGTGTTGGAGATATCGGCCGTAGAGATGTCTGCCTTCTCTTAAATATAATGGAACTAGATGACACTCAGCTTGTGGTGCTCAAAGCACCAAAAAATACATTTTAAAAAACTCGTCAGCAATGTCTCTGTCCATAAATCATGACCTGGTTACTCAAGATAATCCACAGACCTTGCTGTGAGCAGTTTACCAAAGTACACCCGCCAGCTGTATCACTGCGTAGAAGCAAGCTTGCATCTTGTTGGTGGGTGTATTTTGCTAGAAAGAAAATAGTTCCTTAACAAGATCTGTGGATTATCTTGAGTACTCTACCTGGTTGTGAGTTCTGGGAAGACATTGCTGCTGTATTTGTTTGGCTCCCTTAGCACCAGAAGAGAAGGCAAACATTTCTACAGCTGATATCTCCAACTCTTGGCAACTCAAACCAAAACAAATCATTTCTTTAACCTTTATTTAACCAGAAAGTCCCATTGGGAGCAGCCAATCAGAGCACATTTAAAATGCAACAAATACAACAAAAATCCACAATAAAACAGCAACTATTCAAACATAGTGGCCTCTCAAGGAAATCAAGCACATGTCTCTGTCACCACATTCTTTATGATGCTCTTAAATTCATCAGTGCTTCTAAGTGTCCAGATGTATTAAAACCGAGGGTGCATTAAAAAGCAACCACCTGGAGGAGTGTAGCTGGTAACTACCAGAGCTGACACACAGAAGAGAGCAGAGGTCGGCCGGAAGTTTGACCAGTATTGCTTTATAGATAAGAATATACCAGTGCTGTTGTCTGTGAATGGTCAGTGACGTCCAACCCACCAAACGTAAAATGGAGGAGGTTGCATGCATGTACAATATGTCACCGTAATCAGTCTTAGAAAGAAAAGTAGCTGCTGCAAGTTATTTCTTAGCACTGAAAGTAAAACAAAACTTATTTCTAAATTTAGATTTATCAATATCACTGTAGGTAAGGGGTGAACTGTCCCTTTAACCACCTTGTGTATGGAATAAATACACAAAAATATATCCTTGTGAAGGAAAACAAAAATGTCTTTGCTTTCAAAGCCAAAAAATAGCTGTCAGCTCCAGCTTTTATCTGTGCCTTGAACAAGCTACTTAAAACACAGTTTAGTTTGACTTAAGGTTGCCACCAAACGCTGCAATGTGTGGTTAAATTCCCTTCAACTCAACACTGGTGACCTCCTCCTCAGGTGTGGACGGCTCTGTTGAACTACGGTTACGTGGGCTGCATCAGAGACCTGTTTGTGGACGGGCAGAGCAAAGACATCCGGCGCCTGGCCGAGGCCCAGAGGGCGGTGGGGGTGAAGCCTTCCTGCTCAAGAGAGCCGCCGAAACAGTGCCTGTCCAACCCCTGCCAGCACAACGGCATCTGCAGGGAGGGCTGGAACCGCTACGTCTGCGACTGCTCGGGAACGGGATACCTGGGACGCTCCTGTGAGAGAGGTGAGAATGACGTGGTGGGAGGGTGGAGAGGAAGAGGACCAGAATAACGCTCTGGCAGCCTGTATAGTAATTTGGCATAAATGCTTAAGTCACATTTTCACAATAGAGATGAGTAAGCCGGCTAATTACAGTTACCAAACAGCAACATTTTGTGAAAAATTAATAATATGTCATGATGCAAAATACAGTCACACTGACAGCTTTGTCATTTGCTTTTTGGCTTGAGAACACTGAGTCATGCCAAAAGGATGAGCGACAGAAGACAGATGGTGCGGTGTGGAAAGTTTTAATGTCAGAAATAACTCCATCAACCACTGAAGATATATTAAGATCATCAGCTATATTGGGCGATAAAACTTTTATTCATTATACCTTTAAGTTATGCTTTTTTTTTCCTCCTTTAAAAGGTCCATCCTAACAGATTACATCACCTTGGTAGTACTTAATCTGGCGTGAGCTACAAAGGTACCGTCATAAAGATTTATGGCAGATAAAAATGTGGCCAAACTATTCAAATAAAAAGGCTGGAGAATTAAGTTTAGGTAAGTTTACCTTCCATTTTGCCCCTGGTGGTGCTGGAGAATGGGAAGGTTAAATTGAAAACAGGATGGCAGGTAGAACATAAAGGGGAGAGCAACACAATCCTTTTCTCTTGTAACACAACCCAATATTGAGTCTGAAAATCAGCCTGATCTGATCAGAAGAAAAAGTAATTTCTCACTTATTAAGTACAAAACAGAAAACAAAACTGTGTCCTATTTTTAAGTTCATTTTATCATCCCTCTTATTCTCTGACTGTGGCTCCAGAACATACCGTGAACACACTGTTAGAGCTAGGGTGGAAAACAAAAACCAAATATTACAACTCTTTAACGCCCTGATTGAATATATTACTATAGTGCAGCCTTACAATCTTCCAGTAATATTCAACCACAACTCAAAGATCTTGTATTATAAAGCTTATATTGAAAATTAACCTTACCACTGACACAATTTACACAACCATGAAATCACATCTTTTATCGCCTTTACAGTCTCCAGTAGAGTGCTCTAATGTAGGTTAACATATTTAACTTGAAATATTTATTCACCTTCTGAGCTGCAGTCAATATAAAGGATATGAATTCAGTGAAAATCACATTAAAAAACAGCTTTAATCTTTCCTTTACATTTACACATATTGCAGCTAGTGTAAAACAAACTTTAATAACACTGAATTTCTTCTAAATAACAAGCTTAATTTGAGTGTTAACTACTTTATGAACGTGACAGAATCCCTGTGCATTGAGCTAACAATAATATAGCATTTTGCTGGCGTACACACACTCATTTTAATTGGTAAGAATTATTAAAAAGGCATTATAATGTAACGCAATATTAGACACAATATGAAGGGAAACACTGACAAACCAGGTGCTAAACAAACTTCTGCACACAACACTCTTTCTCCTACCACTGGCATCATTTTAAAATAAAAGCACCGCCTTTATAATGTAACTAACAGAACAAAAACATTAATTAAGTCATTAATTCATTTTCCGTAACTGCTCTCCCTGTTGGGGGTCACTGCGGGGGGGGACATTGGACGAGAGGCAGGGTACACCCTGGACAGGTCACCAGACTATCACAGGGCTGACACATAGAGACAGACAACCATTCACACTCACATTCACACCTACGGACAATTTAGAGTCACCAATTAACCTGCATGTCTTAGGACTGTGGGAGGAAGCTGGAGCACCCCTCTGTAAACTCTCAAAGGCCCCCCCCACCCTGGGTTCAAAGCAGGAGCCCTCTTGCTGTGAGGCGACGATGCAAACCACTGCACAGGTTTATTTGTTGAAGATTGTAAGTGTATATCATCTGTTAGAGCTGTTCGTGGGCAAACTATCAGTGAAGGTTTAGTTCGTCATGCTTGTCCCGATTTGGTTTTACCTGACACGTGCCTGTGTGTTGTGTCTCTAAATGTGTGAGCTGTGTCCGTTTTTAGCATTCTACTCCTTTTTGTGCAGCACTTTGGTCAACCGTGAGTTGTATTTAAATGTGCTTTGTGAATAAATTTGAGTTGAGTTGTGACGGTTTAAACCGGTAAGTTACTGGTTAATGGGTGTCAGGCGACTGAAAGCAAAATTAACCGAAACTGACATCCCTTTTCACAATAAAAGATGGCTACTCTAAAAAAATACATCTCTGTGCAAAGTGGAAAATGATAAGAAGTTATACTTTCGCTCCCGCCCTCCGCTACTGTAGAGGTAGGTGGAGATCAAAAATAAGGGCAAGGAGAAAATGAGGCTGCTTGCTCAACAATGAAAAATAATAATAGTGCAGGTTTTTCTGTCACTGGCTGCATCCTTTTTTTATTCAAAAACACACGTTTTCTGAGAATGGGAGTAGTAAGATGGAGGAAGGGAAAAGGAGAGGATCAAAAGGGGTGGGAGGAAGCCGAGCTGCAGACAGGACTATCGGACTGCTATGGATGTGGAGAGTGGGAATCGATGGGAGAGGAAATGTGCAGAAAGCAGGGAGCAGGAGCTGTGACAGAGGAGGGTGGAGAACCACCGGGCCGGAACCGCCATATGACAGCAGGTGAGGAGATGAGGAGGAATGGGAGATGGGAGTAGAAAATCTGACAGAGAGGGAGAGAGTTATGAGAAAAGGTATGAATTCAGGCCGGGAGAGAGAAATGGAAAGTAGGAGAGATTGGCAGAGGGACTGATACAGGCCTGTTGAAAGAGGCGAGATGGAGTCAGACAAGGAGAAGAGAAGAAATGTTGTTTGTGCCACAACTGCTGACGCGTCTCAAGTGATGATTGTACTATCATCTAACAGGAGATACAGACGCACACGTACGCACACACACTTTCTGAAAGGTGTTGATATGAAAATGTTTTATTTCGGAGGACAAACATCCGCAGTGTATGTTTATCACAGCAATGCACCCTCTCCCTCCCTCCTTCTCTCCTTCTCTTAGCTCTGTCTTCCTCTCCTCTATGTCTTTCTTCATCCCTCTCTGTGTGCATTGAGGGGTCACTAACTGGTGGTTCAGTGGATTAAAGGAAGCACAGATGGAGAAGCAGATGGAGAGAGTGATTGGCCATGTTTACGCCTTCTACCTGCGGTTTCTCCCTCCCTTTTTTTCCCTCCCTCATTCTCTTGCTCTCTCCTTTGTTCCCCCTCTCTTCTTCTTTAATGAACAAAGATGGTCGCCACGCTCTGGCTCCAAGATGAATTTCTATTTTTTTTAAAGAGCGGCCACACACACACAGACACACACACACACACACACACACACACACACACACACACACACACACATATTTCCAGCCACACATTTGCACATCTCTTAACACATTTTCCGCTCTTTCCTCCTGCTCACTTGCTGTTCACACTGGTGGGTTACATTATTTTGTCTTGCTGTCCTGCTTTCTCTATGGAAGCCCACTCATGCCAAGAAAAGAAAACAATAGCTGAAATGTTAGGAATTAAAGTTTTATCTTAACCCTTCAAATACAAAAAAAAAAACAAATTCTATGCTCTTCTAACCTAATTTTCAAAACTTATCCGCCTTATTCCTGAGGGCACTACTGTAGAAACGATTATGTGCGCAACTTCCTGTGAGATAGAGGAAGTAGCATTAAGCTAGTTAGTCCCACAGACTGTCTGTGGTTAGTCCCAGTGGCTACTCTTGGTGGCTAACCACCAACTCTGGTTCTTTTCCAAAGTAATTTGCCTTCAGTTTAGCAAATATTGATTTATTTTTTAACAAATGTTTAACTAATGTTAGCTTAGCATTTTCTACAATGTCTTTGCGGAGCTCTGGTACCTGTTGCACTGTCCGTGTCTGTAACGACTAACAACGAGTCTAAGCTACATGTTTGACTTCAGCAAATGTGTGTTGAACATGTGACCAGAACAAAAAGGGATTGTTCCCGTTGCCATGGTTACCATTGACATGAGAAATAAAACCACAAGAGTTTAAATCAGAATCTGCAGAAGAGAATGACACGTAGACTGACAGGTCCGTCACTCAACCTCAGTACATGATATCCCTGTCTTTCCCCGTCTGACTTCATTCTCAACCTACATTAGAAAATAAACTCAGCAACACACCTTGAAATATGTGTTTAGTCATTAGGGCTGAGCATGAGTTACTGATTTACTGTACTTCCTTTATATCATATAAAAAAGTTATTGCCCAAAGGGATTTCTTCTCCTCCTACTTCATATTACTATGACTGAAGTCTGCTGCTAAATTCAGCTTCATGTTTTACTCAGAACAGTTTTTAAAAAATCAGAAGTTAAAAAAAGGCGTAAACTTCGTCGTTAACGCAGACGAGCGGAGGATTAGCTGGGAAACATCCCATTTATTCACTTAACATGGAGCTACAGTTAATACTAAATTATGTGTCAGGTCATCAGAGATCATAAATCATATTTAGAAGGAGCAGATGTTTACCTTAAGCTAGCTGGGGACATGTTAAAGTTAACCATATGTTAACGGAGCATGGCGAGCTAATTGCTAGCGTGTTGGGTTGCTTTGAGATGGCTGTCAGAGATGGCAGAGGTGTGATCACATAATCCTGTTTGAGCTGTAACAGGTGGTGTGTTCCATGTTTTGTTTCCCAGTTGCTCTTGGAAAGAAGAACAAAGTACTGTAAACAAACTGTTAGCATTAGAAATTGCCAGAAGTTGCACACATAATTCACGCAAGGGATCATGGGGGCCAGGAATAAGGTGGATATATTCAAATCTCCATCTCCAAATACTTATAGATAACTCTAACTTATTTCTGCTACAGTAAATTTTTGTGCACTTTGTGAAGCATTTGTTTGGGTAAGTGCTATACAAATAAATATTATTTTATTTTATTTTTTTATTTTCATTTTTTTAAGGATCAACAAAAATAGAAATACTCACCATGAGTTGAAATAATGAGGCAGAAAGTAAAAATGACAAGACACTAATATGAAGTCAGTCTAGATGACGAGCTAATCAAGCACAATTATTGAATAACAAATCAGAAACACGTGTTTTTATGTGAAATTAAAGGGCTGAGTGGCACAGACAGAGTTACAAAGTAAAAAGTTGTTGCTTTCAGTCTCTTCACGGGATCATTAACATCAAAAATATAGATTAAATCTTATCCTTTAACCACTTTTCTGTTTGCATGGCGCATCTGGTGTGTGCTACAGGGGCCGATTGCACCGACGGGGCTTATGCCTGGTATTACAGTGGCTTTTCCTACCTTATTTACTCAAACCAGAGCAGAGACGGAGGGGGAGCTCAGATGCAAATTTCTTGTTAAAGCAAATAAACTAATTCATTCGTCGTTTATAACAACAAAAATATAGGCTAGGAACTACTGCCCTAAATAACAGCAATAAACTTTGCAGCAGATGTGTGTAAGAGCCAGTACAGATGAGCTCAAATCAGTTGTGGCTAAAAACTGTTTGCTGCCATCTGCACTGTGGCATCTACATCCTCTTTCATGTAGGCCTCACTTTCTTTTAATAGGGGTTCAGTATCCTGTGGGCATGTGTTGAGTAGCCTGGCCAACAGGGGGCAACAATGCATGAATGAAACACCTGATCTTAAGTTAAACTGTTTTTAACTTGACGTTCTAAGTCTGATGTAATAGTTAGTGCTGGTTGCACCATCTGGGCCTAAACGGGCGTAAATCGCACACCTAGTCAGGAGCAGGCGTAAAGTCAAAATCTGCTGATACACAAGTCACTAACTTTGGTCAACTTACAAACATGAACACACGTCTTGTCCTTCACCTCAGCTTGTTGAACAAAAGACTGAACGATCGCTCACCGGTGAAAAGTGCACTGCTAATGTCAGTCATCAAGATAGATAGATACTAATATTTCTGGTGCAGACTAGCAAGGGGGCTGACGTTTAATCGTTTAGACGTCTAATCACGTGCATCCCTTGTTAGCAGGCCCTCCATCTCGAGCCAAACAGCTTTGGAAAAACCCAGATTTTTAACATCAAACTTTATTCAGTATTTCCCTCTGTGGATAATTCAGCTCCTGGTTAAAACCTCCTGAATGTCTGGATCTTAAGTTATCAGAGAACAATGTGAGCACACATTAGCAGGTGCAGGGCTAGCGGCCGATCTCCGACATGTCAAACAGCACCAGAGAAACACCGATTTGTGACATGAAACTTGTTTTTATCGGTTCTAATCACCTTGTTTCGGAGAGCAAGAGGCGTCTGCGGATAATTGAGCTCCTGGTAAAGACCTCCTGAACAATGAACACTGAAGGAATCCTAACTGGGAGTTCACGCTTGGCACATGGAAGAAGTTTCAGCTGGTTGCAGTCTGTAATCCTCACAGAGTCCTACAAAGGGCTCCTTTAAAACTAGGCTTTAGTTTGGCTGGTGCAACCAGTGTAAAGTCCATTCTTTAAGACCGGTCTTAACAACGCCTTAGCTGTTAGAACCAGGCTTAGTGACGACCAGTCGGTGCAACTGGCTCCAGGTGTTAAACAATGCGACGGCATGCAGCACAGCCTGTGCGCACTGCACTTTGTCAGTTTCTTTTTGGGCACAAATGAGCTTCCATACTTCCCTCTCACCAGCCCTCCCTGCTCTGTTTGCCTGGTAGTGAGTCAGGTGCCGTGGTGAGGAAAATTTAGTCAGCTGTCTCCCTTATCAGAAATGTGTGCACGTGTGTGTGTGTGTTCGAGTGTGCTTGGGCGGGTGTATGTGTGGCTGTTAGTTATGTTATCTGTGATATAACAGGCCAACCACCTCCTTTTTTCCTCAAGTTAATGAGGGTTCATTTGCATTTTAGCCAAGAGCTTTTCTCCTGCCCCCCCCCCTCCTCTCCCTCTGTCTTGCTCTGTCCCTATTTTCTCTCCCCCTGCTCTCACTTTACTAAACCCTCCTCTGTTCACACTTAAATTCACTCACTTATTCTGACATGCACGCACACACACACACACATACGCACACTATCTCTCTCTTTCCCTCCTTCTCAGCTCATCAGTATTCATGAGGCCTCCCTCTCTTCCTGTTCTCTTGTTTTTGCCTTGGCTCCGACCGTCTCCCACGGAAACAGGGAGAGCGAAAGGGAGGGAAGGCGAAGGAGGAATGGAATAGAGAGATAGAAGAAGAAGAAGAGGGAAGAGAGATGAAGACACAGAGACATGGAGAGTGTGTTTAGCTGTGTATGTAATTGGCCAATAAAAAACAGGGTTCTCGGAGGTAAACAGTTTAGCGGTTGGGGATTGGCCCCAGCAGGTAGCAGCGAGAGAAGATTATGAATATGTAAATGAGTATGCAAAAGACATTAAAGCGGGATCACCTGAGCTTGTTACATTATGACTCCAGGGTCTGGGATGTCAGCGACGGTGGCTAACACACTCACCACCATGCATTCTGATTTAACCGGATAATAGGGCCAGCCAACCAGCTGCGGCTATTTTTACATGCGCTTTTGTGAGGGAGTGATGATGAATTAAGCGTGGAAAGTGATGGGGTAATTTCGTAGGAAGCAGGTTTTGAGTTTCAACATGACGTGGCGAGGGGGAACGAGGGAATGTAGCCACGCTGCAACATACTTGGTCATGTTTAAATCTGAATCACACAAAGTCAAACTGCCTTTGTCTCTTCCCACCTCGTGTGTTTTTCTCCTTGTCAATCTTTTCTGTCTCCTTTTTTTTTTTTATGTTTCCACCCACCTCAATCTCCTCCACCGTCATCTTCCGTCTTCCACTTCTCCCTCCCTCATTCCTTCCTCGTCTGTCTCTCCCTCTGTCTCTGTGCGTCTTGTACAGATGCGACTATCCTGTCGTACGACGGCAGTAAGTTTATGAAGGTGCAGTTGCCTGTGGCGATGCACACCGAGGCGGAGGACGTCTCGCTGCGCTTTCGCTCCCAGCGGGCCTATGGCGTTCTCATGGCAACCACATCCCGTAACTCCGCAGACACCCTTCGTCTGGAGCTGGATGGGGGCCGTGTCCGACTCACTGTCAACCTAGGTACACACATGCACACAAACATATAGATTCTCCAACGCTGTTTTAATCACCTGCCAGGGGAATGCAGCTGATACTGACCTCTTGGCTATTTCTTGTAAAGGAATGTTGATTAATAATATATTATCCCTTTAATTCTGCTGCATTGTTTATACTTATATATATTTAAGGTGTTTCACAGGTTTTGGCAGATACCTTTTAGGATTGTGACTCACTTCATGGTGCACATACAGCTCGTCTTTGATTAGGGACTGTTCGTTGTTTATCAGAGGAAAGGGGTGGCTTGGGTGCGACTTCATTCCCCTAGAGCTACAAATATATTTCCTTGAGCCTCCCTGAGGGACTGTGGGAAAATGCATGACCCTCCCTCCACCGTAAATAACAATATTTTACATATTTCCACTAAATGTAGGTATGGCAGCCGATGCAGTGAATTATCACCGAAACAAACAGCTCATTTCTGAAGCAAAATGCTAATCCTCCTTACAAATCGCATAATCACAAGCTGTGTGTGCACTTCAGCAGAGTATGGGTGCATGGCAGCCACACACAAAACCAACTCAACTTAATAAGCCTACACATCACCAACACACACACACACACACACATTACAGCGCTCACACAGCCTGCATTAGCAGCACAAATGAACCCTAACATACACAACAGCAGCAGCAGCTGGAATAATATCAGTAACTTGTCACGATGGCTGTTATTAGATTTTAAAAACGTGCCCTTTGATGATCGAAAGTTAGAGCTGAAAAGGAGGCATTCATGGTGTGTTCAAGCAGTGTCGGAAATTTGAACATCCAACAATAGTTTCTGTTTTTACACTTTCTGGCGGTGATAAATGCTGCAATTTTTGCTTTTAATTTGAAGAACACATGCCTTTTATAGCCACCAGGGGGTTTTGGGGTTCAAAGGGTGTTTAAAGTATTTAATATGTATTAAAAAAATACAAAATACAACCATTTAAAGCTGTGTGTCCCTCCCATAGATGCATAATAATACCTAGATGGCACTGATTCACTCCAGTGAGAACTGCTTGCGATGCACATACACCAAATAAAGTGTCTAGCTTCTGGTTTTACTTCCACAGTATGCAGCCCATTGAAATGTTGCAGCGGTGTTTCTCCCACTGGCCCCACCCACAGGTTCCCACTCAGCTCATAGACTTTAAATTGTGATGACGTCACAGATTTTTAGATCGCTTTTTTCAGCTCCAGGTAAATTATAACAAATATAAAACCTTCATAGATCAAAATTTCAATATAAAGAGTCCTAACTGATCTTGTTTGCAATTCAAGGTGTCCAGTTAACAGTTTTACAGTCTTCTGTTTTATAATGGTGGTCTATGGGGAAAGTGCTTTTTAGGCCGCTAGGGGCTGCAATACCGTTAGTGACCACTGGGGAATATTGGCAGCAGCATTCGTGCTTGGGGAGAAAAAGTCCCTCCCTAGTGCTTCAAAAATAATTTGACGTGCCTCCCCTGTTTTGCACCACCCCCTCCCCTCGCGTAAACAACGAACAGTCCTGTACACACACACAAACATAAACAAATGAAGGTTAGTGTCATTGTCTTTGCGTTGAACAGAGGGTCAAGCCTCAAGCTGCATTCTCTGCTCACTCCCAGTGGACCTGTGCATCCCCACACCTTCAACAATCAATACAAAGCCTCACATCATGTACAAACACTCCACACACAACTGCAACTCATTAAACACATATCCAGCCTCACAACTTCACGTGAACTACATTCAAACACACACATAGTCCAGCAGAGGGGTGCATGTGTTGGTCTCTGGTTGTCTGCAGCCACGTCTCTTCTGTGGTTGACGCCACACGACACACCAAGGCATCATGGGTATAAAAAAAAAACCAAACAAACAGCGTCTAATAATGGGACTAAATCTTCCGAACATTTGCGGAGATTTGTGCTCTGGATGGGCGACAAGAATTATGGGATGTGTTCGATGTCATCAGACAAACTGACACACATGACCCATCTCAGTCTCCTGGCGCTTTTGATTGGTGACTGAAACTGTCGCTCAGGCCAGAGCAGCCAGTGAGCGCACACGGCTCATGCTGGGACACACCGCTCTCCTTCACACCAAAGATCTCGATCCAGATTTTAATCTTTATCGGCTTAAAATTTAAAGTCACAGAAAATGCCACTCACCAATGTAAGAAAACACGTGATCCAGCTTGAGGTCCTGCAACAAAGGAGAGTGTGTGTTTTCTCAGCATGTGTGTGTGTGTGCGTGCGTGCTTGTATAAATGCGTGCAGGGTGTGTCGATGTGTGCGTCCCCAGGGCGTGGACAGTATGTGTATGTGTGCAGCATTAACCCTCTGCTCTGCTCTCCCTCCAGACTGTATCAGGATAAACTGTACAGCCAGTAAGTGATCCTCCATCTCACCTAACCCCTCCCCCCCTTCCTCTTCCTCCTCAGTATGTGTGTGCGCTTGTGTGTGTGTGTGTGTGTGTGTGTGTGTGTGTGTGTGTGTGTGTGTGTGTTTTTATTAATATGTCTGACTATTTTTCACTCTCTCTGTCTTTGTCAGTCCATCTGATCCCATATTCCACATATCTTTGTTCCATGTGTCTGTGTGCATATATGTGTGTTGGACAGGGGAGGTGCACATATGCGTGTTTGTGTCTGCATGTTCAGCTACACCACAGGAGCGGTGCGATTTTTTGCTGAGGGCCAGGGTTTTCCAGGTCGGCCATTTTAGCAAAGAAGGATAGACGGAAGAGAGGACGGTGGGGGTTGAAGGGAGGAGGAGAAAAAAAAAAGGAAAAGAGAAGAAGAAGAAGGAGGAGAGTGTGAGGTGTTGAGGTAAAATTAGGTGTGCTGGGGAGTGTAGCTGGTGGATGAATGCAACTTAGAGCTGCAGGGTAATTACTTCTCCTTCATGCTGGAGACAAAAGACGTGTTATCCCTCTGTTTCTCTCTGTCGCACCTTCATCCCAGCGTCTGTCTGGCTGCTTTCTTTGTTTGCTTGTTGTTTCTCTCTAAACTTACATGAGGGATTTTTTGGGTACTGTTTCATTTAGCACGTTTAGTGTGTGCTTGCGTCTGAGTGCCTGTGCATTCTGTATTTTATTGCCCATCTGTGTGTGTGTGTGTTTTCTGGGTGTGTTATCCTGTGTGTGTGTGTTTCTCTTCATGCTGCTGTGAGTGGAGCTGAATCCCTGATGAAGTTTAATTCCCTCACGTGGAGTTTCTCTCTGTCACGACCACAGAGAAAGCGAGAGTGAGCGAGGGAGACGAATGCTCTGTGACGGCAAAGAGGTGGTGAAATGGACGACTGCAGTTGCCATAGAAACCCTACTAGCCACACAGCGCTGTTGCTATCCCGCATGTCTGTCGGCCAATTTTAGACCGGTTGTCTCAATGAACATTTCAGTAGGCAGCCACTTTTCTGGCACACCGTGTGCATACGATAAATTATACATCTGATATTCGAGGGGGGAAGAAAAAAAATTTTATTTAACAGCCAGGCGCCACTGAAATAGTCCACTCAGCAGTCAAATAAAAGCCTCGGCATGGGAGAGATTTGAGGCTTATCCGGCAGAAAAGCCATTTGTTATTTGGAGCTAATGAAATATGAAACGCTTTTTGTCATTTTGTTTTCATTATCCTGCTCTTATAATCTCCAGTAGCTTGTGTCATTTGATTTGGATTGTATTTCCAATGCAACAAACAGTCCCTTTTGTCTTTCTGTTTGATTTGTCTCGCCTCGTTGTCTTTTGGTTCAGCAGCACAGAGCGCAGACTGTCTGCTGACCGCCACAGTAGCTCAACTTTAAACCAAGCTCACCATGCTGCTGAACGCACTGCTAGCACTGACCCAAAATAGGTGGCTCATGTGTGTGTGTGTGTGTGTGTGTGTGAGTCTCCTGTCTGTGTTTATTGGCGTGTATTTGTTCCCAGGTTGACACAGATCACTGCCTCACTCTCACCGCGCTCTTTGAATATTTGGTTACATATGCAAAAACACACACTCACAAACTCACACATACATGCACATATTCTCTCCTTCACTCAGCGTTAGGCAGTGATCCATGGTAACAGGATGAGATGCTCATGCCCAGAGCACAGCTGAGTCTCCTCAGGGGAACCCTGTGTCCTCTCTCAACGCACAACGCACTCTTTTAGCTTTGCAAACACACACACACATGCATTTCACGCTGCCATATCCATTTTGATTGACTTCTCTTATTATGTTTGAGCGCCTCCCTCTATTTCTCTACCTGTGTGTGTGTGCGCGCCCGCCTGCGTGCCTCCATGAGTGATGTAGGCATGCTTGACATTTTCTGCAGCAGAATCCGTTCGGGTCAGTTTACTTCTCACCTCCCCCATCATTACCTCCTATAGGTCACTGTAAGCAGACTCACTCAGACCAACAGGGCTTGGAGGAGGAAGGGGTGTAGTGTGTGTGTGTGTGTGTGTGGAGGATGGTGGGTGTTGTGTTCAAGGTTGGTGGGGTGCTTGTCGAGAGCGGGAGCACGGGGACACTGAGGTTTTTGGGAACAGTCAGTCTGTCAAATGTGTGCAGTCAACTATGTGAAGATATGAGCTGGTAGATGGGCAGAGAGAGACATCATGAGAGGACAGCTCAGCTTCTTTCATTCTGCTGCACATCAGCACCTTGGAGAGCTCTCGGACGCTCCGCTGTGTGTCTAGTGCCACCATGAGGCTCGTTGCAGTATTGCGCCCTCGTGGAGGATAAAGAATCCTGCATGTGGACACAGGGTAATATATGTTATATGTGCGGGGGCGGTTTAGGAGTCAAGGGGGTGCGAATGTGCTGTCTGTGCATGTGTGGGTAGTGGGTGGTCATCGCGGCAGTGTGATCTGTCCACAGATGGATTGTCTCACTGCGGGCCTGTTGTGACTCACAGTCTCCATCTTAGACGCCCGTGGCATCCATTTATGTTAATCTTTCTGTCTGTCTGTGTCACATCATCCGTCCCGCTGGCGTATCTGCAAAGTGACCTGTCTGTCTATCTGTGGAGAGAGTGTGTTGACACGGAGGTGTTTGTCTCCCCAGGATATGTATGGTCCCCCAGTCCTCTGCTACGTCCCTCCATTCCCTCACTTTCTGTTCTTAAATTTTAATTCAACCTGCCTGGCTTCTCCTTCTTCTTCTCTTTTTTCTGTCTCTGTCTCTGGATCTCTATCTCCCCTGTCTCTCTCTCTCTCTCTCTCTCTCTCTCTCTCTCTGTCTCTGTCCACCTCTCTGTGCATTGTGTTAATGGTGCTCTGGGCTATGTGTAGGTAAAGGCCCAGAGACCATCTTTGCGGGGTCGGGCCTCAATGATAATGAGTGGCACACGGTGAGGGTAGTCCGGCGTGGCAAGGGCCTCAAACTCACCGTGGACGACCTGCAGCCTGTTGAAGGTAACCACAGCACCTTTACCCTTTTTGTCTTGTCACCATAAAATGACTCTCTGATCTCGACCCAGGTCTTGTGTGAAGATATCTGCTTGTATTCTGTGTGACAGTGTTTTCGATGATAAATTGCAGGTTGATTCGTTTAGAACAACATTGAGGTTTTTAGTTCTTTCTTTAGAGAACATCTGTACCTGTGTAAGTGAAAATAATCACTCTGAATAATGACTGTGATCATAACTGTACACTACGATGCTAGTATCAGTTATACAGCCCCTCCAGGATGTTGTGATGGCAACAGTTTGGATTCTACGCGGCCTTGCAACTTTTCTACAAATGTGACCAATCATTGTAGCTTCCTGTGAGTTTCACCAGTTATAGCAGTCACCGCATAACATAATCAATGTCTTGTTCCTGGCTGTGAAGATGCAAATATGTACGACACGAACCTCTCACAGTCACTAAATGAAGCATCGCTTTAGTTCACGCAGGACGTCACACGTCCCAGCTGACAACCCACTGACTGAATCATCGTTTCTGATCAGTCGGCCTTCTCTCACAACAAGGTGGTCCATTTAAATATGGCTTCCTACTCACTGATCCCTGCTGCACCGCTGCTGCTGCTGGCAAAGCTTTGCCTCCACCTTCCTAATTCAGAGTCCTAACATGGCTCAAAGGTCAAAATGGTGTTTAATTTCGTGCTGTGGGCCCACTCTTGTATACCCAGGGGGGTTTTCTGCATTGTGCTCCTGAGCCTGTTTTGGCTCAGCATGCTGCTTGTCTAATCCAGGGAGCACCTTAAGAGCGGAGCCATCAGCGCCAAGCATAACTGTATTTCCTTTTGTTGCAATAAATGATTAAATCTATAATGACAGTGTTCCTTACTGAACAAAAATTACAGCTAAAGACCGTGCAAGACAATTCTCTGGTGTTCAGCACAAAAGTGTTTCTGTGTGCGTCACATGCAGCACTAAATACTTTTTTTCCGCCACAAAAGCAACCCGCAGAATTGCTGAAACGTAGGACAACAGACAATACAAATTACCATGACAGAGACTGATGCATTCAGATCTGTTCTAAATGCTAAAAGAATCAAGGAGAGTTAGACTAAATATGTATGGTAGTAGTGGCAAGGTTAGCGTAATATAAACACATACTCAAAAACAGTGCGGTTTTATCCTCACCAGAACATGTTGTCGTCGATGTCTTTGAACTAATTTTTGGAATATTCACTGGAACATGCACCACAATGTAGAAAAGCTGCTGTGAAGTTAGGTATTTCAGGCCGCAACAATCCCAAAAAAGCCCACAAAATCCTGGAGGGACTGGTTATAGCATCAGTGTCTGCTACATCTGTCACTAACAGTCTGTCACTGTTAGTTCAGGTGTTGAAACAAGCAGTTTTAGTATTGAACAGCTCCACTTGAAACCCGACTTCCCGTAGCCCTCACCTCTGAAGTTTACCCCCGCCACCAGGTCAGATGGCGGGCGACCACACCCAGTTGGAGTTCCACAATGTGGAGACGGGCATTGTGACGGAGAAGCGCTTCATGCCTGCCGTGCCCTCCAATTTCATCGGTCACCTTCAGGGCCTGACGCTGAACGGCATGCCCTACATCGACCTGTGCAAGAATGGTGACATCGACTACTGCGAGCTCAATGCTGTTATTGGCTATAAGAGCATCGTGGCGGACCCCGTCACCTTCCGCTCGCGCTCCAGCTTCGTCACACTGCCCACGCTTCAGGCCTATTACTCCATGCACCTCTTCATGCAGTTCAAGACGACGTCCCCCGATGGCCTTATTCTCTTCAACAGGGGAGACGGCAATGACTTCATAGTGATAGAGCTGGTGAAAGGGTGAGCCGGACAAAGCACAGTGTGTGGTATTTACGTTACATGAGTTAGTGCAGTGTCTTGCAACGGGAAATAAATTAACATGCAGATTAAATGTGTGTTTATGGTAATATCTGTCTTGCAGAGATGCATGTGCATGTTCAATTTTGCCTGGGATTTACAGTTAACATCGTCCTTGATGAATAAAAGAAGAAAATTCTTGGGGCTGAAATATCAAATATGAAAAATGCACAAGTCAAACAGCTCTTTTTCTGCTCTTGTAATTACGTTTCTACAAGACAGATTATAATGCCCTGAAGTGTGTGACCCTGTGTTGTTCTTCATCATGAATACGATTCATTTGCCTTTTTTTTTCGTAACGTTTTAAACCCCTCCTCTCTCCTTTCCTTTCCTTGTTCCCTTTCTAGCTACCTACACTACATCTCTGACCTGGGCAATGGAGCACACCTGATCAAGGGAAACTCCAACAGCCCCCTAAATGACAACCACTGGCACAACGTGCATATTTCCAGAGACACTAACAATCTCCACACAGTCAAGATTGACACCAAAGTCACCACGCAGACCACCATGGGTGCCAAGAACCTCGACCTAAAGGGTATGCACAGAATACAAGCAGTGATTCCTCAGTTACAGTAGCTCGTAGCAGGGAAGGATGCAAAACATAATCATGAACTGCCTCATAGGACGGTGATTTTGGCAAAGTATGAACGGATATTAATCGATCAGTTAAAGGGGCAATTTGATGCAGGCGTGTCGTGATACCAGAACTTTGTAGTTGATACCATTACCGGCAAAATTACATAATTCTGATAATCCAATGTACTTTCATGTGACATCCCTACTTAAATGAGAAGACTGATACCACTCTCATGTCTGTATCATAAATATGAAGCTACCAGCACCTCTAAGAATCAAATAGACGTGTGATATCTCATTCATTTATTCCCCACAAATACTGCACTTTAAAAACTACAGTTTGCTGTTTTGTAACTGTTTTTTGGGTACTGGTAGGCAGATTTTATTACCTTTGAACAGAGCCAGGCTAGCTGTTTCCCCCTGTTTCCAGTCTTCATGCTAAGCTAAGCCGTAGCCTGACGTGCACCTCCCCAGAAATGTAACTACACGTCGTGGCGTCACAATCTTCCTGTCTGTTTCTGTAAGCTGAAACCATTTCCCTCAGTGGAAACAAAGCTTTTATTTACTTTAATTTCACAGATAAGAAACAATAAATTGTGAAGACAATAAAGCCTCCACAAAAATAGCATTTTAAGTCTTGTGTGTGACTTATCCTGGCTTCATATGAGCAGAGGAAATCTCTGCTTGTCGCTAGGCTAATTTATACAATGTAAAATGCCATAGGCTTGTGCTAATAATGTTAGCATGTTGAATTTGTTTGGAAAACATGTTTAGTATAAGACAGTTGTTTTGTCAGTGAACCTTGTGAGCTGTAATGGAGCCAAATTGTGTAAAGTTACCTTTGTTAAATGTTGCTGTTGTCCCTGGTTTTATATGAAAGGAAATGATCACAAGCTGCTAGGCTAATTTGTACAATGTAAAATGCCATAGGCTTGTGCTAATAACATTAGCATGTTGTATTTGTGGGGAAAATGTGTCCAGATAAAGACAAGTGTTTGTCTGTGAATGCTGCGAGTTATAGTGAAGCCGATTTGTGTACTTGTGTTTGAAATAGTCTCTATTAAGCCATGTTTAATGTGTGTTTAATGTGTGTTTTGAATCAACTAAACTTTACAGCACTTCACAGAAACCCCACCGCCCACTAGTGTTCTTGGAGTGTAACTGCAGAGTGACACAGACACACCACCGCACAAGTGTAAATGCTCACTACGGTGTAGGATCTGCTGCACAAGTATAAATCCCGCTTAAGCTAACCATCTTCTGGCAGTACAGACATGAGTGATATCAGTTTTCTAATCCAGGTCTCATTAACAAAACAAATAGGTGGATTTCCGTAGAGGTCAAACTATTCCTTAGACAACAGTCAAGATAATACACAATAAACATATTAAATTACATATTAAAATAATAAATAAAAAATGCCAAATATTTGCTGGTTCCAGCTTTAAAACTGAGAACATGTGCAGCTTTTCTGTGTTACATGTCACTGTCAATTGAATATATTTGGGTTATGGGCTGTTGGTCAGACAGAGCAATCAAATCAAAGCCCTTATTCAATATTTTGTATCCCTTTTGAAGAAGATTCAAGAGGCTTCACTGTCAATTCTCCAGTTGTGTAACAGGCATACAGAGAATCAAAACAACGTTTCACTCTGAATTGACCCACGGTGCAGACAGTGCAAAAGGATTAGTGATAACATGCAACAATTAGAACAGCAGCTTGCGTACCGGACAAGAACAATAAATGGTAAAATAGGTATCATAGTCCAGAGTCTATTGGGGAGGGGAGGTACAGGGATCAGGGCTGGGTTGTGTGTGTGTGTGTTTTGTGTGCTGTAATACCTAACGTCAATAAATTAATTGAAAAAATATTGTGTCAATCAATAATGAAAATCCTTAGTTGCTGCCCTGACACTGATACAGTCTGTCTTTGTGATTGGTTCATGAAGCTGCCATTCATTGTGTTGCTCCCCGTCAGGTGACCTGTACATCGGGGGCGTCTCCAAAGAGATGTACCGAGACCTGCCTAAGCTGGTCCACTCCCGAGAGGGATTCCAGGGTTGCCTGGCAACAGTCGATCTAAATGGCCGTCTCCCTGACCTTTTGGCTGACGCGCTGGCAACCATGGGACAAGTGGAGAGGGGCTGTGAAGGTGAGGTGCAAACACGCAGAAAACACAGCAGCAGATGTGTCCCGGTCCCATGTCCCTACTGCTTTTTCTTTGGGTTTTCATCTAACTCATGCTCTCTGTTATTAGGATAACCCACTAACCCAGCTTTGGTCTATTAGATGTGAAATTTTACTCTCTTTTTTCTTCATCTCCTCCTCGGTCTCTCTGCACATTGTGTTTTCTCTCTCTGTTCCACTCTTTCAGCAGTTCACAGGCATCTGTGTGCATTGACTAACCATCTAACTTAATTTGCTTGTTTGCTTTTTTGTTTGGCTGACAAAAGTTACATTGATGAAAGCTGACTTGCAAGGTATATCGCTTTGTGTGAGCATGTGAGACACGTGTATGAGGGTGGGAACATGTGTGTGCAAGTGCGAGTCTGAGTGCGTGCGTATGGGTGTGTGTGTGTGTGTGTGTGTGTGTGTATGTACGCGTGTGTTGAAACTACCCAGTGGTGTCCAGTGTTGTGTGGATCCCAGTGATCCAGAGTCAAAGGTCAGAGGTGACCTGTCCTCTCCTAGCCACCATAGTGACTTCATCACAGTAGTGACATCACCACCGCTTGACTTGAGTTGACCACCAGCTCCACCACCCGGGTTGCCTAGCAGCATGCTCTCTAACCCCTCCTACTGACTCCCAACCTAAACTTCAATACTCCATTTGTGAGTCATTTCACACCCTTTCCTCCACGCCTCGTGTTAGAAGTGCGACGAAGGAGAGTTCGGCGCTTTGACATTCTCCTCCTGTGCGCTCTCAGCACGAGGCAGGGAGTGAACGGCGACAGACTGCTGAAGAGAGAGTATTGAGATGAAGGCCTTTAAACATAACTCTGCCCTCTTATGTTTAACCCCTCCTCCTGTCCTTCCCCCATTCATCTAGCCTCACCACCTGCATGCTCTCCACATTTGGCTCTTTTCACCGAGTAACACAGATTCCAGTTTAGCCTCAGCTCAGTTTATAATCATAATCTAGCCTCTTCTGTATAAAGAATGGGAGCCTACCCACAGTATCCTAGTCTCACAATGATTCTCTACTAATACTACTAATCATAACGTCATCGCAGCACAACAGTCTACCCGGCCATTTTCAAAATGTTTCAAGGAAATGCAGTCTAAAAATAACCATACTGTACCGGCATACTGTTGTGAAAACACTGGGCTCCAGACAAAATCAAAAAGAGTGTGTCTTCTGCTTATCTTCTCCTAACTTTTGCACCCTCCCACCCCACCACCTCTCTCACTGCAGGTCCCAGCACTACATGTCAAGAAGACTCCTGCTCAAATCAGGGAGTTTGTTTGCAGCAGTGGGAGGGCTTCACCTGCGACTGCAGCATGACGTCATATGCTGGGCCGCTGTGCAATGATGGTGAGCGTCTGCTTTTCGCTTTCTCTCTCTGACTCAGACCTAAGTGTAGACAGCTAATGTTGGTGTAGACTAGAGTTGTTCCGATACCAACACGAGTATCGGAAATGTGCTGGATCAGGTACCGATGATCACACCTGGACTAAACAGCAGTTTTCCCAGGAATCAGTTCTTCATCACTGCTTTTAAACTGCTGTTTTAGAGCAAAAAGAATTGACTTAAGCCCCGTTTCCACCAAACACTTTCAGTATGGTGCCTTTGGAACCAACAGTAACCCTTCAGACATGGTACCTAGACCCTAGAGTTTCCACTGCAAACAGTACTCTTAAATGTGGGCGGGGTTGTTGTCACTCACTGCTCCGTCCAGCACTCACTGTATTTCCTCATTACTGGTGACACAGATGGAAGTCTGCACCTCGTTTATCATCCACAGAACAAGGCTGCACACCGACATTTTCAGAACAAAATAAAACAGGCTGCAGTGAGAGTCTCTCTCCATGGGATATTTAAAAATAGCATGTTTGTGCATTTAGTCCTTCTCAGGCAAGCTCAGGGGTTTAGTGTTGCTGGAGCCCACAGGAACAATATTCCACTATGCTTTTTTTTTCCTCTGAGTGAGGATTAGAATATATGCAGTTCACATAACCTGGTCAAAACTAACACTTGCAGATCCACTCATTACAAAAAGTGTCTGTCATATAAAAACTAAAGTGATGGTCAAAGTTGTCACAGTGAAATTTAAGGTGTGTTGATGGATTCACGTCGTCACCTCATACACTGAGTAACATTACAAGTTAATGTTCCACCTTAAAAGTTGCCGGCAGTCGGCCCAGTGAATGAAGTTATTTTTCTCCGACTCCAGCTGCTGTGAGAGGCAGCAAAACATCCTTTCATTTTATAGTTCCAGTTTACTAATAAAACTCTCCACAGTATGAACAGTGGTTACATGAGCCTCAAAACCAGACACAACTCAGCCCTGAGCAGAGTGACCGTCCTCTACTGACAATCAACAGACTGCAGTGTTCACAGCTCCACCTTTTAGTACCAGATCTGTGTGCTAGGTACCTCAACAGAGGGGGGACCAAAAATGGGGACAGTACAGAACGGTTCATTGGTACCATCCACAACTTTTCACAGTGGAAACGGAAAAAAAGTGTACTGAACTGAACCGTACTGCTCGGTGGAAACGGGGCTTTACAGTAAGTAGTTTAACGTTAGTCGTTAGCAAAATGTCTGCAATATCAATAATATTATACATTGGTAAGTCCCCCCAGTAGAACGGCAACATGCACAGTATGCAGGGCTTTAGTTTCAGGTTCAGAGTTAAACAGCTGTGACATAATATTGGCAAATACACAAATTCAGGTATCAGAATCAGAAATGGTGTCGGAACATCTCTAGTGTAGACAGCTATTGTGAGGGTGTAAAATGAGCTTATGTCGATATTCAAATAAAACCAAATACAAGTAAAGTCTATAGTAGTAGTGTGTGTGACCCCTGAGTAGTTGGTAGATACTTGTTTGGGTGTGTAGCTTTAAAGTGGAAACAGGCGACTTTTCCCTTTCCAAGTGATGTTATTATTGGCGCCGCTGTCACAAAGATAACTGGCTCGCTTTCTGTTTTCCTCACAGCCTCATAACTTGGCTCTTTTTCTTTTGCCGGGTACAGTTTCCAAAATTACTTCAGTTGTTCCACCGTCCGCCATACCTGCTACTGAAGATAGCGGCTGCATGGAACTTACACTCTTTTGTAACTGGGGAGAGGTACCAGGGAAAACAAAAGTGCTATTCTCTTCCTGTTTTGGTTGCACAATGCTTGATGCACTTTCTTTGTGCCATAAATGGAGCCTTCGTTTTCCCAGAGGCAGGGTCCTGCACAGGTCTGATTATCAAGACCCGCTCCTGAACCAGAACCGCGACGTGTAATACCACACCCACCCCAACATCTGCACCTATGACCAATTTGTTCTGTAACCCCACCTGACCTGAAACCACAAATCCCAAAATAAGTGTAAGCTGTTCAAATAATTTGGTTAGGCGGCAGCGGCACATTAAAATGATAATTTTGGACATTTCACACATGTAAAACTAATATAAAAGGTTACTGGCATAATACTGAGCAGCACATCTCCACAGTTAGCGTTCCTGTTGGTAACGCACCTGATTGAAGCAGCTCTCATATTCCAGCTGGCGCAGGAGACAGAGTCGACACATGACGCCAGCAGTCAGAGGATTAAAATGTTAAAACATTAAATTAAATAATTATTTTTTAAAATATATATTATTCATCCAACACCCGCGATCCAACAGCGTGTCCTTTTTTTCACCCATAACTGAACCTGGAAGTAAAATGAAGACAAAATACCACCCACGAATTACCTCTTTTGCAGGTCACCCACTGCGTACCCACCCCTATGACAGAATTGCGTAATGAAAGCGAGGCTAACAGTGGACCGATCTTAAACAAAATTTACCTCATGAAGATGTCTATTTCCACTTTAAATCTATTTATTATATGTCTAGATGCTACGTGCATAATGTCTCTTGTACTGAACACTCTCTTAGTCTCTTAGTCCTCACCCTGAATGTCTCTGAAGCAGGGGTGTCAGACGTACAGCCCAGGGGCCAGAACCAGCCCGCCAAAGGGTCCAATCCGGCCCTGTAGATGACTTGGCACACCTAATGTTGATGCACATGTGAAGGCTGAGAGGCTTTTCCACCTTGACCACAATCCAACTGTCTGAATTAACAATGAATACTTACTGTGGTCAGATTTAAAGCTGGTGAGGCACTGACAAAACTTAAAATTGTAACTGGTCTGTGAGGCAGGAGATGACTTAACCTGCTTCTTCAACAGCTTCCACTTTAGTGGAGAATTATGAAAAAAACGCCACATGTAATTAAAGTGAGTAGCCAAGTGACTGTTGAATTATAACATAATTTTTCTTTCGTCTTTGGGTGGTAAATGGATGAACGTTTTCAGAGTGAAAGAAACATTTGAAGTGGTTGTTATTTACAGGTCAATATGCAGTGGTTTCACTGGTCCAGCCCACTTGAGATCAAATTGGGTTGTATGTGGCCCCTGAATTAAATGCGTTTGACATCCCTGCTCTAAAACTGTAGGAAACACACCCTGGTGTATGACTGCAGGTCTAAAACTGATGCACTTGGCTGACTTTGTTTCAAACACTGAATCAAAGCACTCATGTGCATTTTATCTGAGCCACCAGGTGAGGGCACTGTCAACATTCTGAAGTGGCACAAAAATACCACCTGCTCAGTGTCTTCTTTGGGTATTTGAATTCTCTTTAATAATGTCCTCTTTGCATTTTCAACAAATTATCCTCAGCAGCCAAGCAAGTAAGATACTCGGTGATTACTCAGTCGTCCTGCAGCCGGTCCAACAGTTTGATGCTGTTATCTGTATGAGTCAGTTTTCAGTCAGCCTCCTGCAGTAACGTTGAGAAGAAGTTTGGGAAATACTTTTTTTTTCCAGTGTGTAGGAGGAACAAGCCAAATGTGGAAGGCCAGTCAACTGTGACATTTAAGAGTTTTTAAATTGTTTTTCAATATGCCCCATGTGTATGAGACATTTCGCAGAAACATAGGCCTGGGTGCCATCTGTAGTGAGGAACCTGTGATGATAGATAGAACTGTTTATGGCACGTAGACATGCTTGCAATCATTTTTTTTATCTGTGCGAGCCAGCTGGGACCACTTATATCTTTGGCCGTGATGGAGGCATGGTGGTTTACACGTGGCCCCCTAATGAGCGTCCCAGCACCAGGGCAGACAGGCTTGCCCTCGGGTTCAGTACCCAACAGAAACACGCCATTCTGCTCCGGGTGGACAGCGCATCTGGCCTGGGAGACTACCTTCAGCTGCAGATAGTAAGTACACTTATTTCACATACTGCTCTTCCTTGAGGAGTTCATTTCTTCAACGCAGATACTCACTGTAGACATGCGTCATTTGTTTTTTAACACTTAACCAGAATTTCACGGGATACATCAGGTCTGTGTCTCTTGCAGTTAGGGGGCTGTGCACATTCACGTACCATCAGGTAGCAGACAAGCGTGTCTCATGTCGGAAAAATGACAACATCCAGCGCACTGAGCCGACACTCGATGCACGCTCATCCTAATACAGTCAACCAACAGTTTGCCGCAGTCTGCTGCGTGACACCTGTCCGGTGGTTCGCAGTAATGCATGCAAACATGAGGAAGTTTATGACATGGTGAATTCATGACATGTTTGAATTGTTGAATGTTCTTCACGTCCAAATATTACACAATCATGGCAGAACCTGCACAGGCTGCAAGTGTGGGTGTTTGGACAGACCCATTATCTTCTTTACAAGAGAGACCTGGCCAAAATGGCAGGAAAAAGACGTTAAAAGAGTTCTCCACTGATTTAGCACAGAATTGAGATCAGAATGCAGCAAGAGAGATATTTTCTTTTTTATTTCATGCATTCTTCTTTCTCATTAAAACCAGGCGTCTACATTACCCACAATGCAACTGAGCCGCAGACAGCTCAGTTGAACATTCCGGTGTGTTATGCTAGAGGAAGCTTATGTAGCCTTGAGTCGGTAGTGATGAGCAGGGGGTTTCAGATGTCTGGTAAACTCACTTCTCTTACCTCACACCACTTTGTGCGACTACTGTAACACACTTTTTACTGACCCCCTAAAAAACACCACTGAGAGACTTCAGCCCGTTCAAAACTCTGCAGCTCGGCTAATAACCAGAACCAAGAGGAAAGAGCACGTCAGGCCAGTCTGAGCTGCTCTGCACTGACTTCCTGTTATATTTAGAAGTTATATTAAGCTCCTCCTCCTTGTATACAAAGCCCTACATGGGCTGGGACCGAGCTACATCGCTAACTCCCTTGTTAGCTATTTGCCTCCAAGAACACTGCGATCATCTGCTGCTGGGTTAGTGGAGGTTCACAGCAACAGCAGGAGGAAGATCAGGGATGCAGCCTTTGTCAATTACGCCCCCAAACTATGGAAGACACTACCTATAGAAATAAGAGATAGCTAGCTTGCTAAATATCTTTAAAAGACTCAACTCTTTAAAATCTTACTTGATTTTATGATTTATAGTTTTACAACTCTCACTGGCAATATTGGTAAACTATTTTCACTATAAAAATAAGGAACATTTCAGACACACTGTATGATCAATGAGCAAACACTTTACTAAAAGGCAAAAGGTCACAACAACCTGTTAAACTGAAGAGCATCTCAAATTATATCAAATTTAAAAAACAAA
Organism: Cephalopholis sonnerati; assembly: GCA_019142605.1. NCBI lineage: Eukaryota > Metazoa > Chordata > Actinopteri > Perciformes > Serranidae > Cephalopholis > Cephalopholis sonnerati. The sequence goes on from JAGQAX010000020.1 coordinate 26,832,659, forward strand.
ATAGAAGAAATAATAATAATTGAAAGTAATGCATCTAATGAGAAGTGTTAGAATTAGCACCACCATGGGAATATGCCAATGTAAATGCCAACTCCATTCTGCTTTTGCATATAAAGTGCTGCTTAGGAGTTTGTGTATGTCTCGTCCTGATGATCAGCACATCTAGGTAATGCCATTGAACATGTTGTTAGCATGTTGAATTGCTTTCAATTCACATGCCAAACAACAGTGGAGCAACGGCAACACAACATCCTCATCTCATAAACAGCTCTTTCACTGTTGCTGTTGTAGCTGACCAGGCCCCGCAGGTGGGTCCTCCGGCCCTGGTATTTCATTTGATCTGCTTGTTGTGCTAACCTCAGCACATGTTGCTAACAGCGCAGGGCTCTCTGGGCGGAACTTGCTCTTGTAAACTTTGGTTTTGCGTTATGTGCTTCAATGTCATGAATGTCAGGCGCAATAGATCGCTCCAGGGATGATGTTTACCTGTAAGCTAACGAGAAAGGTAGCATCATTCTGGTTCTCTCGTCAAAAAGCCTGTGGGATTTTTCCACTGGATTTTGGATTATTGCAGAAAATAAGCTCTGTGGTTTGATACACATTTTGTTCAGCAAGATAATCTTGGCTCTAAACTAACACTACAGTCACGTCTTAACATTAGCCCCCATAGTTAGGCTTTAAACCTGTGGTCGGCGTTATGACGTTCTGTTGTCTCATTTAGCCACTTGTTAGCAACAGCCTTTTTTAAGACATGTAAACGCTTCAGAATTCACAAGTTGGGTATTTACTGACATGTTTTATGTCGTAGAACACAATGTGAAAGCTTGTTTTAACCTCAGACCTTATTTCAGGCATCAAAACCCCACTGACTTTGAGACGAGGGAACCCTGAGTGGTAAAATGCCAACTCATCTCCAGGTTTTAGGACTCAGTCTCGGGGCACTCAGTGGTGCGACCAATCAAGTCACACTCGACAGATTCTTGGTAGCATGTGCAACTGAAATGGTCACACTCTTCACATATGCAGTATTACTCCCCAGCACTTGTGAGCTGACTTTGACGTGGGAATTCAGTGTAGCTTCCGACACAGGCGGTCACATGGGGACACAAATTGTTGAAGATATACTTTGTAGTTTTTCCTAAAAAACAGAGGTACTCCCTCTCAATCATCACTTCAGACCCACCAGGAGTGTGTGGCAGTGTATTTTTTTCTGCAGAGACCCTGCCTTCTGCCTGTTTTTTTTTTTTTTTTTTTGTTATTTTCTGTTTTGGGGACGTGTATGGGTGTGTGCACCCACAGCGCTCAGGTGAGGTCGGGGCTTTATAAACAGGTATCGACCAGGTGCCAGACTGTAAGCAGCTTACGTGTCTTTTTGCTATCGCTGGGGAGAAGGTTTATAAACAGAGCCGCTAATCCTACATAGCGTACCTTTAAGTGTTAAGCACAATAAACTAGGACCTGAAAAACAAAGAAAAGATATCCTTGCCTTGTGAAAACAATTACATCCCTCATGAAGCATTTTCGTGTCTCTCCTCCTCCTCCTCAGGACAAAGGCAACATTAGAGTAGTGTTTAATGTTGGCACTGATGACATCAACATCGAGGAGAGCTCCAAGTTTGTCAACGATGGAAAGTACCACATAATTCGGTTCACCCGCAGCGGAGGCAATGCAACCCTCCAACTGGACGACCTGCCGGTCATAGAGCGCTATCCCTCAGGTAGGCCCTGCCCCGCCCACATAAGCCCAACCCTCCGACCCACCACAGCACTGCCTGTCCTGGGACAGAGCTAACTACACTTTAGTCCAAATCAACCCACCTCCCGATGGATGAATCACATCAGTGTTCCTATCAATGTTTATATTCAAACTCTGAGGTTGAGAAATATAATTGCAGCTTTGTTTTATGTTATTGTGTTTGAAATGAAATATGTGTGATCTGATATGAAACATGACTTTTTAAACCATAAAAAGAGAGAGTTACTACAATAGCTTGTATATTAGCCAGCTATGTCATGTTAGGCCTGTTAAATAGTGTTAAAGGTAATTTATGAAAATATTCAATTCAGGTTGTTTTTCTCACCATAAAAGAAAATAATAACAGTTGGTGCATTTTTGGACAAACAATAATTTAAAAACATGTCATATTTTGAGTTAAATGTTTAACAAGAGTTAAAAGAAAAAATAAGAAAAAGAAAAAAGTGTCTTTTGTTGAACATAGTTTTTGTTTTTACATTTGTTGGTTTTTATATTTAAAGTGGTAATCCTAGGTAGTAGTCTTTAACACAATGAGGCTTTAGGTAGCTGCTAGTTAAAATGCTAAATGCTAGTTGTTGTGAGGTGTGTGTGAGGGTTCTTCCTGTATGTAACTCTAAACTCAGTCAGTCATATAGACAGTATGTGGCAGCTGTAACATTATTTCCCTGTGCTCTTGCAGATGTTAACCCCTGAAATGTCTCTTTAAATTAAACCCAATGAACAGAGAGTAAGAGTCCGCTCACTGGAAACATAGTGAATTCAGCTCCTCTTCTCTTAGCACATCAAGCTTACCTTAACGCAGTGACATGCTAACAATGAGCAGACCATTACTTTCTTTTCATTGCTGTTCTTTTTGTATCCAGCTCCTGTACCACGTTTGGATGTGCGTAATTACTACTGTGTTTTCATCTCTAAATTAAAGGCAACATTGATAACGAGCGCCTGGCCATCGCCAGACAGCGAATCCCCTATCGGCTCGGTCGAGTAGTTGACGATTGGCTACTCGACAAAGGTAAAAACCCTGATTAAAATTCCTTAAAACTTTCAGCTTAAAAAATACAACTTGAAGGCAGTTGAATATACTATATTGTGCACCATCAACTAACATCTAAAAATAAATCCATAACTAAGTATTTAAAAGTTGGGCAGCTGTAGTGTGTAATACTGTGTAAACTGTAGTGCCTGTGAACGTATCTTGTTAGTGTGTATCTGATAATATCAGGTTAAAGGGACGATGGAGAGATTTAAATGTGAATAAATGAGAAAATAGAAAACAAGTACTGATAAAAGATGCTTTATTAAGACTGGTAAATAATTCTGTTTATCATCAAATTGTAAACAATAAAGCATTTATTAAATTATATGTTGAAAATACAATTTTGTAATCAAATTAAAGTACATGCAAAGTATTGTGCCATGTAAGAATTATGTAAATTTGAGATGACTAATAGAGCAATGCTTTTTGAAAAAATGTAAAAGTTTTCCTCCTAAACTTCAGCAGAGCTCCTTAAATTAGCCTCTAGTCCCTTTAACAGTGAGCAGTGCTAGAGCTTATAACCTGTGCATGCTTCATAGGGCTGTTACAACAGTACTCTAGATCTCTGTCTCTCTGTCTGCCTGTCTGTTGCTCCTTCAAATACAATGTCGTGCCGCACAGCCATCACCATAGCAACCATCTGTCAGCCCCGTCTTCTCAGGACCCTCTGACTCCTCTCATCTGCTGCCTCTTCCTCCTCCTTCTGTTCTTTGCCTCTTCATCCTCCTCCTCGACTTCTCAGTCTCTTCACCCCCCTCCCCTTCCCTCCTCTCCTCCTTCTTCTTCTTCTTCTCTGTTTTCTGTTCCCACTCTTATCTCTCACAGTCTCAGCCCTCTCCACGGTTCTCCACGGCTTCGATTTGCTCTGCCATGCTTAATCTATCCCATCCTCTCACCATGGCTTGGGGGTGGTGGATTGTGTAACACTCAAACACTCTTGTGTGTGTATGTATGCACGTATGTGACCACTGGTATGTATGTGTGTGTGGCTGTATTCGCGTGTGTCTGTCCACCTTTCTTCCTGGCGTGCCTCTGTGTGTGTGTGCGCGCGTGTGTGTGGTGCGTGCTTGTGTGCGTGTGTGTCCGTGTAGGTCGCCAGCTGACCATCTTCAACAGCCAGACGACAGTGCGTGTCGGTGGAGGTGAAAGAAGTGCGGGCATGTTCCAGGGCCAGCTGTCCGGACTCTACTACAACGGCCTCCGCATCCTCAACATGGCCGCCGAGGGGCACCCACACATCAGGGTGGATGGCAGCGCACGACTTGTCGGTGACATGCCGTCGTCCTCCATCACCCCGCAGTCCAGTGCTGCAGCGGGAGGCAACCGCTCTGACTCTGCCCCCTCCATAAGTGACATCACAACCACCACGGCCACCAACAGAAAACAGGGCGCCACACAGCAGGTCAGAGCACGATCACATTTTTGCACGACTTGCGTTTGACCAATCCCTTCTGTGTGTGGTCATACAAAGACGTATGTTATTCTCTGTGCGTAGACGTCCTATCACCCTGCTGCCATCATCCTGTGGTGTGACAATTGGTAATTAAAAAGTGTTAATTTGCTTTGATAAGTTTCTTTGCGGTCTCAGTAAGAGGATTAGCGAGCACACAGCCCACTAATCAAGGACTAGAGGATAGCGAGATATGTCAGGAGGAGTGGGATTGTTTTAAACTGCACCCAAGGCAAGGCCGGTTTATTTATATCGCACACTTCGTACACACAAAGGCAATTCAAAGTGTTTTACATAAGGCATTAAGTTAAGAAGACATTAAAAACACAAACGGGAATTCTGGAAAAAACATTTTAAATTGGAAACAGGAACATCTTTTGCTTCGACTCATCAATATCAAGTAATTGTTGATTGCATAATGGAATGGCTATAGAATAATAACCATCAGCGTTTAGATTGGTTTCCAATAAACCTCACTTTCAATATGTAACTCTGCCGATGGGTACCATCTCAAAGGAACAAAGGAAGTGTGTTAACCATTGCACAACCAAAACAGGAAGCGGATAGAGCTTTTGTTTTACCCCATAGCTGTCGGTAACTATCCCTGAATACCAAAAAGTATAAGTTACTATGTTTATATGCACACCAATAATCCCTAATTTGGTAAAGGTCGTGTTAACAGCATATTCCATTTGGATATTCCCAGATAGGCCTTTGTCCAAATGAAGTATTTTCTGATAAAGACATGTGGGATATGCCGGTGTTATTTAGGTTTTAGGGGCATTCTTTGGACATGTATACAGCATGTTCAGTATATGCGTCTCAATTGGGGTTTTGTGACACACGGCCTCTTGTCTGTTTACGGTCAGCTCTATGCGTTGTCATGGATACGCTGTGCACAAACCGATTAGCCAGCAGCTAGCAAGGCTGTGAGGTAGAGACGCCTACTTTTAACCCTTTGAAACCTGACAGCAAATTGGCTTGATTTCTTTAAAAAAAAATGGGGAGAGGGCAATGAACAACTAAACAAGAGATGACCCAAAAAATCTGCAATTAAACTGCAATTAAAAACAAGATAATACATTTTAAAAAGTCTTGTTTTAAAAACAAAGTTTTTTGGAAAATTATGATAAAAATTTTTTTTATTAAAATAAAATAAAATAATAAAAATATAATTTTCCTTAGCTTTTTTCTATTTTCCCCTAGCTTTTCTAAATCTATTCATTTTTTTGCAAGTTGTAGGTCACTTCTCGCAAAGTTGTTATTTGCCTTTTTTCCATGTTTCTGAAAAAAAATTGCACCAGTTTGCTAAAAGTTCATAGGTTTAAAGACTTGCAAAACGTGTCTGAAAACATCACAAGAAAAGTAATGTCGCTCCAGGTTTCAAAGGGTTAAACACTACGAAAGACTTGGATATCGACAGGTTTTCAAGAAGGTGGTTGAGAGAATGAAAGAGGGAGGCTGTGTTCGCGTGGTCGAAAAAGTCCACCAATAATGGAAAACTAAAAAAACTGTATTTTGATGCAGAGAATCAAAATGACAAGTGACTTCAGATGTTTCACTTTTCCATATTTTGATGTGATAAACAACATCTTAGAACAGTTTATATGCACGGCTGCATGGAAACGGGAGTATTAGTAGAATAGTCTAGACTCGGGACACATTTTCCTATCGAACCCAACCCGAGTCCGAGACAGTTACAACCGAGCCCGGCCTGAACCCGACAGCCTTTCAGATTGTTAAGTCCGAACCTGACCCAAGTGTGACACAGTTTGTTATCTGACTATCAAAATGACCATCAAAAGGCTGCTGTTACGCACAGTCAAACATGCCGCACACACAGCACTGTGCACACACTCAGTTGGAGCAGTGTTGCATTCAGGCGTTGTCACATAAATAACAAATTTCAGCACTTGAATAGGCCATAGCACAACACAGCAGCGTGTCAAGCCGGTCCCGTCAGGCTCGGGTCAGGTATCCATACTCTAGAATATTCATTTTCATCAGCCATGTGAACAGCTTAGTACGAATATTGTCTTTTTCAGAATAAGGGCAAAAACAGAATCCTTAATCGATGCAAGTTCTTTAGAGTTACTGTTTTGCTGAGTTGCCTCTTAGAGAAGTGATGGCAGTACGTCTAAAGCTTTTATTGTGAAAGAATGCGTGTAAGAGCAGAAGGAGTGAAGCTGTTTTTGTGGGAAGCACAAACACAGTCTGTGCACAAACAGTCTGTGCACAGCAATGAAGAGTTTGCCATCTTGGTTCAGGCTACAAATTTACTAACTTCTCAAGTAGAGGTGCAACTCACTAACTAACCCTTAGCTACATCACTGTCCCCAGTAGCAGGATCGACAGCTGCTGGAACAACCGAAGTAACTTTGGAAAACAAAAAGCAGTGTGTCTTGTGTTGTTGGTCTTTGCTCTGGAGAGGACAGAAAGCAATCTGGTTTTCTTTGCGACAGTAGTAATACAACATTTGGAAATGCTAGTGGAGAGAAAGTTGTTGCCACTTTAAAGAAATCATAAAGATAAATAGAAGGTGGTTCGGGATCTAAGCACGAGGTAGAAAATGATAAATGCTCGAGATTCAGTCAAAGACAGAGGAGAACATAAAGGTTTCTTTGGGCGTTTCAGCCTTTATTAGACAGAGCACGGTGGAGAGCTGACAAGAGATATGAAAAGATAGATAGGAGGCAGCAAAGAGAGGTGATGTCATGCATTAAAGCCAGACTCCAACTGTGGACAATGAGATTACATGGTCAGTGTCTCAGACCCCCGGGCCACCAGGGTGCTCAAACAAAGTTTTAAACCTTGATTTAAAAGTCGGACCAAGTCTTATTTCATCTGTGAGTTTGTTCCAAGTCTGTGGAGCAGAGTAAAAACAGGGTTCCTGCGGTTATGAAATTCCTGTTATGAAATAAGTTGAAACATCACTTGTATCATGTGATACACATTGGCGTATGCAGCTTGTTAGCAGTTTGCTTATTTACCAAATGGCCAGGAAGTGCGTGTTTAATTATGTATGGCTTACAAAAGACAAATATAACACACGTCCCAAGAGAGAGGCAGACCCTAGCTGCGCTGGATTGAGGTTCTGCATCAAAACACTTGATGTTGGCAACACTGGAAAGCAGCTCTGGTCAGGCATGCTAAAGGTCAAAAGCATTGAGACAACCAAAAGGCCGGCGTCGGCACATATTCCATTCACACCAGACAAAGTTACCCATCCATCATCACGGCAGGCATCGGTGAAGCTGACGCTTTATGAATCCATTGCGGCATCTAAAGATCTACTATCAGCCGAAGTAATGTGGGCACTGAAGACAATGGACTCCCATGATTCATACAGCTCTTGTACAGAGCTGTGTTTCCTGGCCAACAATATTTGTAGGGCAAAGAACGCGTGCGTACCTCTCCACATTTGGAATTGTGCACTACTTCAGATTGCTTGTTGTCAGAGAGGTTTCCCGGCAGACTATTTTAAACCACCTACAGGAACAGTGTGTGAGATTTAGAGGGATTTAGTGGCGTCTGTGCAACCAGTTGAAACTTCTCCTGATTAGAATTTCTGAAGTGTTCATTGCTCAGGTTTTTAGCAGGAGCCGAATTATCCGCAGAGGTCTCTTACTCTCCAAAACAAACAGACCAGGTGATTTAAATCGGTAAAGTCGCTGAATGAAGCAGTTAATGTTACAAATAAGTGTTTCTCTGATGCTGTTTGGCATGTCAGAGACGGGCTGTTAGCCCACAACTGCTAATGTGTGCTCACCTTTTTTCTCTGATAACTTGATATCCTGACATTTAGAGGGTTTTTATCAGGGTTTAAATTATCCAGAGAGGTGTCTTCCTCTCCTAAACAAACAGACACCATGATTTAAACTGGTGAAAACACTGAGTAAAGTAGTTTCATGTTAGAAAATCTATTTTCTGACACTGCTCATGGTGGAGGGGCTTCTAACTACGTGAATGGCCCTATTTAGAGTCAGTGTTTGGTTTGTCCGTTCTGGGCTACTGTAGAAACATGGGGGTGTATGTAGATATAAACGGCTCATTCTAAGGTAACGAAAACACAACAGCTCTTATTTTCAGCACACTTACTTTATCATATTCCATTTCTGCCAATATATCCTCCCAAATCCTGAACCTTTGAATAAAGTCATGGATTTTAAGGTGAAATATTATGGGGAAGTTTTTTAAATTAATCTGTAAAAATGTGTGGGAACCCTGTGAATAATGCCTTAATCACTGATTCGCAAATCCATGAAATGTAACACCACATATCAATCTGAAAAGCTGACTTATCACTGTAATGACACGCAAGGATGTCTCATCTCACACAATCAAACATCAGTAAAAATAAAAAAATATGCTGCTGTAAAAATGAATTTAACCTTTCTCTGTCGCAGATCCTTTTTTTTCCAGGAACTGCAACATGTTTTTCTTGTTTCTGATAAATGATTAATACGATTTTATTTGCGCGGTTACATCATCTGAAACAAAAGTCGCATGCAAATCAATGTCCTTAAAAAAGATCAGAGCCCAAAACATTTTATCAATAAAAGGCTCACATACGCATTTAATTTTTCTGCTGCAGCTCATTCATATGAGTAGATTAGATGGCAAAGTCTCAACTAAGTGGTCCCTGCCCACTAAATTACAGGAGGAGGAATGTTTGTGTTAATGGAGGCTGTAATAGCTTTTCCATAATATGCATCTAGTAAACTGATGCAAATGGGACTCTACAATAGAAACATACGACTGTTGTGTGTGAGGCATATTTATAGTGGATGCAACTGCGGAGTCGATGCTAATGTCAGAGGATACATTATCAGCAGGTACACCACAGACTCTTTTGTTCAGATCACTGGTGAGATGTTGTCAGGCTCTTTGTGGGCGTCTGTGTGTACTGCAGTTCTTCTTCTGTGTTATAAAACTGTGCCTGCCGCACTGAAAAAGATTTTTTTTTTTTTCCAATGATACAAGTTGCCATGGAGATAGTGAGCCCCACTACCCGCTGCTTGCTTTCTCTCTCCCATCCAGACTCCCATAGAGAATAGCTCCTCTGTGTATAAACCGCCAGCTGTTTCAGACATAAATAATAGAACGCAGAGGGCTGTGAGCTAAGCCTCAGGCATCAATAATGGATATGAGAGCCGGATGGATAGCGCTGCAGAGTGACAGCGTTGTCACAGGGGCTTGTTTTCACACTTTACCTCTCAATCTCTCCTCTGTTTAGGTGTTTTAAACGAACTATTCCCGCTCTTGTGATATGCTGATGTCGGTGCTAAATCTGGGAGTTGTGCACCGGAGTCAATATCACTGTATGAGAACTAGGTCAGAGCCACTATAGGCTCAATAGGATGCAGTGTGTGTGTGTGTGTGTGTTCATCTGTGCAAGTCAAACCTCTCCTGCTGGCCCTCAAACTCTGTGTTTGTGTGTTGGTCTTGTTTAAGAAGAATCTACAGCTTCTCCATTGAGGCTGCCTAGTGTTGCCTGGCAACCAACCTGGCCTTAACCAGCGCACGATCGCGCCGTGAACACAGAATGCACGCACACACACAAACACTCAGGTGGATTGAGAACAATAGGCTTGAATTGCAGCACATTGCATCAGAGGAGGGGCAGTGAGAGATGTCTTCCAAAGGTGCTTCGGGTCCAAGCAATTTATCGATTTCACACACACACGCACGCCGTCCATGTTATGGTGTGTTTTGAAGTGCTTAAGTCGCCCCATGGGTTCAGTCTTACCGTCAGTGCTTTGTGCGGCAGGAATGTGTTACGTGCCTCCTCCTGAAGTCTTTGGTTTATTGAGGTTTTTTTTGTTTTTGCATGTTGAAAAGTGGAAGGGATTAATAATGCATGACAGCTGAGCACCAGCGAGGAGAAGAGAGTGTGAGTGTGTGTGAGTGTTTATGCTAGAGGCTGCTCTGAGTCACAGAGCTTGAGTTTGGGTTTTGATGTTTGGTGTCTGTCTGTGGACGTGTGTGTGTTCATGTGTATGTGTGTGTATACCTGTGTTTGATGGGAAGACTGATAGAAGAAAACCTGAGGCTCAGAGCGCCGCCCGATTGGCTATCAGGAATCAGCTGACCCAGACACTTCCATAAGCCCTCTGAACATCTATCTCCCATCCACCCTCCCTGTCTGTTTTTTTTTTCCTTGCCATCTCCTTCGCTCTGTCTTTCACATCTTGTTCTCCATTCTGCCTTTCTTCCACTCGCTATCCATCTTCTGGAGATACTTTCTCCCTCCTCCCTTGCTCACTTTCCTCTTTTCCTGTCTTCTAACTCTCCTTTGCTCTCTCTCCTTCCATAGCTTTCCATATTTACCCATCACTCCCCCCCCTTCCTCTCCTCCCTCTCTCCCTCCCTCCCTCCCTCCCTCTCTCTCTGTGGTTGAGCTCCAGTGATAGGCTGTTAATGCAGGCGGTGTATGAGTCTATCTCACCATCTGCAGTAGTGGAGCTAGCTTCTCTCCTCTCTCGCCAGGATCTCTTCATCAGCCTGCCAACTTCAGCCTGATTTGGTGTGCCTGTGTAAATGTGTCTAAATAGCAGTAGGGAAATGGAGCGGTTATAGAGCTTGTGTACGTACATGTGTGCTTGATTTCCAGTTGTGAGAGCAGCAGACAAGCTGTTGAATCTTCTGCAAAAGAGTGTGTGTGAGGACAGAGTGCAGCTACTATGTGTGAACTAGGCAGTCAGGGAGGCATGGACGGTCGTTGGCACTGTTCGGCTGCTCAGGTAGAGATTTTGCTCTTTAAGCATGCATGCTCTCTCACTTCCTCTCTCTTCCCTCCTGTGTCTCCTTTCTTTCCCCCCCTCTTATCGCTGTGCATCTGTGTCCGTCATTATGTCAGCATGCTCTGTTGATAGACTATGAAAAGATGGGGACAAAGAGGGAGGGACAGAAGGAGGGGCGGAGGACATATCCCTTTTCTTCTATGAACTTCTGTGGTTTATTGATGTGATTTAAGTCTTGTTTGGCATGTCTCTAGTTCTCCTCGTGCTCATTGTCTCCCATGTGATAGGTAGATCGATAGTGCAATCGACACCTTGCCGGTTGAATGGGGCGGTCAGCTGACGGGGAGCGGCGGGGGGGGGTGTCACAGATCAGAGGGAGGGGCCTTTGTTACATTTACCTGTCTGCTTTTGTTTTAGCTGAAATTCAAAACAGGTCCCCGCGGAGGGCACATAGGTTTCCTCGGATCAATAATCAAGCATGGCGGCTCGACATTGATCAGTGACAGACAGGGGTGATGTGTTTCCGACCGGCTGATTGGTTCTTGTGCTATTTGGATCCTGGCAAAGGCACAGAGGTTTATTGACTGGCTGAATTCCAGAGGCTAAGCTCACCCGGGCAGCATTTGACAGCCCAGTGGGCAGAACTGATTGGAAAGGCAGCGGAGGAAAGAGACAGAGTCAAGCATCAATAACTTAATATATGTTTCAGGCCAAACTAAACCACAGTAGACTTGTCAGGACCAAGACCACACCATGCAAGGCCAGTGCGGGCTTTTTTTTTTTTGTCTTTCAGATGAATAGTGGCTGCTTCTCTAACCTTATGTAATATATGTTCTTGCAAAGACAAAGAGGCGAGGGAATAGAGGAGGCAAGGACAGAGAAAAAGCTTAATGAATCTCTGTTTGAAATAAAGCCTGTAGGTTTAAGCTCAGACATCATCGACCACTTAGTGCTTTGATTTGGTTCAGATTCTGTTCTGGTCTGGTTGTAATCTGCCTCTAGAGCTCTTCTCTTTTATAGCTCTGCCGCTGTCTCCTTTATTCTGTGGGTTACTAACATCTACTGCAATGCATCACAATCCAATTTTAATTTAGTGCTGGCACTGAGCGCCCAGTGTGGTAAAAACACACACGCGCGCACACATTCACATCTCTCATGCCGAAGCGTCAAGGCGGGCGATGTTTAACAGTAGTTCATGAATATGCGGAGCGCATTAGCACGGTGTTAAGTAAAGACCGCAGCACTTTGAAGTCCTCCTCCTCCTATCCCGTCTTCCTTTCTCTCTCGTTCTCCCCAATTCCCCCTAAAATTCCTTTTATCCATCCATCTGTCTTCTCCCTCCTCCTCCCCCTTCTCGGTCCTCATACTCTGGCTGGAATGGCAAATCAATGCACAGGTCCCCACTGAGGGTGCTTTTTTTTTTTTCTTTCTTTCTTTTTTATTCCCCATCATTTTTAACAGCCTGAACTTAGAGTTGCCATGGCAACAGGAGGAGCAAGGATGGAGAGGAAAAAGGGCGCCTTTTCCATAGAGATGGGAGTGAGGCACAGAGAGCGAGCGGTGGTTGAGATATTGCTCGGTTGATGTAGGTTAGAGGTTGAATGTAAGTGGGTTATTGACAGGGCGCTTTTGGAGAGGTGTCGAATAAAGGAGATTTAAATGAACCATCAAGGGCTTAGCTGGAATATTTAATGAAAAAACTGGTTTTATTCCTCTCTTCGGCTCCACACTGCGCATTCTCCAACACATATGAGCACCAGCCAGTATCAGATGGAGAGAGCAGAACAGAGGGAAGGTGTGGAGAGTCCAGAGGAGGAGGAAAAAAAGAGGGGGAGGGTCAAGAGAGTAGGAGATGATAACTGACTGTCCCCTTGTGGTTTTAAACAGGATTCAATATTTCTCTCCTCCCTCCTCCTTTCTTCTTCTCTCCTCGGCGCTCCGGTGCTGGCCGCCTGCCATCGCCGGGGGCCAGAACAGGCAAAAGTGTTTGTGGCAAACTGGAAAACGGGTGGGCGATGGATTGATGCTGTGTGCTCACACATGTAGAAAATAAACAGAAGGGGTGTGGAGCGCAGGCTGTTTGTGGATAAAGTGTCTCTATACGTGTGTTTATGTTCCTTCTCTTTTTCTTTTTTTTTTTCTCCGTAGTCGGCAGACGACCTGCTGGTGGCGTCGGCTGAGTGTCCCAGCGATGATGAAGACATTGACCCCTGTGACCCCAGTTCAGGTGAGACTACCCTTCAACCTCAGGGTTAAATCTTAACTTTTTCAATTTACATGGGCAAGTAGGTCAGAAATCTAGTTGCCTAAAGTGAATTTTTACATGCCCCTATATGTATTATTTTATTTGCAATTATCACTCAACACAGAGTGAAGTTAATTGTCATGAAGAACGACCCTGGTTTATCTGCATAGGCTCTCAAATTTGCGGCAAACTGCGCTACACATTGTCTGAGTTTTGCCCACATCCTCTAAAGGCCCAGACGGATCAACCCGACATCAAAGAAGTAGTGGCGACGAGGGCTAAGTGTTGCATTGCTTCATGTTGCCTGTGTCTTAGCCATGACGTTAGACTGAATACACTGCAAAGACGGCAGCCAGCAGCCAACTAGCATGGAGAGGAAATACCTCTCTATTCAAGCAGGCGGTGGTAGTTTTTATTCGGCATTAGAAAAAGGGAAACTGGAAGACCGGCTGGATGGATTCAAGATGCCAGTGAGCTCATTATCAACACAACTGGATGTTGAAAGAACACATTATATTTACTGTGCGCTAGTGATCACTTCCACAAATAAAAATTAAACTAAAAAGCTGACTTGAAATTAATTAATCTTACCTAATATAACAAGTTAGTTTTGATCTCATGCTCCCTTGTCTTAAGCCTTTTTTTAAAACTTCCCTTACTTTCGTTTCTCTTCTCATCATTACTGATCTGAACCGCCAATCAGAGTGATTTCACCCACCGACTGGCTCTGAAATGACCAAAAAAAGACTTGTGCAGAGTGTGTGGGACATACCTCAAAAACTAGGGCGACAGACTCACCCTGACAGCCCATCATCGCCTAACAGCCAACTGTCAGCTTGGCTTGTCAGAGCCCTAACGCTACAAATCTAAACTCCAGTTTCAGCTCATAAACTTTGACTTACCTGCCGCTAATTTGTCATGAGTGCCCCGTTGGTTTAGTGCATGTGCAGCTCTCAACAGAGACGAGAAGGAAGCGAGATGGCTCACTCCTCCTTCCATCATCAGCTCCAGAAAATAACAATCTGTGTAATTCTTTTTTTACCTCTCGCCTCATCGGGCAAGTGAGTTGCTAGATTTAATAGCTCGACGTGGCATTCAGCAGTCGGGCAATCATTATTGTTGAGCCCTGCTCCAGCAAACACACACATCACACTGCCTCTTTGAGGTTTTCTTGTTCTCCGCACTCTGTTTTTTCCTGCCGCTTGGTCGCTCGCTACGATGAATTTTTCATTTCCACTTAGGTTTTTGCCTCCAGGCATTACCTAACACTCTCCATCCACTCCCCAATCTTCATCTCCATCCCTTACTCTGCTTGTACCCCCTCCCCCCTCCTTCCCTTATCCCTTGTTATTCATCCTTTCTTTTTATAGCAGTTTCTTTTATGTTTCCCTTCCTCTAACTTTCTGTCTTTTCCTCCATGCAGTCAAAAGAATTCACATGCAACCAGCGACCATTTAATGTGGTGTCGTACTGTATATCACCACACTGCAGCCCTCGCTGCCTGTGTATGTCATAAAGTGTCAAATGTATGTAATAAAACTGATATAGTGTGCACCTGTGCGCTGGCCCTCCTCTCGACATGGTGTAATGTAATCTGTTTACACATTATGTGATAATATGCAAACAGCTTTGGCTCGAAGCTGCACCCTTCTCTTGCCAGCGTGTAGCATTATGCAAAATGCACGTCAATTCATAATTCATCATGATGATGCATTATATCTTCGTGCACCAGCCCTCCGCCCATCGCTTTGACATGTAAAACAAATTAATAATGTGTGCAGTAAACTGTAATGTAACATCACGCGCCTCCCCCTCTCTCCTCACAGCCCGCCCTCCCCTCCCGGAGGTGAAAGTGTTCCCAGGTCCGTCTGAGGTGGTTCGAGAGAGCAGCAGCACCACAGGAATGGTGGTGGGCATCGTGGCGGCCGCAGCCCTCTGCATCCTCATCCTCCTCTACGCCATGTACAAGTACCGCAACCGCGATGAGGGCTCCTACCACGTGGACGAGAGCCGCAACTACATCAGTAACTCAGCCACACAGCCCAACGGCAGCGCCAAGGACAAGCCGCTGGGGATCGCCAAGATCTCCAAGAACAAGAAGAACAAAGACAAGGAGTACTACGTCTGAGGCGGAAGACGTCCGACACACAGACATATACGCATACACCTTTATATATAACGGTATATGTACATAAATAGATATATTCTCAAAAAAAAAAAAATACACACGTACAGTACACACCGACATAGACATGCTGATGTTAATGTTTACTCTCCAATAATCACATCTGCACACATGCTGGCAAGCACAAACATATACACACTCAAGCACACATACATTTAAGCACAAACATACACACACACACACACACACATACAGACTGGCCCAAGGGCATGGACCCTTATTGTACAGTATTTACCAATGAGCAGAGCCTCTGAGAGAGGCTTGTTTTATGAACATAAACACCATTCCAAATGATTTAAAAAAGCACCAGTTCAACTCCCAGTTAAGAACCATTTTGGGGCCAGCCAGATAAAAAAAAAAGACCCCTGCCACAGCGGGACCTCTCCTGTTGGACTCAGAGAGGTCAAGGGAGGCTTTTAAGTGAAGCACATGGCAGACTGAGTGTGTTGAGCGAGGGGGCAGAGCACCAGAACAAAGATGATGTAAAAGCATCAAGACAAGCACTAAGTGTCTCTTCCAAGCTTCTTTGGCCTTCCTCCCTGTTAGCAGACGGGACACGATGACGCACTGAGGATGCTGAAGAAACAAGCACACCCGACGGTCCAAGTGTAACGCCGAGCAACAGGACAGGAAATCAGGGTGTAGCCATAGAGACGGTGAATTACGAGTGAGAAGGCAGAGGCAGGGCTGGTGCCGTTGATTTAACGGATGGGCTGCGGTGCTGACGTTTTACAGCACCCTGTAAATCACAAAGTTGGAATCAGCGGAGAGATATTTTCCTGGACAGGATACTTGAGACTTCAGATGCTACCTACAGACACCAGTCGTGCATGACTGCGGTGTCACACACACACATACAGATACAGCACACATGCACACACACAAAAATATAAACACCTGCAGACATACACGTACCTGCAATGCTAAAGACCCACCATATCTTCATAACTGACACTGAAGACTATACAAGAAGACAATGGTGAAAATGACCATTATGATAATTGTTATGGCAATGATAATGATGAATATGAAGAACATTCGGGCAGTATAGACTCTTTGGGGAAGGGAGGGGGGGTCTTATTGCACGTGAATTATCTTACTCCGTGTGATTTATACCGCGTTGAAACTCCAGAGGTTACACCGTGACGCACCACCATCATAAACCTTGGCTTGAAGTATTCCCTAAGTACAAATGGTTTTTCAGTCTGTGGGATTCAACCATGATTTAATCTCTGAATCGACTCTCAGTTCAAATCCTCATTGACAAAAGTGTGACCATCTCGAGTGTGTGCTGCATGCCTGAGTCTCTGAGCTGTGCCGTGAAGTGGTGGCGTGTCCCACTAAGTCCAGAGGTGGTAGGGTTTGTTTGTTGGGAGGAGGAAGAAGAGGAGGAGGAGGAGGAAGGTGGGTTGTTGCGGGTTGTAACTCCAGAGCAACGCCTGGATGTGTGCGCCCACCACAGGCCGCATCCTGTTTTCTAGCCTCATGTCTTATAGGCCACGCCCACTATACCTGCTCTAACCAACCACCTTTTTATAGCAAAAACCAGCCGAGGAAAAGAATCAAAAACAGAACAAAGTAAATGTTACCATGTGTTGCTAATAGATAGAAAAGTCCAGTTCATGATGCCATTGACTATATGACAACCTGAGTTGCTTTGATTTCATTGGCTCTCCTTTTTCTCTCTTTGCGTCCTCTTGTCTTCATGCTATTGGTTGACTGATTTATCAATACTCATGACGTGACCAATACGCAACAGACAGATGGGTTTCCGATGGGCTACAGTATCTGTTTATGGACTTTCTCAGCCCTCTGCAGCTCAAGAATTGTAGCTCCATGATATATCAATACAAACAGTGCCATGACGTGAACAAGCCCCTCCAGTTCTTCCAACCAGTCAGATGCATGCAAAACGACCAGGGCAAGAAAGGACGTGAAAAGGACTGTGTGAGATCTCAAAGTATAAAATTAACTTAACATATTCCCTTATTCTCTCCATCCTTAACTGGCCTTGACCTCCTTTTCCTCCCTTCTCTTGTTTTCCCCTTGTTTAGTATGTTTCCCTCTCCGCCCTCCTCCGTGTCTATCGCTTTCTTTCCCCTCTCTCTCTCTCTGTTGTGTTGCCATCTGAAACAAAGGAGGTGTCTCAACCAATGGGATTCTACATCTAGGTGTTCATTAACCATGTTTATTTTCTATATGTACAATTTTTCTACAGTATTTACTTTTATTTTTATTGTTACGGTTCTTTGATGAACATAAAGTGGAAATTTATTATGAAAAATAGTTTTGAAGATTAATGAGTAAATAAAATATTACCCAAGTGAGCCTGGAGTGCGTTTGTTTGTTGGTTTTTGCTCCAAGTCGGCCACGAGAGCAGACCGGTGGCCAATTAAGGCAAATTAAAAAGTATCTCATAGTGTGCTAGGAGTCAAATCTTAAAGGGACAGTTCATCCTAAAATCAAAAACACATATTTTTCCTCTTAACTGCAGTGTTATTTATCATTTTGGATTTTTTTTGGTGTGAGTTGCTGAGTGTTGGAGAGTTCACACAAATGCAACTACATGAGATGGTGTATCATCTCTATGCAACAACTCTCTGTATTTCCCCTCTGATTTGCAGCTTTTCCGGTTTATTTTGTGGCTGAATATAATTTGTAGCTTCTTAAAATATGAATGAGGATAGTGATAGTGAGATACTGGCCACAGCTGCATTTGTAGTAGTGATGAAGCGGTGACAAACAGAAGCAAAACCAGCATCAGATGGACTGTGTTCACAATAAATATGCCACAATCATATTAATAACCAGCGCCAATTAATCAGTCAGTGAAAATGTGTATGTGTGAGGGGGCATAAGCACACACAGCGAGCAGCAGCAGCGACCCAGCGTCCAACAACGGCACACTGTGAGGACGGAAACAGAGGGCTTGACCAGCGGACTTCACTACAAGCCAGTTGGGTGTAGAAACAGGTGACATGCTTTATGTTCCAAAACCAGCTGTCAGTGATTTGACCAGCTGAGTTGCAGGTAACACCAGCTGGCTTGAGCTGAATTCAGACCGGCCAGTTCACACCGCTGCAACTTTTCTCAGCGAGGTTCTAAAATGGTTTCGTCTTGTCATGAATCTTTGGTCTGAACTGGGCTTTAGATATTGTGGCCGGTTAGCTTAGCTTAGCATAAAAACTGGAAATGAGGGAACAAAGCTTGGCTCTGTCTAAAGATTAAATATTCTGCCTATATACCAAACATGCTATGTTGCTTTTGTTTCACCTGTTAAAAAACAGAAGTGCTAAACCAGACTAATTCTTTGCAGGTTGCCTGGCAACTCCTCAGAGCCAAGAAATAGTCCAGAGCAAAACCCCATGTAAAGTGGTGAATTATTTTGCACTCAAATTAAGTAGTATACTGTGAGGTTTAAAGGTGCTAAGGTAAAGACCTGATGTTCAATCGATTCATTGATCAACACAAAAGTCATCAGCAAATTTGATTACCAATTATTTAAGTAATTTTTCAACATGGGATTTTTAGTCTGTGATTGTAAACTGAGTAGCCTCTGTCCTATTACTATGACTGAATGCAAACTGTTATTCAGAATTTTCTTCCACTGGTCTGAAAACCACCCTCTTTGTTATGTTATGTTTTGCTTCCAGCCAATAAAACGGCATCATTGTGATGTCGGCCCTAACACAAACACAGGACTTTCACCCAGGAGATGAGGGTTCATGTCCTGTTTGAAGCCAAAAATCAACGTTGACTTGTTTAAAGTGACGTATGTAAACTTGTCACGTCACATTATGTCACAAATGTACATATTTTTACCCAAACTATAATCTTTTATATAATGAAACTGCTTCTGATGACAACTGATAACGGTAATTTAATGGGCTGATAATGACCTTCTAAAGCTACTTGTAGGCGTAGCAGGCCCCTTCTAATTCACATGAGGCTGACTGCGGCCATTCAATCAAGTGATAATATTTGAAATGGGTGCACACAACTGCAGCTTGTTCCTGAGGTTAACTTTCCATATTCCAAGACAAACTGACATCCACTGCAGCAGTTGCTATTAGACATTGAAACCTTTGTGATTTTAACAAAGTTCATCAATGATGACCTTCTCAGCACAGAAAAAATACAGCTCCCGTGAAAATGTACATCATCGTAACACCCAAATCCATAAAATTCTGAATTTTCAAATTATTTTTAGGTGTAATTGTTGTCGTCTACAAAGTTTCACAGTGATAACTCTTGTCTGTCCTACTGTTACTACGGACATGTCTGACCCCTTGAGTTGGTCGTGGACTTACTAAGGTGAGTATTCAATATTTTAATTCTCTTTTGGGTTCCGTCAGAGGTTTAAATTATGGGTAGATGAATCGATAACAATACAAAAAAAAAAAAGGTTGGCTGCACAGCCAGACTAACTGTTTTCCCTGTTAAGCTAAGCTAACCATTTGCTGGCTGTAGCTTCACACCTAACAGCCACATGAAAGCCGTATTGATCTTTACATCTCCCCCAGACAGCGAATCAGCGTATTTCCCAAAATGTGTGAATATTCCTTTAACTATCTGCTTCAAACAAACTATCTACACGTTGCAGGTTCCCACACATTTCCTCCAAATCCCTTTCACCTCTTGCTTCATCAAAGAAAGGAAAGTAGCACCTTTTCTTCCAAGTCCCGCTGTGTCTAACTGGGACAGTAGACACACATAAATACCCCCTCGCACACACCACACAGGGCTTTGAAGTATGACTCAGTGCAGTGAGCGGTATAAGTCTCTGCAGAGTTGCTGTTTGCCGGATGAAAGATCCCCGAGACTGCAGGGTTGAGCTCGCATCCTCAGGTGAGAGAAGCTACAAGGACCTGCTATTTCAATAAACACCTCCCAAGTCTCGCTGTCTTGTTCTCTCACTGTTTGTCTTTCTTTCTTTTTTTTTTTTACTTTCTTTTTGTCTTTAGCCGAACAGTCTGTGCTCAGAAGTCTCATGTAAGGCTGTAGCCATCTGCCACTGTGCTGTCCTTGACCACAGCCAGCGAAGATAAAGACACTGCCCTGCTGTATTCACGGGGTAAATAAGGAACAACTTCAGTGCCCATCAGTTACCTCATGCCAACATACACCTCCAACATTCACTTATACAGACTGAACAAACCCACACCAGCAGCACAATAAGACTGTGATATTCAGTGCATATCAGAAAACACAACTCTGCAAAATGGTGGTCATAAGTTTTAGAGGTTTGCTGTCATGAACTGAAATGATGGACTACAGGAAACTCGTGAATCATCAAGCAGGCCAAAGGATCTAACTGGAGGAGGAAACATTGGAGGAATACTTCACTCTCAGGTCCTGTTTATACGACAACGATTTCAACACGACAGCAGCGTTTTGAGTGCCCGAAAGCACAACCTTTTGAAAACAGATTCCAGAGTGCAGTTTTTTTGGAAACAGCACTGTCTCTGTTGTCATGTAAACTTGCAATATCCAGTTCCTCTGAAAACGGAGGCTTTTCGCACATGCTCATTACGGTTCCAGTCACTAGGCGTGCGCAAGAAAGTCGACCATCACAACAACAATGGCGGACTCCTGAGCTCTGTTTGTGCTGCTCACCCTGTTGAATTTATCAACGCTTCTCCAGCAAAGTGTAGATTTACTGTAGCAACTCCACCTCGTCGTCCGTCCAGACAAACTTTCGTGCGGTTGCCATTTTGTTTGTTTATACATCACTGCTCTGTAGAAGGAAGCGCATGTGTGCAGGCGCATGTCGTTTCATTACAAAGTCACACCGCCACCTACTGGCCTGGCATGTATACTACAGCGTTTTTCTCATGTTTGCGGATCCATGTGCACGGCGATTGCTATCAAAAATCTGTTTTCAGCGGATCATTTTCATGTAAACATGGCCTCAAAATGACCATTTGTATACCAATTACTCACCTTTTTACATTAGATTTGTAAAGAATACTTTGTTTATTTCGCATGCCTCTGCAGTGAACGAAGAATCCGAAAAAGTCAAACAATCTCCATGAATTTAAGTCGTCAGGGACCACTTGTAACTACCGCAAAACCTGACTTGGATTATACTGCTCCATTTGTGTAAGAATTTGTAAACTGATGCATTCATTCATTCATTTTCTGTAACCGCTTATCCTGTTGGGGGATGTGGGCGAGAGGCAGGGTACACCCTGGACAGGTCACCAGACTATCACAGAGCTGACACATAGAGACAGACAACCATTCACATTCACATTCACACCTACGGACAATTTAGAGTCACCACTTAACCTGCATGTCTTTGGACTGTGGGAGGAAGATGGAGTACCCGGAGTAAACCCACGCTGACACAGGGAGAACATGCAAACTCTAGTTCAAACCCCCACCCCAGAAACCCTGATCCCTGGCTCCTCCTGTCCACATGTCGAAGTATCCTCACTCAACTAATGAAGAATATTGACCTTTTTATTGGACACTCCGTTCACCATAGGGTATCACAAATTCAAAGTGACACGTGGTGAGTAACTGATACAAAACTGGTCATCCTGCAGGTGAAGTATTCCTTTAACACAGTGCCCCGGTAAAGCCATCCCAGTGACTGAGTATGCACACTGACACGAAACATCCAAGATAGCATCACAGATGGCAGCCACAGATCTGCTCCCTCTAGTTCTTTTTCTATGTAAATATCCACCAAGCATAATCCAACCCTGCTGTAGGCTATACGCTGTGTCATATCCACCTACCTCATGTATGTAGGCAACCTGTTACATTTATCATCCTATATTTATTCCAGCACCATGTGGATTCGAGACACTTTACACCCCCTAATGACGACGGCACTCCCTGATGGCAGTGGCACGTCCCACGTATGCTCGATCAGGCTGGGATCTGGGGAATTTGGAGGCTAGGTCGGCACCTTGAGCTCTTTGTCACATTCCTTGCGTGGCATGCGGTGTGGCATGGTGTATGCCCCCCCCCCCCCATACACCATACACCGTGCTAAAGGGGAATGCCGTTGCCATGAGGGGGTGTACTTGGTTTGTAATGGTGTTTGGGTGGGTGGCGCGTTTCAGGTGGCATTCACATGAACGCCAGGACCCACAGCTTCTCAGCAGAACGCTGCATTGTAGCATGATGACTAATGATATTTACTTTACCTGTCAAGTGTTTATGTCCACCTTGTTCTGCTTTGCTGTTCTTGTTTTTAGCTGTATGTCTACTCGTGTATGTACACTGCATTTTATTCCTTGTATGTGCATACATAGCCAAAAAAGCTGATTCTAATTTCTATTAACTAGCAGGGGTCAAACTATCCTGTGACATAAGGTCTACTGACTCTTCGCTTTTATGCATCTGTTTGCCGTCTGTTTGCATCGTGCAGAGTTAAAAACAACTCAGGATTTTCATCCTCACCTCCCCTGTACAGGTGCAGAACAATCAGCAAAAGATTAATCAACAAATTCATATCGTGTGTCAGCAAATACACACAAATGCACACAGATACCATGGATCTTCCTCTTCCTCAGTCCTTCGTTTCCACTCCTTTGTGCAGCTGCATTTGCCAGACTCTGACTATCTTCCCATCTTTCTCTCTCTCCTTCTGTTTCTGCCTTGCCTTGTGTATTACCAAAACTGTGGGAGAGTGTGTGTGTGTGTCTGTGTGTGTGTGTGGTCATGTCAGGAGCTCAAGGCTGCGTTTTTCTCCCTGCTTTGGAATAAATCATAAAGAGCTCTGTTCATCCAAATGAACCGTATAACACACACAGCGATGTTTCATAAAGAGAATATGTGTAGAGAGTAAAAGCTGAACATGAATAAAGGGGAAAATGTAAAAAAAAAAGAAGAAGGTTTTGTTTGTTACATAAGTGCGTGTGTGTGTGTGTGCGCGCGCGCGCAGAGAGAGCGTCCTTGCAAGCTGGCTGTCCTGCTGACGTGTGGGGAGTGCAGTAGAAAGGAATATTATGTCCATCGCTATCAACGTGTGCTCATCTTTCAACACCAATATGAGACAGGAGACAAAACAGATTCACACCTGTTCCACATAATTATCCTTTTTTTTTTTTGATAGTTTGTTGACACGACTTTGAAGCTAAAAAGACGGCAGTCAGCCAGAAATAACATACTCCCTGCTGTCTGTATTACTGACTCCAAAACTGTTATTAATCCAGATTTACTTGTCATTATAAACAAGAAAGAAAGAAAAGAAAAACTGAAATGTAACTTAAAAACTGTGGAGTCACAAGACTGACAAAATGTATCAAGACAAGTCAAAAACGTATCTGAACTTGACAATGTCGTCACTGCCTCCTACAGTTGCTCTTCACTTCAAACCTACTGTTATTTTATGTTGGTTTTCCCAAGCACCCTGAGACTGAACACTGAGCAGAACGAGGGTGGCAAAGGACTGGTGAGCGTCAGAGCCACTGTCCAGGACGACACAACCAAGATCAAAGAATACATCAGGAAGATGGCCCCCACAGATGAGCTGCTGAGTGAATACCTCAGGCAGCAGAAGAGGAAGATGAACCTTGCCCCTTCGAGGCACATACCACTGAAGTCCCATGGTCAGAATGGAGGATACTTTCTAAGGTGGTTGAGAGTGACTGAGCTAAGATCCTGTGGGACGTCTAGATCCAGACTGACAAACTGGTGATGGCTAACCAACCGGGCATCGTGTTGAAGAAGAAGACAGCGCTGAGATGTAGCAACCCCGAGTGACAGCAACATCAGAAAGAGGGAACACAAGAAGCTCGAAAAATACCAAGGGCTGAAAGAGGAGCTAAAAAAGATGTGGGGAGTAAAGGCAACAGTGGGGCCAATCGTAACTGGAGCACTCTGGGCTGTGACCCCCAAACTGGGAGAGTGTCTCCAGCTGATTCCAGGTACAACATCTGAGGTGTCTGTCCAGACGAGCACAGTCTTAGTAACAGCTAAGATACTGCGCAGAACCCTCAAACTCCCAGGCCTCTGGTAGAAGACCTGAGCTTGAGGAAGACACACAGCCACCCCCCATGAGGAGGGTGAGAGGGGGATTTTATGTCAACTAAAATGTGCGTCACATGTTTACAGTCTGGCGCCTTTTCCTCTATATTTTATAAACCTCAATAGTGTCTTGAGTCTCCCTAGCCTAGGCGAGCTATGGATTCCAAATCCAAAAAAGAAAAAAGTCTTGGAGGAAAATAGAGAATTAATAAAACATGGACCAGCGCCGTACAGTAGTTACCACAGGCTCCAGTGCATGCTAGTTACTGGTTATAAGGTGCTCATCACTAGTAACTGTTTGTACAAAAGCCAAATGAACCTAATTTAGGGAGCTTTGCTACCTTTTCTGTCTTTTCTTGCTACCGTTTATACGTTTAAAAGGCTCACTGCTCCACAGTTCATTTCAGTTATCTTCAGTTCAGGGGTGTAGTGTGTCAATTGCTACCTGGGTAGTGTGTTTGTTGAGATCTCACATGCTTATCTGCCCCTGAAGTAAGGAAGTTGTCACTCCATGTATTGTGGCAAACTTGGCCGGATCCTCTTCTCGCATCCATGGAACAGGTCCTGGTTACGTCTTCTCAGAAATTATCTCAGGCTCAAAATAAAAACCAACCTGCAGACAGCAGGGGGAAAATCTCTTGTTACTATTGTACCACAATTTTGTAATCATTAGTAAGCACATTTCTTCTGACTTAATTCAGATGATTTATATCTTAAATCCACATATGAATTTAAATACATTCACATCTTTCAAAAAGCTGTTATTCTTCCATGAACAGTAGTTATAGTAACTAGTTTCTCACAAAAATGTCAGAAACCCGCCTTGACGTTACACAAGGGAGAAAAAAATGGCATCTGCGGGATCTATACTTCTGCCGGTAGCTACCGGCATCGATTAAACGGTACATAATTCAGGTCCATTACAGCTCACAAGATTCACTGACAAAAAAACTGTCTTACACTAAACACGTTTTCCAAACAAATACGACATGCTAACGTTGTTAGCGCAAGCCTATGGCATTTTACATTGTATAAATTAGCCTAGCGACAAGCGCAGATTTCCTCTGCTCATATGAAGCCAGGATAAATCACACACAAGACTCAAAATGCTATTTTGTGGAGGCTTTATTGTCTTCACAATTTATTGTTTCTTATCTGTGAAATTAAAGTAAATAAAACTTTTTAGAGAACAGACAGGAGGTCGGAACCATCAGCGTCTCACTGTTTCAGAGCTCCCTCTAGTCAATTTAATGTGGGTTACATTTAATTGAACAGATTTTTAACAAATTAAATTCGTTTTTAATGTGAGTCCTTTTTTAAACTCAGGTGTAGTTCCAAGGTGACAATCTGTAAACTTATTTTGCTGAGTATTTATTTGTTCTTATGTTACTATTATTTATTATTTAGTTATTTATCTTATGTTACTTTATTCCTTACCTCGTTGACTTTTTTAATCTGCTGTTATTTTCTGTGTCTTTGTCTGTAAGGTGACCTTGAGTGTCATGAAAGGCACCTATAAATAAACTGTGTTATTAATATTTGACCTTCATTATGAGGGTCAAAGATGTTTTGCAGTCCCAGACAGATTTATTTATTTATTTATTTTTTAAGACAAAATGGCTCCTTCGCAGACTCCTGTCTTATACTATTATCCAGCCCTTCATTTTTCACATTATAAATACATGGTTTAATTTAATCGATTATGGTTATAAATAAATGAATACCGGAAAAGCAAATGTTATATGAATGAGGTGTTAAACTGCTTCTGTAGATATAAGAATTTAAGATAGGCTATATTTAGATTTTGTATAATCATAGGCTGTGAGCCAGGACCAGCGTCAGGATGTTTTGGTGCTACTTTTTTTTTTTTTTTTACTATTGTTTCCTGTAAGCCTATACCTTGGGCCATCACAAGTTGATAACGAGCATCCCCAACTCGGGGCTGTTTGGTCTCAGGGGGCCAAAAACCCAATTTTTTGGATGTGTTTCCTCTGTAAACCCTAGAGATGATTTTGTGTAAAAATCCCAGTAAATACTAAGACCAGCCTGTCTGGCACCAACAACCATGCCACGTTCAAAGTCACTGCACCTTTCCTCTCCATTCTGATGCTCGGTTTGAACTTCAGCAGGTCATCTTGACCATGTCTGCATGCCTGACTGTGATGAGTTGCTGCCACATGATTGGCTGATTAGCTGTTTGCGTTAAGGAGCATTTGAACAGGTGTACCTAATAAAATGGCTGGTGGGTGTAATGTCAGTGTTATGTCAGCTATAGGGGTGTAAATCACCAGTTTCATCACGATACGATATCATATAAATACTATGAACAACGACATGATATTTTCCAATATAACAAAGTGTGCCACGATACAATTTTGATTCGATACGATTCAGGGGTCTGCGATCGATATTAGGCGATGTTAAATGCCCATTTAACACAGGCTGTTACAGAAGAAGCTGACACCCCTTTCTTTATTACCTTTGGCCATAAAACACATAAACACATAAATAATAAGTTCAGTAAAGTGCACTTTAAACTGACTCCACTGACACAAAGGGCTTTCTGACAGAGAGACCTTTCTGGAAGAAAAAACACATCATCTTTTTCATCAAACTTCAGGAATATCTGGCTTAAAGCCCTGAAGGAAAACTTCTCCCAACAGCCATAAAACAGATTAACAACAGGACCATTTAACATTCAGCTCAGTAATAAGTGTCAAGGGTCAGAGACCTGTCAGTTGTTTTTTGCTAATCACCCATTATTAGCTTTAGCATGTTTCCATTGCATTAATTAGCCTAGCGGCTAGCGGACATTTTTCCTCTTTTCATAGCTTAACAAATGACACGCAGCAGTAATATTTATCTTACTCACCGCTGGTTTAAGTCACTGTATCTCCCGACAGAACAGCTCGGTTGAATTTCAGCCTGCATGCACGGTTTTTCAGACGAACATTGTTAAAACAGAGCGGCTAATGTTGCTAAAGCCAGAAGCTAGCGGAGTGAGATACTCGTCCAGGCAGGTGACGTCACGTTGTGTTCTGTCTCGTGACGTCATTGTTTACATGCGCCATGTGCTGTCTGTTGATCCTTCTTTTCTCCAAAATCCATAATATTTCCACTATGCTGATTTATTCCCGAGTAAATAACGTTATCCTCATCGTCTTTCTCTTGGCTGCTAACCATCTGCCTGCCGCTGTTTGACAGTGACACAAACCTTCAAAATAAAAGCCTACGCTAAAGATGACGATATGATCGATGTTTCCACTTTGCATCGATGTGACTAGATTGTTGATCATTAAATCGATGTATTGATCCAGATCGATGGATCGTTACACCCCTATTAAGCTAGTGTGGGTAGCTGAGTTGGTAAGAAAAAAACAAAAGAAACAGTGTCAATAACAGCACAGCAGGGCGGGACTTAAAACGAAGGGCTTGGTAGAGTATCAACATTAGCTAGCTAACGTTATTTGGTCGCTAACACAAACTACTCAAGATCCACAGTGGAAACACAGTACGTAATAAATTTTAATGTGTCATCGTTAATATTTTGTATTTATATGTGTTTGATTTAATGTCTCTTTCATACAGTGTCAAATAAAGTAAACATAAAACTTCTAAGCAGCTAGCTAACCTTGTTAGCATTAGCTTACTAAATGTTCTGTCAGTTTTAGGCATGGCTTCACTAAAAGTTAAAAGGGCATTTTTTTGTTAAATGAAATGATTCAAACTCAACTCAAATGCGTTATTTCACCTCTATCTACTATATCAGTTTTTTAACTTGATTTGAGATTTAATTTTTCAGCTCCTCTCTCACATTCACAACTTCAATAATCCCAACAGGGGCAACTTGTTTGAACAGCCTGCCTTGCACACATACTATAACATACAGTAACATGCACACACAAGAATAGATGAGTAATAAAAAAAAAAATAATAGAATAAAATAATAGATTAAATAAATAGAGTAAAATATGCAAAGGAGTTCAGTGGAATAAAGGAATCTACAAATTAATGATAATACATATATCATTGATACAAGAAAGAAAAAAAATTCAAGAAGTATTTACAAGGAATTTAAAAGACAAGTCCTAGAGGGAATAAAAGATTTTGAATAGCGTTCAGTTTTACAAGCAGATAAGACGTAATTGCGCCCTGACAGCAACAGAGAAAATTTGCCTGCAATAACATCTCCAGATGAAGCTGAAATACGTGTCGCTCTCTGGAGGATTTTTATATAACAAAAACAGGTGAAGTCCCTTTGTGTCACTCCTGTGATCCTAGAGCAGATTTTAATAATGCTATTTAGACTGTTTCTGTCTTTCAGGTACGGCTGTGAAACCAGCAGATAAATGACAAACACAGAGGGCTCTCGATAAAAGACTGATAGATTAGAATCAACTTTTTAGGTGACAAATGAGGTGAGTGTTGTTGTTAAGGACTGTTATAAAGTGCATTTTTAAAAATGTGTTTTAAAAAAAATTAGTACCCATGACAAAGGGAGTTTTGTGCAAATGTCATCAGCACTCTATCCAGTACTTGTGTGTTTTGATGGAGAGATTTTTATAGGCCAAAGTGTAATAAATACAAAGTAGAAACACATTTTAGGACAGACTACAGCATGTAATTTGTAAAAGCTGAAAAAGAATAGTCTTTATTGCACCATCCTATCAAGGCCAAAGCACTGCTGTGGTCCTTTTTACGCAAACACACACACACACACAACCCAGCAGAGACCTCCTACATCCTCATACATCCATGAAGCTTTTAACACGCCCCCATTATTCACCACTGCATGGTCACATCACCAAAGCACCTCACACTTTTTCTCTCTTCGACCTGGCGGTGAACCCGGAGTGGATAGACGGACAAACGGGCAAAAACACTCATACCAAATGTGGAGTGTGGGCTCTGGTTAAAGGCCTGCATACATGTAAAACACCACGTGGAAGACAGAGACAAAGTCAGACAAAAGCAGGAGAAAAACAAGGAGATTTCAAAAGTGGGAACCTAAAATACAACAATCTGGACTGTGGATTGACTACAATGATGACGATGATGATTCTGATCATGTTAATGATTGTGATGATAAAGACAGCGGCACCGGCAGAATCTTGGCCGGGGATGGACGTTAAACCTGGAGCTGAGAAGAGCTCGGCCAAAGGAACCTTGCCTCCCTGCTACCTGCTGGGCCCCGGGGCCACAGAGATCCCCTCCGACATCTCCAGCAACACCCAATGCCTGTGAGTACAGACATACACGTACATACAGGTGCATGCACACAAATATCTATATATAGCCAATGTATTGTAGGTGTTTACATTTCACACACATCAAAGAAATTGTTTGTAAATTCCTACAATGCTAATGTAACACCAACGCTGCTTAGCTCTTCATTTATCCCAGTTCTGGTTGGTAACTGAAAATGGAAAATTCTCCTCGAATTCACACAACAAAAGAGCAACAGTAACATGCTCTGACCCATTCTTCCTTTCCAATTTTTCCCTTTGTTTATTGATGGGAAATGCAGCTTGGCCAGTTCCTGCTGTGAATGGGATGCTGGCTTTCTCTTGGTTTCTTTCTAGTGTCTCCTTCTTTATTATTCAAATGTTTTTATTGGGTTTTCAAACATTTATGTACACTTAACAGTTGTGCCAAACGCTGCTTTCCCCATCCCCTGGCTATGCACAGATTTTCAGTTAAACAGAATGAGACGTCTTGCTAAAAGCATTGAGAAAGCAACATCATGGGCCTGGGAATGAGACAGATTTAGATCTCTGTGAGCAACGCCAAAAACTGCCAGAGTTGGCTCTTGGTCCATGACCTTGTCACACATGTACGAGACTGTTTTAAGGACTTCAATCCAATTTTTTTTTCCAAAATAAGGGTCGCAGCATTGACAGGTTCCCAGCTGTCCACCAGCGTTTTTACACGTAGATATTTGGTTCAGTTTAACTTGTGATATCGTGTGACCAAAAGTCAATGTCGGACGTCTCATGCTAACGTCAGTGTGATGTAGAATGGTGACGACAGATGATGCTGATCTTCAGTTGGTTTAAGCTGTGCTGTTAAGTGACCAAAATCCAACGTCTCATGCTAGCGTCATCTTGACGTAGACTAATGACAGTACTTCTAGTTGTGAGGTATAGAGAACAAAACCCAACGTGTGTGAAACGTCATTATGTTGATGTTCACACAACGTGACATTGTGATGTCGTTTGACATTTAACATACTGTTCCAACCAAACTTTAACATCAGTCCAACGTAAGAGTCCAACGTCTTTCTGACGTCATATTGACGCTCGGTGCCAACCGGCAGGGGTCAAAGCCAGTCTGTGAAATATTTTAAATTAGAACAAACTACGCCTGACACATGTAGAGTTTTTATGACTCATTCTTCTCTTGAAATGGTTTTCACTGACAGCGACAATGGCATCAACATGTGTATTTTTTATTACTATTATTATTATTATTATTAGTTGTTATAGTGACAAGAGACAGATTTAAAAAAAAAAAAAAAAAAAGTAGGGACAAAAGGTGAAGCATTTGTGTTGGTCAAACTCCTGAAACACTCCTTTCCCATAATGCAGCTCAGTAGCATTCTTTGTTGGACCTTCCTGAACTCCTCACCTCCAGTTTGTAATGAGCGCTTTCTGTTATATATCTGTGCTTTCATCCCCAGCCTCGCGTCATTCAGGGCTACTTTTTCAAGTGTTAAAATGCTCAGAACTCATTATACAGCTGTTTTCACAGTCTGAGTGGTCGTCCTCACGATGAGTAAACTGACTTTCATGTGTAAAATCGATGAAGTGTCCCTCCACTCAGCTACAAGTGACGTGGGTCAATATAACAGAGAATACATCCAAAAATAGTATTTCTCCTTCACCATCTAGCACCACTACAGATTCAGGGAGTATGCCGTATGTACAATTCAATATCACATGCCGTGAGCGTGCATAATCATTTTGACTTTCCTCTCTAATCCTTGCTCATCTCCTCTCGGCTGATTTTTTTTTTTTTTTTCCTCTGAATTTGCAAATGCTGGTTTTATTAAACATTCATTTACTTAAGGGAATGTATGCAAAGTGCGTCTGCTCGGCTTCCACAGCTTTCTAGAGTGGCCACAGGTTAAAGACACCCTGTAGAGTTTTCATGTAAACAAACAAAAGATATGTTAACATTCAGCATTTCTCACAAAAAATACATTGTGTGTATCCCTGAAGCCTAACACAAAAGGCAGATAAGCTTGTTTTCTAAAATGTTTTGTTGTTGTTCCTTAAGGGGAATATCAGGGTGGCCGCAGGTCCTTAAAAAGTCTTAAAATGTCTTAAATACACATTTATTAATATGAGGCCTTAAAAGTATTCTTAAGTTGTCTTAAATTCAGATTGGACAGCTCTTGAATGTTTTTAATCACAAATTTCTGGTGTTGTTGTTGAAGACTGTTCATCAGTATGTGTGTGCGACACATTTTAAAGGTCCAGTGTGTAAGATTTAGGGGGATTTAGTGGCATCTAGTGGTGACGATTGTAGATTGCAGCGAGCTTTAACTTCTCCTGGTTAGAGGTCCTTCAGTGTTCATAAGACAGGAAGTTTTTATCAGGAGCCAAATTATCCACAGAGGTCTCTTCCTCTCCAAACAAAAGGACTGTGTATTTGTTTATGTCTGTAGACACACTGAATATTGTATTTGGAGGCTACGCAGTTTCACTTTAGCCTCCAAATTGTTGTGTTCATTGGAGGAACTGCAGGTGGCGTCAGTGTTTTTGCTACAGTGACACACAGAGGGATGAGGCACGGCGTAAACATTGACCTGTTGTTTTGGACGTTTTGAAGGAATCTCAGGGCCACAAGGAGGAGGGAGCAGGACAGTGGCGGTGGGGAAAGATTAGGATCATCTGAAGCACAAACGTGCACTTAGACATACACAAGAACAAAGTACAAACGTATATTATCTTACACACAAATACAGCCGACACACACGGAGATGGGGACGCATTTTGTGGCAGAAGTAGCGTCCATTCCCAGGAGACGCTCTGTGAACTCCCAGGCAGCGATGTGTGTGTTCTCATCTGTTCTATTTTGCTCGAAGGTCAAGGCTCAGGAACAGTGGGGATATTTACAAGTATGCAGCAAAGGAGGGCCTTTTCAGATGAGGACCAGATGCAGAATAAGCTTGGGATCTTTGCGTAGACATTCTGCTCACAAAACTGTTTGCTTCTTGCATGAAAAGAAAATCCCCAACATGAGTGAGTAAGCGGTCGTGGCCTCGCCGACTGTCATTATTCAATGCGCATACGAAGTCGAAAAAGTAGTAATGATCCCCGCCATGCGACAAAAATGGCCACTTATTACTTTCTGAAGGATTTCTCCCCAGTGATTACGCTCCTGTGATCGGTGTGTCACTGAGAGTTGATGTGAGTGACTGTTTCTGTATCAACAGGGAAGTTCAGCAGACTCAGATCAAAGTGATTCCCCGGGGCGCTCTCGCCAGCCTGCAGCACCTCAGGAAACTGTAAGTGTCTGTTGTTCATGTTTATGCTTTGATGTGCAACGTAATGAACAGAGGAGGTCAAAACACTCAAGATATGGATCATCCAAACAGAGAGGAAGTGGTCGGGCCTCACCGTCAAATTTCTCTGTACCTGCATTTGATGTTATTCCTCCAAATTAAAGAAAACAAACTAGTGATAACACATATTTAGCTTAATTGTATATACAGTGCATAAAGCTTGAGTCCTTAAAGTATCTCCTATGTTCATAGTATTTCTACATGGGTTAAAATTACATATGAAATCCCTGAAACTAATGGAAATTGAATATATGGAATTATATTTGTGCTACAAACTGTAACTTATTTGACTTTAATTGTGTGCTTATGTGGAAAATAGCAAACATGATATATATATATATATATATATATATGTATAACAGTACTTAAAGCTGGAGTATTGAAATGATCTAGTATTTCTACATGAATTAAAACTAATAATGAAATCCCTACAACTAACAGTAAAAAAAAAACCCCTCAAAAATATGGAAGTATATTTGCACTAAGAAAGTTACTTGTCTTTTATGTCGTGCGCTCGTGGGTTTAATAGAAATTTTGTTTCTGTCTGCAGCTAATCTTGCAAACTACTGTGCTCAAAAACCTCTCCTGGTTGTGGCAAATCACAATTTATTGACTGCTGACTCCTCACTCCTCTTAACAAGCCGTTAGGAGCTGCAAGTTTACGACAAACGACAAGCCTTACCATCTGTGGCAAGCCACATTATGGCCTTCGTCACAGCTCAAAAACTGACATTCATAGAGGAGTTTTGCCTCATGTTGAACTGGAGCATCTGCAGAATTATTCCATACCTGACATGTTATGATAAATAAGAGATAAATAAATCCCCATTTTTGCTTTTTTTCCAAATCATCTTCAATTTTAATTCAACTTCGATTTTATTTATAAAGCCCATTATCACAAATCACAATTTGCCTCAGAGGGCTTTACAGCATACGACATCCCTCTGTCCTTGGACCCTCACAGCGGATAAGGAGAAAACTCCCCAGAAAAAAACAGAAAAAAAGGAGGAGAAGCTGAGGAGGGATCCGTCTTTCAGCACGGACGGACGTGCGAGAGATGTCGTGTGTACAGAACAGATCAACATAATAAATTTACAGTTATCCATATGACAAAATTATACATAAAGAGAGACAGAGCCAGAGAGAGAAGCAGAGCAGCAATAATGACAAGTGCTACAATAACATTGATTTTAGTAATAATATTGCAATATAATAACAACTGTAAGGGAGCTGGGAGGGACATTTCCACCAGGCAGAGCATTCTGGCCGCCATGACTGCAGCCTGGTTTTATTCTGTCCTCCACATGGCATCATTCTGCAGCGGGAGTGTTTCAGAAGCGCAGCGTTTTGCCTGATCAATTCTTTGATTTGGTTATTTTTTCTTGATGTTTGCACTTCTACACTAAGTAAATAAGCAGGCTATGTGGTTAATGGTTTCTTTTTTTGTCCAGGTTAAATTAATGCTGTCAAAAATCCGGTTATGAACAACATGGACCGAAGATTTCTGGCTGTGTTTTAGTTATTAAAAACACATTCATCCTCATAATTATATCCTATCTATATTTCACATACAGTTCCTCTTAGCAGGAATACATGATCTTCTGTGTGCAACACAGCGTGGTACTGTCAAAAATAGACAAGGCGCGTATTTTCTGGGAAGCTCCTGAAACACGCTGCGGCACGTTTGTTGGTTTTTATGATATGTTGTGGTGCTTCAAATATATTCAGATCTTGAGAAATAACTGTGAACGGCATTTAGCATGTGTTCTTGCATGAGGAAGCAAAGGTGTGTCCTATTTGATGTTGTTTATAAGCCCTAAGATTCCATTTTGTTTAGTGTCAAAAAAGTTATTTCGAAATATTTTGGCCTTCTTGAATTTAAGCATTGTTTTTTAGAGTGTACTGATTCTCTCATAAGTACTATTGTAAGTGTAAAATGACCGATGTCTCTCGTTCTTGTGTTTTATTTGGACAAAATGCCATAATTGCTTTTGAATTAAACTTAAATAAAGTTGAAAAAAATAACTGCACAGTCATTTTATATCCTGTAATTTACCCTCTCCCTCTTCTCCCTACTTCCTCCAACCTCAGCATCATATTCAAGAACGACATGCTGCAGAGTATCGCCGCGTCTGCCTTTGCTGGCCTGCCTCAGCTCACTTATATGTGAGTATACAGTGTTTGAAAAGCCACCGCTCGTGACTTGTTTTATCCAACGTGCTTGTGTGTTTAGTCTTTGTTATGGAACAAGAAGAGCCGCAAACTCTGAGAAAGCCGATCACCCAAAACAGACAGCTGAGGAGCAAGCTTGGCAGGGTGTCGGAGACAAAATATGTCAAAGAATATGTGTGAATGAAAACCAAACAGCTGATACATTTGTCATATTCCTCTTTACACATTTGTGTTTCCCTTAGCTTCATCTCTGAGAATGTTGCGTTGGAGAGTATAGGAGCTTCTGCTTTCTCTGATCTCCCTGAACTCATTGAGATGTAAGTATGACTGGCAGGATAATGGCAGCGGTGAAACCCTGTAATTGTGAGACCAGTTATTTATATTAACGAGTACATGACCGTATGTGTTTCTTCCAGAACCATAACAAAGGCGAAAAACCTGAGACACATCCATCAAGATGCATTCAAAAACATAGTGAGGCTACGGTATCTGTGAGTACTCAGTGAGAGTGCAGCAGGGAGGAATACTTTCTTCTTAAGTTTGTGTTTTTCAAGCCGATTGTGAGTCCGAAATTGGGTCATGGGTGACAGGCCTACTTCTGACAGGCCGCCGCACAACCAGAGACATCATTTTTTAATTAGCTTGGATCCCCTGGAAGAGAAATCAAGTGTCACACTTCATCTCATGAAAAAGTTTTTCCACAAAATGAGTTATCCATCATTCCAGCCATGTTAAATATATTTGTCACAAATGCACAAAATACTAAATTGGATTGTTTATATCTTTTAAAAGAGTCTCAAAGTAACAGTTTATGAAGCACAACACATCTTTAAAACCCCACACTGATATTATCATAACTGTAACTGTTAGGTTTGTCCCAATTTGTGTGAACTGGGGCGAATAAACGGAGCAGTTTATGGTGAAAAGTTTTCTTTTATTAAACTATTGAACTTTTAAACCAGGGCACCTTAGCACAAGAACTCTGTATTTTAAATTAGAACTGAAGTATCTCAGATTTTATATGATTATATGTATACAATGTACCAAAAAAAACTTTTCTTTAACCTGGTTTCATTATTTCAAAAAGGTTGGAAGCTAAATACAAAGATGATTTTCTATTAAAATAAATGCTCAATTTTAATAAAAAATATGTGACCGCTGTGAGGTTGTACCCAAATATGGTTTAATATCCAAATTAATATATATATCTATTCAGATTCAGCAGCTAGCTAGCTGGTTCTTAGGTTAGCATGCTAAAGGCCTACATACACTAAACCAACATCAAACAACAAGTGACAGTGAAGGTCAACGGCTAGCTAGCACGTACACTACCCTCTAAGTTTTAGGGTTACTGTAGTATGTTACTGAAATTTTATTAGCTATTCTAACAAGTAAAAAATTGATAACAACTATTACTCGTTACTATGGAAATAATATTATGACTGTAACTTGTTGTTTAATTATTTTGCTTTGCTGACAGACGGCTAGCTGCGTTAGCATGCAGAAACAAAGTGCACACTGCCCACCCTCTGGTCTCAGCAGGGTGGGAGCTAAGTCAGCTAGCAGCACTGCTTATTCGCAGTTACTGCAGGTAACACTGTCCCAGTGGCGGGATTACGTTGCCATGGAAACATGGTGGGCACCCTCTGACCCAACCCCTACACCCCGCGACCCTGGTGAGTAAACACTTTGAGCTGCAAAACCCTTTTAGCATTTTAGCACAACAAGCTAGTTGATACTGCTAACGGTGCTAAACGAGCTAAAAGTGACGCAAAAGGGGGTTTGAGCCTCAGAATTTGGCCACTTACTCACCAGGGCAACTGGGAAAGAGACTGGAGGGTGGGCACAATGTTTCCACACCCAACACTGTTGAGTCGGGATGGCATTACTATTGGTAACCGCCAAATGAGTGGGTAGCTAGCTCCCACTTGACCTGGCTGGTGTAGTGCAGACCAGAGGTTGGGCACAACGCAGCTAGCAGGCTGTCTGTCTCCCATCAGACCCAGTTGGTGCGCAATGCAGTAAACTGAAGAGTAGCAGAATTAACCAGTGGACCGACATGCGGCTAAATGTTTAATGGTTACCCGTTGACAACCCTTACACAGGTTGGGTCAACACATTACAATGAAGGGCCCCCAAAAGTCAAGGGACCGCTCTGCTACTATGCTAGACTAAGATGCTGAACATTATAGATAGTGAACCTGCTAACCATCGGCATATATTCACATTATCATTGTGAGGGTGTTACCATGTTGACATTTACATTTAGCTCAAACCAAAGCACCACAAACACAGCCTCACAGAGCTACTGGTGTCACTGTAGATTCTCAGTCTTGTTTCTAAAGAATCAAGTTTATTCTTCACAAATTCAAAACCCAGTTCTGAATATTCAGTGTTTTACAGACTGTCAAATGTTTCGGAGACACTGAATGTTGAACTTGTTATGTGTTGTTGCCAGAAAATAGAAAGGACAGTTATTTGGAACATTAAATGTCTGATTTATCTCCCTGCCACCCGAGCTTCTCTCTGAATTGTCCTGGAATCTCTTCACTTGCTAATTTTTATCTCGGTTAATACAATGAATGCGACATTGTCTGATTTTATCACCATGACTCATTGTTGGTCAGAGTGAGAGTTGCGGTGTGAATGTAGTAACATTTGGTGATTAATCTGCACATCACAGGACCATCTCCAACACAGGACTGACAACGTTCCCAAACTTCTCCAAGATCAACTCTTCGGCCCACAGCTTTCTTTTGTAGGTCTCAACACAATATACAAATGAACTACAACTGCCCACACACCGTTATTCCCACATGCACTTCAACATATAGGCATGCACGCAGCATTAAATATGCCCAGAAGAAATCACACCATTAAACATATAACACTGCAGTTAAAACCTACGCACTGTGTACTCCTTACAGTACAGAAAATCAGGAATACAAACCATCTGTCCCTTGTCTCCAGCCTTTAAAAATCCAACTGTCTCCCATCTGATATCTACCAGCTTTAAAAAGGAAGGGGATTTAAAGGGGACTGTGGCATGCATTCCTGATAATTTGCACCTCATATCACCTTAAATATGCTGTTTCTCTTGTCAGTATTTGTTGCTAATCATGTGCTTTTGATCTGCATGGTGCTTAGAGACCTGCAGGAGAACAGCCACATAAAGAGAGTCCCCGCCAATGCCTTCAGAGGCCTCTGCACTCAAACTATCGACGAGATGTAAGGGATTCATCACTTTTTTTAGAAACATTGTGCACCACCCTCACACGGCTCTGAGTGGGCATTGCATTCGCAGTGACGAATATTCCCTGAAATGCTCTCTGCCCTCTTTACTGAGACTTGTCTTCTCCTACTTGTCTCCTTTTTCTGCATTTTCAACACTCTTACCGCTGCATGTTGCCTCTTTGTTTGAGTGTATTTTAACTTTGCTTATAAATGTTTCTTTAGTCATTAAAACAGCTATAAGAAGTATTTAACCGGCTATGAAACCATCTCAATTTAAAACTGATACCTCTATACGACCCACATAAGCAAACAAGACCATAAGCGAGAAAACAGGCTATTTCTATATAGTTATTTTAAATGCCTGTCCCTGGTCTGATGCTCTGCGAAATGATTTCAGGCACACAGGCCAAAAGAGCCTGTCGCCCCTTTTACTCTGCCTCTTCAAGGTGGGAATTTCACTCAGGTAAACGTCTTGTCGTTCTGTATAAAAGGTACAATTGTGGAAAGGGGGGACAGCATTATCTCGCCTTTGAGTTAGCATTGGAGGTAATAACGGCGCCAAAACCTGGTCTATATAAAACGTGCGGGTGACACAGGTGAGCAAACTAGAGCGCGGCTCGGGCCGCATTTTCCTGACCAAACCCAACCCAAGTCCGAGACAATTATAAGCGAGCCCGACCCAAACCCGACACAGTTTGTTACCTGACATAGTTATTGTTATGTCAGTGTTATATGTTATGTTAACATGTTCCAGGCAAAGCTCAGACTACAGGAGTTTCCCCGATTAATCCCCGATTCAGCCCTCCCTTGGAGTTGCTGTAATTTTTTTTCTTTTGTTAAAAAAAAAAAAAAAAAAAAAAAAAAAAAAGCAAAGGGAATATTATTTAAAAAATAAAACTAAGACATCATTGACAACAGTTATGACTACTTTTACTTAGAAAATTATTGTTACTTAAAAAAGCACTAGCTTTTTCTTCTTTTTCCAGTCTTTATGCTAAGCTAAGCTAACCAGCTGCTGGCTTTAGCTTCGTTTTTAACAGACAAATATAAGAACGGTATCAATCTTCTCATTTCATCTGCAAGAGATTGCATTTACCAAAGTGTCAAATTAATTCTTAAAGTAACATTTTCAAATGCTAACTTGTAGTGGAGTATTTTTAAACTGTGGTATTACTACCTTTACTTTAGTAGAAATCTAAATATATACTGTCAAATACATCCGACAAATGTGGTCTGCCAACAGCTTCCAAGGTCTCTGAGGAAGTCTCACATAATAATAAATACAATTTATGTAGTGTTTTCAGTGTATTCATGCAGGTTTAGTCACTGAGAACAAAAGAACTGCACACACTAAAATTAGCTTTGATTGTTCAGAGAACTTTATTGTTGGGAATTGTTTGTGTCGGAGCCACATGACTGTAATTTGGCTTCTCTTTCTGATGACAGACGGCTCACCAGAAATGGCATCAAGGAGGTGGCAAGTGACGCCTTCAACGGCACAAAGATGCACAGATTGTGAGTCACAGACAGAGACACGATAACAAACAGAAGACTTAGCAAAAAATAAAAAAAATAAAAGTCAGCTCACATATTTAATTTGTCTCTCTTTTTCTCCCCCTCTCTCTCTCTCTCTCTCTCTGAGGTTCCTAAGAGGCAACCAACAGCTTACTCACATCAGTCCCAACGCCTTTGTGGGTTCCAGTGAGTTGGTGGTACTGTAAGCATGATTCATTCAAAATAACTTTATTTATTCGTTAATAACTTCATTTGTGAAAAATATAAGTGCATACACAACACACAAGCAGACAAATGACAGAGTAGACAACAAACAGTGCGGCTTTAAAGGGTTAAAGATGTCCACCAGTGGGGTTTAAGGGAAACTTTAGTATTTTTCAACCTGGATCCTATTTTGGTCCAGTATTGAAAAAGACCGCTGTTGCTGCAGCAGCAGTGAAACAGGCTGCATTGTAATCCCTGGGCAGTTGTGCACCGCCAATATAGTCCATTAAAGCACTTGTTTTTGTCACTAACAGGCTCAAATTGTTATTTAGAAGTATCTGCTGAGATATGAAACAATTCTCCTCACCTTTTGCTGGTCTGTTCTGCTGGTCTGGAGAAGTCTCGCTCTGAAATCTCACATGAGATGACTTGTAGGAAAAACAATGGTGGAAATGTTAGGAAGAGTTGGAGAGAGGAGTGCTAGGAAGACTTTGTTGTGTTGGAGAACAGAAAGCATAGCTTAGTGCAACGTATTCTCATACAACAGGGTCCGTATGATATTCATGAATTAGTGGTGACTCCTGTGTGCGCTCGTCGAGAGAGGAGAGGGAGAGACGCTGTGCTGCTGCCAGAGGAGCCGCTGAATGAGTTCCCTCTGAGCGGTAAGTCACTAAAAGAGTCTGAGAAGTCCGGGGCTGTTCATAAAACATTCAGGACGCCACAGTTTATTCCACACTACTGAAGCTGCTCCTCTTTTTGGAACCACTGCGGAAGGTAATAATTTTGCTTTCAGCCATGCTTGTTGTTGCCGTGGGCAATAGTATGACGTCAATATGTCACTAAGTGGAAATATTGCAAGTATTACAATATGAATTTTCATAAGATATTAAAAATTATCCCGGTATTATCATGAACGAGATGATATGGCACACCCTTATCCATCGCCCCAACCTACCTCCTTACTGGACCGCTCGGGGCCGCTTCCTTGTTTACATGGCGCGTTAGTCACCTGGTCACAACCTTTCAAAATACATGGGTTATGCACGAATCACTGGCTCATGATTGCTTGGGATATGTACGCCTTTGTGTACGTTATGTTTTGCAGGAAAACATGGTTTTTAAAAACAGCCTGCTCAGTGTTAATATAAGAAATATTTAGCTGATTTCAACAATGTGGAAAAGTCTGCGAGATTTCAGAACAAGACTTCTCCTTGAGCGAGACTTGGTTACGTACACTTAACAAATAGACCGGATCAGCGAAAGGTAAAGAAGAGTGTTTTATAGGATCCTTCCCATTCTGTTGTCAGACACCTGTAAAAACAGTTTGAACATATCAGCTGCAAAAACAAGCACTTTTAGTCAACGTAAATTGACGTTGCACAATTGCCCATAGATATTGCCCTGCAGCCTCAGTGCTCTCTGTCAGTACGGTACTGATTTTAAAAACTGTTGTCTCCATCAGTCACTTAGACACAAATACATAAGAAAATATGATCAAGGTCAAAAGTGTGTGTCTAAAAATGTCCATACGTTTTAAAACCTACCTACATAATTCAATCTCATCATCACTTATGAAACTAGGAGGAAACATGAAACATTGTGGCATTTGTAGGGATTGGGGAATTTGTGGAAACATGCCAGATTTAAAGTAAAAATAAACTGAGAGCAGGTGAAGAGAGGTGGAGAGAGATTTTTTTTTTATCTGTTTATTCCCCAATCAAAGAGACACTCATTTGTATTGAAGCAGCAATCAGAAAAAGACTGTATTTGTTTTTGTTTTGGGCTGTCATTGCTGTCGTGTTTTTGACTTCACATTCCAGCAATCAGTTGGCAATCAAACAGTGGCTCTTACCTTGAATTTTCTGCTCAGGAAATTTGAGTTGCTGTGTTTTCTTCTACATACAAATAGTTTTTTCTTTCCTGAGAGAAATGAATAACAGCTTTTCTGAACTGTTCATGGGTCAAATGTCTTGTACATATAGCAAACAGAGGAGACATCTGTTAAACATGGCATGGGCCCTGAAATTACTCCTCTGTTTGACACCTACTTGTTTGTATTTGTTTGTGCAGGGACATCTCCGAAACAGCCCTCAGCTCCCTGCCGGACTCCATCCTCGGTGGACTCCAGAAGCTGTTCGCACAGTCCGCCTTCCATCTGAAAGAACTTCCTCCTTTGCAGCTCTTCACCGAACTCCGCCAGGCCCACCTGACATACCCGTCACACTGCTGCCCCCTCCAAAACATCACCAGGAACAGGTAAGGGACAGTTAGCTTAGCTTAGCATAAAGACTGGAAACAGAGGGAAACAATTAGCCCGGCTCTGTCCAAAGGCAACAAAAATCACCTACCAGCAAACCTGACACTCATTTATTGACACATCACAGCTTGTTTGTTCAATCCTAGCAGCAACCTCCGCAGCTGAAAAATGAAGCCAGCGCGGCAGTGCCAATGAATGAAGCGACGCCTGTGTGCTAGTTCAGACAGTCACCTCGAGCTGCACTGATTCATATATATGTCTCTCCCTCTGCCTTGTCAATGCCACTGCTGCCCTGCATCAGCATCGCTGCCTGCTCTTACAGCCCCACCTCCACCCCCAGCATCCACCTACAGGCTCTAGCTAGGGGGAGAAGAGATTTAATCATCACTTCCTAAAAGCTCATATAAACATATCTGCAGGGAGGGATGAGGCCGGAGTCTAGACGTCATACTTTAAATTTGTTTTGCTGAAATAAACATGTCAAACGTGAGTTGTCTTACTGAACTGCTGTTCCTCCAATGGTCACTGGAGGCTGGCTCCGAGAGTGAGTCAGTCCTCCCAGGCCCCCATGTTACAATGTCCAAGTTTACAGCAGAAATAAACTTGTTTACAGCCTGGTACAAAAATGGTTTTGGTCTCTGTGGCTAATTTCCCCCTTCATGACAACTAGGGGTGAATTTTTATGTAACTCAGCCGTCTAAATTTTATAAAGATGTAAAGTTATGCAGGCTGTGTTGTGAGACTGTCCTCACGTCTGTCTGCAGGAGACCAGAGAGAAATATGTTTTTAAAAGCCTCTGTGTCTTCAGCTCTCAGTACTTTTGTAGCTTCTAACTGAATCTCTGTGGTTTGGAGTTTAGTTTCTCTCCTGCGTCCTGTTTTACTTTAGATATCTGCTAGTCGCTACTCGAAAACTCAACATTTCCTTATTTTGCTGCTTCACAATAAAAGTTTTAACATAACAAAATGACAGGGGACTTTTATTGTGAAGAATTTACAGGAAATTAAATGTGTTATTACTGAATTAGTGGAACTTTGTCTTTTATAAAGACATGATAATATGGCAGGGAGGAAGAGTGAAAGCAGAAACAGCCACAGTGAGATGTTGATGAAGAGCTGCAGACAACAGGCTCTTACTGCACCTCTGCA
Source organism: Cephalopholis sonnerati (assembly GCA_019142605.1). Classification (NCBI taxonomy): domain Eukaryota; kingdom Metazoa; phylum Chordata; class Actinopteri; order Perciformes; family Serranidae; genus Cephalopholis; species Cephalopholis sonnerati. The sequence continues at coordinate 26,876,158 of JAGQAX010000020.1, forward strand.
AACAGCTCACCTCCAACAGGTAAACTTCTTTTACCTCCCCTGATGTGTGATGGACAAACACAGGCAAAGCAAAAATAACAGGGGACTTTAGCCATGGATCAGCACTCTGCTTTTAAACATCATCACTCAAGACAAGCCATCATCAGTTTAAACACACCCTCAAGAAAGTAGCCTTGTTGGAGGAGATTTTGTTTACATGCACTTTTTGTATGTTGTTGTTGTGTGCCAGATCAAGCTGGCACCCTCTCTGCTTCCACCCCGAGGTTGACCCATACTTCCAGAGGGGTCACTGCTTCAACTTCACCTCCATCATCTGCAGCCCAATCCCGGACGCCTTTAACCCTTGTGAGGACATCATGGTCGCTGTCCCCCTACGGGTCCTCATCTGGATCATTTCCATCCTCGCACTGCTGGGTAACACAGCGGTACTCCTGGTCTTGTTCGGTATGCAATAGGAAAATCATTACTAACTCCCTTCCTTCCTACAGTTCTTTTATGTGCCTTTGCTTTGACGTTTTTTAACCACTTTCATTTCTTCTCCCCAAAACCGACATTAACTTGACTGAGATTTACTTGTGTTCACAATAGAATATCAGCCTGAGGACATTTTACTGTTAATACTTGTTTACTTTTACATTTCAGCACCAAGATCTTGTTTTGTGTCTCCGTTTTGTTGTCAGGCAGCCGCTCCAAACTGACTGTTCCTCGTTTCCTGATGTGCCACTTGGCCTTCTCTGACCTCTGCATGGGCATCTACCTGGTAGTCATAGCAACTGTGGACATGCTCACTCGTGGCCAGTACCACAACCACGCCATTGACTGGCAGATGGGCCTGGGCTGCAGCGCTGCGGGCTTCTTCACGGTGTGTAGGCAGGCAGGGAGTCCTCTGTATACACATGATAGCGCTAAGTAAATGACAGCACTCATAAATGTCCATGTTTATTTCAACTGCAGGTGTTTGCCAGTGAGCTGTCGGTGTTCACGTTAACAGCCATCACACTGGAGCGCTGGCACACCATCACAATTGCTCTGCGGCTCGACCGCAAACTTCGCCTGAGACACGCGTGCATTGTCATGACAGCAGGCTGGATCTTCTCCTCCCTCACCGCTTTGCTGCCCACAGTCGGGATCAGCAGCTACGGCAAAGTGAGTGCTTCGTACAGACAGCAGCCTCTCCATTTAACTCCTTGTGACAGCAGTTCACCGCATGTTCCTTTTAGAATTTGCTTCATGTAACTGGGGATCCAAAATGGTGCATGAACTCATATTCTACGCCATATACATCAAAATATACATCAGTCATAGGCTGTATAATTAGATGAACGACATGACAGCTCCTTAAAAGTGAAGCCAAAACATCTTGATCGCCCCCTGGTGGCTGGCTGCAGTACAGGTCACAAACCCTGCTGCCTCCGTGTTGGGCCAAACTGAAAAAGTCCACATCAAATACATTCATTCATTCATTCATTTTCTGTAACCACTTATCCTGTTGAGGGTCACGGGCCGTCGTACACTGTGTGATCACTGAATGTGTGTGTTTATGTTCCTCTATTTGTTTGTGGTGTAGGTGAGTATCTGCCTGCCCATGGATGTGGAGTCTGTCGTGTCTCAGATCTATGTGGTGTCTCTTCTCCTCCTCAACATCCTGGCCTTCGTCTGTGTGTGCGGCTGTTACCTCAGCATCTACCTGACCGTCCGCAACCCCTCGTCTGCGCCACCCCACGCTGACACCCGCGTGGCCCAACGCATGGCCGTCCTCATCTTCACCGACTTTGTCTGCATGGCTCCCATCTCCTTCTTTGCCGTCTCAGCCGCCCTCAAGCTCCCTCTCATCACCGTCTCAGATTCTAAACTCCTGTTGGTCCTCTTCTACCCTATCAACTCGTGCGCCAACCCCTTCCTGTACGCCTTCTTCACCCGTGCCTTCAGGCGGGATTTCTTTTTCCTCACAGCTCGGTTTGGCCTGTTTAAAACCCGGGCGCAGATTTACCGGACGGAGACGTCCTCCTGTCAGCAGCCGGCATGGACCTCTCCAAAGAGCAGCCATGTGATGCTGTACCCTGTGACCAATACATCAAGTCAAGATGGGAAACACGACTGCTGACTGTCTTTCAGAAAAACACAGGTACAGACCTTTTGCTGTCAACAGAAGGGTCATTTTTCTCTCCACACAGATGTCCAATTTCTCTCAGGCAAATAAAGAAAGTTCCCCTTAGGTCTGATGGAGATGTTGACAGAATGTACGAACGCCTCTTAAAGTTACATTGTCGGTTATTGTTTGTAAAGTCAAAACCAACCCCAGATTCGCTCTCGTTTGCTATATTTGCCGGGTTTTTTCAGCACTGTGTCAGCAATTATTGCAGCTTTTTCCTAAAGGCGTGCTGCTTGTGGTCTGGCACCTGGTCGCTACCTTTTTAAAAAGTCCTGACCCCACGTCGTTCATAACTGGACTTTTAATGATATTAACTTTATCTGTAGGCTACATCACCATGAAGTAGGAAATAAAACAAATAAAAGAAACAATTTAACAGCCTACTTAAATAGCACAAATTCAGCAGCAGAAACAGTCTGGTGTTACTTTAAAGTGTTAATGTGACATATTCAGAGCAGTTTCATCATCATCCAACTAAACAGCAAACAACACTCTATACTAATGTCACATAGGCCCATAGCTCAGTGACACCTGCACGGAGTTTAAGTCTCGGCCGACGGTGAATTTTTGGATAGTGTTTTCAGCGTTTCTAAAGTTTCCATTTTAAGATTACAGAGTATCGTTGACATCCCGCACCTCTGACATTTTACTGTCTGGTACTGTCTTTTGCTGCTGTGTCATCAGGTATCACATGAAGCAGCCTCCTTCATTCATGTTTCTGATGATGTCGCTCCTACTTCTTTCACATGAACGCGCTCGTGGCTGGATAGGAAAACCCAGAGTTGACTGAACTAGTACTGGTTATCCAGACAGCCAGTGTTAGGGTTAGTCAAACCAGATGACGAAAAGATATCCTAGGTAAGCTGAACTGGTTTCGTAGTACAGGCCTCAGGTAACGCTTGTTGTTTTCAGCTGAGCTGAGTTCTGGAAAACTTGCGGAGATAATAAGAAAATACAGGCAGAGGATGGAGTCTCTGCAGATAGATTACACTGCCACACACTTCTCGCGGTCATAAGCGACGTTTGAGACGTGTTTTTTTTTTTCTTTTTAAGAAAAATCCTGCATAATATACATATCACTTGGTTGTGGAGACACTGAACAGACTGCTGAACTCTCAATATGACACCCCAGCTCATCATTCTTATGCTTTGGATGACATCGAATTTAGTTGGCTCTCATGTTTCTCCGATATGTTGCCAGTATCATTGGTCAGCACATTAGCCACTGACGCTTCAGGCCTGACCTTTGACCTGCAACAACACACAGCACAAGTGTCCTCTTTAAAAACATGTGACCTATGGCTAAACTCCACTGTACTTACAGTGTGCGCAGAAATCCAAGTAAAGATAGCTACAGAACAACTGCAGATACTTTGACTAAATCTAGGTCAAACAGCTGTCCTAGATAATTCCTTGCGTTTGTTTTAACGTGATTGGAACGCCACATGGGTGGAGTTTACTGCATCACAACACTTTAGATCACAAGTAAAAGTAGAAAGAGTAGAGGTAGACCGATTTCACTTTCATGCATCGTCCTGTGAAGCAAATGCCATCCATCTGGTGTCTCTAGATAATGAAATGAACGGAGGTACTTTGAAACAGTTTAACAAAGGTTTGACGCTCGGGATATCGGCATATATGCACATCAAGAAATCAACATTCATTTAGCATTCGACGTTATGATTGAATGATATTCATTAAGGAGCACACCGCAGGGACCTGCTGATTAATAATCTCCTCATACACTCTGTCTGCTGTAGCGCTCCATGCCTCCACATCCCTCCTACCCTTCGGTTTCTCTTAAAATGAAGGATGTGTAATTATCTTTGTAATGTAATGATCGTTTGTAAATGGAAGTATTATTAAGTTCCACTTTTTTATATACATCTGTGTGTTTTGCACAATATATATCTTTGTAATGGTTTTCTATGTCATTTATAAATTTGTTTCTTATATCCTCGCTGCCTGAGTAGATTTTGTACGGTGAATGTGAGTGTATGAGGAGGAGTAACAAAAGGAAACACACACACACACACACACACACACACACTAAACGAAGCTGTCTTTATCCAGCAATGCCGTCCTTCAGAGCATCCAAAGCTCTCAAGGACAAAGTGACCCCACCAACCTCTGCTCTGTGTGCCAGGGTGGGCTGTGGGAGTGGAGGCTACACAGCTGCTCTCTCTGCTCATTACAGGAGGATGGATATGGCAGCTAGATAAAGCACACACACTCATAAGCAAGCAACCCAGGGTTTCAAGGCTGCAGCTGCAAGAAGGAATCCGAGTCCATCTCATTGATATGGATACACTGCCTCCTACATGCCAACGTTGAACGTGTGGGTGCATTTATGCTCTTTAACCACCAGGTGATGCTACCGCTGCAGGATTTATTGTGCTCTCTGCTCTGCTGTGGTCTATTCAGCTGTGAGCAACAACATATTTAAAGTCTCAACAGGCTCTACAAAGACACAATTGATAGCGACAGCAGAGCAAACCTTCATAGCACTTCAGTGCGAGGTAAAATTAATGTAGACACAAAAGCATACATCAGTTTGTTTTTAACAGAGCTATAAAATGGGCTTTTCTCTTCACAGCGGCAGTTTTTCACAACATGTCTTCATAAAAAATATTTGTACTAAAACAAAACAGAGACCTCAAACCGTCACTATCACGAGAAAAAAAACTGCATACAAGGTTACATCATTGTTGCGGTCTGCAGCAGAATAATTTTATCTGAGAAAGGCTGATACAGTCTCAGTAAGATGTTGCTTTGCAGCTCGGGACTGAAAAATGAAAACTCCCTTCTCTTCTTGCAGACATAAAGCACATGCAGTACTGGCGATCTTTAAACTCTCCAGACGGAACACTGTGAAACAATGTGACACATTGAGGCCTTCTCGTTAAAGGGATAGTTCAGATCTTCTGTAGTTGGGATGTATGAGATGCTAATCCACAGTCAGTGTGTTACCTACAGTAGATGGTGGTCAGCAGTGCGTCCATAGAAGCTAAGCAACGTACTGCTGTGGACATCAGCAGCTGCAAAACATTTTAGCCACTTAAAAAAGTCATCAAGTGTCACCATATTGAGAATATTTTCATCGCTTTACCTTGCTGCAGGCCTGTTTTAGTTCCCTGTTTATGCTGTTGTCAAAGCCACCAGACTCCATTGACAAAAACAGTAATTTTAGCTCGCTGAGCATGGCCCAGCTTTGGTCTACCTCTGCCTTGATCAGTAAGCTTGTTTGTGTTATTGTGTGACTTTGGTGAATCAGCACTAGCCTTTATGCATCAAAGTCACACAATAACACAAATTAACTAACTAATCGAGGCAGCGGTAGATCAGCAGCTCACTGTTCAGCAAGCTTAAATTACTCTTTTTATCAATGGAAGTCTGGCTTGAAGAGAGCGATATAACAGCTTCAGCTACCCGTCAGAAAAAGATGTTCGATGGCAAAGTAAAGCAGTGAAAACTCAGATCTTTTCTTTAGGTACCTAAGATACATTTTGCTGCTGCCACCTCGGGCGGCACGGTGGTGCAGTGGTTAGCAGTGTCGCTTCACAGCAAGAGAGTTCCTGGTTCAATGCCATGACGGAGCCCTCCTGTGCGGAGTTTGCATGTTCTTTCCGTGTCCGGCTTCCTCCCACAGTCTAAGGGCTACATTGTGAATATGAGTGTGAATGGTTGTCTGTTGCCCCCTTTTACACAGATTTGCGAATGTTGGGCCATTTTGCAGGCAAGCTGCGAGCGTTTAGACACACAGAGCTGGATTGGCGAGTTGATCCAAGGTGCCCAATTTTCCGCTGCATAGGGGTAAACATATTGGCGGAACCTTTTTGGGTTTAAAAAGAACGAGGCGCCCTTCCGTTACGGAAGGGGCTGTTGATGACTTGTGGGAGGAGCTGTTGATGACGCCGCACTTGCAACCCACTGGCGGTGGACTTAAAAACAGAAAACAGCTAAGAGGAGGAATAAGCAGCTAGTAGCAAGAAGGAAACGTAAACAACGTTGTTGACACCAACCTGAAAGAAACTGTAAAGATGAGCAATTGGGGAGACAAGGAATTGCGCGCCCTGCGTTCCTTGCCCTCGCAAACGAAGAGGCCATTAACCGTGAAATGACAGGAATGGTGAAGGACATCACACGCTGAGCTATACATTTTGTTATTTGCTCATGCCCCCCCATTGCCCCGAAAAAGGCACATTCTGTATGAACAAAAGTAAGCAGGCGCATTTTGCTGCACTCCCTCATTTTGTTTTTATACTGCCAATACTGAACGAAGACTGACTGCACAATTCCTATTTAAAAGGCTTATCTCTATGTGTTAGTGATAGTCTGAAGATCTGTCCAGGATGTACCCCAGTGTCAGCTGGGATAGGCTCCAGCCCCCCCGTGGTTAAAAAAATGGATGGATACTGCCACCTTCCACAGCAGAACATCACTCACCCCTCTAAACTAGGGGCGTAACGACTGACATCTACTGCATGTAATAAACTGACTATGGGTAAGAACTTCATACAACCCCACTTAAAAAAATCTAAACTGTCCCTTTAATGTACAGACGTTGTGCTGCTGTTGTTGCTCCTCATGGAATATTTAGCTGGAACTACTTTAAATAACATTCAGGGCATCATGTTGACCTTAATTTGTTGCGTGTTACACCTCCTTCTCTCCCTACTTTTCATGTCTCCACCAAAAACATCTAACTAGCAGACTGTAAAATTGGCAGAGTGTAGTTTATTTAGCAAGTGTATTTTTCCCTCACATATACAGTGTATGTGTTTACCTTGATTATTTTTTCCCTAAGCTCTAAGAGTGATTAAATAAAATACATCTCTGCATTGTAATGTTGTGGTCTTCAAACTCATATTAAATGATTTCTAAAAATGATTTATCACTGCTGTGGTTGCATGTTTAAAGGTGTGGTAACAGCTCCTATATAAAGACCTACTCCAGACAGAAAAAAATGTGACAAAAGAAAATGTTTTTTTTTTTAAACTCCACATAAAACCTTGTAAAAATGCAACAAAGCAGTCTCAGTAATGCTGTGTCCTTGTATACTGTGAGATCACAGCCTTATCTTTTGCAGCCAAACAATGCCATCTGGTGGTCCAATTATATGAAATGATACTAATTGACTAAACGTGTTTATTAAAGTGATACTCCACCCAAAATGTATGACTGGAGACTCACACTCACCACCTGCAAGCTTGAAAAGTGGCTGTAACAAGATTATAGTTCAGTTTGCATTCATGGCAGTTAAAAGGATTTCCATTTGCATTGCCATTGAAATAGTTATAGGCGTGTTGGGTGATTAATTTTAATTAATTAATACATTGATACATTCCAAATTTAAATCATAAATTAATTAATTAAACGTGCATTTAAATTATAGCACATTAAAAAGACACAAATTTAAAAAATAATGACAAAAAAGATCATTTAAATGCCCTGTTAATTATTCTGTTTAAATCATTAAGTAGTCATTTAATTTTCAAATAGAATATAATTGTGAAATGAACTTTTAAAGTGCATTTGCAATCTCTCAATCTATGTATCCTGCTTTAAAACTCACACTTCCATTTCACTTTAAGGTTTTAAATTGTGAAAATGCAAGCTCAGTATAAACATTTCCTGCAGCATAATGTCAGTGGTTGTCCTCCATATGCTCAGTAGGCATTTACATTGAAATGTGGCAAATAAATCAATTATATAGGAAGATAATTAGACACATTTAATGGTATGCTTTGTTAATTAAATCAGGGTAATTGTAGAAATGCTTGGTTTAATAATGAAGTGTATCTCTTGTTAATGTGTCACACTGCTACAGACTGTAGCTCAAGCCTTTATGTATCTAAGACACTGGGGAATAATGCTGCAAAATGTAAATTAATTGTATTATTATTATTTATTGCCCATGCATTGATCAAGTCGCCGCTTGACCGATCCCGAACCCCAACAGAAAGGTTTGTCAAGCCGTCTGATACGACGCTCCTGATTGGCTGCCGCGGCGAGCGCTCATAGAACGCCGGATATGATTGGTCGAACGGACACCCTGCTCTTTTTTTCTCGCGATTGTTTCCCGTGTGGGTTAATGGCTCCTCCTGCTAGAGATTGAGACGGAGCTGGCACCGAGCAGCGATACGGGGGGAGCTGTAACACCACGGAGGAAAAAAAGCGATTACACCCCAAATACCAGCGGGTTTTTGATCGCAGTTGTTTGGGTGTATCCGGGAAAAGGGCTGTGCGGGTGGTAGTTCGGGTAGAGGGCTAAATTTAGAAGCGGGCGGTCGAGGATAGCAGTCTATTTTTCAACAACCAACTCCCCAGATGAACTCCGTCAGAGCCACCAACAGGAGACCCAGGCGAGTGTCGAGGCCGCGCCCGGTGCAGCCCGAACGGAACAACGGGGACAGAGGTAAGCTAGGCCACGGCCAGCTAATGATTTAACACGAAGCCGTGTCAGGCGGAACAGTCCTCACATAGCCCTCGTTGTTCGCCACTGGCCTGTTCTCCACTCCTGGAGGCGGCGGGTTCAGCAGGAAAACCCGAGGCTTCTTGCTCTGTGGCTTAGGCCAGGCCGCGCTTTGTTTGGCTTGAGTGATTGGGGCTAGCTAACACCGCTAGCTAGCTTACCAGGTTATGTGGAGGTTGGGGGTTGTCTTCGCCTTAACGTAATGCGTATGTAGCCAAACGGCCAACATTAATAGCGCATATTCAGGTAACCTCAGCTTGAGGCGAAAGGATCGACTACACAGGCTCCAACCACAATCTGCGTGTCTCCTCGGCCGTCGCATTCCCAGCTGTCACTAACGATTCCGAGGGTGTAAATCTGCGGCGTCTTTGGACTGCCATTTTTGGGGTGTAACGTTAACAAAAACATTAGCAGCGAATGGGGGCAATGCTACCAGCTAGCTGCCCCAGCTCCAAGAGGCCACACAAGATCAGCTGTGATAGATGATACGGTGTGGTTTTGGATGAAATCACCGAGTCCATTTTCTGTGCTCGGGGCTGTAGTTCAAAGCTAGCGCAGCCAGCAGATTGAACCCACATCCCCTTCCTTGTTCTCGGAGCCTGCTAGCCGTAGCTCGATTTGTTTACACCGCGGATTTGCCAGCTACGCAGTTCAGTTTTTAGCCATTAGCCGCACGTCTGATCGACTTCATCTGCGGCCCTTAATTTGACAGCACCATAAAAGATGAGTCTGATTCTGCACACACAGGACCCAGAGACAGACACACACATTCTGCCCGATATCAGCTGTGAATGACTAGACATGAAAGACTGGTTATGTGGCTGCAGGGGGTGCATCTGCCATTATCAATCACTAACCTTTGTCTGCCTTACCAACTATTACCATGTCTGTCAGCCTGCGCAGTGTGCATACAGCATGTGAGCTGAATACACACCGTTGTGTTATTAATGTGAAGAGACCAAGAGTGTCAGTGGTTTAAGTGTTTGCTGCAATTACTAGAGATTTTGTTGTTGTGTGTTTGAGCAAAATAGAGATGATTTAGTTTCTCAGAGACATATACAATGCTTTTTTTTTTTTTTACAATTACATGGCCTTGCTCTATACTGCAGCTTTGTGCACTGAAGTGCCTCTTGAGAAAGTGGTGTATGTATAGGAAATCTGTTTTCCTTTTTGTCCAGATGAGGAGGCTCCTGCAGCAGCTGCAGCAGAGATGGCTATTGAGGAGTCCGGTCCAGGAGCTCAGAACAGTCCCTACCAGCTTCGACGCAAGACCCTGCTTCCCAAGAGAACCGCTGCTGCCTCTGCCACCGCCTCTGCCTGCCCCAGCAAGGGCCCAATGGAGGTTAGACTGAACTATTAAAATGCATTTTTTTTGTGCATTGGCTGCAGTGTGCAAGTCCACAGACTTCAGTGTGTGAATGAGAGAGGATTGCTGATTGATTGCGTCCTCCTTTGAAAGAACAATGATTTTGTGACAGAGCAGTAAATTTTCCAGTTGATTACTTAGTGGTAGAGGCTTGGCATGGGGTTGATATCTTATTTCCCCTCTCTTACAGGGAGCTTCCACTTCATCAACAGAGGCCTTTGGCCATCGAGCCAAGCGGGCACGAGTGTCCGGTAAGAGCCACGACCTGCCAGGTGTGTGTTAAATCTCTGCAACTGGGGCAAGCAGACTGTTAGTGTTTTTCTCTTTAAAAAACAAAAAAAAAACTCCATTGATTTTTGTGTGTGTCTGCTGGTAAATCTTGTTCCTTTGCAATCCATTAAATGGCATGACTCGATAGTTTAATGTGCTTGGGTTGAAAATATTATTTCCTAAAGCTCACATTGTGAGTGTGTGTGTGTGTATCTGTGTGTTTTTAGCAGCCCCAGCAGAGCAATATCTGCAGCAGAAGCTTCCAGATGAGGTTGTTTTGAAGATCTTCTCCTACTTACTGGAACAGGACCTTTGTCAGGCAGCCTGCGTCTGCAAGAGATTCAGTCAGCTTGCCAACGACCCCATCCTATGGTGAGTGCTGCTGAAGAGATGGAAACTTGTCTTTTCCTGTTTCAAACATCAGTCATTAAAATTCAGTCAACTTAAAATTCTCTTATGTGGTATTTAATATTCCAGGAAGCGTCTATACATGGAGGTGTTTGAGTACACGCGTCCCATGATGCACCCTGAGCCAGGCAGGTTCTACCAAGTCAGCCCCGAGGAACATGAACACCCAAACCCCTGGAAGGAGAGCTTCCAACAGCTGGTAAGAAAGTGTTTTCTGAAGAGCATCAATGTCTTCACATGGACTTGCTTTATTTGATTGTCTCCCGTCCTTACATTTTCTCTATATGTTTCAAATAAACAATGAGCAGCTCTGAAAAGTCATATATGGCCTTGTAGTAAAATCTATGCCACTCGGTAGCGTTATAAAATCTGACCTGGGAAAAGGAGCGCCTGTAAAGTTAAAATACTTTGCTCACACACATTAGAAAGAGAATCAATGTGCGTATATTTATATTTGAAATAACTCCATATGTACAGGGAGAAATGGAAGCATAGCTATAGCTATATAACATGGATATGCACTTAGGGAAATGCACTTGATTAAGCAGTTGAAGGAAAAACAACTGTCAAATAAACTTCACTTTAAAATGGCTTTTACCTAAGTGCTTGTGTTTAATCTGGGGCTGCACAGATGTTTAAAATAACGATTTGGTCAATAGCTTTCGATTTGTGCTGTTGTTTATTTTGTTATTTATTTCCCCTTTTGTAACAGAGACAAAGTAATCTTCATTATAAAAAATGAAGTCATTCAGCCTTTGTTACGCAATCTTTGAATTAACACAAATTCAAACATATGCATTTATGAAACAACCTTGAACATTTTACATGAAAAACAATTTTTATAAAGTAACTTCTTTAAAAAAAAAACTTTACTATAGATACATCATAATTCCCTCCCTAATATCTATTTTATGTTGCAGTGAAAACATCCACAAATTTCTTCCTCAAACAACAACACAGTATGACAACGTTATAGTTCACCTTTGCCCAATACTCAGTTTTACTAAGTAGAGTTTGAATGCATCATAATGTAATTCAATGCAACTTCTGTCAGCTGTTAGCTTCCACCACCAGCTACTAACAGCTAACATAAATTAGCTCTCCTCCTGCCGATATCAACACGGATTTGTTGTTCACAATGTAGCATTACCAGGGAAACAACAGTGTGTGTCTCCTGATGCGTCAGTAGTGAGTTTACTGCGTCCATTCGTTTTGAAGGCTTCCCATGGAATATCTTTGTACATCCCAGACAAGATTTCTCGTTTCCAGGATGACGTTAGTCTAGAGCGCTGCATTTTAGCCTGACCAAAATTGATGTGACATGACGGAAAAACATAACCCACTGCTATCATTAGGCCAGTGGCGGTCAACAAGGTGAACATCAGCCTATACAACTGATTGGTATCAGCCGTCATATCGGTGCATCTTTAGAATCAGTGTCTGTATGTTTATTTTTGGAATATCTCAATGGGCACTGGGAGAAATGGAAGCATAGCTTATCATTGTATAACATGGATGAGCACTAAGGAAATGGTCTTGATTTGAGCAACTGTAAGCATTAAAAGAAAAAACAGCAGTCAGATAAACTTCACTTGTCAAGTGCTTTTACTTAAGTGTTTTAATCTGTACTGATTGGGAAACGACAACAAGCTACTGTTCCTCAGTGTCTTTTGACAGGTTTAAATTAGGTCAAAGTTTTTACCACATATACAGTAATTTTCTGAAGTTCAGTTTTACAATGAATGCTTTCAGTTCATTCACAGACAGGTCAGTATAACGTGATCACAATGTTGTTTTAAAGTTATGTCAATAGTATGTGTGTGTGTCGTTATGCGACGCTGTCAATCCAGGGCGTTTGTCAGACTAAACATTGTCTGAGGTCCTCAGGCTAGCAGAAGGCAAACATGTTTGCTTCATGTTACAGAAAAAGTCAAAGTGATCACAGTCATACAAATTGTTTCTTTTTTTGTAATGATCACTTGACTCTTAAGGTTTTGCAGGGGTCCTACCTCCTCCTGTTAGCAGCTTATAATTGTCATATGTTGAAATTAAAGAGCGCAGTGTTTTGCTGTTACATCTACGACTTACTTTGAAATCTACTGTTGCGTACAAAGTTGTTCTGTGGATGTCAGTGGTTACCAATTAAGGGTTCAGGGGTTGCGGGACAGGAACCAGTAGACGGGGTCGCAACCAAACATTACTTAATTTTATAGGGTTGCAATCCAAAAACATTTGGAGCCACTGATGTACATGGACTGTGTTGTGTTTTCTGGTAACCTCTTGTGTAGCACATTCATTCTGCGCTGTTTTCTATGCAAAAACATTACGTGCAAAAGATTAGCAGGATGCCTGGAAGGGAAGTAACAATATGGCCAAGTGCAAAATCCAAATAGCAGGAGCTGTAATTTTTTGATACAGGTAGAATGTGTCACAACATCGTAGTAGAAATGAAGCACCGTGGTGCTGCAGAGATGCCCTGCCTGTAAATCATATTCAAGACGTATGGGAACATGCTTGTTTTGTACAGACTCCAGAAAAAATCAAATCACCATCATCATTTTTATATTTGTTACAGTGAAACTGAAATGCACAATTTAAAATTCCCACTAAAACCGCTACCCACAATCACATTCATTCTTTCATTCTCCATAACCACTTATCTTGTTAAGGGTTGCGGGGGGCTCGAGTCTATCCCAGCTGACACTGGGTGAGAGGCAGGGTACACCCTGGACAGGTCACCAGACTATCACAGGGCTGACACATAGACACAGACAACAATTCACACCTACGGACAATTTAGAGTCACCAATTAACCTGCATGTCTTTGGACTGTGGGAGGAAGCTGGAGTACCCAGAGAAAACCCACGCAGACTCCACACAGAAAGGCTCCCCCACCCTGGATTCAAACCGGGGTTCTGTGAGGCACCAATGCTAACCACTGCACCACCATGCCGCCCCCACAATCACAATCAGTATCAGTCAAAATAATTGCAATATGACTTTTGTTGCATATCGTGACGCCCTAATATGTAGGTTTTCTGGTGACCATGTTAATGTTTTGACGCGTTCACAAGCAACGCATTTTGACTTTTGGTGTTTCCTCTGTTGCAGTACAAAGGCGCTCATGTAAAACCAGGCTTTGCTGAGCATTTCTACAGTAACCCCGGCAGATACAAAGGCAGAGAGAATATGCTGGTAAGAAAAAATGCTTCAGGATTTATTCCATTGGCCAATAGCGCTGACACTTATGCAAAGCACAGCTAATGTAAACATGTGCTTGCTTTTCCAAACTGCCTTGTGATGAATAGAAGGCGTGTGTATTCTGCCTGTTAGTGTTTGTACCTTTTCTCCCGCAGTATTATGACACCATTGAGGATGCGCTGGGCGGAGTACAAGAGGCCCACTTTGACGGTCTAATCTTCGTCCACTCTGGCATCTATACAGACGAGTGGATTTATATAGAGTCCCCCATCACCATGATTGGTGCAGGTAAGCATATTTCTTGCACTGAAAAGTACTTAAGACTTTAGCTCGGTGCTTGTGCTGCACGCAATCAATATCTCTCTTAAAAAGACGGGATACACTCTGTGTTTGTCCATATGCATGAGGGCGTTGATGAGTATTCTCCGCTTTCCCTTCAGCTCCTGGTAAAGTAGCAGACAAGGTGGTGATAGAGAATACAAGAGACTCAACGTTTGTCTTCATGGAGGGCTCAGAGGACGCCTATGTGGGATACATGACCATCAAGGTAAACATGGAGCTCACTTTTCTCTCGATATGACCTCTTTTTCAAACAAACTTGGCTGCTTATTAACGATCCTGTTTCGCAGTCTCATTACTTGGCTCCACTCTTAAGCTATGTAGCCACACTGGGAAAGTCCAGTTGAGTCTGTGATTTATTTTATTCATAGTTGAGGATGAAATTATGATTATATCCCAAATGGAGACTCCTGGGTTTCTCCAAGTAAGAACCACAAATGAGGTGAACAACAAACACGAGCCTTGTAACGATGCTCATGGGCTCCTGATAATAAACCTAAACTGCGTGGTCAACGAGAAAACTGGTCTCCACAGTTTTGGGGGTTGGAAAAGGACACTTTGACTAACCTATTAAAGATGTTTTGCTGTGTTTGCCTGATATCAGACAGAATATCTCTCACTCCAAGTTCACACTGATGCGTAGCCATGCCAGCATACTTGTTCTGCAGCGTCCGTCTTGTCTGTAACGCTTGATATTGTTATTACTCCTCATTGGTTTGGGGGCACTGCTTGACCAGCAGCGCTAGTCCAGATGGCGTTGATTGGCTGATCGTTAAACTCCCAGTGGTCGTCAATTGATCGTTTTTTATGTCAATCAAGAAACTGATGTTTCATGTCATGATGCCAGACAAATCAGCCAACTCGAACTCGGTGGAGTTGGCTGATTCAAAGATCTGGACCTGGGAAATTGCTGTATCGAACTTTCAAAAGATAATGGCCTGACTTAAAAGATATTGGACTTAAAAGATGTTTTATTGACATATTTTCTGTCTTAGATTGATTTGCTCATCAGTTTTTGAAAGAAGAAATAGTTTTTTGCTTTAACTTGACATCATGAAGTAAATGGTGATGGTGCATCAGCGTTTAGATTAGCTCCCTATAAACCTCACTTTTACTGTGCAACTCTGTCTGCCTCCAAGTACGATCTCCACGGGTAAATGAAGGCTTGATTTACTGCTCAAAGGAAGTGCGTCAACCATTGCACAACCAAACCAGGAAGAGGATAGCGCTTTTCTTTTCCCTGGTAGCTATCAGTAGCTATCCTCACTTACCAAGTAGCTTGGTAGTATTAATGTAAGTTCTTTACAGTTACTAGTAGAGCTGTAACAAAGGAATTTTTCTTTACATTTGGGGCTTTTATTGAGGTTTTCAAATGAAGCCTTGAATGTCTGTCGTCATTACTCCTAAAAAATAAATACATAAAAAGTCCTCAAACAAATTCACAATTTAATAAAGTGATTTAGCGGATTACATGAGATAGTAAATCAGTTTTCCTAAATCATCAAATGTAATTTATGGTGCTGTTAGATCACTGCTGGACTGCCCGGTTAACACTGGTGCATGCAGCAGGTAAGGACTAAACAGTTTTTTGACGGCAGTGAAAATGTTGTATTTGAAAGCTAAACGCCAACAGACACGGATTGAAGAAGAATATTTCCTTAGATAAAAACATTTTATGAGTTTTGGAAATAATCAGATTGGTCTTTTTGTAATAAATCTTGACTGTCGGACTTTACAACGCTCTCATTATTGGAAATCTTTGGATCACACGAGTTGAAAACAATCTTACACAGCCACCACTGGAATGTAATTCCTCGTATAGTTTAACTCTAATAAAATAAGTGTAGCTTATCTTAACGTGCAGACGTGCTGGGTTTAAACAGAATTAATAGAGTCGCAAAGCTGATCAGCATTCAGATGTTGATTTATAATTCGATTGTCAACGTTATGAATGATGCTTCGAACTATTTGGTGCAGCCCTGGTAACTTATTATCCCCAGTAGCAGAAATGGCAGACAGCAGAACAACCAAAGTGACTGGAAAACAAAATGCACTTTTATAATGCATGCCACAAGGTTTTAATATGAGCTGTGCTCAGGTAGTAGACATGAATGTAATCAGACTAATTTTCAGAGTTAAATCAAAGTTATACAATTCAAATTATACAATACACGTCACAAGATTTGGGTTTGTGTTTGACTGATGTATTAAAGGTCTGGGTGGTTTTGTATGTAGAGTTAAACCAGTTAAAACAAGTTGTAAGTTATGAGAAAAATGTTTTCTATAATGTTAACATTTCTCACCTGGTGCAGACTCTTCAGTGACCAAAAAAAAAATCTCCAAGCTTTATGTGACACTGTATCGATTATTCTGTCTCGTGGTGTAAGATATCACTGTTTCCTGGTTGTTTCCTGTCTTCGGCTACAAGTATCAGTGGCACTAATGCCTCCAGTAGGGAGAGTCCAGTGTGGATGTGGTGGGTGGAAAGAAGCTTGATGTGTTGTCAGTAAGCGCAGCCACTGTCTGACCTCTGCTGCTCTTCTCTCCTCAGTTTAATCCTGACGATAAGTCAGCGCAGCACCACAACGCCCACCACTGTCTGGAGATCACAGTCAACTGCAGCCCCAACATCGACCACTGCATCATCCGCTCCACATGCACAGGTAACACACACACACACACACACACTGACCACATGTTACTGGGGGAGGCCGCAATGACACGAGATGACAGATGCAACATTGGCTCCAGAGGAGAAGCATTTCCTGCAGGGCTCTGTATTACATGATTTGAAAAGCAACACAGTGTCTTTTAATTTTGGTATATTGCTTAATGATGCGTGTGTTCATTATGTCTCAGGATGAGAGACTAAATTTGTCATTTGGGTCTTTGACTGAAAGCCCCCAAAACCCCTGGAGCTGTAGGGTTTTTTGGCAGCTTCTTTTATTATAGTGGTTTGTTCTCTCTCATGAAACATTTTGGGTTCTTGGGTTGCAGTTATGGGAAATCTGGAACACTCTGCAAGTATTGCACAGTTTAACAAAACCCCTCTTGTACTGACGTTTAGTTGCCATCAGGCTGGGTCATGTGATTTAGTGTCTTTACATTTAGCGTCTGATGAAGACCACGTAGGATGAAAACGTCCCAGTGTATTTAGCATTAATAAATTGTGAGTCTTGTAGCAATTTGTAGTGTGTGGAATCTGCTTAAACCTAGAAAATATCTGTCTTTGAGTACAGTGTGTCAGTTCTGAGATCTTAGTTTTACTTTTCATGTATGTGTGTTTGTTGTTTTCTAGCCTGTAAATACATGGTGATAGGTTATCTAGTCCTGATAATAACTACGTCATACATGTCTTGTGAGCAGTTGACCCACATGTCTGATAAACTGTGTGAGCATGTGAGTGCATGTAGTTTTGGTAAATGTGATGGATAAGTGTTGGTTGGTTAGCCCAAGCTTAAGACATTCTTTTTATAAAGAATCCCCAGGGTTAGTTGTCCTTTCCTGATTGGCTGAGACCTTAATTGATACTTAATGGAGGGTGCAGAAATAAAACTACTGACCCAGGCTTATTTATTTGTCCACAAGGAGGCACTTAAGGATTATTTTAAAGAGATGGTTCACTCCAGAATAATTTTAAAATGAATGTATCTCTTTACATTGTTTTGGTGTGAGTTGCTGAGTGTTGGAGATGTCTGCCTTCTCTCCAGCATAATGGACCGAGGTGACACTCAGGTTGTGGTGCCCAAAACACAAAATAAATACATTTGAAAAACTCAAGAGCGATGTCTCTTTCTGGAAATCATGACCCAGTTACTCAAGATAATCCACAGACCTTGTTGTGGGCAGTTTCATGTAGGAAACTACACCCACCAACTGTATCACTGTGCAGAAGATAAGGTGCATCTACTCACGGGCGAGAGGCTCGTGCTTGTGACAGCGTGTGATGTAAACAATAATGCCGTCCTCCTCTGCTAAGCTGTAACATTAGGCTAGCTCAGTGGTGCTAAGTGAGCTAGCAGTAGATGCATGTTTCGTTCTGTACGGTGATGGGGTTGGCAAGTGTAGTTTGGTAGAAGAAAACTGCTCACAACAAGATCTGTGGATTATCTTGAGTAACCAGGTCTTGATTTCTGGAAAAAGACATTACAGTTAAATGTATTTTTTGGTGCTTTGAGCACCACAAGCCGAGTGCAATCTAGTTCTATCATATTGGAGAGAAGGCAGACATCTGAGACAGCAACTCACACCAAAACAATCAAGATAAATAAATAGCACTACAGTTTTGAGTTGAGGTTAACTATCTCTTCCTCTTCTTGCCCCAATACTGACCATTTGAACAATAAGGATTCAAGGCTTTCTAAAAATACCAAACTTGCTGGTTTCATCTTCTTGTGCATAAGGACTCGCTTGCTTCTGTCTGCTCATGTCTTTGTAGATTGAATATCGTGTTTGGGGTTATTTGACTGTGATAATGGAATTGCTTGCAGCTCCACTGTAGTGTGACGCTTCTTCTTTTTTCTGTGTTTAGTGGGTTCAGCTGTGTGTGTGAGTGGCCAGGGAGCATGTCCGACCATCAAACACTGCAACATCAGTGACTGTGAGAACGTAGGACTGTACATTACAGATCATGCACAGGTAAATATATTAACTTTTCTTCTTCGATTTTAACACGAATGATTTGCCGTGAATGCACAAATGTTCTCACAGCCTTCTGACTCTGTGTCCTCTTGTCTGTTGCAGGGCATTTATGAAGACAATGAAATCAGCAACAATGCGCTAGCAGGAATTTGGGTGAAAAACCACGGTAATCCCATCATTAGACGTAACCACATCCACCACGGCCGAGATGTTGGAGTGTTCACCTTCGATCACGGCATGGTAAATGAATACACAGCAGCTGTGTCAGGTCATACATTTCACCTGAAGAAGCACTGCAGACTATCTGACACATGTCTTCCTTTCAGGGTTACTTTGAGAACTGTAACATCCATAGAAACCGCATAGCAGGCTTTGAGGTAAAGGCCTACGCCAACCCCACAGTGGTGCGCTGTGAGATCCATCATGGCCAAACGGGAGGCATCTACGTCCACGAGAAGGGGCGGGGACAGTTTATAGAGAACAAAATCTATGCCAATAACTTCGCCGGGGTGTGGATCACGTCCAACAGCGACCCAACGATACGGTGAGGACACACACTTAGCACAGGACAGCATTACTAGTAAACCTACAAAGGGATTTAGGTACTGATTGGGTGCAAAAATTAGACTTCAGTGGTGACAGCGAAACATGTAAAGGCCAACATGGCTGATATTGATTAGGATACTTGTCTCCGTGTGCATGTTTTCCTAAGATTGTGACCGTTTTTCTTTTCCTTTTATATCCAGGGGAAATGCTATATTCAACGGTAACCAAGGAGGGGTGTACATATTTGGAGATGGACGGGGTTTGATAGAGAGTAATGATATCTATGGTAACGCCTTGGCGGGAATCCAGATCCGAACCAACAGCTGCCCCATTGTACGGCACAACAAGATCCACGATGGACAGCACGGGGGCATCTATGTGGTAAATGCACTCTTTAGTTTGGTTAAAACGTATCCCTTTTCCAGCATTTAAAAAAAGCTTAAACTCCCCCTGTCAGAGGTTCTTGGCAGCTGATCCTGCTTTGTGTTTCAGCACGAGAAAGGCCAGGGGGTGATCGAGGAGAACGAGGTTTACAGCAACACGCTGGCTGGAGTCTGGGTGACCACAGGCAGCACTCCTGTCCTCCGCAAGAACCGCATCCACAGTGGCAAACAGGTAAAATTAACATGACCAAACTCTGCCCATTTAAAACTTATATAAAGCCTCAAGAAATCCTCAGCTGATGAAATAGAATGGAATAAAATAGAATAGAATAAAAAAGCCTTTATTGTCATTATACAGAATACCAATGCAGGCTC
This sequence comes from Cephalopholis sonnerati, assembly GCA_019142605.1. Lineage (NCBI taxonomy): Eukaryota > Metazoa > Chordata > Actinopteri > Perciformes > Serranidae > Cephalopholis > Cephalopholis sonnerati. The sequence goes on from JAGQAX010000020.1 coordinate 26,896,314, forward strand.
TAAAATAATAAGTAAAATAAATGTAACTCAGTGTGTCCCATACATTCATTTAGTAGTGGCAGCCGGCCTTAATGTCAGCATTGGCCACCACATATTTATTTTCTATTTCATACATTTATGTTTTTACTATTACAAAGAGTAGTGTGTAAACAGCTCAATGATTCTTATTTTAAGGTGATCATAAACTAAAGAAAACTATACTATACTATATTATATTCCATTTCTGCCTACGTATTCCCCCAAATTCTTTAAAGCGGACCTTTAAAGTCTGATAAGTGATATATTGAATTAGTTCAAAAAATGTCCCACTTTGACTCTAATGTAGCTGCCTCTCTCTGTCTGCAGTCCCGTCTGTGAAGTGCTGTAAAGTTTAGTTGATTCAAAACACACATTAAACACACATTAAACATGGCTTAATAGAGACAGTTTCAAACACAAATCAGCTTCACTATAACTCGCAGCATTCACAGACAAACACTTGTCTTTATCTGGACACATTTTCCCCACAAATACAACATGCTAATGTTTTTAGCACAAGCCTGTGGCATTTTACATTGTATAAATTAACCTAGCGGCTAGCGACTTTTCCTCTACTCATATGAAGCCAGGGACAACAGCAACATTTAACAAAGGTAACGTTACAAAATTCAGCTCTATTACAACTCACAAGGTTCACTGACAAAACAACTGTCTTTGCCTGTCTGTGAAATTAAAGTAAATAAAAGGCTCGTTTCCACTGAGGGAAATGGTTTCAGTTTACAAAAACAGACAGGAGGTCTGCATCACTGCGAAGTGTAGTTACGTTTCTGAGGAGATGCACTTCAGGCTACAGCAGGCCAATTCAACGCAGAAGAAGAAGTCCTGCTTTAAGGAGTACTCTCCCTTATTCAGTTGAATTTGTGAAGAAAAAACATAGTTTTTCTCGCATTCTTCCATGGTGAACAAGGAATCCAAAAAAAGCAAACATGCTTGATGAATTGAAGTCATAGGCGACCCTGTTTAACAGCAGTACAACTACATCAAAACATCTTTTTTTACAAACTCTCACACAACTCATGCAGTGTAATCCAAGTGTCATTTATTCAGTCGTATGCCCAGTACTTTTCAAACTGACAGCCCTGTCAACAGGGAACTGAAGTGAAAGTGAGAATTATCTATGCTCTCTTCAATAATGCAATCTTCACTAAATCAGTCATTTTACCTCGCTGAACACGAGAGCTTCTGGACTAAAACTTCCTCAGTTGATAGTTTCTGTTATTGTGTGACTTTGCTGAATCTGAACTTGTGTTATTTAAAAAAAAAAAGTCATTTGGACAGTGAAGTATTCCTCATATGTACTTTATATATACAATGTCCTGACTGCTGTTCACCTCATCTCATGAATGATCATCTGTCTGTTTTCGTTTTAGGTTGGCGTGTATTTCTACGACAACGGGCACGGTGTGTTGGAAGACAATGACATCTACAATCACATGTACTCTGGTGTACAAATAAGGTAACAATGACCCATTTTCAGCTGTGTTTTCACTTGACATACAAAATATGAGACACCTTTTTTTAACCAGATGATTCTACGTAAAAACAATGACACGTTACAGATTTTCTTTTCCCACTCAGTTATACGTGAGTCAAATAATTGTTGAATCTTAACAGGACGGGGAGCAACCCAAAGATCAGGCGCAACAAGATATGGGGAGGCCAGAATGGAGGGATTTTAGTCTACAACTCAGGTTTGTATTTCTCACTCTGCCACAGCTCTGTTTGTCTCACATGTAGTGAAGGCGTCTAATCCTGCTGTCTAATACAACAGGTCTGGGCTTCATCGAGGACAATGAGATCTTTGACAATGCCATGGCCGGGGTGTGGATCAAGACGGACAGCAACCCCACACTGAGACGAAATAAGATTCATGACGGCAGAGATGGAGGCATTTGCATCTTCAATGGAGGCAGAGGTACTTTGACACGACCTGTAGTCAGATGATTTAGAAAAAAACCTCACACAGTTTCTGAAATGTTCCTTTTTGGTTGGTGTGTCTCAAAGTTAGTAGTCCAACACACCCACAGTTTAACTTCACAGACTACAATTTGCTCCTGTAAAGCGGGATTTATAGTTGTTCGGCAGACCCTACACCGTTTTGAGCATTTATAATTTATACTTGTGCGGTGGTGTGTCTGTGTCACACATTAAACACACATTAAACATGGCTTAAAAGAGATCATTTCAAACCCAAGTACACAAATCAGCTTCGCGATAACTCGCAGCATTCACAGACAAACACTTGTCTTTATCTGGACACATTTTCCCCACAAATACAACATGCTAATGTTTTTAGCACAAGCCTATGGCATTTTACATTGTATGAATTAGCCTAGCAGCTAGCGATCTTCTCCTCTTCTCATATGAAGCCAGGGACAACAGCAACATTTAACAAAGGTAACGCACAAAATTCGGCTCCATTACAACTCACAAGGTTCACTGACAAAACAACTGTCTTATACTAAACACGTTTTCCAAACAAATACAACATGCTAACATTATTAGCACAAGCCTATGGCATTTTACATTGTATAAATTAGCCTAGCCAAGAGAGGAGATTTCCTCTGCTCATATGAAACCAGGATAAATCACACACAAGACTTAAAATGCTATTTTTGTGGAGGCTTTATTGTCTTCACGATTTATTGTTTCTTATCTATGAAATTAAAGTAAATAAAAGCTTTGTTTCCACTGAGTGAAATGGTTTCAGCTTACAGAAATAGAAAGGAGGTCTGCGTCGCCGCGATGTGTGGCTACATTTCTGGGGAGGTGCACGTCAGGCTATGACGTAGGTTAAGGCATAGGCTCCATGTCGTGGATTCAACGCAGATGTATAAATTCCATTAACAGTTTGAACCATGACGTTGTTTTCTCTGCAGGTCTGCTGGAAGAGAACGACATCTTCAGGAACGCACAGGCCGGCGTGCTCATCAGCACCAACAGCCACCCGATACTCCGCAAGAACCGCATTTTTGACGGCTTCGCTGCAGGTTAGCGTTTTTCAAAACTAGCCCCACATGGGCACAAATAACGTCCCAGTTTACATCACCTTTTGGTGCTGATGACACTTTTCCATTTCCTCTCCAGGTATTGAAATCACTAACCACGCCACAGCCACACTCGAGGGCAACCAGATCTTCAACAATCGCTTTGGAGGCCTGTTTCTGGCCTCTGGAGTCAACGTCACCATGAAAGGTAACTAGCTGCATTAAGGCTTCGCCTAGTCTGGTCACAACCTGTTTGTATCTGCTTTCTGATTGTATTTTCTGTCCCTCCTCTGTCAGACAATAAGATTCTGAATAACCAGGATGCCATTGAGAAGGCAGTGAGCAGGGGACAGTGCCTCTACAAGATCTCCAGCTACACCAGTTACCCCATGCACGACTTCTACAGGTAAACTGATAAAAAGTTCAGCATGATATTAGAACGTTTAAGTAGAGCTGAAACGAGTAATGCTGGCCTTACTCAAAACGACTTTCACTGTTGCAGCCAAATTTCCATTAGAATAAAATCATGACAGTGGATGGAGCAGGCGTCCCATGTGTGGGCCGGCCCTTTGCTGCATGTTGTCCCCTCTCTCACCTTTCACACTTAAAAGTATCCTGTCGATTTAAGAAAAAAGCCCCCAAAAATCTTAAAAAAAAAAGAAGAATAAAATCAGGAGAGGTTTTCCTCAGTTAGTACGCACTCCTGTGATCTCAATTGTTGGGTATAAGGTGGTCATAAACTCAGCCGAGCTGTCTGAGGTCAGCCTCTTTCTCGTCTTGACGTGCTGATAAAATAAAACATCTTTAATATTATATGGTTTTAGTCAAGACTCAATCTGGACTGTTTTATAGTCCATAAAGTTACAAGGGGTGACTGAACACTTTTGAGCCTCAAGGAAACAAAACAAGATGCAGATTTTTCAGTGCTTTTATCTGTCAACATATAATCCCCCTCACGGGCAAAACACTCGCTCCAGGGGTGCTGACGCGCCTTTATCCCAGTGGAAGAGAACTCTTGAGGTTGGGACCCTAAGACCCATCTTCAACACTCTCCCTGCTAGCCTTGAATTCTTGAACCCAGCCTTTGACTCTGGCATATGAAGGGACATTGTCATGTAAAGTATTGAGCATATCTTGGTGGATTTCAGATGGTGATATTCCTTTGAGATGAAGACATTTGATCACAGTGCGACACTCCAATTTCTCCATTCTCATTTTCTCCATTAAAGAATCTGCAACAAAACCAAACAAACATGAACATGGTTAATTATAACACAGAAAGGTGGTAGATTATCAAAAAAATAAATAAAAGAATATCATTTGGCTTGCCTAGCTTCCCCTTCCTCTGGGTTCGGCTCAAAACTCCTCAGTCACTCCTTGTATAATTAAGGAAAAAATGCCAAACAGTACTTTGCTCCAGCCTCCAGTTATGAGGCTTTGTTGCTTTTCTTGTCTTATGTGACAGGCATTTAGATATCTTTAAATATTTTGGGGGGTTTTGGAGTTGATTTTTTTCCGCTTTTTGCCTTCATGAGACAGGACAGTGTCTAATACAAGTGTGAAAGAGGGAGGGAGAGAGGGAATGACATGCACGGCCTCTGCGGCAAGGACAGTTCCTTTGTACATGGGACGCCGGCTCTAACCACTAAGCTTTTGGGCACCCTGGACAAGCCCTCTAAAGACGTCACCTTCGTCTTTACTAGGGCTAATTTCCCTGTCGACTCAACGAAAATTTTAATTAAGACTAGTCTACTAGTCTGAAAAAGGAAGACACTCCGAAAGCAGTCAGGATTTAGGACAATTTATTGTTAAGTATTTGAAAGTGTCCTGAAAAATATAGTGTGCATTAAGAGCCCTTTGAAGCCTTTAATCACAACCTTCAACAACCATGTTGGATTTTAAATGCTGCTGTAGTACGAGACACTTTGCGCCGTGCGGTATGAATGTGAACATGACGGCAACTCAGTCAAAAGTTAACCACTGAAATAACATCTAAAATAAATAAACTGCCTCTGAAATGTGGGGCACATTGAACCTTGCAGATTATCAGACAGAAATGACAGCAGTTCACTTTAAAGTTAATAAAACAACATCGAAATTATAATTAAATATCAGCTGAAATGAGGCATTTAGCTCCGTGCAGTATGAATGTAAACCCTGCACATTATCTGACAACAACTCACTTAAAGTTAACAAATAATACAACGTCTCAAAAAAGATTAATTGCTGCTGAATTCATTTTCTAGGTCAAAGTGCTGCCAAACCGCGCTGGTTTTGTGAGAGGACATCTCTCCAATTTCCCACCATGCCGTTTTAAAACTCCAGTCTACTCGAGCATTACCGCGGGGAGGGGGACTGCTGTCTGACGCCTCTGTAGCACCCACTAGTGGCGGACGGCTGCATGACAGTGAAGCAGCCTTGTTCATGAATAGAACACTAATTGGTTTAACCGACTAATATTTCTGGTGCCGACTAGTGAGGGGGCGGACGTTTAATCGTTTAGACGACTTCATCGTGTGCGTCCCTAGTCTTTAGGACCATTTGTATTGATTTATGTTCCATAATTGTGTTACGTGAATGAATCTGTTTTGTCTCCCCAGGTGTCACACCTGTAATACAACAGATAGGAACGCCATCTGTGTAAACTGCATCAAAAAATGCCACCAAGGGCACGATGTAGAGTTTATACGGCACGATCGGTAAGACATTCTTGGTTTCTTCTTTGCAATTTTTTTCTGACGAACAATTGTTTTATTTGGGGGGAAAAACTGGGGAATTCATGTTTCTGTTAATTAAAAAAAACAACTGGAAATTATATATTTTTTTCCATCTGATAAACGCAGCATCTGTAGTCTGATAATTTGACGTTGACGTACTTGAAGGGTAGTTTTATAATTTCCTGTGACTTATTTGAGGCGACTCTGGTTCATGATCTGTGACGTCTGCTCCCTCCAGGTTTTTCTGTGACTGTGGAGCGGGAACGTTGTCCAACCCATGCACGCTGGCCGGAGAGCCCACACACGACACAGACACTCTGTATGACTCGGCGCCACCCATCGAGTCCAACACGCTGCAACATAACTGAAGGCGTCCGGTCCAGTTACACTCTCTCACACAAGCATATAAACACATTACATTGCACCACAGCCACACACACCCACACGTACACACCCACACACAGTCACATACACACATCCACTTGCAGCCATAAGGACCCAGAGAGACTCTGTGATTGCGGCGCTCTCAGATGGGATCGAGGTGAAAGAGGCTGCAGAGGAAGCAGCTTCCTGCCCGCTGCAGTCGAGACACGCTGCAGCGGCGGCAGGCTCCACCAGAGGGAGCAGAGGAGCTGAGGTAGACTGACAGAACGGCCACAAGAGATTTCCTCACTGGAGTATTTCTTATTGCAGTCTGTAGACAAAGAAGAAGAGAAGGGCTACGCAGAGGGGCTGTCGATGGCGCCGCTTTGGCAGCGCGTGAAGATCCCCCACCCCCACCCCCTGGTGTTAATCCTCGGCTCCCGGCCCACTTTTTCTTCTTCTTCCTCACAAGAACTGCTGTCAAAGAGACTTCCTGCTTCCTCGCAGCTGCCATCCCCATTGGCTGCCCAGGCAGTTGTAACTAGGCAACGAATGGGCGGATGTTGCTCTGTTGTGTGTGGATAAAGAGCAAGATTGTGTGTGTGATGGAGCACTTGGGCTTTTTTAAAAAAAAAAAAAAAAATGTTCTGATCAATGGATTTTATTTCGATGCTTTCTCATGTAGTTTTGTATTTTCAAGCAAAAAGCTGACTGTATTTGAATGTCTTTTATTTTATTATATATTATTATAATTATTATTATTTTTTCTTTGGTTAGCATCCCTCCTCCCTCCCCGACTCCAAGGCAAAGCGCAGAGACTCAAACGTCCCAGTGGTGAAAGTTCTTTCTGTGAAAGAGAATCTCGTTTAAACACTAAAAACCCTCTCCGGTATATTAGCTTAAATGGCAGGTGGAGGGGCTCCACGCTTGTATAAAGGTGTGTATGTGAGTGTGTAAATGTGTGTTGTGTACAGTGAAAGTTGTGCGTGTGTATATGTTTATAAGTTGATGCAGTCAGTGTTTTGTGGAGAGGGTTTCAATAGGAGGCGTCAGAGCTCCTTTGAACTGGAACTGAAGAGTCAGTCTGCAGTCCTTCTCCCCACCCCCACCCGACCCTTCCCCCCGTCCTCCTCCCCCCTTCTCTCCCCCGTGTATCGTGGTGACTGTGGCTCCTCATGCAGCCTGAATCGTATGCATGTACCATAACATCTAGACTTAATATATTGTGAAGTATTCAATAACCATTATGTAGATGCTAGTTGGAATTCAAAAAGGGGTATACTTTCTTAGAAAGACAAAAAAAGAAAACAGGAAACTGGCCATTTCTAAGAAAATAAAACTTTATTAGATCACAGGTGTCTGTCTTTAAATTCACGTCCTGAAGAATTACTGAGAAGTGTTTGGTTTTATGCAACAAAACGCTGCCGGGGAACCCCAGGAGAAGAGATGGGAATTGAAATGATTTTATTGATACTAGGGGTCCCACACCTTCTCATGGACAAAATTTCAAAACTTTTCTGTGACTTTTCAAGGATCCATAATTCCTTTTCTTGACCTACTTGCCCCAATCTGTTAACTTAGTTTTAGCCAGATAGCGTGCATGAAGAAAAAGAATTAAGAAACACTTGATCGTAAACGAAACATCACATTGACTGACGTTAGAGCTACATGATGTCGACATCTACAACATTAATTTGCTGTTACATCATGATGACAGAAGATTATGTTAAAAAAAATGTCCTAAACTTTAACCCTTTGAAATCTGAGCAAGCTGGCTTGATTTCTTTCATAAAGTTGGAAGAAGGCAGCGAGCAATGAAAGAATAAATGACCCAAAAAGTTAGCTAGAAATTGGTAAAAAGGGAAAATTAAAAACAAGAGAATTAGTTTTAAAGTTAAAAACAAACCAACAAGGAAATAACCTGGAAAAAGTTTTTAAAAATTGCAATAATTAATTTATTTAATTATTTTAACAATTTAATTATAAATATGTCGGCTGACCCAGAACACGCTGGAGGGCTTACATATCTCATCTGGCCTGGGAACGCCTTGGGGTCCTCCAGGAGGACCTGGAAAGTGTTGCTGGAGAGAGGGGCGTCTGGGGTGCTTTGCTCGGCCTGCTGCCCCCACACCCGTCCCCGGATAAGCAGGTGAAAATGGATGGATGGATATACACGCTTCTGATTGATCAGACATTTTGGTACGGTTTCTCGATTCCGATCCCTACCCAGGAGGCATTAGTCTAGTTAGCGCACATTTTAAGGAAAAGATCAGTCAAGGAAAAAGGTTAGAAAGAAAAACCTGACGCTATTACAAAGCTCTTGATGCTCTGAAAGTGACTAGGTCAAAAAAAAAAAAAAACAAACTCACAAGCAAATACAGAAACAAGTCTTTATTGAGAAACTATACAGTTTAAGCGCTCTAGTGTTTCCTACAGTATATGACCTTTGACCTTTGTTGGTCATGATGAGTACAGAAATGTGAGTCTAAAAACAACAAATTAAGCTTTTTTTGCTGGGACACAGTGTGAAAGGATGTCTGTGATATACGTGTTATTCTTGGCGATGAGCTCCTGCTTCATTCTCCTGAGCGCCGCCTTCACCTCCTCTTCACTCATGGTGGCAGCAGGGAGCGACTTCGCCTTCTCCAGGAAGTCTTGGATCAGTCTTTCCCCCACCTGAAGGAGAGGCAGAACCCCGAAAAGAAAAACAGCATGTTCAGCCTTGTGCCAAAAAGTATTTTCATGTTAGTTTACGATATAATTGGAGGAATATGTAAACCCTTCCTGCAGCTGTTCGTGTCTCTAACAAGTTCACATGACGCAGGATCGTATGTTTGAGGTGTGAAGGGAGCAGGATGCTGGAAAACTGAGCCCTACTTGTTTGTCTGTCCGTCGTCTCTTGGCCTCGGGCTCTTCCTCCTGCTCCGACTTATCCCCTGCGGGTTCCTGGAACTCCTCCAGCTCCTCCGCCTTCTCCTTGGCCATGGCAACCACAGATGGCGGGAAGCAAGCCAACTCGGCAACATGGATTCCAAAACTCTGGTCACACACACCTAAACGCACAGTTAGGGGCTGGGTCAGTTCACCTGCCTCTCCTCCACACTTCAGACTCACTCTTACATCCATGTTAGAGCTGAGAAATGCAGAATATGTACTTGAAATGAACATCGCTGCATCAAAGACGACTTTTTAGACTCATTTTTAGGTTCATGCTCTTTCTAATAGAAACCCTAAACACATGTTTACATGATTTAATGGTCAAAAACACTTTAGTTTCGTTGTCCTGTCAGCGCTGTAACGCCTGTGTTCACACTTTCTAACCAAGTTTACATTACTGACGTTAGCATGTAGCTACATGTAGCAGTGTATGTAATATAAACACTCATTATTTAATATGAACATCCAACACTGTAACGAAAATAAGGACGTGTGTTGTGTGCTGACCTGGTTTGACTCTGTACAGCATGGTGAGTGTGTTGTGGGAGGTCAGGGCTGTGACGTGCAGGTTGTGGACGGTGGTCTGCTGCGCCGCCAGCGCCGTCAGCTCGTGGAAGTGAGTCGCAAACAGACAGAAGCAGCCGATTTTGGAGGCGATGTGCTCGCTGATGGCCCAGGCCAGGCCGAAGCCGTCGTACGTGGACGTGCCTCTGCCGAGCTCGTCGATTATGATGAGCGAGTTCTCCGTGGCCGAGCTGGAGGGACAGCACGGGCGATGAGAGAAGGCTTGTGCGTCAGTGTGTAGCTGTGCAACGACGTTGTGCGTCTGTTCTTACCGCAGGATGGCAGCTGTCTCCAGCATCTCCGACATAAAGGTGGACACTCCTTTGACCTGGCTGTCTCCTGCTCCCACCCTGGCCAGGACGCTGTCAATCACGCTGAGCTCCGCCTTCTCACATGGCACAAAGCAGCCGATCTGAGCCATCAGAGCGATCACACCCACCTGACGGATAAACGTCGACTTGCCGCCCATATTTGGTCCTGCAGACAAAAAGAGAAGGGTGAAGTGAGCTTGTCATGTGTCCTTATTTACAGGAAAGGAACGATACTTTAACCACATTCCTGTTTGTTTCCACCGCATCTGAACAACCGTGAAGATTACAGTGACAGAGACACAGTTTTCACAGTTCGTCTTCTTTGTATTTACAGTTGTGTGACTGATTTCTGAAAGGAGGACACACAGTGTGGGAAAAGAAAGACTGAAAACATCTGTCGTCTGAGTCGTGTGAAAATATTTAAACAATGTGATGACGCGAGAAGAGTCTCACATACTGATGAACCTACAATGCACCTTACTGCACTAAGCACGTGCATATGCCCGTGGTCGTCTGGTGGGAGGAGCTTAAAACATAAATTCTGCCTTTGTTTTTTCTTTTTTTTGGCCTTTTCCAGATTTTTGTCTAATACAGCTTTAACCTCTAAAGCTGCTTTCGTTTATTTTTATTGGGTAGAAGAGCTTCAACATGTCCAAACAGCTGCTGAATTACAACATCAGACACATAAGCATTCACCTGTAATAATATAGAAGCTCTTCTCTCCCTGGACGAAGGTGATGTCGTTGGGTATGAAGGCGGTGTCCGCGTCCGTCTCCATGCAGGGGTGCCTGGCCTGCTGCAGCTCCATACGCCTGCAGCCGTCTGCCAACAGCTGGGGCCGAACGTACGGCACGGGAGCGGAGACGGACGCCGTGGCGAAGCTCACCACCGCGTCCAGCTGCGCTATCACGTCGCTCAGCGTCTGGAGGGGATCCACGTAACCTGGTGGTTCACAAAGGTCAACAGTTCGAATGAAATATCACAGAGACAGGAGGCTGCAGCGTGGGCAGGCTCCTACACTTTTAATATCTGATTCAAGAAGACATCTGAACGCAATCTCGCCATGCCGATGAGACACGGTGAGCAGCGCGATGACGTTCCTCACCTGAGGCGATGTTGATGATCTCTTTGACGATGGCATTCTGAGCCTCCTCGTACTCCTCCCTGTTCCTGGTGTACTCCTCGTTCAGAGAGCTCAGCTTACTGTAAAGCACAAGCAAGACAACAGACCGTCAGCTGACAGGGGGAAGCGCGGTTCTCCGAGACGGACGCTGGGTGTGTGACTCAGTGAGACGGACCTGTTTGTGAAGCGCACTCCGTTCTTCTGAACGTCCAGCGTGGTGAATTTCTTGTTGTTCCTCAGGCTCTTCTCCTCTTTGCAGGTGACTCTCAGGTAAAACCCCAGCATGGCATTTGACTCCAGCTTCACCGTCTTACCGGCGTCCAGACCTGAAACACAACGTTACAGAGATGAGTTCAAGCAACATTCGTTGCAGCCGCCTTCTAGAGGGTTCCTGGTTCGAATCCAGGGTTGGGGAGCCCTTCTGTGCAACGTCTGCATGTTCTCCGTGTCAGCGAGGGTTTTCTCCGGGTACTCCAGCTTCCTCCCTCAGTCCAAAGACATGCAGGTTAATTGGTGACTCTAAATTGCCCGTAGGTGTGAATGTGAGTGTGAATGGTTGTCTGTCTCGAATATAAAAAACCTCATTAAGCATTTGTAACTTTCTTGTTTGTTAAAACACATCCTTAGTTTAAAAGTGAGCTGCATTATCACCCAGGCTTTACTACAGACGGACGGACAGACGGAGGCTGCATGTGTCTGTGGCGGAACAATAACTCATTTATCCTCTCGTTAATAACTCATACTTTAATCTTGTTTAAAGTTTTACTTTTAACCTTCAGTCTGATTTTTAATCTTTCACTTCTGAAGAATTTACCACATCAAAATCTTGTCGTAGCACAATGACTGCACGCTGTAATCGACCTGCTATGGCGTTCTTGTCTCACCAACATTATAACAACAAATCAGCAGATGTGCGCTAAAACGCTGAATCAGACTTCTTCAGAACAACAGATATCTATCAGTTAGATAAACACATTTGTCTCGGTGTCTGTTGTTGTGAATGTTTTCTGTGTGTGTGTGATATCACCTAGTTCCCTGGCTGCACTGTTCAGCACCGCCTGCATGCTCTTCTCCAGTGTGTCCATCTTCTCTCTGAGCTCACTCAGCACCGGGTCGAACGACGCCTTCACCAGGAACTCATGGTGGTCGATCTACACGCAACACACAAGGAAAGATAAACGTGAACAGTGTGTACATGTGTATTTAAAGAGCAATATTCTCTCACTGTACTTGAGTACAGAAAACACTGAAGCAAAGACCTGGTTCATGTCCAGCGTGGTCTCAATCATCTCCTGGTACTTCAGGAAGTCAGTGTTCAGGTCTCTGAAGGGAGAGAGGAACACCGCCTCCAACAGAACCTGGTAGCTACCTACAACACACACACAAGAAACCAGCTGTCAGATCTGCAGCAACTGGACAAAGCAATCGTTTCCACAGGGCACGATAATCCTGCACAGCAGATCCAGCACCTTGTAGTATTAATACCCAGATGAGTAAACCCGTACCATGGTGTGGGATATGTACATATACTGTATCAGCTGTAGCTTTGTGTGTACCTGAGTATCTCTCCAGGGCCGCGATGAGTGCAGGGATCTGGCTCACAGCCTGGTAGACGCGGTAGCAGTCCTGCAGCGTCGCAGAGTGACGGTGGAACTTCTTGGCCAGGCGGTGGAGATCAGGAAACCGCCGCAGTAAATCCTCCTGACAGGTCTGCCTGAGCTCAGAGTCGCACACGAAGCTCTCCACCAGGTCCAGCCTACAAACACACACACACACACACACACACACACACACACACACCTAAATTCAGTGCTTGAAGACGCTGAAGCAAGTCCAGTCGCCTTCGAATATAGCACTTAAGATAACCATGACCTGGGTGACTGAGAATCTTCGCCAACAAGTCTCATGTGCCCTCTGATTATGATTTGCTCTCTCCCAAATCTGAAATACTTCTAAACAAAGCATGCTGACGGTTGATGAGATGCAGTCACAGCATTTAAGAAAGTCTTGCACACACACACACACCCTGCAGCAGCATGACTGCTGCCATGGCTGAAAGTTTAGAAAGCCCTTGATGTTTTTTATATATAGCAAAGTTTTGTATGAGTGAAGCACACATTTTCAACATCAGTAACCCAGTCAATCATGTTCACTTAATTGTGGGAGGCCTAAATCATGATTGTAGTTAATGTTTGATTAATTGTGCAGCCCTGTCTCCAGTCCAAACATTTGTTTTATCTCTGTCATCGTATTACCTTTCCTCTATTTTGGTTTTGTCCATGAGGGGTTGTTTGATCCACTGGTTGACCAGCCGCTGACCCTGCGGTGTGCGGCACTTGTTCAACAGACCGGCCAATGAATGAGCTCCGCTGGTGTCGTCAGGTGATCCCTGAAGGATACAATTCAAATTAAAGCTATTATCATGTTATCATAAGACTCATCCCCCCCGGGTTATGTGACACATGCTACTGCTGATGCCTGAGGACTGAGAACAACCTCAGCAATGTGAAACTTTTTTGATTATTATCATCAGCACAAAGGTGGGCGTTTGCATGCTCCCCCCCGTGTCAGTGTGGGTTTTCTCCAGGTACTCCAGCTTCCTCCCACAGTCCAAAGACATGCAGGTTAACTGGTGACTCTAAATTGTCCGTAGGTGTGAATGTGAGTGTGAATGGTTGTCTGTCTCTATGTGTCAGCCCTGTGATAGTCTGGTGACCTGTCCAGGGTGTACCCTGCCTCTCGCCCAATGTCAGCTGAGATTGGCTCCAGCCCCCTCGTGACCCCTAACGGGATAAGCGGTTACGTAAAATGAATGAATGAGAGATCCCATGACATGCACACCTACAGAAACTGAGCCAGCTCCTGCCAAAACAAGAAGCTCAGAGCACACTGTCCTGGATATTATTCATTCCCTACCATTATATTAGGGGGGCGGGGCGCCCCCCTAATATAATGGTAGGGGAAACACTGCTATAGTTATTATATTCTCTTATAATCAGGGAGTTATTAGGCAGACAATGTTAGCGAGCTAGCACGCTGGCAAATTGCTAAGTTGTCTACTTCCACATCAAACACTTGAGTATGTTGTCCTTAACCACAACATTCTGCTACTTCGGAACAAACACATGTAACGTATCTGTAGTTTGCAGAAATGTGCAATGCTAACTTTTTTATGGTCACTGGGTTGCACTACACCTTTCTTGTCATTTAAGAGATTATATTTTTTCCCAGGATACATATCCTAACTTTAACCTAAACCACTGCCTGCTTAACCCCAGATCTTAACCCTACCCTTAACCAAAAACAAAATCTGAAATTTAATGGTTTTCCTGGGCGAGACCTTTTTGTCCCAAGTGGGAGGTGAGTCCCCACAAGGGCTCTTATTTAGGAAATGTTAGTAAATCTATGAGTAGATCTGCACATAAAAAACTTTGGTACTAAAAACCTACACCAGATTCATGAACCCCGCCACAAACTTGAAGTAGATCGTAGGTGCATGTGTATGTTCATGAACATAAATCAATGGAAAATCCACACCAAACTTCTGCTAGTCAGCAAGTAGAGCCAACAGAAAATACAATGAAAGACATTTACGGTACTTCACAAAACATTCTCTATTTCTCTCCACCCCTAAATGCATAGGGCTTTATAAAGTGGTACCAAAGCTCACTGAGGCAGTGGAGCACCAGACCAAGAGGAAAGGCCTCTTGTGTTTCATGTCATTTTGCATTTTTCTTTTCCTAAAAAGTAGCAAAAGTAACTGAATCTGACATCCTTAGTGCAGAGAATATGTGGCATAAAAAACTGACCTCTACGCTGAACAAAGTATTTATCACTGACCTTTACTGAACCTGCGATGCTTCTTTAAATAAGAATGTAGAGACTCTGTGACAACACTCATTTTGTTTTCAATCAAATTGTGAGTAAACTGTATCTTTTTCAAACCAGTTTCTTTTCATGTTTTAGAAGACAGAACCTCACAATGCTAAGCAGAGAGTGAGTTCTTAGGATTAGAAGCTTCTATCTACATTTGACCCCTCCCTAAAAAACCCATTAACAAAGCTGACACGATTTTGATATTTTACATGTAGAATAATTTTAGGGTGTCTGTCATGTTCATGTTTGCTATTTGGAATGCAAAAACTTTGAAACTCAGTGTCTCAAGATCACTCAGAATGCTGATAGAACCTTAACAATCTAAGGTGGCCATTTGCTGTGGGCGGAGCTATAACAAAATGATGATGATGTCATGTGCTTTGATGATGTCAGAACCTTAACATTCTAAGGTGGCCATTTGCTGTGGGCGGAGCTATAACAAAATGATGATGATGTCATCATCCTTTAACGTGTCATTCGTGACATCACAAGCTTTCATCCAGAGTTATCAAGTAGCCCCATGCCACGTTGTAAATTGTCATGTTTTCAGTGGAGACTCTGAGAACAGGTAAGCGGTAAGGTGGCAAGCTTTCATTCAGTAGTGTTGCCCCCTTGCAAAAGATGGAGAAACCAAAACCACAGACAGAAGGTACTGACGGCACTTCCCAAATGACACAGTCCACATCACAAAGACAGAATCCTCAACTTCGCAAGGATCCGAAATACCTCCGCTGGCGAATAGAACAGCTTGAAGTAATCACAGATACACTGGAGGCGGCTAATGTGAAAAAGGCATTGCAAATTCAGGCTCTTGAGGATGAACGAGAGTCTCTCAAGGCAGAATTAGAAACTGCCAAAGCCAAAATCCAGGACCTTCAAAAAGAAAGTGAAGAGAAAGAAACTGAAAAGGGAGAACTTTCTCTCCAAATCACTCAGCTCAAAGACAGACTCCATAAGTCTTGTCTTGATCGTTTAGATGATGAAGACAAATTCAAAGAGAAGCTTAGCGACAGCGACGACTATATCGCCAAACTGAAAAAGGAGCATGACTCTGATCTCCTTAGACTGAAAGCCGACTGTGACAGGAAGCTAGCTGAGCAGCAGGCTACGTGGGAACAACAGAAAAGAAGAGATAGTGAAACACATGCTGCTGAGGTGAAACAACTCAATGATAGACATACCATTGAGATAGATGAATACAAAGAAAAGCTGGCTAGTCTAGAAGCAAAGCTTGAGGACCAAAAACAGGACTTTATCAGTGCTCTGAAGGCAGAAGAGTCCCAAAAAATGAGGCTTACAGATCGACTCTCAGAGCAGAAGAAAGTCAACTCGAATTTAATTATGACTGCTCATAATCAAAACAAATTGACGGCGGAAATACACGAGTTACAGGAGACTGTCAAAGAAAAAGACCTAATAATCCAGACCAATAAAAGGGACATCACTAACCTCGCAAAAGAAAAATGTCAAATGTTGCATGACTGCATGATGGCAAAAGCCGATAAAGATGTTGCTAAGGCTTCAGTGGAAGGTCTCAAAGCAAGCAACGCAGATCTGCAGTCAAAATTAGCCGCTTGCCGGGATGAATTAACTAAGACAAAAGCTTTGCTCAAGGAAGTCTCTGAAGACGCTCGTAAATTACATCAGGAGAAAGAACGCCTGCTGATTCAAAAGACGTCCGCACAGTCACAACTGGCTGAGAAAACCAAAAGGGTCAATGAAGTGGAAGCTGCTCATCAGCGTTTGAAGGCAGACCTGGATGCATACGAGCATGAAATGTTGGATTTTCCGACATTAAAATCCAAGGTGACCAGGCTTTGCAGACACCATAAGGCTAAGCAGATGAATGAGGACCTTGAGACAGAGCTTCGAAATAAGATTGCAAATGCTGAAAGAAAGCTCAGCTATTACCAAAAGGTCCACGAGGCTGACTGCAGGAGAATTAAACATCTCCAAATGAAATGTGATCTAAATCTCCAGAGGGTCCAATTTTTTTTCAAAGAGACCAATCGAGTACGAATGCAGAATCTCAGTTTGCAGAAAGAGCTTGATCAGAGTAAACAGCTTCTTCAGAAGGCAACAAAGCCAGCACCTCAGAAGATAAAATCCTGGATTAATAAAAAAGTCCTGAGAAGGTCACATATTGCCTCAGATCCTGCGGAGAGACCACCAACCCTTTACCCAGATGACTGGCAGCCTTCAGACCTCCCAGATGACAAGATCATATCATCTGGGCATCCCTGTCCGTATGAATCATTATTATTCCCGGAGCCAGATCCAGTGGGCCGTGTCATACTTGTGAAGCCGTATGTAGCGGAAGATGTCCCACCAGTTGACGAGTGAATTTCCAGCGTGATGCAGAGAAACACAGCAACATGGTGGCTCAGTGCGGTGAACGTCTGAGCGCTATGTTAGAAGGGGTTTTCTCCGGGATGCTCCGGTTCCCCTTACACTTAAAATCAATTCGGAAAGTAATTGGACAAAATGATTAAAATAAAAACATAACAAATAAAATTAACAACTACATCTTTCACTTGTGTTGTTTGTATTTCCTGTATACCTCATGTATGACTAGAACAGTAGTTCATTTGTGTGACATCAGTGGCATCACAGTTTGTGACATTAAACAATAGCGTACATTAAAAGATTCAGAATATTAAACATTGTTTGGTATGTTATACAGTACAGGCCAAAAGTTTGGACTCACCTTCGCATTCAATGCGTTTTCTTTATTTTCATGACTATTTACATTGTAGATTCTCACTGAAGGCATCTAAACTATGAATGAACACATGTGGAGTTATGTACTTAACAAAAAAAGGTGAAATAACTGAAAACATGTTTTATATTCTAGTTTCTTCAAAATAGCCACCCTTTGCTCTGATTACTGCTTTGCACACTCTTGGCATTCTCTCCATGAGCTTCAAGAGGTAGTCACCTGAAATGGTTTTCACTTCACAGGTGTGCCTTATCAGGGTTAATTAGTGGAATTTCTTGCTTTATCAATGGGGTTGGGACCATCAGTTGTGTTGTGCAGAAGTCAGGTTAATACACAGCCGACAGCCCTATTGGACAACTGTTAAAATTCATATTATGGCAAGAACCAATCAGCTAACTAAAGAAAAACGAGTGGCCTTCATTACTTTAAGAAATGAAGGTCAGTCAGTCCGGAAAATTGCAAAAACTTTAAATGTGTCCCCAAGTGGAGTCGCAAAAACCATCAAGCGCTAGGGGACTCCAACCAATGATTTGAATCGCTGACTTTCAAGGTGCGGCCGTATATAGTGAGTAGTGAGGGACTTCAGATATAGTCACTGAGTATTGTGGCAGAAATCTCAGAGGTAGATATCTAAAAAACTTGGACAAACCAAACTGTATTCACGGCTGCACACTACTAGGTGAAACCCCAGATGTCCATTGGATCCGTCGCATGCCCGATTCAGCTGCGGCACGGGTGCCGGGGCTAATCGGCGCCATTAAAGTCAATGTAAGCTGCTCCACCAGAAGCGGCGCTCCACGTCCTAGCCGAATTCTAGAAGCGTCTTGGCTCGGCACTCCGCTGGACACCCAGCGTAAGAGAGCGAATGTTTCGTTTGTGATTTAGGTGAACTGGCCCTTTAGTTTCTTTCAAACTACTGTGGTCACTGTGGTTGACCTGGTCCCTGTCACTGACCTGGAAGAGGTTAAGAGCCCTCACGGCGGCGTTGTCCAGCCTCATGTACTGACCCAGGTCCAGAGTGGTCAGACTGAAGGAGTTGAAGTTGGACTCGTCAGAGAGCAGCTCGAGGAAACGCACCACTGCGGCCAAGCACGACATGGCCACCTGCGAATAAACCACACACAGACGACCATTTAAACATTATTCTGATGTTGTGTATACACACACAGCAGGAAGGCTTAGTTTATATTTAAAACGTAGCTGTACACCACCCAGCACTATTTGTAATATGTACTAACATTTCAAAATATGTTTATAATATGTCTGAAAGGAATCTGAAAGGAATCAGTCGTCCTGTTGTGTGTCCACGGGACAATGTGTACATGTACAAAAGCTGCAAGATTATCCGACTCCAGCCTTTTGAAAATGAACGTCCTGTTTTCTTACACTAACATGTAGAGCCCCATTCACACAGTATTATCTGGGGAGCATTACCAGCATATGTGACAGATTTGAAGTAGAATTGCATCGGGGAGCTCTTTGTTTTACTCACCTGTTTGTCCAGCTCGGGCAGCGTGTTGCTCGCCACAGTCTCGCCTCTCTTGGCCCTCAGCAGCCTGTTGAGATCCTGGACCATGTCCTTGCTGCTAAACTCTGCTCTCTTCCTGTCAGAGACCAGCACGCCACCACGCTCTACCACCTGCACAAACACACAATAACAAGGTCATCACATCATAATGGCACCACTTATTCACACCACACGTGCCCATGCTGTTAGTGGGCGTTAAAGGATGCATACATTGGTGAAGGCGTGTTTCAGGCTGGAGTGAGATATGAAATAGTGGCGTATCCTCTTGGCTCTCACCCTTGAAAAGATTATGTTAATGTCTTAAATTAAGGGACGCGGAGTTCTCTTATTTATTAAACATACAGTGCCACATTTATTTTTTCAGACGGAGCACAGATGTTTCGCTGTCATAACCCCGCCCGCCACTTACCTCTCGTAGTTTACTGCCGTCGGCGCTGCCCTCACCCTGGGCCAGGAGACACTCTTTGGGGCTGATCTGGACAAGGAGGGACTCCAGGTTGGAGAAGATCTCGTTGTCTGGAAACTCGCACACTCCCATAGTCCTCTGGGCTGCGTCCACGTAGCCGACACCGACCACCCGCTGTCCATCACCTCCGGTGGCAAGCCGCACGGCTACGACTCCTGCACAACCCGCGGCACCGGTTCCACCGCCGAACAAGATCTCCTCAAACTGAGTCAGGTTTCCTGGAGAGGCCTGATAGAGGAGGAAGAGAGGCAAGATGGATGACAAGTAACAGACAGAAGGACAACCCCTTATTTTACAGGTTCATATAAACCTGCAATAATGAGTTTTTTTGGACAGCGGAAACACCCTGTGAGTTGTGTTTCAGTCCAACATTTACTCTCATTTTGGTCTCTACCAACTCCTGAGGGAAATATCTGTCTCTTTAGCTGCTACATGCTCAAATGTCCAGCTGAAACAGATGCTTTCTGCGGCCATAAACAACAACATGGGAGCGGTGACAGTGAAACAAAACAGTAAACTTATGGGCCAGACGGCAAAACAATGACCTGAAAGCTCCATGAACCCGAGAGGAGCTGCAGACTCTGTTGATAATTGTCTGTAGATTGATCATTCCAAGTGACCCTTTTACACTGTCACAGTGTGTTAACAATGGGTCTGTATTGGCCTGCAGATACCTTGTTTTTATATCCATCTTTTAGCATTTTGGGACCAGGTCAGACTTTCAACCAGGGCTGGGCGATATAACGACTCTGTACGATATATCGATATATTTTCAAGCAAGATATACATTTGGACAACACTGTTTATATCAATATAGGGTCAAGTTGCGTTACACGACACATACCAGTGTGCATCTCTCCTCTCTCACACTCTCCGCACTCACTCACTCACTCACTCACAAGTTCTCCATCAACACTTTTTAGAGCCGTAGCCTGACGTGCACCGCCCCAGAAATGCAACTACACGTCACGGCGCAGACCTCCTGTCTGTTTCTGTAAGCTGAAACCATTTCCCTCAGTGGAAACAAAGCTTTTATTTACTTTAATTTCACAGATAAGAAACAATAAATTGTGAAGACAATAAAGCCTCCACAAAAATAGCATTTTAAGTCTTGTGTGTGATTTATCCTGGCTTCATATGAGCAGAGGAAATCTCTGCTCGTCGCTAGGCTAATTTATACAATGTAAAATGCCATAGGCTTGTGCTAATAACGTTAGCATGTTATATTTGTTTGGAAAACGTGTTTAGTATCAGATTTAGGGTCTAGATTTTTGCCCAATGATGCTAAAATAAAACTGACCCAGCTTTAATGCACTGATATAATGATGATGATTGATATGATATTTAAAGTAATATTGCACATGGTATCTTGTGCAGTGTTTTTGTCAATGTGCAATATTACTTATGATCATTTGTCAATGTAGTGCAGTACCATTTTCTCAAAATCAAAAATCAAATTGAATATTCTGATACTGATACTTAATACTCTCAATACTGATTTTAAAAACTAGGCCCAGCGTGTGACCCTGACGCAGGGAACCCACTGGTTGTTCTGGGTGTTAATGTTAAATGTTTTGTTATCCTCTGGCACAAGAATTTCCTCTGGGATAAATTAAGTTGAATTGAATTTTTATAGATCCATACATAAGTAAATTCAATTCAAAATATGAGGCTTTGTGCATACATTTAACCACACCGTGATCCATTATTATCAAGTGCTTTGTGTTGCATCATGCAACATAAAAGCATTATATGCAGATGGGTCTTTAAGGAATCAGAAACCACACTCAACCTCTGAGACAGCCAGCACGTTACCTTGTACTCGATCTTCCAGTCGTGCTCCTTGCTGCTCTTGCTGTGGTTCCTGTACACTTCCACTCTGTACTGCCTCACCAGCAGCAAGTCTTTCACAAAGGCCTCAAAGTTCAGCTTGCTCAGGACCACACTCTCCAGCTTGCGACTGCCTGTAGACCAACACACATTAACATTAGCAGGCGAGTACACAGACAGACCCCAGGTGGTGCTCAAGCTCCCGTCCTTTTGCCCTGTCTAGATAAGCGCCCTTTTTCCCAAGACTTTTTTTTTTCATTTCTTTAAATCATTTTAGATTTGATAACTGCATCTGAGTCGAGCCCTGCTCTCCCCCCAACTGTCTGCCAGATTCAGGTTCACCAACTGCCTGGTGCGAGCAGGGACAGACACCAAATTGCTTTCCCACTTCTGCGCATCTTTTTAGACCCAAATTCAACCTGAAATAAAGTTTATGGCTCCCACGTAGCGTCTGATAATAAATAAAATTAAAATGACATGCAGTTTGGGCCTGCGCTGCGTCAAGAGCGCAGAGGAGAAGAGGAGGAGTGCAGGGTGGCACGTGTCTGTTCTCTGGGTGTCATAAACAATATTTAAAGCTCACTGAGAAGATGAATATAAGAGTTAGTGCGTGACTATTTCTAGAGGAGGATGAGGAGAACAAACTGAGAGGAGAGGAGAATAATGTGAGGAGAGGAAGGGAATGGAGAATGAGGAGAGGAGAGGAGAGGAGAGGAGAGGAGAGGAGAAGAGCAAATTGAGAAGAGTAGAATAAATTGAGGAGAGGAGCATTAAGTGAGGAGAGGAAGGGATGAGAGGAGAGGAGTGGAGAATAAAGTGAGGAGAGGAGGGGAATGGAGAATGGGGAGATGAGAGGAAAGGAGAGGAGAGAGGAGATGAGCATTACGTGAGGAGAGGAAGGGATTTGGGAAGAAGGGAAGAGGGGAGGAGAATGGGGAGACTGGGGAGAGGAAAGGAGAGGAGAATGGGGAGAGGAGAGGAAAGAAAAGGAGAGGAGAGGAGAATGAGGAGAGGAGAGGAAGGGACTGGAGAATGAGGAGAGGAGAGGAAAGGAAAGGAGAGGAGAGGAGAATGGGGAGAGGAGAGGAGAATGAGGAGAGGAGAATGGGGAGAGGAGAGGAGAATGAGGAGAGGAGAATGGGGAGAGGAGAGGAAGGGACTGGAGAATGAGGAAAGGAGAGGAAAGAAAAGGAGAGGAGAGGAGAATGAGGAGAGGAAAGGAGAGGAGAGGAGAGGAGAGGAGAGGAGAGGAGAGGAGGAGATGAGAATGACGAGAGGAGAGGAAAGGAGAATGGGGAGGAGAATGGGGAGAGGAAGGGACTGGAGAATGAGGAGAGGAGAGGAAAGGAGAATGGGGAGCAGAGAGGAGAGGAGAATGGAGAGAGGAGAGGAGCATTAAGTGAGGAGAGGAAGGGATTTGGGGAGAGGAGAGGAGAGGAGAGGAGAGGAGAGGAGAGGAGAGGAGAGGAGAGGAGGAGATGAGAATGACGAGAGGAGAGGAAAGGAGAATGGGGAGGAGAATGGGGAGAGGAAGGGACTGGAGAATGAGGAGAGGAGAGGAAAGGAGAATGGGGAGCAGAGAGGAGAGGAGAATGGAGAGAGGAGAGGAGCATTAAGTGAGGAGAGGAAGGGATTTGGGGAGAGGAGAGGAGAGGAGAGGGTAGAGTAGAGTGGGGTAGGGTAGGGGGCAGGAGGGAAGGGGAGGAAAGGAGGAAAGGAGAGGGCACTTTGCCTGAGTGTTGCAGCTGTCCATAGGCCTACTTTGTAGTTTAATTCAGAGAACAGCGTTTTTAATGTTGTGAAGGTTATTTCAATGCTAACAGTGAAGTGTGCACAGTGAGGCCTTGTTGTCTTTCGTGTCAGCTGCTATAAAGAAAATATAACTGCAGAGAGTCGATGTGTGTGTGTGTGTGTGTGTAGCAGCTGCTAGGTACACACAGTAAAGATGTTAAGACACCTCATATTGAGGCTAGACAGACATTAGCATGCTAATTAATGAGCACAGATGTACTGAGTGCAGCTAAAGAAACCTCCCTGTGACGCACACAGCACCAGCAGGACTGGAGCTAACTGATGCAGCTGCAGCCATCTTAGCTCGCTGCTCCATCTAAGCCTCTACATGCATCAACAGCCCGCCACCAGTCTGTAAGCCTCAGCTGCTGGTTAGCCAGGTTACCTGAGCCCAAATATTTGATGACCCCGTTCGTCTTGAACACTTCCTTCGCTGCGAATATGGCGTCTTTCCCGTGGACGGTGTAGTAGTCGTTACGGTCGAATATCCTGAAAGTGGTGTCCGGTTTCTCCGGCATGGAGAAGATGAAGTTAAGGAAGCCATGCTCGGCTGCACTGTCCATGGACAGGTTCTGTTTCGGCTGCACCGCCATGCTGGAATCTCCCGCCACCGCTGGGGCCAAACAGGAAACTGCGTCATATTCTTCTTCTTTGCTTTTTTTACCAACTTTAAGCTGCATACCGCCCCCTGCCGTACCGGAGTATGCAAAACAGGATCTACTTTACATCCTGAGACCCTGTGTCCTCATGTGAGGACATGAAAGGGACACGGAAGTGGACAAAGTACAAAATCTGATCACATTTAATGGCTGAAACTTGTTTATTTTTGATAAATAACGTGTGTAACAAACTACGATGCTGTTATTAGAAAGGACTCATGTAAAGATATTGGGAATCTATCAGCTCATTGAAGGACACTGGTCTCATTTGAAGACATTGGGACTTTATTATGGTCTTGTTTGATGATATTGGGACTTTATCACAGCTGACAGTGGTTAGTTTTTTATACTTATCAGGTCCTACTCATCCCAAATAGCTAGTTTGGGTCTCAGTAGGATAAAACCAGAGAAGAAAATTTAATTTTGAGTTTCCCACATCTCCATTTATCTCCATTTGTTTCCTGAAACCATTGTTTCATTCTTGTCTCACCCTGTATTGTAATGTTATTATATTGGACACAATGCATTAATACATAGGGCGAATTAAGAGTGATTTTAATTTTCAATCTCCTTCTTCTCCTCTGTTATTTACGTCTTGCCAACATAAGCGATACATTTCTGTAATACTGAAGATGCTACCTATCCACTTGAGGATGAAAGACAGTTATATTATATTCCAAGGAGGCATGACATACCCTTTAAAGTAAATCGACCCCAAACCTCTTTTGTTTGTAACATTTGGGTGATTGGGACAGTACATCTTCCCACTTCCCATCAGCATATTAATTGCCCAATTTATTTCATACTATAATATAATTAAACATGCAGATTTTTCTTTTCCTGTTCATCACTATGAATTAAGACTCTGTGTACACTGCTGTCAAACTTTAACGCTGAAGTCCACCTTCAAAGCACTTGTCATTATCCTCGCTGCATGCATTGCAGGGTCAACTTCCTGCTTGAATCTTGCCCCACCTACGTGATGTCACACCTCTGAGGGCATGCAATTTGAGAAAATAAACCCTGTATAATTATACTGTCCTATTTGACCCCAATATTCACCCCAGTATTCTCAACTATAATAAATGCACACATCCTTGTGAATTAACATAAGAATGTTAATTCTTATGTTAATTGCCGAAGCCGTGAGTTACAGTGATTTTACAACGGCTGAGGGGCCCCTCAGCCGTTGTAACATCACTGTAACTCACGGCTTCTCGGGGCTTATTGCTTAAACATATTTTCAGTTCATATTGTGCCCCATCCTGCTCCTCTTTAGGAAAGTAAATTCGCTGTCCCATTTTTCGAGACATTTACAGGACTTCTTTGTTTTTTTGGCAGGACTGCCTTCTCCTTCGTCACATCCATCCATCTCTCTCTCTTTTTTTTTTTTTTAATTTATTCAGAATCAAAATCTAGCAGTTACATTCAAGAAAAAATACATTTCCAACATTTTAGACTAAGGAACATTTCATACATTGAACAGATAACACATGGGAGAAGAGGAAAAAAACATTAATAATGATAAAATTAAAAGTAGAATACATAACCATAACAAAATAAATAAAAATAAAATAAAATTGAATTAAAAATAAATAAATAAAATATCTCTCTTTTGTTGTTCCGGGTTTGTTCCCGCTGTCGGCACTAACCTCGCGATAACTGCAAACCAGGCTACTGCAGGTGGCAGCTCTCGCGAGGCTAGTGACAGAGTTCAGTTTGGAGAGGCAGAGGAATGTTTGTTTTTATTATAATACGGGACATTTACGGGAGAATACTAATGCGGGAGGACGGAGGGAAAGAGGGGTAAAATACGGTAGTTTCCCGGCCAAAACGGGAGACTTGACAGCTATGTCCAACACCCGCGCCGTGGCTGAATCGCCCACTTCACGGATCCAGTGGACATCCGGGGTAAGCGTGTGCAAAGTTTTGGGTGACGCAGAGCGGTATAGCGGTAGGTAATTTGATCTTGTATTCCGTGACGCGTGGCTACAGCTGCGTCAGAGAGCGCGACAGGCTGACTGGTTACACAGAGATGTATGGGATTTAAACTTTTAATGATAATGTTGTGAATATCCATCCGAAAAACACACAGACTGACAGACAGAGATTCCTTGCTTTATAGATAGATAAAGGCGGGAGAGCTTGCTACACGGAGCGAGGATGACGTATTTCCAAATCCATCCCAGGTGTGTTCGGTGACTGTGATTGGTTCCCTTCTGTGAGGAGCACAGCGTGTGGCCAATTGCATTTTAGAAAAGAAAAACACCAACAGCTGACTACAAAGCTATGCTGAGCCTAAAAGGAACGAGTAACGACAAGCTTCCTAGAAATGTAGTGGAGTTGAAAGTACAATGTTTGTCTTTGAAATGTAGTGGAGTGAAAGTCATAAGTTTCCAAAAAAACAAATACTCAAGTAAAGTACAGATACTCAAAAAATGTACTTAAGTACAGTACTCAAGTAAATGTACTCCGTTACTGTCCACCACTGGCTAACACCTCTCTATCACAGTGGCTGCTGGCATCAAACCCTCAGACAATTAACTTTTTTTTTTTTTTTTTAACAATTTTTATTTATTTGTTTTCGTTATCAATGTAAATAATACATTTCAAGCCAGTCTCCTCTGGATTACAGTGTATAAAACATAAAACAAACAAAATAACAGAGAAACAACAAAACAAAAAACAAAAACAGAGCCTGTATACAGTTATGAAGAATCAAGTCTCTCCTTATATGACAACCATTTTCCCCATCTTTTAACAAATATGTCTTCTTTCACTTTCACCTTGTATGTAAGTTGTTCCATCGCCAGTATATCGTCTATAATTGACATCCATTGTTTATTACTGGGGGGATCAGTCTTGAGCCAGTTTTTAGTAATGGCCTTTTTCCCTGCCACCAGAAGAATTTTAATCAGATGTTGATCTCCTGTATGTACCGATCCATCCAAATGACCGAGGTACAGAACAAGACAAGATTTAGGAATCACATAACCCAACATATTACAGAGAACTGAGTGAACATTCCCCCAGAAGGGCTGTATTTTTATGCACTTCCAAAAAATATGTGTGTGATCTGAATCCATGTCATTACACAATCTCCAACATGGCTGGTGAGCATTTATCTGTTTACTTTTTATTCTAGGTGTGATAAAATATCGAATTAGATTTTTCCAATTAAATTCTCTCCACCTTAATGACTGTGTAGTAGTTTGGTGTGCTTTCCACAAATCAATCCATGTCCCCTCTGGAATCCCTTCACCCAGCTCCCTTTCCCACTTGGCTTTAACATATGATGTTGATTCCATTTTGGATTCCATTAAACAGCTATACAGAACAGACACTGCTTTTGGTATGTGATGGCTATATGCCCTAACCAGTAATTTAATAATAGGGTGAATATTGTCCTCATTCGTCTTAATATTTTTTATATAATAATCCCTCATTTGCAGGTATCTAAATAAGTCCTGATTAGTTAGATCATTTTCATTTTTTAATTCTTGAAAGCTTTTCATTACACCCTTTTTAATAGTTGTGCATATGGCTGTAATTCCTTTTTCTGCCCAATGTGTAAATGACTGGTCAAATTTTCTTGGCGCAAATTTGTCATCGAATGCAACCCATTTTAATAGTCCAATTTCTTTACCTATTTTTAATTGTTTCACTATGGAATACCATATATCTGAAGTAAAGGATATCACTGGGTCAAAGTTGTGTTCCCCTCTTATATCAGCAGGGGGCTCTCTTTCCCCTATATTTGTTAGAATTGGAACTTTATGTATATTAATTTCAATATCTTTCCACCTAGCTACATATTCCTCATCACACCAGCAGATTAGTTGACGTAGTTGTGCAGCATGAAAATATTCTTTTAAATTTGGGAGTGCCATGCCCCCTTTGTTCTTAGGTAACTGTAGGGTGGCATAGCGTATTCTGGGCCGTTTACCTCCCCATATAAATCTTGATATATATTTATCTCATTTGTGAAATTGGTCTTTTGATATGTGTACTGGTAGAGACAAGAACCCATACAGCAAACGTGGCAAGATGTTCATTTTTACCACATTTATCCTATCAATTAGTGCCAGTGGGTAGGTAATCCACCTGTCAATATCTTTCCTTATGTTTTTGTCAATGTGTTCATAGTTACTTCTATATAATTTGGAAAGGTCTTTAGTTATGTTTATGCCCAAATATTTAATTGATTTGGTTGTCCAGTTTATCTGCCATATCTTAAGCTCTTGGTTTGGCGAGCAATTAAACATGAGAATTTGAGTTTTAAGTATATTTACTTTATAACCAGAATATAAACCAAATTTTTCTTGTCCTGCCGCGTTTCCCCGTGACGCCGCCTGGCACTGTGAAACCATAACAGCAACCAACCACATATCATGCCAACATTTAAGGACGCCTTTTTTCATTGGTCTCTGACGCCACTGCCCAAGCTCTGGATTGCGACGACTTCCCGAGTGTGACCGGGCTCAGCAGCGTGCACTCTGGCCCGCCAAAACCTCCTTACACCACTGCCCATAATCTTCTTCTTCTTTATGGTATATGTTACATTTCTAAAGCCAAATGTGTAGCCTATATTGTGTACGCTACTTTAAAAAAGCAAACGTGCTGTTGATGTTTGTTTCAGAACTGACATGCAGGCAAATCCCTCCCCAAAAAGCTTTGTTAAGAAAAACTAAGTCTACACTCGGCATGATAACTATACGGTTGCTGCATGTCATCTTATTTACAGGACTTTGAGCATGCGTAGAAAGACAAAAACGATAATATAAGCGTCCCACTGAGGCAAAGTCCTGACAGACACAGAGGCAGAAATTGTTTTGTTCTGTTGATTAAAACATATCATGCCTGCTTGTGAGACTATGGGAGACAATCACGTCCCTTTTTTTCCAGGATTTGTGAAAACAAATGAAGTAAGTTTCTAGGAAACTGCGTGACTAAATGTCATCAGCTGAATCCCATGTAATGTCAATCTCCTGCGTTTCTAGAACAAGAGATCACACTTTTTGTTCCATTGTCCACTACCAAAATGTGCGTGTGTGTGTTTATCAAAGATGGCTTGACTGATATCAGACAGAGTTCTCAGAGAAGGGATGCATTCAAAGGTGTGGACCCAGGCAAAAGGATGGTATTACTTTATTAAATTACTCTGTTCCATAACAAGTGGGTCATTTAGACCTGTTGGTCCCACTACACTGATTAATCACTGCATAGATGTTCTTTCTCAGCCATCTGATCCCAAATAGGCCGGTTAATCCATGTCCTTTTATCACCAAATTTCCTTTCTTATGAAAGGAAGAATTTGATTTCAGGTCAGTACTGTCCTTTCTGTTCTGCTATTCTCATTTATTCTTCGTATCTGGCAGACCTGGAGCCTGGCAGGACATGTATCATTCATTCATTCATTCATTCATTCATTCATACATGTAAAATGAGAAAAGTGATAACACCAACTAAAGGCAAATATTTTGTGTTACAGTGGTGTGAGAAGTGTGAGAGCTTTTCCCAAATGGCACAGGAGCATGACTGTTCACAAATACACCATATTTTGTAAAATAAACTATTAAAAAGTGAACTAGAATAAATGAAATATAATCAAATTAAATTAAGTAACAAAAAAAGATGTTTTCTTTTCATGTATTGGCTGTAAAATAAAAGCCTTCCTTCTCTCAAAGCTGGTTTGGCTGGTGACATCATGTGCATACTACAGTAAAGCTACTATATATGCAGTAAGCTAATCAATCTAAATAATGTTAGGTCATATTAACATCAAGTTAGAGATTGAAGAAATGTGTTAGCCCAGAGTGGGACTAAATAGGACTATTTCTGTAGTAGAATGTAAACCAAAAAACATGTATGACTTCCTCCAGATCCTGAGCAAGGGCCTAATTTTACAAATGCTTCTAGCATAGAAAGTTTAGTCACATGGGTGTCAAATGTAGTGAGGATTTAACATCTGTAACAAGCTGACCAAATCAGTAAAAATTAGTGCATATTTCTGTCACATGGGTGCGAAATGTAATTAAGATTTAACATCCTTCACAGGCTGACCAAAAGAAAGAAGATATTTTAGTCATATTTTGGAGGTGAAGGACGAAATGAGATCTTACATTTTGTGGATCAAACCTGACAACTGACACACAGTCACAACTATCAAAGAATATACAGCATGATATATATATATATATATCCGCTCATGGCAATAACACTCCTCAATGGCAGTGCCCCCCCTCCAGCATGACATCAACTCTGCCTCACGGCAAACAATGCTCAGAAATGGCCCGACGAACATGACAAAGAGTGCAAGGCATCAACCTGGCCTCCAAATTCCCCAGATCCCAATCTGATCGAGCATCTGTGAGATGTGCCAGTACCCCACCTCACAACCGACAGGTCTCAAAGCATCCACCGCCAACGCCTCAGTACCAGACTCCACAGGACACTCAAAAAGGTCTTGTGTCCATGCCTTGACATGTCAGAGCCAAATCTGATCCAAGAAGACCTCACAATGGACCGGAGGTACCTCTGGGGTACTGGCACATCCAGCAAAAACTCAATATGATTTGGATCTGGGGAATTCGGAGGCCAGGTCGATGCGTTGAGCTCTTTGTCATGCTCTTTGGTCCATTCCTGAGCAGTTGTTGCAGTGTGGCATGGCGCATTGTTCTGCTTGGGGGGCCATTGCCATCAAGAAGTGCCACGGCCATGGGGGGTATACAGTGTTTAGGTGGGTGCTGCGTGTCAAATGGTATCCACATGAATGCCAGGAACCAAAAGTTTCTCAGCATAACATTGCATTGTAACAAGCTAATCAATGTTATTCACTTCACCTGTCAGTGGTTTTAATGTTTTGGCTGATTGGTGTACGTTGTAGTTGAAAGTCCTCAAACCGAATAAATCCAAACTTACTTACTTTATTTACTCCTCTTCATCCGGGGTTCATCCAGGTTCATCTTTTCCAACTCCAGTGTCAGTTCTGCACCAGGTGCTTTTGGGCCTTCCGTGTTTTCTTTCGCTTGGTGGTGTCCACCATCCATCTTAAGGAGACTCTCGTGATCCGGCCCTGTTCCATTCTTAGCACACGGCCTAACCATCTCAAACATCTGTGTGTGATTTCCTTTGTGATGCTCTGGCTACCTGTTTTCTTGTATGATTGAAGGTTGGAGAGCTGACATATTTGTCTGAGGCATCCACTGTGAAAGGCTTCCACTCGCTTCATGTCTGTTTTGGCCACTCGTCAACTCTCTGAACCGTACAGCAGAACAGATTTGCCATTGCTGTTATACAATAGCATCTTCGTTTTAAGGCTTGGATC
This sequence comes from Cephalopholis sonnerati, assembly GCA_019142605.1. NCBI lineage: Eukaryota > Metazoa > Chordata > Actinopteri > Perciformes > Serranidae > Cephalopholis > Cephalopholis sonnerati. The sequence goes on from JAGQAX010000020.1 coordinate 26,927,551, forward strand.
TCTAGATGGGCTGGAGTTGGGAGACGACAACCTGAGCCTTTCCCAGCCTAGCTTTGAGGTCTTTTGGGTCCCGCTGGGTCAGGGTCAGAATTTAGGATTAGGAGACAGAATTTGGGTTGAAACTTTCCCTTACATGAAAAACAGTAATGCCTGTTCACTTACACTGTGTCAAAAAATCCAAGTAGAATCAAAACGTTGTCTTTTGTGACACAGAGTTCAGTGTACAGGACTTCCTCTTCATGTACATTGTTTTTGAAGGTGATGTGCGTCCAATTACTCGCCTTCAGTTCTTGAAACTCCCCCTTCATACAAATTCAGCTGCAGCACAATTGTCCTTGTTCATTGTGAGAACTTGATTCTCCTCAGTTATTAGTCGTTAACACACCAACACTGACAATTTGTTTCAGATTTATTCAGCCATCATTTCATCCCCCCTGATTCTTAGAATAATAAAGTTTTAGTCACCCTTGCCACATGGTTGATCATCATCACAAACTACACTATACTTGCAGGCCAGAAGTTCTCAGGGCTGTCGTTGGTGCTTAGGGTCCCCGCTGCCAGTCTGACATCAATGTCTTGTCTCAGATACGGACCTGATCTCACATTCTGCAGTGAGATAGCATCTGGTGACTGCTCAAGTTTTTAGGCTGAACCCCCTGGTTTCTCCAGCAGTCTGGGTGTCGCGTTCAATTGTGTCTCCTCAATTGTGTGGTCTCCTGGAATCTTCCCAAAGGCATTGTTCCTGTCTAGACATTTAAGTTTAGAAGGTTTGTGTGTCAGACATCTTATACAAGTCATCTTATCATAAGTAAATCAACACAGAATGTAGGCTCTAATTCAGGGGTGTCAAATACACGGCTCATGGGCCAGAACGAAAAAAGTCCAGTCTGGCCTAGTCAATGATGTTGATAAGTGTAAAGATTGCAGAGACGTAATTAATTCCACTTTTTCACTTAAATGCACTGCCGTACCCAGTGATGGCAGACGGCCCAATTCTGGGGCGTCATTCATAAGGAATCTCAGCAGAGTCAGGCAACCGAATGCAGCCTGGCTAATTGGCCCGCATGCCAAGTTTGGGTCAATGCTGGGCCAGGTCATTCCTGATAATGGCCCAGTAATGGCAGTGTGAGCAGCCAGAATGGGGTCAGCTGATGTGGCCTGGTTCTGGGGCGTCATTCATGCTGAGTCACAGCTTAGTCAAGCAACCGAATGTGGCCCGGCTAATTTAATCCGGCATGCCGAGTTTGGGCCGATGCTGGGCCAGGTCATTTCTGATAACGGCCCAGTGATGGCAGTGTGGGCAGGCGGATCTGGGCCAACTGATTCGGCCTGATTCTGGGACATCATTCATGCTGAGTCTCAGCCGAGTTGTGCAAACCAATGCAGCCCGGCTAATTTAATCCGGTATGCTGAGTTTGGGCCGATGCTGGGTCAGGTCATTTCTGATAACGGTCCTGTTATGGCAGTGTGGGCAGCCGGAATCAGGCCAGCTGATTCAGCGTGGTTCTGGGGCGTCATTCATGCTGAGTCTCAGCCGAGTTGAGCAACCGAATGTGGCCTGGCTACTTTAATCTGGCATGCCGAGTTACAAATAAAAAGAGACAAAAAATTAAAAATAAAGACATAAAAGTACCTAAAAGGACACAAAATGCCTACAAAAAGGGCAAAACAACCAATATGCACACGCGGCCAGACCAGCTCACATCAACAAACCATTCTAACTTTACATAGCAAATGGTTTGCTGCTATATTAACACTGTAAATGTCACATACAGAGCTTTTAAAGAGCTAAGGAGTATTGAGTGTTATTATCTTGTGCGAGGCTTTCAGTATTATGCCTGGAGTACTATGCTAAAATTGGGCTTTCCAAAAACAGCGCTTTGTGCTCTAGTATCTTTTTAATTATACCACAGGGAGACAATGAAGTCAGAAATGTCAAAAATGCACACATAGTGTCCTTACAGTGAACTGTTTTGAAACACAGAAGTTATCAATCTATCCATGCAGAAGGGTTTTAACACATTATGACTTGTCAGGTCAGGAACAACACTGGTGTAAACAATAACATTATAACTATGAGTCATTTCCATTATGTTGCAGTGCTGTCCTGACACTCATCCCCAGTTGGTTTCATGCTAGTTCACTTGTTGATGGAGAGTAATTATGGGCACATCACGTAGGTGCAACGCTATCAGAAAACAGTGTCAACACCTGCATGCTTACTCCATGCCATAAAAGTTTAATTTAATGTTATAGTCAAAATGGTTTTGACCTGATGAAGATCCGAGATCAAAACATTGTGGCGTGAGGTAAATGTGTACACATTACTTTATTTATCCATGACTTTAAACTAAAGTTTACTCCTTAACTATCAGCAGAACTGAAGGAGCCTCTTGGACGAGCAGCGACACGTCTTCAATTCTACAGCTTCAGGCCAGAGGATGATGTATTATGTGTTAGAAGTTCTTATAATTTATGATACAAATCACTGGCACTGAAACATGTCCTCCTCGCCTTCCTGCAGCAAACTGTGCATTAATCTTAATACAGTTCATTACACATATATGGAGACTTTTACTCTGACATATGGTCCTTAGAGAATTTCTTCTGCACGGACGCCACTTTTCCAAACTGAGGATTCATTGCTTCTCACATGGCTTTGGGTTTTGAACTGTGGGCATGGGCCGATAATGAGACAATAGGCCCCTGGGCACCTGTACAGCTCCTCCCTCAGAGTGTCAGCCGCTCTGAGTCACTAAGACTGGCACTTGGACTTACTTCTGCATGTATAATCCATAATAATCTACCACACTGAGCTTCCCGTGTGTTGTTTTAGACTTATCAATATGGCTTCTTACTCAGCTGTAAGACTGTACTTATGAAAATTGGAGAAGACAGAGTAGGTAACTGCACAGAAATCATGTCTGAGCTCCACGTGAAGTCATGAGCCTGCTGTAGGAGAGAGGTCTGTCCACTTTCTGGTAAACGAAGATGGTCAGAACTAATGAATGGGGACGGATATGACACAGTATGTGTCAAGTGATGAACAAAACTCTTGCTACATTATCTGCTTAGGTTGGGAGGGGCGCTCTGTTGGTGGTGATGACATTTAACCTGCTGACGAAACTAAATGTTTGACGCATAGGCGGCACCTTGACGAATGATGCGCACGCGGCACCGGGTTTGGGCTTTATAAAGTGGATGAGCACCGGGATCAGGGTCAGCCCACCAGCCCTGCAGAGACTCTCCAGGACTCATCTCATCTCTCCACCTCCTCCTCTCCAGAGTCACACAGCGCTCCCGACATGAACGGCCACTGCAACGCAAAGGTCAGCGACACCGTGGAGGAGTTCCACTGCAACAACGGCTTCAGCGACCTCATCATAGACAGCAAGAAGTCCGCCGCGCACCGCAAGCACGAGACGTCCCGCAAAGAGGCCGAGGACAATTCCCGCTTACCCGCGCTCCAGGCTGCCTACACCAGCATCCTCCGGGAGCTCGGGGAGG